>OX393560.1:57983634-58583634 GCA_947650365.1 Chamaelirium japonicum
TCTATATATATATATATATATATATATATATATATAGGAAATGACGTATAGGCTGACAACCTATTTCATAGAAATGGGCAGCCACCCATTTGAAACCCTTACGAGTTTTAGAAAGTGCTGATTTTTTGTGAGCATAAGCACCTTACCTTAGATAGAACACCCACAAAAAATCAGCACATTCTAAAGATTTACACGGTACAATCCTCCCCCCCCCCCCCCCCCCCCCCCCCCCCCTGCGTTGTAAACCGATCTCCTTCACCAAATTTTTTTATTTATTCTAGGGTTTATTTGTTTCGTTGTCGATGCTGGAATCGAGAACCCAAGTGATTTCCTCTTTCGTTTCTCTGTTCCCAATTATCTGTTTCGTCTGTGCTCAAACTCTTTTTAATAATCTGAGCTTCGAGCGAAGCGGGATAGATTTTATAGACAAATGAATAAATATTATTAAATATCAAAGAAACATTCTTGTAACTATTCTTCTACGATTTCACAAGAGGTTTTTTTTTAAAACAATGTGCACATGTGACGAGTGATAGTCCCGATCCGAAAGTATTTTAAATCAATCAAAATTCTCCAAACCAAGGTGTTTTGTCAAGACCTTTATATGCTTCCGTGATATTGGGAAATAAGACGACGGATGGACTTGTTGCAAGGCCATAGGACTCCTACATTTTCTTACATTGGAAGGCCATTCGACTCATTCCATTTGACCCAAAGACTTTGTGATAAGATTTGTTAGGACATGAATTGCCACTTTATTAGTGGAGTGTTGTTTGTGCCAACTTGAATCGATGATATCAACAAGATGTTTGGGGTGTTCAATATAAGGAGGTTCTAGTTCCAAGTACAAAAAAATAATATCTGGTGTTTGGAACTTAAAACCTATACAAAAATCTGTAAAATAACAAATTAAAACATTTGAATGGAATGAGGTGTAACATATATAATGAATATGATAACGTATGTATTACACTTAACATTATAACGGTGCGTTTTTAGGGTGCGCTTTTAGTGGATCGCATACTAGTTTTTCCATATATATATGCGCTGCCGATTGTGTCCGTCCGATCGGAATGGATCGAACGGCACAATCAAATCCTGCTAGATCAGTGCCGCTGTGTGTTTTAATGGTTCGTTCGATTTCCATCCGTTGGATCGATGAGAATCAAACGGATCAAAAAAATTTCGCTGTTACTGTAGCGGCTACAGTAGCAGTGAAAACATTTTGGGCCGTTCGATTCCCATCGATCCAACGGATGAAAATCGAACAAACACAAAATTGGTCTGGGTGATTTCCATCCGTTGGATCGATGGGAATCGAACGGACCAAAATGTTTTTCGCTGTTACTGTAGCCGCTACAGTAACAACGAAATTTTTTTGGTCCATTCAATTCCCATCGATCCAACGGATGGAAATCGAATGAACACAACAATCGTCCCATCCGTTGGATCGATTGGAATCGAACGGCCCAAAATGTTTTTCGCTATTACAGTATTACTGTAGTTGCTACAGTAACAACAATTTTTTTTTGATCCGTTCGATTCCCATTGATCCAACGGATGGAAATCGAATGAACCATTAAAACGCGCAGCGGCACTGATCTGGCGAGATTTGATTGTACCATTCGATCCATTCCGATCGGACGAACACAGTCCGCAACGCATAATCCCCCGTCCGCCCCCGCCCGTCTGATCATCCGTTCAGACCGTCCGATGCCGTATAAATCCAGTCCGCTCGGTGTGTTTCTATGATGATTTGATTCCCATCCGTTCGATCGATAGGATCGAACGGACTAAAAAATTTTCGCTGTTACTGTAGCGGCTACAGTAACAGCGAAAATCCGTTTAGTCCGTTGGATTCCCATCGATCCAACGGATGGGAATCAATTGATTCCCATCCGTTGGATCGATGGGAATCCAACGGACTAAACGGATTTTCGCTGTTACTGTAGCGGCTACAGTAACAGCGAAAATTTTTTAGTCCGTTCGATCCTATCGATCGAACGGATGGGAATCAAATCATCATAGAAACACACCGATCGGACTGGATTTATACGGGATCGGACGGATGGGAAGATGATCAGACGGCCGGGAGGTTTGCGGGCAGTTAGCAGCCGATCCGCGCGATCGGACGGCCAGATCTTGCCACCGCATTTATCAGGCCGGGTACCGCACGCCGCAGCCTAACACGCCTCTATATATATATATATATATATATATATATATATATATATATATATATATATATATATATATAGAGGAATGATAAAATGTGGCGTGCGGTGTCGCACCGCAGCCGTTTGATGTACCCCCGCTGCGTGCGTGCGATATACGCAGCGGTGCATCAGACGGCTGCGGTGCGACACCGCACGCCGCATCCTAACACGCCCCTATATATATATATATATATATATATATATATATATATATATATATATATATATATATATAAATGTAGCGTGCGGGTGTCGCACCGCAGCCGTTTGATGCACCCGCTGCGTGCGTGCGATATACGCAGCGGTGCATCAGACGGCTGCGGTGCGACGTGAACGCTGCACCGGAGCCCCCTGCGCGCGCCACCTGTCCCTTAAATCTGGTCGCCCCGCTTTTAAAATCGCGGGACGAACTGCAGCTGTCCGATCAATTCGATCGGACGGAAGATCCGGCCGCCTGCGTTTAAAAACGCGGGATCGATCGCCAGCCGTCCGATTAGTTTCACCCAGCCGTCTGATCCGTGCACCACACCCCTGTCCAGTGTTTCAGTTGGGTTGGGTTATTTCCGTCCGTTCGATCGAGGGAATCGAACGGACAAAAACGAGTTTCGCTGTTACTGTAGCGGCTACAGTAACAGCGAAACTCGATTTTATCCGTTCGATTCCCCTGATCGAACGGATGGGAATCAACCGGCCCAACTGATACACCGGGCGGGGGTGCGCTGCACGGATCAGACGGCGGCGGGCGGGGTGCACTGCACGGATCAGACGGCTGGCGATCGATCTCGCGTTTTTAAATGCGGGCGGCCGGATCTTCCGTCCGATCGAATCGATCGGTATGGCTGCGGTTCGTCCCGCGGTTTTAAAAGCGGGGCGGCCGGATTTAAGGGACAGGTGGCGCGCAGGGGGCTCCGGTGCAGCGTTCACGCTGCACCTGCGGTCCAGGCTCACCGTCCCCTATATATATATATATATATATATATATATATATATATGAAATGACGTATAGGTTGACAACCTATTTCGCAGAAATGTGCAGCCACCCATTTGAAACCCTTAGGAGTTTTAGAAAGTGCTGATTTTTTGTGAGCATAAGCACCCTACCTTAGATAGAACACCTACAAAAAATCAGCACATTCTAAAACTCCTAGAGGCATCAAATGTTAGTAGTTTTATCGAACGTTCGTTGTAACCGTTAATCTTAATTATAGCATTTGATGCCCCTAAAAGTTTTAGAATGTGCTGATTTTTTGTGGGTGATCTATCTAAGGTAGGGTGCTTATAATCATAAAAAATCAGCACATTCTTAAATTTCTAGGGGCATCGAATGGGTGGCTGCCCATTTCCCTGAAATAGGCCGCTAGCCTATACCCCGTATCCTCTCTCTCTCTCTCTCTATATATATATATATATATATATATATATATATATATATATATATATCATTAAAGGTTCTTAGCCAATGACTTAAAGTTGTTTCTAAATTGTCGGTTAAATTCAAAAAGAAAAGAAGTTGATAAACTTGATATTTATGTCATTCTTTTCTACTTGTGCCACCCATATTCTCAGGAAGCCAACTGATAGAGTAGATGAATCAGAATTTCTGAACATAGAAATGTGCGAGGTTCTCCTTGTGGCTATTCCTTATTTATTTTGCATAATCTAGCCAAAAGATCAAGATTCCTGATCATTTTGGTAGGATGCACGATAGTTACGGGTTTTTTTATTTATAAATTGGCAGGAGGCCCAAGCACAGCTCTATGTTCAACTATCATCATATATTTGCATAATGATGTCATACTATCAAAGTATTTCATATTTTTAAATATTGCATGACTTTGCATTCTCTTTTGTTTTTTCACTTTTTAGTGGCTTCATTGTTCCATTTTGCAAGGTACTTTTGTAATATTTCATTTGTAGCTAGAACTAATTTGGCAACTTTGCCTTCACTTAGTGAAACCTTTTTATTAGTAAAATCATTGTATAATTTGCATGTTCTGAACTGATTACATATTGTTAAGTTATAGGTGATGATGTAAGTTCAATTGGCTGAAATAACATGGAAGCAGAAAATGGTTCTCCAGTCATTAAGGTCATCAATAAGGCTGTGATTCACAGAATTTGTTCGGGACAAGTAATTTTGGATCTTCCATCTGCTGTCAAGGAGTTGGTTGAAAACAGCTTGGATGCCGGTGCAAGCAGCATTGAGATAAGCCTAAAAGAATATGGAGAAGAATTTTTCAAGGTTATTGATAATGGTTGTGGCATCTCGCCCAATAATTTTAAGGTACTTGCAGAAATTGGCATATGCTATATCCTTATTAATGGTATTATAATGTGAATATGATGTCCTTTTATTTTTACAAGTAACATCCTTTGCCGCTAGAATATATAAGTTGTTCTGCGATGTTGTATGTAAATGTGCATTCTAGTCATTGGTTGGTACAATTGATCTACAATGTATCACTTTTTATATTTTATTTCCTTTCTACATTGAATCAAATGTCGACAAATTTCCTACGAAATCACCGAAACGTATTTTTTAAGGGCCGACATAGAAATTGGCCGAATTTTAAATAGCACCAAATTTCTGTCCGACATAACGAAATGTCGGCTGAATGACCGACATTTGACCAAAATCTTGCATTATGTAATTTTTCCGGATAATTTCACTATTTTTTTTATTTTTAGTAAAAAATATCATCTTTATCATTGAGAAATTACATTTCCCCTCAATTCTGATTTTTTTCAACATTGGCATTTGGCTGGGAATTGATCGAAATTTGACCAAAATCCGATGAATTTCCATTGAAATCTTTCCTTCAAAATACAAAATTTCCACCAATATTTAACCAATCTCTCCTCTCGCGGTGGCTCCTCTTCTCATCGACACATTACGTTGCAGCTCCTCTTGCAGTGTCTCTTCCTCTTGTGCCGATGTTCTCTTATATAAGGAGAGGTTGCCTTATGTAATATGGTATATCAATACAAGGTGTATTCTCTTTGAAACCCTAGTCTCTCTCTCTCTCAACATAAACATTGTAGGGTTTCTTATCCTCCAATGTTTTTAAATGCAATTCACTGTTTGGCCTGGTTCATTCGGATGTTTTGAGCTAGACACCCACCATATCTCTATTTGTTTATAAGTACTTTATTACCTTTGTTTACAATTCCTTACGTGCTACCTAGGTGTATCTTCTTAATTCCATGTTTGATGTTTATGCCTCATTTAGGTCCTTTCCCCAAATAGTGTGCATATAATTTGTCAATGTAGTTAAGGTCCTACACTTCGGTAGTGATGGTAAGTATCTAGGTAAGGGTCTTTTTACGGATCTTTCTGATCAAACTTTTATTGCTTATACATCCACTTTAAGCGGTGTACCTGAGCGCAAGAATGACTCTTTATTATTACACAATATATTCTATAAGCAACGGATGTTCCTACATATTTTTAGTCTGAACCTATTCTGTGTGTTGCATTTCTTGGCAAAGAATATGGTCAAGAATTTATGGTTTTAAGGCTCCATTGGATTTTCTCCTTCTCAACTAACCGCACTTTCCTTTAACCGCCTTGGATCTTTGGTTCAATATGTTATGTACGTGTGATTAAGTTTAATCGCTATAAACTTAATTCTTTTGCCATTGAATTTGTATTTTTTGTGTCCTCCCCTTCACAAAAGGGCTATAAATGCTCTCATCCTTCTACGAAGAGATTGATGTCTAGGAATGTATCTAGAGGGAGAAAAATTTGAGGAGTCACCCATTCTCATACGTCTTCCTTTTCCAATATTGGACGACCAAGAAGCTCCTTTAGGTCGCATCAATAGTCATGTGTCTACGGGACTGCCAAAGGGATCACTGGTTTAATCCAAACAATCAAGACATGTATCTCTTGCTCCCTGCAAATATGCTGAAGGTTTCAGGTGCAGCGGAAGACGGAAATCACTCGCACGTTTTCAATTGGATTGTTGGATGAGAGCTAGAGGCAACGAAATTATTCATCACCTATGGACTCTGGAGGATGATACCTCACAGGATTTACAAAACCATCTGTGGAGAATATGCATCAAAGATGATGCAATGAAGAATATGCTCTGCAACCTGGGGAATACAACTCCTATTCCCTCATGCAAGGTCCAACAGTGGAACAAGTCGGTGCGCTCTCCTTTTCTTCCTCTTTCTCTCCTGTGTTTCTCTTGTGTGGCTCACCTCCCTCTCTACTTGGACGTGCGTAGCAGCCCTAGGGACGCCCAAGAGGCTTATTAAAGCCTCCTAGTGGCCTACCTCGTAGGGTATCCAAATGGGAGAGGGTTTCCTCCCATGGAGGTTATCTTTTCCTTGCTTCTAGAAGTCTAATTATTGAGATTCATTATGCAATTAGGATTCTATATAGATGGCCATTATAAAGCCTTATAGAACTCTAAATTTCGGCCAAATAGTTCCCCTTTAGAACTAGGTCACTTAGAGAAATAATAGGAAGGCTTGGACGCCCACTAGTTGACAATTCCGAATCTTAGTAAAACTAGGACTCCTAGTCAACATGAGAGTCCCTACTTTATAGGAAACTATCCCAGTTTGAATAAGATGTCTAGTTAGTATCGATGAGACCATGACTAAACTCCTACTCATACTAGGACTGGTATTTGTCGACCTACCAGCAAAGGCTAGGAGTTGGGATCCGTGAGAACAACACCTTAGCTTCAATTAGGCTGAGATTCTTGTCATCACATGATCACATCCTTATCTAATTTGTCATGACTAGAACCGCTATCAAGCCATGACTGCACTCTGTGGTAATTGAAAATTATGATAATGCCCTTCCTACTAATTTGCACATAGACCCCTCACTACGTGGTATCCATAAGTGTTGACCGAGAGCTTCTACTATCCTAAATGGTGCACACTGTAGCTTATGTCCTTTAAGTTACAACTTCTCATTCCTCATGATCATTGATGAAAATAACTTTTCATCTTAAAATATTTATTATGAAATAATAGTATTTTATTTGAAATTCATTTGATAAACTGTTTATCAAAACTTTTGCCTAGGCGCCTATATACTTCTTGAGGGTTACTTAAGGGGACAATTTCTCTAAAATAGAGAGTTTATAATTCCTCGACAATGAATGTGTTCCCAAGTACTCAGCGTAAGCCATCGAAGATTACCAGTTATTGACCATCTAAGCGGTCCTATGGAACTGTAACTCAAAAGGGACAAAGGCTAAGCCCTTGAGTTTACTACACCTCAGGGTTGATAGTCTATGGAATCAGAAGATGATAAACACATCATCATATGACAATCATTTAGATGATGAGTTGTCTTTGTGATCCATGTTCAATTCCTAACACACCAACACAGTTGACTTAGAGTCATCACTCTGATGATTAAGATAAACCATCTCACTAAGTGAAAGCCAATAGGGTTACAATCTTACATATAGGATGTCCATCATTATCACCGATTGTAAACCTTATCAGGTATAATATTCCAGTACCCTTTGACCTTTTGTATGTGAAGCTCATCCACGTACCTAAGTTACCTCAGTCATACCCAATGGACTTTGAGCATCTTATGCAACGGTAGTACATCAGTGACAATGTATAATGCATTAAACATAAGACTATCTCATCAACAAACTATTTATTGATCCTACTATCAAAACTCATATAGAATTGGCATGTAGAATATCGCCAATCCCAACAGATCCTCCCTCAGATCCCGAACCAGTCCACTCGGGTAATGCTTCTCCATCTGTAAGTGACTATGAACTTCCCATTGACGTCAAGAAAGGGCCTAGTAGGGACCCTATTTCGACCATTTTTTCATATAAGTCTGTCTATATCCTATCTTGTTTGTCCTCGGTGCTGTGTGTTAGAAGCACTTGCTCACTCAAAATGGAGAGATGAGGGCCATTGAAAAGAATGGAACTTGAGAGCTATCTTCCAAAAAGAAAAAAGATCAATTGGATGCAAATAAGTTTTCAGCAATGAATTGCAGAGTAGATGGACTGGTGGAAAGATGCGAGGCTAGGATAGTTTCCTAGGGGTTTACTTAACTCAGAATATAGACTACCATTAAACTGTTGCTTCGGTTCTTAAAAACAACACTATTCTAGTGATTTTGTCCATTATTGCTGATAAACATTGGCCGCTGCATTTGTTTGATGTAATGAACATCTTCCTCATGGTGACTAAGGAAGAAGTTTATAACTTTATATGGTTGGACCATCATGTTTTAACTTCCCTACAACCCAAGAAAAATATGCAAGTTAGAAAGGCATTATACCGTTTGAAGCAGTCTCCACATGCATGGTTTGAGTAGTTCATTGGAACTACAAAGAAGATTGGATATATGCACAACCAAGCACATCACACTCTTTATCAAGCATTGTCAAGGAAAAACCAATGCTCTAATAGCATATGTTGATGGCCTTGTTCTAACATGATTCGATGAAGAGAATAGAACTAAAGGGCCTAACATCCTATTAATGAATTTGAAATCAAGGACTTGGGATAGTTAAGGTACTTCCTTGGCAATGTTGGCATAGAAGTTGCCAAATCAAGAAAAGGAGAAATTTTATTTCTCAAAGAAAGTACATCTTGGACTTTCTCAAAGAGAATGATGGTAGGATGCAAATCCTTGAGGCTTGTTGTCCGTCTTATCTACCTGTCCCTTTCTAGACTAGATATAGCATGTGCAGTGAGTGTAATACCGGTTACCGGTTCATGCACTCTTTAAAAACTTCTAATTCGGAGGCCGTATATAAAATTATTAAATACTCTTCACTGGGAAAGGAATTTTTTTTGAACTTAATGGACACTTACGAGTAAAGGCTTACACAGATGCAAATTGAGCAAGGTTTGTTATAGACATGAGATCTTCATCATGATACTGCATGAAGGCTATAGAAAACCTCGTTACACGGAGGAACAAAATGCATGCAGTGTAAGTTGTATCTAGTGATGAGACAGAGTTCATGGCAATGGTCCTTGGGATTAGTGAGCTACTTGGGGTAAGATTCTCTTGAGGAATATGGGGTTCCTCAAGACAAAGGTATGAATCTACACTGTGAAAACAAAGGGGCTATTAGGCCATGTTTGGCTTAACGGATCCCTCTGCTGCCACCGCTTATCATGTAACACACCCCCTTATTACGTGATACATGTTTGGTTTAGCGGAATGGGGAATCGTCTCCACTAAGCCCTTGTGCGGCGCTTTAAAATATGCACGTTACCATGGAGCGAGAAACGACGACACATGGGGTGTGGTTTTTCTCTCCTCGGTCTCCCTACGTGCTTGAGCATATGCCTAGGTGAGGCCCAGTGATTGGGAACTGAAAAATCTTGGACAAACACGGGCATAGCATTGCTCACAAACCTAATTCAGCATGACAATACTAAACTCATCGAATTCAATGACCATTTCATAAACGAAAAGTCAAATACTTATGGGGAGGGGTCTATTCTCTACATAAAGATAGGAGACCAATTGGTAGATATCTTGAGTAAAGGAGTTCCTTTTTTACATTCTGGACAACTTGGGTATACGTGATAGGTTTCTTTACATTCTGGACAAGTTGGGAATGCGTGATATACGTGCACCAACCTAAGGGGGTGTGTTGTAAGTTGTGGGTTTAGTAGATATATGTTCGATGTATGGGTCTTGAGCCTAGTCCATTTGTTTTTGTTTTTGTGTGTGTGTGTGTGTGTGTGTGGTGATTCTACTTGTGAATAGTTAACAACTCATCTAAGTCATCTTCTTCCCTCATGTTCTCTTTTCTCTTCTCTCTCCATACTTCCTCTCTATTAAGATACTAACAGGTATTACCCTAAGCTAACAATGATTTCTAAGTTGATAGCTACTTATTAAATTCATCGTAGACATAGCTTTAAGTCATATTTATGTGGACAAAGATGAACACCCTCATCCATATTGGTGTAATTTTTTATTGATACAATAGTCACAAAAACACTCGAGGATTAATTTTAAAAATTATTTTGTTATTTTATGTCAAATTTTGAATCTCTTTAGAGAGTATTTAGACTAATTACAGTGTTTTCAATGTATCCTGTGATGAGTTTTGCTCAATCTGTAGTCAACAGGCTCTTAGATTGCTTACATGAGAAACATCCTGGACCACCCTTAGCTGCTTGTGTTTGGAAATTTCCAATCAGTCGATGGTTATTTTGAACTCATTCCATGTCTAGCTGATGGATTTCTGTAAATTTGTTAAGTGGAGTGTCTACAATGACTCAATGAGGCAACGCTGAGTGCAACCATGATCTATCACGGCATAAAAATGAACTGCTAAGTGAATTTGGATATCTCCTTTTGATATGCTCTCCTTTCTCATCTTTTTTTCTTGCGTCTCCTTTTCTCTTTATTTTAAGTTCCCTTGTTTTTTTTTCCTTTTCTTTTCTTTCCAGCATGGGCTGAATCTGACTCTTGGTATATGCAATTGTTTTGTTAATCTTCAACCTATTAAAAATAAGGGTTTATTTTTAACCTTGCCTCCACTTAATTGGGTTAATCAGAAAAATTCCCCATCTAGCCTTAATTTTAGAGTATTACCCCCTGCACCGTGAATCCTAATGACTTTTTGCAATGGAAAAGTGGTTTCTAGGGGTATAACACTTGAAAATTAAGGCCAAAGGGGATATTTTTTAATTACCCCAATTAACTGGGGGGCAAGATCAAAATAACCCTAAAAATAACATACTTTGTTCTTGTGCCATGGCCCATTTTGTTTGTAATTTTTTAATAGGTTATATCAGATCATAACTAGTAACTGAATTTCTTGTATGGTATTTACAATAAATTTTTTGATTGTTTGTCAGGTTTTAATTGATCCTATTTTATTTTCTCTTAAATTCATTCTGTTTGGTTTATAGTAGTATTATTTCAGAATTTTGTTCAAATGGAAGATTCTGTGAAAGTTTATGCCACAACTTCAAGAGTTCTATTGTTAATTGTGTGGAAAGCATGTCCATCTATAATGATTTTTTATGTGTCCAGTCCCACTTGAAGCAACCAATCTTATGATTTGAGAGGCTTAACACAATTCTATTACCTGTAGTTATAATGAGCCAATATCCTATTTTCTTTATCACAGACTAACAAGATCAAAATGTTTTTGATTTGAATCATGTTCAAGGAAGCCATCTGAACACAACTTTAATTGTCCTTCAGATCATGATATGGTCATGTCTTTCTTCATATCCAAATTGGCAAGGTCAACATTTGTTTAGCCCTTTCACTCTATTTCTTTAGCTAGCTATAACTATTTGTTTGAACCTATTGCAGGCCCTTGCTCTCAAGCATCATACTTCTAAAATTGCGGATTTTTCTGATCTTCAGTGTTTGGCAACTTTTGGCTTCAGAGGAGAGGCACTGAGTTCCCTCTGTGCACTGGGGAATTTGACTATTGAAACGAGGACAAAAAATGAGCCTGTTGGAACACATTTGACCTTAGACCATTCAGGTTCAGTGACAGCGGAAAGAAAAACTGCACGCCAAGTTGGCACTACTGTTACTGTCGAGAAATTATTTTGCACTTTGCCAGTGCGAAGTAAGGAGTTTAGTCGTAACATCCGACGGGAATATGGAAAACTTATTTCTCTACTAAATGTGAGGCCTCTCTCTACTCTTTATGGAATGGTCATGATTTAATGCGTAAATTAGACACACGCACACACACACGCGCACACTCACGAATGCACAAACACACACACCAAAAAAAAAAAAAAAAATATATATATATATATAGAGCGAGAGAGAGACAAAGAGAGAGAGAGAGAGAGAAATGCTAAAATGCGGTGTGCGGTGCGTGCGGTGTCGCACCGCAGCCGTCTGATGCCACGCACCGCAGCGGTGCATCAGACGGCTACGGTGCAACGCCGCACGCACCGCACGCCGCATCCTAGCACGCCTCATATATATAGGGATGATACGGTGTGCGGTGCGCGCCCGCAGCAATTCGATGCACCTCTGCGTGTGCGGCGTGCATGGGGCGGGTGCATCGGGCAGCTGCGGGCGCGCACCGCATCGTATCATTCCTCTCTCTCTCTCTCTCTATATATATATATGATGCAGGCCTGATTAGCATCATCAGGCCATCGATGCATCTTTAGTTCGTCGCCAGAGAGTTTTATTTCAGTCATTTTATTTTATGCATGGAAAACATTATCCATTTGAGGACTTGTAGCCGTTTATTTCAGTTTTTGGCCTAATTTCTGCACTTAGTATTAGTTATGTTCTTGCCTAATTCATGGGGGATGTCCATGATCTCATCCGAGGGCTTTTCGGATTGAATCTGGGTCTTCTCTGGTGAGTTTTCTGCATGTTATTAATAAATTCTGGGTGTGTGTGTTTGCGGGGTACCGACGGACGAGATTATATCTCGAAACCGACGGTTAGATAGCAAAATAACTTAAATTTGATGATGTGGCATCAATTGGGCTCCAATTAGGGCTTAAGTGGGCTTATCTTAAGCCCAATAGGGCTTCTATTCAGATTACTGCCCCCCCCTTATGGGCTTCAATTAGGGCTTAAGTGGGCTTATCTTAAGCCCAATAGGGCTTCTATTCAGATTACCGCCCCCCCCCTTCTCTTTTCCCGTGAAACCGACCGACCGGCCCCCTACTCGTGCGGATCCCGAGGCCACCCCGACCCCCTCCCGTTCTCTCTCTTCTCTCTCTCTTCTTTCCCTTGTTTTCCTCACTTTTCCTTGCCTTTCTTAGCCCTTGCATCACCACCATCCAAACCCTATTATCCTTTGATCTTGGCCATCAAAACAAAACCCTAGCTCTACAAAAAGATGAACGAAAAAGAAGAATTCAGTTCGGATCATTGCTGAAATTTGGTGCCTCTTCGTGAGTGCTTCCGGGTGAGACTCGTGTCCCCGATCCTCGCCGTTTCCACGACTTCGCCTCGTGAAGGCCTCGGTGTTGGTTTTCCGAAGGTTCCGGCTTCTCCCGACGTCCGGCCTTGCTCCGTGTGTGGGATCGTCGGCGCATTCTCACAATCGACCCACGGCGGGAAACCCCAGGCAGTATCTTTTCTTTTCTTTATTTTCCCCTCGCATCCGCAACGTTTCCATTTGTTTCATTGCCTCCGCTCCGCATCGCAACCATCCTCATCCTTTTCATCGCTAGTTGAAGCCCTAAAAATATGCCTAATCATCTGATTTGTTATCTTTAGTCTGTCGGTCACCTTTGCAAGCATCCGTAGCCTTTTTCTTTTATAAAATCTGATGCAAATCTGTCTTTAACTTTCAATATTTACTGCTGCGATTTAATCTTTTATATGCTGAATTCTATTCGTTGGGATAATATTGCATCTTAATGTTAGATCTGAAATCTGCTTTATGTTGAATGCATAGTCCTTTTAATTCTGCGTGAGATAACTCCTGCTTGCTGTCCTTTTGAGGCGTATGACGCTATATTGACAACTAAACCCTAGTTATTGACCAAAGAAAACCCTAAAAGGGCTTAGGATTGTAGCTTCTGGCCCTCGCTCGACGCCAACACTCTCTTCGCGAGGGGCCCAGAGGTTGTTGACTGCCCGAGACATCACTTGTTGGGAATTCATCACCAGATCCAGGCACAGCGACGATCCCACGATGGTGGTCTCCCTCCTGCTACAGGCGATGTCTTCCGGCGTAAACTCGAGGACGAGTTTTTCGCAGCGGAAGCGATTGATGCAGGCCTGATTAGCATCATCAGGCCATCGATGCATCTTTAGTTCGTCGCCAGAGAGTTTTATTTCAATCATTTTATTTTATGCATGGAAGACATTATCCATTTGAGGACTTGTAGCCGTTTATTTCAGTTTTTGGCCCATTTTCTATGTTTTTGGCCTAATTTCTGCACTTAGTATTAGTTATGTTCTTGCCTCATTCATGGGGGATGTCCATGATCTCATCCGAGGGCTTTTCGGATTGAATCCGGGTCTTCTCTGGTGAGTTTTCTGCATGTTATTAATAAATTCTGGGTGTGTGTGTTTGCGGGGTACCGACGGACGAGATTATGTCTCGAAACCGACGGTTAGATAGCAAAATAACTTAAATTTGATGATGTGGCATCAATTGGGCTTCAATTAGGGTTTAAGTGGGCTTATCTTAAGCCCAATAGGGCTTCTATTCAGATTACCGCCCCCCCCCCCCCTTATGGGCTTCAATTAGGGCTTAAGTGGGCTTATCTTAAGCCCAATAGGGCTTCTATTCAGATTGCCGCCCCCCCCTTCTCTTTTCCCGTGAAACCGACCGACCGGCCCCCTACCCGCGCGGATCCCGAGGCCACCCCGACCCCCTCCCGTTCTCTCTCTTCTCTCTCTCTTCTTTCCCTTGTTTTCCTCACTTTTCCTTGCCTTTCTTAGCCCTTGCATCACCACCATCCAAACCCTATTATCCTTTGATCTTGGCCATCAAAACAAAACCCTAGCTCTACAAAAATATGAACGAAAAAGAAGAATTCAGTTCTGATCATTGCTGAAATTTGGTGCCTCTTCGTTAGTGCTTCCGGGCGAGACTCGTGTCCCCAATCCTCGCCGCTTCCACGACTTCGCCTCGTGAAGGCCTCGGTGTTGGTTTTCCGAAGGTTCCGGCTTCTCCCGACGTCCGGTCTTGCTCCGTGTGCGGGATCGTCGGCGCATCCTCGCAATCGACCCACGGCGGGAAACCCCAGGCAGTATCTTTTCTTTTCTTTATTTTCCCCTCGCATCCGCAACGTTTCCATTTGTTTCATTGCCTCCGCTCCGCATCGCAGCCATCCTCATCCTTTTCATCGCTAGTTGAAGCCCTAAAAATATGCCTAATCATCTGATTTGTTATCTTTAGTCTGTCGGTCACCTTTGCAAGCATCCGTAGCCTTTCTTTTATAAAATCTGATGCAAATCTGCCTTTAACTTTCAATATTTACTGCTGCGATTTAATCTTTTATATGCTGAATTCTATTCGTTGTGATAATATTGCATCTTAATGTTAGATCTGAAATCTGCTTTATGTTGAATGCATAGTCCTTTTAATTCTGCGTGAGATAACTCCTGCTTGCTGTCCTTTTGAGGCGTATGATGCTATATTGACAACTAAACCCTAGTTATTGACCAAAGAAAACCCTAAAAGGGCTTAGGATTGTAGTGTGCCTTATCGGTGCCTGCATCAATATATATATATATATATATATATATATATATATATATATATATATATATATATATATATATATATATATATATATATATATATATATATATAGGTGTGTGTTAGGATTCGGTGTGCGGTGTGCGCCTGCAGCCGCACGATTGGGGATGAGTGCGATACACCAGTCGTGGCGGGGTGCATCGGACGACGCACTGCACGGACCACACGCCGCATTTTATCATTCCTCTGTCTCTGTCTCTCTCTCATATATATATATATATATATATATATATATATATATATATATATATATATATATATATATATATATATATATATATATATATATAGGAATGTTACAGTGAGCTGCGGGTATTTTGCCCCCCCTAGGAGTTTTGGAATTTGATGAAATATGGTGAGGGTATTGTCTAGGGTAAGATGATCATCCTCACCAATTTTCATCAAATTCCAAAACTTCTAGGGGGGTCAAATGGTAGAAGAAAAATCTGTCGTCCGCAATCACCGTTAAAATCTGCCGATTTTGCTTTGACCATTTGACCCCCCTAGAAGTTTTGGAATTTGATGAAAATTGGTGAGGATGATCATCTTACCATGGACAACACCCTTACCAAATTTTATCAAATTCCAAAACTCCTAGGGGGGTCAAAATACCCTCAACTCATTTTCTCCTACCGTAGCTCATAGCTCAACGTAACAGCTCTCTCTCTCTCTCTCTCTCTCTATATATATATATATATATATATATATATATATATATATATATATATATATATATAAGGGACTAGGCATGCGACCCTTATATATATAACTTAAGATAAAAGATATATCCGGGTTGTCGAACCATATGCACAAAGACGAGTGTGATTCACCTATTCAATGACTGCACGATGAAAGAGAAGACCATCCAATCTTTAAAAGAAAATTAAATAAAAGAATTTTAAAAAAGAAAACGGAAATTTAAATTTTAAAAAGAGGGGCTGAGATTTGAGGTTTATCTTGTCGTTTCTCCATAATTTACTCCCGTAACTTCTTAATTTGCTCCTGTAACATGCGGACCTCCCTCTCTATAACAACCGAACATCCGTTTTCCTTTCCCTTCATGCATCCACGAGAAAGAGAGAGCGCGTGCACGAGAGAGAGAGAGAGAGAGAGAGAGAGAGAGAGAGAGAGAGAGAGAGAGAGAGAGAGAGAGAGAGAGAGAGAGAGAGGAGTGACGCACCTCTCCCTTTTCCTCCTTCCCCAAATCAGAGAGGAGCACGGAGGTCTCCCCCTTCTTCCCCAAATCAAAGAGGAGCACGACAGGGAGGAGGGAATGGCGTTAGCCCCTCCTCCTTATTCCCCAGATCGGTGAGGAGCACGGCAGGGAGGGGATGCCGTTGGCCCCTTGTTCCGCCATCTTCTTTCCCCAGAACGGTGAGGAGCGTGACAAGGAGGAGGGGATCATGTGACCCTTTCCTCAAATTCTCCGGCTTCGTCGAAGTCCCCTTACCTCACCAACAAGAACGAAGGCAAGGACTCTGAGGTCTCCATCATCGTCCACAGTGATAATGGTCCAATCGGTGATTGCATCAAGGATGCCTTCATCTCCAAGGGCAAGCCGACGATCCTCGACAAGATTAGGGCCTACGTAGAAGCCACGACCTAGGGAGAAGCGACGTCGATCGACAACCATTTTGATTTGGTCAGTTTGTAGGTATCTAAACATTTATTCAATCTCATATTTATATTTTCAATTGCCCAGTTCAATGAGATCCATTAGTTCAATCGTGCTATGGATATTATTAGATCTAAAAGGAAAAGAGAGAAAATAGATTTGGGAGTAAAGAGCTTACCTTACTCTTTTGGGGCAATTTCCCTTATATATGTCTATCCAAAAGATAGGGTCATCAAGGGTGAGTATACCCCAAAAGAATAATAAACATATACAAGGACTATGAGTATATATACACATTCTTATACCCCCCCCCCCCCCCCCCCCCCCCCCTCAAACTTGAAAAACACAGATCCCTCTTCCGAGGGATTGGAGGAGGTTGAACCTACGCGCGACGGTGACCTAACCAATCATTACCTCCTATGATCAACCTAGGCAGGAGGCACCAGCTAGACTCTCTCTACACAGTTTGTGAGAAAGAGAGGCTCCAATATATAAGCAAATGATTGCATCAAGATCATTCCACTCCTCAGTATTCGTGGTTTCGGAGATTGAAGGGTATTGACTTCATGCCATCTGGCATTCGCCAACTTCCATAACTTGTGAGCACCAAGATGCATATGTAGTGTGGAGGCCCATTAGTGAAAATTTGAGGCTCCAATAAGAACATCCATTTTGGAAAGTTTGACAGACTTCAAAGGGGCTCCCATGGTTGCAATCTTAAGAGGATGAGAGATCCAAAACTGGACAAAATAGCATGATTCTGCCACGACAAGATTCGGGAGAAGAAGAGGAATCCAACGTAACAAAAAACATTCAAAATCCAACATGTTTTGATCCTTTAAAAGGTAAAAAATTTGCTTCGTTGCGATGTAATTACTGTGCAGTGAACAATAATAATAATATTAAGTTTGAACCAATTTTGAACCTTTGGTCCGACTCATTGGTCTGAACAGTAATGAAAGGGATTTGGACCACTGGTTTGATTTGCTGGTTTAAGTGAATAAACCAAGTTAAATCGGCCACGTCAGTTGATTCACTTAAGTGATTCAAGATGGACCATTGGATAAGATCCAATGGTCCAGAAGCCCAAAGAGGGGGAGGATATTACCTGATGACACCCTAGGTTCCAAATTCCAATCCTCTTGGAACCTTTGGAGCCACCTTCATGGCATGGAGGTCTAAAAATATCAGGTGTTAGAGACAGGCTATTGCTCTTTTGCTGCCTTACTGGATCTTCACTGTTTTTACTGCATTGCTCATATCATCATCATAGTTCATGTTTGTTTTTCATTCTTTCTGTGATTTATATTCTCCCTAAATTTTCTCTTATCATTACCTGTTATGCTGGAATGTCATGAATACGGTGCAAACTTGAATATCATTTGATTTGATTTGATTATTCTTTACTTATGCTTTTAGGCATATGCTGTCATCGCTAAAGGGGTTCGATTACTCTGCACGAACACAGCTGGCAAAAATTCAAAATCAGTGGTTCTGAATGCTCAAGGAAGTGGTTCACTTAAAGATAATATCATAACCATATTCGGTCTAAACACGTTCCAATGTTTAGAGCCTTTGAATATACGTTTTTCTGAAGGCTGCTCAGTTGAGGGCTTCCTTTCGAAGCCTGGATATGGTAGTGGTCGCAATTTGGGAGATAGGCAATTTTTTTACGTAAATGATAGACCTGTTGATATGCCGAAGGTCAGCAAACTTGTAAATGAACTATATAGAAGTTCAAGTACCAGACAATATCCCGTTGCAATCATGAACTTTATTATACCAACTTCGTCTTATGATGTTAATGTAACTCCAGATAAGAGGAAGATATTCTTTTCTGACGAGGGCTCCCTTGTGCTCTCCCTAAGAGAAGCTATAGAGAAGATATATGCTCCACATCATTGCAGTTATTCTATAAATAAAATTGAGGAGCCCAAGAAAGAATCAGATCCTATTGAGTTGGATGCTTATCAAGAGAATCAGGATCACGTTGCAGCATCTAGACCTTTATCTCCTGAAGGTGTTGGGCAAAAAGAAGAGGCATGTAGTCAGAAGCTCATTGCAGATGATATTTCATCCGAGATGCTGCAAGTGCACGGTCAGAAGTATGTGGAAACGGGAAATGTATATGGTGACAAAGGCTCTCCATCAAAGGATTTGAATGTTAATAACTTTGAGATGAACAAATTTGAAAGTCGTTCTCACTCTCAGGATAAGCAGCCAAGTAGCGCCCCCAAGCCACATGAAAAGTTTGATGGGCAAACTCCTTTCCGCGCAAGATCCGTGAAGAAAGATAGTTCCTCTAATTCGAGTCTTGTTCAATCTTCTCTCACAAAATTTGTAGCTGTAAATAAGAGGAAGCAGGAAAATAGTTGCAATGTTTTGTCTGAAGTGCCTGTACTTAGAAATGAAATGTTTTCCTGTCAAGTTAGGAAAGTCGGTTCAGAACCATGTGCTACACCCTCAAGTTCAATAGCATGTAGTGTTCCAGTTGACGATTCATCAAAAATCTATTCGGAAAATGTGTCGAAGCATTATGGACTATCTAATGTCTCTAACATAGTGGAAATTCCCCATTCTGTTGATTGTGATGTTCACGATAGAGGTTCTAACATGGTACGTCTAAATTCTCTAATGGATATTTTTGCTTTATTTATGCCAAGCATTTACATTGTTCTTTTTTCATCATTTACTTATATAATAATTGTCATTTTTTATTCAGTTTTTGGGAGGTAATTAATACATAGATCCAGACCCTAGTGAAATGTTTAATCGATAAAGCTAACAAAGAGGCGTGGTTCTAGGTTTTATTATAGAGCTGACTTTAAAGGCTTTTCAAAGTTAATTATTACAATTGATCTGCATCTGAGTAACTCTCTGAAACTTACGAGTTCTGGGATTATAAGCATGCTTTTTGAATTGTATTATTTTAAGCTCAAGGTATTGTGTACCATCTACTATCAAACAATTGCACTCTACTGTGCCTATTTTTGGCATATACTAGTAAGTAGGTACCTGAACTTTCTTTATTCATTTCCTTGTAATGGTGGGTCTGCTGGGCTGAAGCTGCAAGAAAATCATATTACCCAAAAATGGGCTAAATAGAAGGTATAAGTAGAAAGTACATATGAATGCAATCGCCAAGAACAATAGAGAATCTATGAATACATAGTTCTAGACCAAGGGCATAAGGAAACCTGTTACTAGCCCAGGGGACATGGTTTGGTCTACATGCTGGCTTGTGTGTAATCAAAGTTCCGTATAAGCGTTCAACTAGCTGGTCTTGGCAATACTGCTTGCTCAGTAAAATTCAGCAACAATTGGAGAGAGAGAGATCCTTCTCTGTATGCACTTGTATTGAGCATGTATACAGATGTCAAAGTAGCTGACAAATCTATGTCCTGTTTCAGGAGATTCCAAGGGGCCTAGAGACACCGAGTCCAAGAAAACACTGGGCAAGGCCTGAAGTTTTTAAACCTATTTCTTAGGAACAATGGAGAATTCAAATAATTATCAAATCCCGACTCCGAGTAGAACAAGGGGTAAAAGCTTGCAACATGAGTGGCAAAATGTTACATGTAGGTGAAAAAGGACATCGTGCCAAGATTGGACAATGGCATTCTAGGTAAAGCTTTTTGTTTAGTAAGTTCAATCATATTATGATCCTTCTCCAACCAAGGGGGACTACTGAGACAGGACTTTGGATTTGCAAATTTGCTACGACAAGTGGATCCATTGCAGAGTACCAGACAAGCCATGGGAGCTTTGATCCTGAGTTGGAGAATACAAGTCAAGCTTTCGTAGTGCAGCCATGACTCATGAGTTGAACAACAAGCAAAGTGGATCCCATCGGCTGTTTGAGATAGAAAGAAAATATAAAAGTGGAGTTGACTTGTTAGGAGTCTTCACCTCACATGCAACTGAAGGGGATATATCTGTAGAAAAACCGTGTTGCTCTCTGTAAGTAGAAAAATCTTGAGAGAGGCATTGAAGCGACATTTTCAGAGGGAGTATCTAAGTATTACAAAGACTTGGGAGGACTTGATTCAAGACACTAAGTGTAAACTTGATATGATGTAAGATTCATCAAACTCTTCAAGCAAATATTTTAAATATAAGTTCCTTTTAATGCACTAGCTATTTAGCGGAATTTTAAGTAGGAAATAGTATTATATACATAACAAGTCCTCTTGCAAGTGGTGGGGACCGGGCCGGTCTTGACGAAGGGGACCGGGCCGTCCTTGGGAGGCAGGAAGGGGTGTCGTGGCTGCGGGTGGTGGGGATGTGTGTGTTATGTGTGCGTGGGGGTCACACAGAAGAATTCAGTAAGTATGCAGAAATTTTATTCATAGTCAAGTATAGTTCATAATGAAACATTGTAGGCTTCCTCTCTAAGTCAAATTGATGCTGCATGGGCAGTTTTTGTAAGCCGTCTTGAGTAGACTCGTGAGACCGGACGCATGGTTCTGGTGTCCTCACCAACTCTCCCAGGGTGGAAAGAACTAAACTCTCTCGATTGTAGCTCCTGATGGCTCTGATAATGCTCTAACAGATTTGGACCAATGCTTTGCAACTCCTTTATGGTGATCCACATGTTGTTTGAATTGGGGCGACATTGCCAATGAACCAAGTAGCGTTAGTGACCTCTGTTCCTCGTAGAAACAAAATGCTCATCTAAAATATCATCAGTATATTATTTTTGCGCTTGAGTTGCCCAAGCCTAACTCAACCCAATGTCGGGTTGAACTTCCCCTACCCAAGCACAATCCATGTTTGGGTTGGTTGGGTTGTGCGGGCGAGTTGGTTGGTTTCAACATGGTAAAAGAGAAAAATCAACATATATTAGTCCCTTTGCAAAAGTGCAAGTGTGTAACACATAAAGCTACCTTTGCATTCTTATATGGGTGATGGTCCACCGTCTTATAGATAAGTACATATCCAACAGTGGCCCTTAGAAGCAGGATAAATCCCATCCAAGACCACTACAGCTCGACCACAACTTGTATTCAACGGAAGACTCAATGGATGGATCCTGATTGACCAGACTCTACTCAATAATATGTTATATAAATATATCTTTACTAAATGGTCGGGTTTCGGGTTGGGTCTGGTTTCCCGAAGCCTCTGCCCAAGCCTAATCCGAATTGAGGCCAGGTTAAGAATTTTCAACCCAAGCCCAACCCATACATGCAAAATCCCGACCAAGCCCGCCCAAATTTGGGTTGGGTTCAGGTTGGCCAACCCAAGTTACAGGCGGTAGGCAATGGATTAGCCATCTGAATGCGGTTTCTGTTTATGAAAATGCCTCCATGTGGAAGCTTGACGTCATTATTTGTAGAGGGAATAACTTGCTTGTGAGTTGTGACATGTGAGTGCATATGAGAACTGTTGAAAGAGATTACAGTAGGCTAACTTGATAACACACTTGTCTTGGTTAAAAATTAGAATCTGACATCATGAGAACCGGTTTGTAGAATTTTACAAGAAAACATATTTATTTTGATAACGTTCAAAATCTTTTGCATCTTATTTTTGTATTCAAGGAAGTCATTTATTTCAAAGGGTGTTCTGAACATGATATTGATATTCCAGGAGAATTCAGAAATGCATGATGTGACTTTGTCTTTTTGTGACTCAATCCCTAAAGCTTCTCCTAGTAAAGATCTGAAAATCACGTCAGGAAAAGTTTCAAGCTTATGTCCACTATTAGAATCACGTGATGAAACTAATAAGTCTCTAAAACCTTGTTCTGGTTTGAGGTCATGTTCCCAAGTGCAATTTAACATCAGTGATCTTAGGAAAAGAAGGCAACAGAGGCTCTTAAGTTTGCATTCAAGTGCTTCCACATTCAGTAGAAAGAAGATCAAAAGGTACACAAAATTAGGAAAAATACCTAGCGCATCTCTATTTCAAGCTGCCAATTTTTCATGTGATTTGGATTTTTTCTGTCATGCCTTAGGTCTTATTCTGCAGCAACACTTGAGAATTCTCAGCCAGGAAATGATGATGGAAAGGCAAGGTCTTTAGCTGCAGCTACTATTGAGTTGGAGAAATTTTTCAGAAAAGAAGATTTCCAAAGAATGCAGGTTCCTGATGTACTTGTTCTTAAGTAATAATGCATCGCCACAAGGGTCTAATTGAGCATGCTAATATAATGTCTATGTGCCTAAGCATTTTTTAGTTTTTGATGTTTATTTTGAATCTTTAGATTATGCCAGTTTTTATTGAAACCACTAAAGTGATGTTTAATAAGTAGGGTATCCTCTACAGTAATGGCCATTCAATAACCAACTGAAAAATTATTTTAATAGCTGAATAAGGCGACATGACTTTCGAGAGTGGAGTCGACATGGGTGGGGTTGGGGGGGGGGGGGGGAAGCTATTCTGTTACTTCTGTACAGTTATTGACTCGTGCTGATGTGTGCTACAACTTTAAAGTAGTCCTAATTAAGGGACTGAAAAGTGTAATTTAGCCCCAAGTATAGGGTGTGTAGCGAAGTAATAATCTCGGTGAGTCTGAGGTCGATTCCACAAGAATTGAAGGACTAACAGGATCTAGTGCAATGGAAGTGCGTGAACGTGAGCGCAAATCAGGGTTTTCCACTGAGAGTGGAGCACAAGAGATGGGATTATGATTCTAAATTAAGAAAAAAATTAAAGATTGCTATTAATTGAGGAGATTACGATGAGGGGAGAGGCTAAGGCACCCGGGTTCAACCTAGTAGTATATTATGCATTCTTTTGATCAATAAGTACGTATGAGTTAGCATGAAATTGAGTTCGGATGCATGCTACAGGGATCTTTAAGCATTACACATGCTCGGAGTCGATGTGAAATCAAAAGGACTTATACACATGCATCGATTTCTAGAAATATGCATCCATCATACTTTATTCGATAGATTGAAAAACATGTGAAGAGGGACTCGTTAAGCTTGTGTTATCATACCACAGGGATTCATAAGTATTCTGTATGCCCGGAGTCAATATGGAGTTAAACAAATTTACAAGCAGAACAACATGCATCATCAAGTAGTATCATCCACTATGAGATTCAGTCATAAAGAAACTATGACTTATTATTGATCAAACGAAAAACATAACATACTACTAGGCATCCCCCATAGCCTTAGCTAGGGGTTTAGCCTCACATGTTCATGAAGTTCAACATGAGAATACTAGTGCAATTAAACTCCATTAATGAAAATACGAAGGATGACGATGTGGCTTCGAGCTTGGAGCATGGCTTCGATGATGATGCTGGGTGGACGATGATGGAGATCGGTCCTAAGGGTGGAAGATGATGGAAGCCCTAATGGTCAATGAAGAAGATGATCGAGGAGCCCGATGATGGTCGGTTATATAGAGAGAGGAAGGGGTGCATGGTTTAAAAGAGAAGTTTGCGTGAGGATAGCAAGAGAGAAAGTAGGAGACGAGATAGAGAGAGAATAGATTGCAGAAGAGAGGGAGGAAAATCGGGGATTGCCAGGTTTTTAGGGGAGAGAGCCGATCGCGATGGGAATCCGGAACGATCATGATGAGGAGATAGGGGCTGGACGACTGGGATTTTGAGGGGGAACAACTGTGATGGCTCCGAAGTAGGTAAGAGAGAGAAAGATAAAGGAATCGGGCAAGGGAGAGAATCACATAAGAGGGGATCAGATGAGAGGAGTCGTGCACGAGGCGTGAGGGAATATGAGAGGTCATGCATGGATCTCGCGGGCGGCTGCGATCGGGTGCGATGGTTGGCCGAGTAAGGAAAGTAAAGGTCCATGAGGGAAGGCTCGCACACGGACTCGGGGTTGAGTACAGCTGCGGATGGCTGCAATCGGTTTCCAATTGGGAAATAGAGGGAGAGAAGATCGGGTAAGATTCTAGAGCATGCATGGTTGCGATTGGATCTTGTGCTGAGATAGGTCTGTTGTGATCAGGTTCGAAAGAAGGAAAAGAAAGAAAAAAAAAGAGAAAAGAAAAAGAAAGGAAAAGAAAAGAGAAGAAAAGGGTATGAAGAGAAAGAAAAAAATTAATGAATTAATAAAACAAGATGAACAAAATAAAATGAAGAGAATGTCTATGGAAAACAAAAAAAAAAGAAGGATGATGATGAAAGAAAGAAAGAACAAGAAAGAAAGAAATAAAGGAGTGAGAAAATTATTGATGGTACGAGCTAGGGTTTCACCGAGCCACATTTTCAAGAAACCATCATCCATCCATTAAGCCCATCAGGATGCCCGGGGTTCTCTGGTTCGAATCATACAATACATCAAGCCCTAGTGATGTCATCTCTCATCCGAATATCGCAATTATCCTTTTATGCATGGTTCTTCAGAAGGGCCTCCTAATGAGCTGTGCATCCTCCATTGAATCGTCGTAAGAATTTCCACCGCTTAGTCACGATGCTCTTGAGCTAGCTGCATCGAGAACCAGGTCAATTCCCTGAAATTCACACATAAAATGATGCATATTAGGTTCTAATGCGACTATCGATAAAAATGGATAATTTGGATTATCGGGCTCCGTATTTTTCATGCATGCATCGTATGAGTGTGAATCAATATATCACTGTGTTCGTATGGAAGTGTACTATGCAATGATGTAAAAAAAACGATGCGCTTTATGTGCATATGAAAAGTTTTACGTAGGAAGACGACGATAATGCAGTAAACAATATGCGATAAAATGCATTATTTGAAGACTTAACAATGTGTCAGGATTTGACAAATAAAATTTTATTTGAACCAAGTTTCAACTCCGCTTGATGACTATTTCACCCTTCCGGTCAAGTCGAACATTGACATATTTTGCTGTCCTTGCCAGTTGGTTATTAATTCAATATTAGATGACCTAGTTGTGTCGCTGTAAAAGAAGCTGGAGCATCCAACCTCCAACTCAACCCCTTGGTGCTGGCTATGTTAAAGTGGAGTTCATGAGGAGTGGGAAGACAAGCCCCAAAATATCAGACAATTACTTTAAATATTGAATACCTTTATTTGGAATCATATATTTTCGTTAGAGGGCAGAGTTGGGGATTTGATCACCCTGAAGTGACTACTGTACTCATCATGTTTGCCTTTTACCCCTTACCGTTTCTCTTCCTTTTACTTTATGAGTTTGGATATTCTAATTTGCAAGATTTTGGCCATTCACATCCCGAGAGCACCTAAAAGAATCACTCAAGTCTTGTATTCACGGTAGATTCGGCTTACCCAAACCATTTTGCTTGATTCAGTTTGTGTTTCGACTTTCAACAACTGATGTAAGATATCCCTGCAACCTGCGTATTAAGATATCCCTCTCTCTGGACACTGTGGCGGTCCCCCGGCGTATTAAGATATCCCTATAACCGGCGTGGGACTTCCTAGTCATCGGTCTTTTCTAGTGTATCTGGCTGGAGCACAACTCTAGAGTCTTCTCAGGCAAGGAGCTTTCTATCGCTGTTGTGTGGAAGAATTTCATGACGCTGGTTTACAGCTGGTCTACGGGTTTCTCTCTTAAGAATTACAAGGAGATAAGCTCTTTCTTCTATAATTTGTAACTTTCTTTTCTTATTATAATAATATAGCTTGCGGTATGGCTTAACCCCATCCTCCCCTTCTCGGAGAGGAGTTTGCTCAAAAAAAAAAAAAAACAATTGAAGTAAGACCCTAAAAATTGATTGTTTTGGACCCATTACAATCTGATTTGGGTCTTTTTATCTGATTCTGTTTTGGACACATTCCATCCTGATTGGGATCTTTTTATCTGATTCAGATCCATTTCAGGCCGAAATGTCCGCATTGGGCTGAAACAAGATTGAAACATCTGGATCGAGATGTGTTTTACATAACCATTTTGCAAAGCATGTAGTTTTTTACGTAGTTCTAAGTGTATCATATAGTTTATGACTTGATAGTTTCTGTTTGAAAGTTGTAGACCATATTATTCTGGTATGCTTTCGAGGATAGATAAAAGTCTAATGAATCAATGAAGGGTAGGTTCTCTCCAAAGGTAGAGGGGGCTACAATAGCACAATAGCCATTTGATCAACAAGGAGAAAGAATGACGACTGGGAGCCATCTCTTTGAGTGCCTCACCTTTTTCATCGACGGATAGAGGGATCAAAGATTTTTCCATTGGGAAGCAAGAGTGCGGAAGTTGATCAATAGAGCTACATCATCGTTGGTTGTTCAGCTACCACCCCTGGTTTTCGACGACTTTCCTTTTCCTTCCTATTTGGCTTATTGGACTCCTCTCCTTCATGTCATTAGGGCATGGGTTCTTCCTATACGATCACATAATATGAAATGTGATGAATTGGAGTTACACGTGTAAGTTGCAGCTTCAAAGTCATGCCATAGCGTGTCAGGTTGTTGGTAAGGTTACTTGGTCTTATTCGAAAGCGGTGGAAGGCAAGACATGTTTTAACTTTTAAGAACTTTAGTCTACAAGTGCAAGGCCGGATATTGGAAGGTGTTTAATTACCCAGATCTGAAATTTTGAGAATACGACTTCTTCCGGAAGAGATTTGAGTCCCCAATCTTCGCCGACGTCTCAACTTCGTCTCAAGAAGTCACTCGACTTTATCTCGAGAAGGTCTTACATTGCTTTCTAAATATCAGGCTTCTTTCGACGTCTGGCCTTGCACCGTGAGCGGGATCACTGGTGGATCCTCGCATTGACTCACAATGGAATCACTCAGGTATAATCTATCATTTCTTTTACCCTTGTTCTTCGCTTCTGCATCCCTTTTGTTTGTTTCCCATCGCCTCCGCATCGCATCGTAGCCATTTCCGCCTCCTTATCATCCCTAGTTGAAGCCTTATTACAAGCCATAGCGTCATTAGTTTTTACTTGATCATCGGTACCTTTGCAAGCATCATTAGCCCTCTTTTTCCTTAAAATTCTGCTGCATAATACCTTTTAAAAACTGAAACCTACTGCTGCGATTGGTTCTATTACATGCTAAACTTTGTGTCTTTTGATGCTTTTATATCTCTAATTGTCAAATCTTGAACTGTGCTTAATTTTTTCTCATATCTTATTAGTTCTATGATTAAATATTGTTGAAATTGTGTTCGTTTGGTGGGGTCTACATGCTACATTGCATAAAACCCTCTAATTTGTTGATCAAAAAGAGTATCTTGGCTTAGTATTGTAGTGTGCCTTCTTGGCGCCTACATAAGGTTGGTATCAGAGCAATTTGATGCCATGTCCTATCATAGGGCTTGATCCCCTTATTCGCTTGATCCTCTAGATACCCGAGCCTATAAAAAATTTGTTAAAATATTCAAACATTTTGGGCCAGTTCATACCCTTTCCCAAGTTCTCTGAAAGAATGTAGCTTTTCATCTTTTATTAGATATCGAGCCCATGACCTGGATCTATCTTCCAAACCTTTTGTTTAGTGAATTTACAGAGTCCATTAGAATTCTTGAAGGCCAGATATAATGAAACCCAACTCTTTTTTGACGATATTGAGGATGAGTTGGGATGACAAGAACAACAGTCTTGCCAGACGCAGCATGCCACCACCTCCTGCAGAGCCTCCGCCTCCTGTGGAGCCTTTGACTTCACCACTAGTGGCATCACCTGAGGAGCGTCCACCTCTAGTGGAGCTTTCTCCTCCATTGCCTACAGAGGAGCCACCTCCATTAGTGACTCCTCCACCTTCAACAGTGTCTACAAAGGAGCTACCTCCTCTTGCAGTGACTCCAAAGGAGTTCTCTCCACCTTTAGTAGTGCCTACAGAGGAGCCACCTCCTCCTGCAGTGACTACAGATGAGCTTCTCCTACCTTCAGCAGAGCTTTCGGAGGAGACATCTCCTGCAGCTATTCCTACAGCAGAGACACTTTTGGAGCCTCCGCCTTCCCTGGAGCGTCCACCACCACCGCAGTCAGAGCCAGATGTGGGGTTTCAGCAAGCTAAGCCTATTAAGCACTTCGACTTCGTTGGGACTGACCGACCACCTACATCCCGCATGCTTCTGCACCAGTTCTTCAGTGACCTCCGGACCTCGCTCGACGTCAGTAATTCCTTCGCGAGGAATCTGAAGGACCTTTGCTACATTCCGCGATGCCATCTACTCAGCATTCATCATCAGCTTTCCTCGACGACTATCATGTGGCAGTGGTTCTCTTTCTGCCCTTCAATCTTTTTGCTGCAGGCAATGTCTTCCGGTGTAAACTCGATGATGAGTTTTTCGTAGTGGAAGCGATTGATGTAGGTCGGATCTGCATCATGAATCTTAGTTATCACTGAAACATTAGTATATTATTTTTTATATTATTATAATCAGTTTAGGCCGTGTATTCATGTTTTTTGTCATTTTCTACTTATTTATCATTTGTAATAAATGCCATGTCGTGTGGGGATGCCCGTGACCTCATCTGGGAGCTTTTCAGATCATCCTAGGCTCTTTTGGATGTACTTTCAGCTTTTAATAAGAATAGATAGGTTAGCAAGTATTTGCTGGGCGTCCTACGATTGAGATTAGATCTTGAATCCGACGGTCGGATCATCGCGACTTACACATTAAATATGAGATGAAAGGAGTTTTTAAAATATTTGTTCTGAAGATGAATGTTAATGGTACCCTGCTTATGCTATATGCCTATATCATAAGTCCTCATAGTCCGAAGAATTGAGCATGCCATGATAGGTTTTGTCATTTTGTGTGTTAGTCATTCTATAGTGTCGTCCATTTTTATACTAAAGACAACTTCTCCCGTGCCATAAAATCCTGTTACTGCAGTATCTTTATTTGCTGTCTTTTAAAATTTTTTTGAGAAAAATGGGGAGGAAATATGCGTGAAATCAAATATGAGATGGTTGACGGCCATCCTTCAAACAAACGTTACACACCTTTGCTAGCATTAATGTTTCGTTTTTTCTCATGATTACATAGGTTTATGAACTCTTATTCTCTAAATTTTATCTTTGGATCTACATGTTTCTAGGTCATTGGGCAGTTCAATCTTGGTTTTATCATTGGAAAGTTAGACCAAGACTTATTTATTGTAGATCAGGTAATTCTCTCTCTCTCTCTCTCTCTCTCACACACACACACACACACACACACACACACACACACACCCCATCACCATCCCAGCCACTAACCCATCCATACGCACGCACACAAAAAGCCAATACACCATTTTGTTGCTTCTCTAAACATCTAATAATTAGCCATAGGCGAAGTCCTATGCATGATGTTTGGGCTAGATCCATACTATCTACATACAAGTACATGAGTCTGATATGTATTTGGATCAATACCCTATTCTTATACTTGAACTTTTTCTACTGACAGCATGCTGCAGATGAAAAATGCAATTTTGAGCAGCTCTCACAATCAACCATCTTAAACCAGCAACCCCTGCTTCAGTAAGAAGTTCATCAATTTAGTAAAGCATTCAAGCTTTATGGTTATATGAAGTTGAAAGTGCTATTTTATAATCATAATCGTAACCCTCGAGCCACGTCCGGGATGTGCCAGGCTGCCAGTTATTTGGGTCATCATTATGAATTGTTTGCTATTTGTCTCTGTTAAGGGCTATATCTGTTGTCAATGAATGAAACTACCGATGTTTGTTGGTACGGTTTTGCAAGTAAAATAGCTCAACTTGTTTATCTCCTGAAGATATGATATCCTGGTACGCTATTTTCCAAGTTATGGGCTATATCTGTTGTCAATGAATGAATTTGAAAATTGGTTAATAATGTACCAGGATATCATTTCTTCAAGAGATAAATAAGTTAAGCTATTTTACTTGGAAAACCGTACCAACAAATGCATGCAGTTCGTCAGTGGCTTCCAGCATAGCTGATATACTATCGATAATATGAATTCTGGCCCTAAACCTTTTCTGCATGGAACAACTACCTCATGTTCAAAGCAACATTGAATTTCTTAATGTGAGATTCAATTCTTTTTATTTTCCAACTTATTGTGAATGCCCATGCTGCCTGTTGTATCTGATCTGAATTCATTATTGTGCCCAAGCCATTTCTTTGTTCAGAGTTAGGGCTAAGCTTCGTCTTCTGGAGTTCCTGAGGCATCAATAAGAATGGTTAAATGCTCAACATTCCTTTTCATGATACTATTTTTAATACCTATTTATAGATGCCGGAAGGGAATACTCCTGATGCTTTTAGTCTTTACATTCTTGCTGTTTATATTTGTTTCTCATCTTTGACGAAGTTTTCTTCATATATGTTTCTATTGGTCTGCTTCGCATCACTAGTTATATAGGGTCCTGTAGCATATCACATATACCTGAATATATGCCAATTTGCATGCAGACTCTTGTCAATTTGTAAATTGCATGTATATTCTTGTAATTTCAAAATTATGAGATTATGTCCCTTGTAGTGGTATACATGCACATTTTTTGAAAATTTTGAATTGCATGTGTATTCCTGATAAGGGAATACGTGCATGCTTTTAAAATTTTTAGGGGTATACACAATGTCCAGTAACTCTGAATACAAGACACCTCACAACAATGATTTTTTCCTTCTCTCAAAAAGTCAAAGTGGGAGGTAATTTTTTTTTATTGAGGGGGGCAGTTAGGGTTTTCTGAATAGACTCTATAAGAGAGCAGTTTAATCCAGAAATTTGAATCAAATCATGAACTAATTATCTCTTATTACTCTTAGTTTTTTTGTATTCCTCTTGGGCTTGGTTTAGCCCTTCGCTCTTGGATTCCAAGCTTTATTTGCTATTTTTTGTAGCAGTTCTATAAGATTGAATATATTTTTGAGATCATCCAAGACCGGATAGGTTCCGGATCTATAATCAACTATAATCACCGAATCATAACTCTTCTATGTTTTGGTACCAAGTAAAGCTCTGTTCCTTTGAAAGGGCTCCTTGGATGCAATTGATAAGCGGAAAGACAATGTACACTGTAGAAATCTGAATTGAATTGAAACTCTCGAGAAGGCAGTGGAACAGATAGATCCAACTTGCGAGATCAAGAGGAGCACCAATTTGCAACTCATATGGATCAACAAGATTGCCTGCTTGCATTACTCATGGTGTACTTCTTGAAGATGAAAGGCTACTAGGGTGAGGTACTAATGGGATATTTAATAGCTTTCTAAGCCCTCATGTGTACCCCACGTAACATAGAAATGAGCGAATGAGATGGTGGGATGTCTTGAATGAACTGAATGGAAATGGGCAGATGGACCTCCCTAGTACAGATATGGCAGTCCTTTCCCAGTGTGTTAATGATAGGATAGGGAGAGAGAAGAGATTGATGCAATCGGCCTCCAATTAATGCCAGGTCAGCACTATACGTTATTGATACTGAATTTTAGATTTTCACTGAAGTTAGTAAAGATTTTCCCTTAGAAGAGTCACTTTGTTGATTAACTTAGGTGAATGATGAATCAATATGGACCATTGCCTTTTACGCTTAGGCCAATTATCTCAACTATCCATGTGGATGGAAGAGAAAATAGGAGCATCACTACATGAGAAAATAGGAGCATCAGTACATGAAAATGGGCCAAACTTCTTTTGTCTTACTTCAAGCCTACAAAAACCTTCTACTAGCAAGTTGGCCCTTATTTGCAACTTAGCCCCTAGGTCTACTGGTCTTATCTATTTATAGTAGGTTGTTGGTGATTGTTTTGCACTAAATTCAAGTCCCACCTAGAACAACATGCGGTTAGCACATCTTTTGGGCAGGGATGTGGTTACTCCAACGTCCTAGGTTGAAGTTACCCCTGTACATGAGTCAGAATAAAATTAGAAGAGTACAATTTTTTAAAAGCTAGAAAATAAAACAACACTATTAAAAGACTAAAATCTATAACCCTAGCTTAAGTGGAATTAACATGTATTTTGGCCGTGCATCCTTGCGCTTCCATCCCATTATGTATAACTTTTAATTCATTTATATGGTGTCTATTCACTCCTTAATTGGTGTAGCCTCATTATAGTCAAGTATGTATACTTTTTGTCTCATGTCCATACGCTATTGGTTAATTTCCACCATTTCTCCCCAAGGTACCCAAACCAATTTGTCTATTAAAGGGTAGCATGCTCCTTGGATGGTCAGTGATCTGATGCTAGTCAATGGAGATATTTTTTTTAATCCTTGAAGTATCACCTTTAGTTCAACTACTACCTCTACGACCTGCATCTTTGATAAAAAGGAAGATGCTCGTAGAGGCTCTGATTCCTTAAAGCTCTGTTATTTTGCTTAGAGAATGCTAGAAAATATTTTTTTATGGAATGAATTCTTTTTCATATTTGGTCATCAAGAAAATGGTTCCGACTTCCAAGAGAAAAAGCCTGACAGAAAATTGAACAAAATGTCTCTAATAACCCAAGGCTCTTCCCTCCCCAAAGACAACAATCCTTTAGAAGAAAATCTCTAAATTCCTTTTTTGCTTATTTTTCCATATAGTTTATTTTCTTTGCTTTCGTTTTTTCTCCAGTTAAACGGAGCTTGAATTTATAAATGATATCAAAAGTTGCTTGATAACTTTATTACTCTACCTTATGACCTGGCACCTACTTCTAAAGAGGTTTCGTAACTTTCCATTCAAAAGCTTAATAATAGCAGGAGGCTTATATGTTAATATATCTTTTTGAATGCTTAATATTTCATGTCATTCTATCAACTCTGCAATGAATAATACCGTATGCTTGCAAACCGAGTGTCATTTACATTGCAAATCGTCGAAAGCATCATCTAATAGTATAATACTAAAATGGAAGCATCTCTCTCGTGTTGTGACATGTGGACCTCTTTCGAAGAGTAAAAATCCTTCTTCTGTGTGTGAACGTGGCTTTCTCTCATAAATCCTATTAAAAATCTACTAAGAAGATGATAAATACTCATTCAATGACATTTAATGGTCATTTGATATTATTTGAGAAAATTATTAGTACTATATCTCTCTCTAACAAGTGAATCACACCCTGACGAGTGAATGACACTCGCTCCAAATTGGACACTTCTTCAGACGACTGTGATGTTGTCTGTGCCAAGTGGCGTGCATCAAGTTCATCCGGGCATCGCCCGGGTTTCTTACTAGTATTATATATATTCATGACTTTTACTAGGCAAGCTCGTAGTAGCACCATCATGGTGGTGTTTACATGGTTTTGTTGTTGTCACGCATTTGAAGTCTGACTTGGTAGTTTGTTTCATTCACATTCTGAATATTTTCTATCATTATGGCATTTGTACATGTTTAGGCCAATAAAGTTGGAGTTATCACCCGAAGAAGAAGTAATTGCTTCCATGCATTTGGCAATAATCAGGTATATTTTTTTGTTTGTGTACTATTAGAAGTTATTTTGGTGAAGTATCAGTTTAGTAGTAATAACTCATGCTTCATCTGTATATATCATTGCTTATCTGATCAATGGACGATATGAACGCTTACAGTTTAGCAAAGACGCATGTATATACCGATTCTGTATCGTACAGAATTCTGCATTAACGAAATTAATTGCGCAACCAGTTACTCATTCTACAGCATAAGGGGCTGCAACTCTCATCTAACTCCTCCAGACGTATAAGATTTGCAAAGAATTAACCATTCATGCAGGACAGATCTCTCTTGTCATGGTAGCTCTGTGCATCAATGGAAGAAGGCTGTGATTACAAGTAACACATGGGTATCATGTTTATCACCCTCTTGAAAGAAACACATGAAAACTCCTTAATGGTGGTCAGAGCTAAAATCTTCAAGAGTTATGTCATAGATCATGGAGAAAATACCATCCAGCAAGGATTTTCATGTTTTTGGTGATATCATGTCACCATTAATGATGCAAAAGAGAACAAAAGCAAATTAGCAAAGAGAAGAAACGAAGGAGAGAAAAGTTGAGGGAAAAGGAGAAGATAAAGGAGGCCAATAGGAGAGCAAGAGCTACAGAGCTTGAATTCTATGATTGTGCAGTCATGCTTATTTATAATGGGGGGAGAGCACTTCTATAAAGGAAAAATGACTGATATAATGGAGAAAAATCCAACCTTCTCTACCACAAACCCACAATGATAAACCATAAAGAAAGAAGAAATGAATCAAGCAACAAACAACACACATATTTACCATGGATCCATCATATTTGATATATGCCCACCCTTCACGCTGATTCCACTATACTCTTAGGCAAAACAATAGAAAAGGATACATCATACATGGATTCTGGGAGCTAACCTTCTTTATATACCTCATTATTAGGGCTTACAATGAACCGTTGGCAACATAATACTATGAACATCGTACGACGATCCCGGCCCTATCACACTATTGTCACTATAGCGTTTGATATTGCACACTGTTATAGCTAGCTTGGGGCTTCTTTTGTGCCTGGTGGCCTTTGGAGTGTAGAAAAAGGGCATTCTAAAACTGATAACCAGCACTTGCTACACATAGTCCAACAATCTCCCACTTGGAGACTGGTCTCTCCGCACCTCTTATAAGACACCTCCATAAGGAACTTGGTATGAACCCATTGGAAGCTGAACATGAATTCAGCTTCTCCACTGTAACCATCTTGGTCAACATATCTGCAAGATTCGGTCTGATAATTTTATGCTTGATTCTCGAGTGAAAGCTTGATTTCTTTGCAAGATGTATTGCACTTTAAATGTCGGTTTATAACTTGTAATTCTCTTTTGTTGACATTGCTGTTTACCCAACTCTTTCATGAAGTTCTTCAGCCATATCATTTCCCAACAATCTTTCATTGCGACAACATTATATGCGTCTGTTGTCGAGATGGTAACTATCTTCTGCAACTGATATACCCAATGTACTACCAAAAGTAAACAAATACCACGTAGTGCTCTTCCTGCTAATTTGAACCAACATAACCTTGAAGTTGATTTTGATCATCCGTAACACAACACCATGTCTCCAAGGTATCTAAGAATCAACTTGACAGCTTCACAATGCTCCTTGGTTGGGTTGTTCATGAATATGTTGTGACAACTCCATCTGCATGAGAAATATCTCGTTTTGTACATACCATAACATACATCAAGCTGCCAATGATTGAGGCATGTGCTACCTTATCCATGTATTCACATTCTTCCTATGTCATTGCACCTTGTTCCTTCGAAAGTCTGAAATGGCTTGCTAAAGGAGTTCTAACTGGCTTACCACCTTCCATAGTACCTTGTCCACCCACGTCAACTTCAGCTTCTGTTTGGCTTGTACCTGTGGAATAACATACATAGGATTTGCTTTGTAGCACGTAGATCCTTTATTGCAAACTTCTTAAACAACATTTTTAGGGGTGGAGGGAGTAACATTCAATCACAAAGGATGGTATCCTGGAGGTTAGCGGAAGAGGGTGTGTGGCCCCTGGCATGATCATGCACTATGTCACCATCAGGATCCTTCTCGGGCTTCGAGTGTAACCGCTATCTGCCGGTCTACAATAGCGCGATTCAGAATGGGAGGTGGAGAGAAGCCCCACCTCAGGGAGATCGTGGGCAGGTAGATCGTCAAAATGGGGATCCCATTCAATCTCTTACTCTGGTTTTTGAGGTGCTCCAGCCGTCGGGAGAGGGCAAATGGGAACATGTCTTAAAGATGGTGTCAGTCACGCGATTCACGCCTCGATTCCCGAGGTTTCCTATCATGGTTCATAGGCTTCTCATCTCTTTAGAAGGAAGGCTCAATTAGCAGGTCCTTCTCCAACCATGACAGAGATTCAGGCCACCAAGAAGCTCTCGGTTCCTTTTAAGAAGGGGGCCTGCTTCCACTATGGAGAAGAGGGTCACCAGAAGGTGTTGTGCAAGAATGTAATGGTGTGCTGGATTTATAGGGGGGTGGGCCATTCCTCTAATCTTTGTCTGCTGTAAGTCATCTAGGCTCCTTCCCTGGATAACTAGGTTGTCTTCCGTTCTCCATCTCCATCCCATGTTTTTCCCCCTTCGTTCGTTTCCATCCCAACATCCCTCCATCATGGCCAGGCTTGATGCTTGTACCATAGCCAGTGTTTTTGGAGGTGCTCCCTCGCACTCCAATCTTTCCTCCGCCTTGAAACATTTATGGAATGCAGAGTGGGAGTACCAGTTATGGGCTCTTGCTCCTGGCGAGTTCTTGGTGGAGTTTTCTACTCCCTTTGCCAGGCACTCAGTGGTCAGCCGTGTCCGTTTTGAGGTTGACGCACTCTCTCTCTCTCCTTCTTTGCTTGGACCCCTTCCCATCGAGCTATCGGCTCTTGCATCTCTTTTGATGACAGGCTCTTTATCTTTGGTGTCTCCGTCAACTGTAGGAATTACTCCTCCTTGACCTTCGTGTTAGCCAACCACGGAGAAGTCATCTCTGTCGATAACGACTTCCTCTCTCTCCACCGACGACCTCGGAGAAACTATTGTCAGCTTTTGGACTGCCAACCTTCTAGCCATCCCACCAGTGTTGGTCGCCCTCTTTAAAAACTTTCAATGAGTTAGGTATCAGCGTCTCTGACTCGTTCTTGCCATCCTCATCTCCGGGCTCCTCCTTCCCCCTCCCTCACAACAATCTGGGGACTCCACTCGTCGGCAAGCTTCTACCTCCACTGCATGACCAACCCACACCAACGGTTCGCCAGGAGGTTCTTCGAGTCAGTGGCTCATCTGGATCGGATCGGAGGTAACATTTTTGGTAACCTCGATGCTTTTTTCCGGCGATTGATATTGATTTCCATATCGGTCCGACGGGTTAATGCTTGGAATGCAAAAATCGAATCTTTAAACGCCATCAGAGTATGTAGCGGATCTTCATCAATCCCAAATTTTGGGAATCAGTGAACCAAGAGCTATTTTGTCTAATATTGATTGCTGATCCTCTACTATGCAGGATGTTTCCTTCTCGGACTCCCTAATCCCAGGGATGCTACACTTAAGTGCAGACGGTGACAGGCTCTAATTTGGTTACTTCAAATTCTTCAGGCTCACCTATTATGAATATGGTTGTGCTTAGCGAGGTCTTTGAGTACTCCCCCGGTCCAGAGACCATGTTTAGAGCTACCATCTGCCTTAATCGTTTTTGTAGAAGGGTTTTTTACATCACCCTAAAGACCTACGAGAGGAGGATCTCTCAGAAGAACAAGTCCCAACAGATGATGCAGTTGCACACCTTCCTGGCCGCGAGAGTAGAGGAGGACTTTGCCATGTTGTTGAACTTGTTATATCGCGATTCTGTTTGGAGTAGGTCGCAAAATGTGGGTTCTTTTTTGGGATGATGTGGAAGCGGCAAAGGACTTTTTGGTGCCCTCGGGCCTCAGGAACTTGAAAAGGAAGGGATCAACCTCAGGGTTTGTGAAGCTCGTGTAATTATGAAAACTCTTTCTTGGAATATAAGGGGCTTGGGAGATGTGGAAAAACATAAAGTTGTGTCTATGTTATGTGCCCTTTTTAAAATAGACCAAGTTTATCTTCTAAAGACAAAGGTCAGTGCTCCCAGTGCTAGCTTTCTAAGAAGACTGGGGGGTGCTAGATTCTCTCACTGGGAATCTCTGGATGCAGTGGGCTCGTCGGGGGGTATTTTAATTGGCTTGCATGAGAACTGTTTTGCTTTGGTGCTCATATATGTGGGGAGTTTGGGGACTTTCTCCTTGTTTGTTATCATGTCTTACAAAGTGGATAGGACGGAGTGGGTGGTCATTTTAGTCTATGGGCTCAATGATATGAGTTTGAGGCAATCATTTTAGGCAAAGTACCAGCTTTCTGGAGTACCAATTCGAGACTTTGGATTATATGGGGGATTTTAATGTTACTAGGTTCAGCTTTGACAGAAGGGGAGGTGTTGGAAGCAGAAGGTTGTAGACATCAAAAAAAGTTTGTAAAACTGGAAGACCCCGAAATCAACTAAGACTGGAAGACTTGTGATTTTGTTTAAGTATGGAAGACTATAAAAATGTCCAGAGTCTGGAAGACCCCGAAATTAACTAAGTTCGGAAGACTCAAGATTTTGTCTATAAGTTTGGAAGACTAGAAATTGTTTTTAAGTCTAGAAGACCATGAAATCAACTATGTAACATTCGTCCCAAACGTCCAAGATATTGTTCGCTTTGCACTTGCCCGCACGAGAACTTCCCAGGAGGTCACCAATCCTTGTACTACTCTCACCCGAGCATGCTTAATTACGAAGTTTTTGAGAAATCCGTAGCGATGCACGGGTTTAAAATGCGTCTTCTATGTTTGGGAGGGGAAATTATATAAGTAACTCATGATCTCCTTCTCTCCAGGCGATGTGGGGCTAACTCATGGCCTTGGACACCTAACCTTACCTCATCCATCTTGGCATAACAGCCTCAGGAGTCTTGGCTATTGGATCTTGGTTGTACAATCCGCCCCCTTAAGGGCTACACGTCCACATGTAGGGTTAGATCCCCGCCCCCCCCCCCCCCCCCCCCTTGCGAGGAGAATCGGCTCTGATATCTTTTCTCACATCCGCCCCAAACACACAAGATATTGTCCGCTTTGCACTTACCCACACGAGAACTTCCCAGGAGGTCACCACTACTCTCCCCCGAGCATGCTTAACTACGGAGTTCTTACATAATCCTTAGCGGTGCACGGGTTTAAAACACTTCTATGTTTGGGAGGGAAAATTATATAAGTAGCTCATGATCTCCTTCTCTCCAGACGATGTGGGGCTAACTCATGGCCTTGGACACCTCACCCATCTCATTCATCTTGGCATCACAGGCTTCACAGCCTCAGGAGTCTTGGCTATTGGCTATTGGATCTTAGTCGTCACAAACTAAGTCTGCAAGACTTAGGATTTTGGCTAAGTCGAGAAGACTATAAAAAGTTTCCAAGTTTGGAAGATCCTGAAATCAACCAAGTCTGGAAGACTTAAGATTTTGGCTAAGTCTGGAGACTAGAAAAAGTTTCTAAGTCTGGAAGGCCCGAAATCAACCAAGTCTAAAGACTCAAAACTTTGGCTAAGTCTGGAAGGCTGGAAAAAGTTTCTAAGTCTGGAGGGTCCTGAAATCAACAAAGTCTGGAAGACTCGGGATTTTGGCTAAGTCGGAAAGACCAGAAAAAGTTTCTAAGTCTGGAAGACTCTGAAATCAACCAAGTCTGGAAGACTTGAAAGGAGAAAAGAGGAAAAGAAAAAGAAAGGAATGAAAGAAGAAAAAGGAGGAGGGGAGGAACCGTTGGCCGACCCTGGTGTCAGGGATGGTTAGGTGCCAAAGAAGAAAATAAGAAAATAAAGGAAGATAGAGGAAGGAAGGAAAAGAAAGAAAGAAAAAGAAAGAAAAGGGAAGAAAAAAGAAAGAAAAAAAAACAAAAAGAGAATTTTGGCTAAGTTTGGAAAATTTTCCCTACAATGGAAAATTGGCTAAGTCTTGAAGACAGAGAAGTAAATAATAATAATATCCCCACTTCATTGTCTAAAGGCTATATCTACGTGACACTTAGAGATATGCACCCTTCAATACGCTAACATACAAGGCCGAAGGCAAATGGGACTTTAAGAAAATATGTTCCTACTTCAATATGGTCTACCAAGTCGAATGCAAAGTGATCAGACCATAAAACTCAAACAAGAGTCTTGGTGATTAGACTTGAGTTCGAGTTAGACAGAACCACAAGTCGATCAAGTTAGACTGATTCGTTCAAATTTCAAAAGAAATGAAATACCTCCCTCATTAAAGAAAAAATGGAGGCAAAAGTTTGAAATTAAAAAAGATATCTACTTGTGGAAGTTAAGGAAACTGGTTAACAACCACCTTGGTAGTTACTTCACATAAGTACTTGTGGAAGTTAAGGAAACCACTTAACATTCACCTTCGTAGTTATTTTTCATTATCTTAGGTAGTCATTTCCTATAATAACTACCTTAGCCCTTATAAAAGGAGGGGAAGGCTAAGAAAAAAAAAGAAGGTTGACTTTTGATCAAAGAAGACACTTGGAAAATCTTCCACAAGAAAGAAGAATTCACAAGGCTCCCACTCAAGATACTTCAAAGCTCCAAGAAACTCCGAAGAAGAAGGATCGAAGATCAAAGCAAACCAAAAAAAGAAGAAAGATTGAAGATCAAATCAAATCAAAAGGAGGAAAACAAGCAACGAACAAACGAAGAAACAAGAAGAGGAGTAAAGCAAACCACCTAGCCGATAAAGCTTGAAGCCCGGAAGGATCAAGCACCGCAAAGCCTCCTCTTTTCATATTTCTAAACTTTTTTTTTTGTAATCTTTGTACTCTAAAAATCAGTGAAATCGAGTATCAAAGGATCACAAACGGATCTTCCCACAATCTCTTGATATCTTTGTACTCCACTCTCTTGGAGCGAGTCTAATTGAAATTTGTACTTGAGCAATACAAATTCGCTCATACGGAGAGCTATTGATGACTTCTCGGCATTTGTTAGATAGTTTGACCTACTTGACCTACTGCTAATTGGATGGAAGTCACGGAAGTTCATGTGGGCAATAAGAGGGTGAACCCATCTATGGCTAGATTGGATAGGTTCCTTGTCTCGGATGAGTGGGACTTTTATCTATCCGAACTCCCTCCAGTCCAGTTTCCAGTCTTTTTGAATCTGACCACGTACCTGGGGCTGAAACTTGGACAGGTTGAACTCGGCCGACCCATTTCAACCCGACATTGGGCTGGGTTTGGACAGTTGTAGGATGGGTTGGGTTGATAAAAGACCAAACCGATTAATATTTGGACGGGCTTGGTTGAGGGTCACCGTTGACCATCCAAACCCAAACCTGATTAATGTTTATGTTTCTTCCATCTTTATTCTATATTTTCTTAATTATGTATTAGTTCCGTCAAATATATTCCAAATCACAAGTTCTATATGTTTGATATGGTAATGTACGGTATACTCTTTTATATTAGTATAGACAATTTTTTTACATTATAAGTTATTTCTTGGTAGAATTTTTTGTTTTGTGAAATTTGATACGGTCAATAGAGTAATTGTCCTACACATAACCTTCCCTTTTCTTTTTTTTTGAGAAATAGTGAAATTCTTTCAAGAAATAACTACACATATAGCTATTATTAAAAAATATATATTAATGCATTGAAATATAATATGATAATATATAAAGAATCTTAATCCGACCAACCCACATGGGTTGGGTTGAGAATTCTCAACCTAAGGTTGGGTTGCGTTAGGGTTGAGGTATACCATCTTTGGGTTGGGCCAAGGTTCTAAAGGTGCTAGTCGGGCGGTGGAGGACCGCCTAGTGCCTAGACGGCCTAGGCAGCGCCTAGGTGTTTTGATTTTTTATTAATTATTATTTTGATATTAATTAAAGAGAAGGACTGTCGTTGAGGTAGGCCGACTCAACCCCCAGCCCGCCTGGCCAGCCTGAGCTCGCCCAGCCCGCTTGGCCAGCTTAAGCCCGCCTGGCCCGCAAGCCTGCCTGGCTAGCCTAAGTCCGCCTGGTCCGCTTGGCCCGCCTAGGCGGCCGTCTTGTGCCTCCTATGTCCGCCGCTTTTTTGGAGCGCCTAGGGGCTAGGCTGGGCAGTGGGAGGCCGCCTAGCGTCTAGGCGGCCGCCTGGGCTGCTTTTTAGAACATTGGGTTGGGCTAGGGTTGAGCACCAAACCAACCCACCCGAGTTTCACCCCTACACGTGCCTCTTCTACCTGAAACCTGCTTGTCCATCCCGAGGCGAACTCGTTGATTCATTTGAGAAGATGTGGTGTGTGGAGCCATGCGTCGATCAACTTGTCAGGCAATGGTGGACGCAAATACCTACATACTTCAATTCAGCCAGAAACCTTGTCAGGAAGTTCAGAGGTCTCCATCAGAAAATAAGGGGCTGGGAGAAGTCGGCGTTCGGGAATGTCTGTAACAAGAAAAAGATGTTTCTAACTAGTCTTAACCAGTTGGAGGTAAAAGCTGAGGATGTTATGCTGTCGGAGACCGAGTCTTCTTCTCTTTCTTCTATTCGGGAGGAGCTTTCTGAAATTTTGCATAGAGAATAAATCATGTGGAAACAGAGAGCTAGGGATAAATGGGTGAAACTGGGGGACCTTAACACAACCTTCTTCTATAAGATAGCTAATGGCACGAGGAAACACAATGCCATTGACAGTTTGCAAATTGGTGGAAAGCTCCGTCAAGGTCCTGCAAATGTCTTAGGGGGGGTCTCAAACCACTTTCGGGCTTATTTCAGAGATATCCCGGTTTCCCGTTCAAGGCTGGACTTGGATGGCCTTTCTATTAACAAGGCCTTTGCGGAGGCAGATCTTGATAGACTTTTCTATGGAGGAGATTAGGAGTGCAATCTTTGAGATGAATGAGGATGGAGCGCCAGAGCTAGATGGGTTTTCGATGACCTTTTTCCAGAGCTATTGGGATTGCATCGCCATTGGTGTTAGCAGATTCATTTTAGACTTCTTTTTTGGATCAACTTTTATAGCTAGCCTGAACTACTCTCTATTGGTACTTCTTTTGAAGAAAGCTGGTGCGAGCTCTATTTCCGATTTCCACCCTATCAGCCTCTTAAACTATATCTACAAGATCATCAGTTCATCACCAAGATCATTGTTAATACTTAATAGATTGGCATCACTAATGGATGAACTGGTTAGCAAATCTCAATCGACCTTCATCAAAGGGAGACTTATCATGGACAATGTAGCTTCGGTGCAGGAGATTGTTTATCATTTGAATGAGACGAAGGGACAAGGAGTGGTGCTCAAACTAATTTCGAGAAGACGTTTGATAGGCTGCACTGGGATTTCCTTTTGGACACCTTGAGGCTAAAAGTCTTTTTCGACAGTTGGCTCACCTAGATGCTATTGTGCCTTTGTTCCTCTAAGCTTTCGTGTGTAGTTAACGGTGACTCGGGAAGCCATTTCCTTATGACGAAGGGTCTGAAGCAAGGATGTCCCTTTTCATCTTTTCTCTTCATTATGGCATTAGACTCTTTTGATGCTATTCTGTGCAGAGTTGGATCTTGGAATCTAATCGATAGTATCAGAGTCAATTCTTGGTGCATTTTAAATTTTCATATCGATGATGACACCATTATTTTCTGTGATGCTAATTTTGAGCAAGTAGTTGTCCTCAAGATTTTTCTCTATGCACTAGAATTATGCTCGGGAATGCGTATCAATTTCTCGAAAAGCTCCATGTATTACGTCAGGAGCAATGAGACTCTAGGAAGGCAGATAGCTGACACCCTTAATTGCAATCTGGAGGTCCTACTAATGAAATATCTAAGGTTGCCCACTAGTGATAAGAGACTTTCTAAGGATGATTGATACAAGGTTGTAGAGCAGGTGGAACTCAGACTAACGGGTTGGAAAAGGAAACATCTATCGATCGGGAACGTCTGACACTCATCAATGCAGCCCTTTCTGCCATCCTTTCTTACTACCTAGCTGTATATTTTGTTCCAGCCTGGGTCATTAAGCAGGTAGATGGAATAAGGAGCTATTTCCTATGGAAATGGGCTGATCGACTTTCGAGGTCCTATCATCTTGCAAGTTGGGGGCTAGCATTCAAATCTAAAGCGCAAGGTGGCCTGAACATCATCAATCTCAAGGATTTCAACAAATCTCTATTGGGGAAGTGGTGGTGGACACGCTAGAATGAGCAAGGAGATCACTGGTCTCATATCATTAAGGATAGATATTTTTGCCGTTTCTCTCCTCTTCAAGCTAGAAGTAGTCTCTAGCAAAATTCCTCCCTGTTGGAAAGGATCTGTAACGTGGTGGCTAGGGGTGTGCAGGATCCAAACCAAACCAAACCCACTGATGTTGATCAGTTTCGAGACACTCAATGGATCGGATTGGATTGGGTTTTTAAAAAACCGACATGATTAGATCAGTTTGCGGATTTGTAAATTTAAAACTGACCAAAACAGAACCAAACCGACATATGTATATACAAAATATATTGAATCGTGTTTTAGTAATTATTCTCACTTTCAACAATATCCCAACAGAATGTATCCAAAATATAATCATGTTTTAATAATTATTCTCACTTTCCAATCTGTATTATATGTTATGGTTGGCTCATTTCCTTTTTCTTATTGTAGTAATAATTTATCTATTGGCTGCCTATTCACAGTTTTCTTTGTTTTTTATAAGGAAAAATGGTTTTTCTTTGATCGAGGACATGCATGCTCCTCCTGGCCATCGGTTCCTACTAAAAGCGATTCCATTCAGTAAAAATATAACATTTGGAGCTGAAGGTAATCGAGGTTGTCAATCAGAATTGGCGCATATTTCAAAATATCCATATGGATAAAACACCTACCCTCACTGGGGCCAACTCTTCTTTTCTTTGACAGATGTTAAGGAGCTTATTTCTACTCTTGCTGATAGTCAAGGAGAGTGCTCAATGATCAGTTGTTACAAAATGGACACTCCTGATTCTATCTGCCCACCAAGAGTACGTGCTATGTTGGCTTCACGTGCTTGTCGGACGTCTGTTATGATAGGTGATCCACTTACTAAAATTGAGATGCAGAAGGTAAACTGTAAGAACTGATTGAAATCAACTATGAATAGCAATTTATGCTCTTAAATCATTTCGTAATTACTCAAATAAGAAGTTTGAATACCGTGACTCTTAATGGGGATCAAATTTGTCTCATCCAATTTGCACAGATTGCCTATAAGAAAATTCTACGCTCGATATCCGGCTTGTAAAAAAACTCCTGTTCTATGTTTTTTTCTAATTTATTTTGGTGGAAATGTACTATAAATTTAGTTATGAAGTAATTTAGTATTATTATGCATTTCAATAGCATCATAAATATAATGGTTTTGTGATATATTTCCAACCTTTGAACAATCATATTCTTGTCTATATTATTGGTGTGACAGATTTTAAGAGAAGAATGTGATATACTAACATTTTTCCTACCCTTTAACAAAAGATTGGAGATATATGATGATATATCCACTAGAATTAGAGTTGGTTGTGTGAAGTGGAGAGGAGCTCTGGCAATGCTATGCAATCGACACATGCCTTCAAAATATAAGGGTAAATTTTTCAAGACAAGCAATACGGCCCACAAGTTGTATGGTTCAAATTGTTGGGCCATATGGAGGGCTGAAGCATAGATGATGAGCATGACAGAGATGAGGATGTTGAGGTGGATGTGCAAAAAAACTAGGAGGGATAGATTGAGAAATAAGTATATTATTTAGAGGAAGTGTTAACTCACACCAAAGACAAAAATGATGGAGATCATATTAAGATGGTATGTGCCTATACAAAGAAGTGCAGGGGAGGAGCAGAGGCAGTCGTTATAGGAGAGGGTCTCGTGTTGTTGGGGAAGGGACAAGGAGGAGAAGGCATAGAATAACATTGGTGGATGTTGTTAGAAAAAATATGGAAAATCTCTCACTGTCAACATATATAACTGTTAATGTATAAAGATGGGTCGGGTTACATGTACAATCGGGTCGGGTTGTATGGTCATACATGTATATATATATTGGGCTTGAGTCCCTCAATAAAGAGCACTCCATTCTCTCCAAACCCTAGCCGTCATCTCCTAAGGTATCAGAGCTCTAGGGTTTCTCCGCGGTGAAGGCGACTCCTCCGGCAGCCCCTCCAGCACTCCGGAAGCCCTCGTCGCCCTCTCCTGCACCTCCTGCAGCCCCCGCCGCCCCTCCAGCACCCGATTCCCCCCTCCGGCAGCCCCTCCAGCACTCCGACAGCCCCTCCAACCCCCTCCTGCACCCGATTCCCCCTCCGGCAGCCCCTCTAGCACCCTCCTACACCCGATTCCCCCCTCCAGCAGCCCCTCCAGCACTCCGGAAGCCCCCGCTGCCCCCTCCTGCATCTCCTGCAGCCCTCGCCGCCCCCTCCTGCACCTCCTGCAACCACCGCCGCCCCCCTCCTGCACCTCCTGAAGCCCCGCTGCCCCCCTTCTGCACCTCCTGCATCACCCCGCGCCCCTCCTCTTCCAACAGAACCCCCCTGCAGCCCCTCCGACCCCCCCGCCATCCCCTGAAGCACCCGCCGCGGCCCTCCTGCACCCCCTGCTACCCCCCATCGCTCCACCGGCCCTCCCCTGGCCCTCCTCCGGTCCGTCTCCTCTATACCGGACTGCCCGGGACCTCCCTTGTGCCGGCTCGCCCCCGTACTTCAGGGGTATGGCTTCATACAGCATCTCTCGGCTCCCATACTGCCTGCACGCCGTCGCTGATCGTCAAGTCCCTCCGTCTCCTCGTTTTGATGGTATTCTCGGGCCATGTCCCTCCACCACGTCAGTCGACTGTGGACGTCGTCAGGGTCCCCTCCGCCATGATGGCGAGACTGCTGCTGCTGCTGATCTCCCTACTCCAGCACCGTCTGCCACCACTCCTGCTCCGTCTCGGTCTTACTCCGACCGCCTCCAGCGCTTTGAGGAGTTACTGTTGCGATACCTCGCCTCCACCAGCGCTTCGACAGATCACAGTCTCTCTGCCGCTCCGGGTACTTCTGCTCAGTCTCGGTCTTACTCCGACCGCCTCCAGCGCTTTGAGGAGTTACTGTTGCGATACCTCGCCTCCACCAGCTCTTCGACAGCTCACAGTCTCTCTGCCACTCCGGGTACTACTGCTCCATGGATCTTCGACTCGGGTGCCTCCTGCCACCTTACCTCCGATCCTTCTGTCCTCACGGATTGTAGCCCTGCTCCTACCCACATGGGAATCCACACTGCTGATGGGACTCGTGTACCCATTACGCAGTGTGGATCCATCACCCATGCCTCCGATCCCACTGGTCGCCTAACCTTACTTACCTCGTGTTCACCTTGCTACCCGCTTAAACATTAACTTAATATATGTAAGTTCTCTTTGTGACTCGGGCCTGATCGTTACATTTACTTCTTCTTCTTGTTCTGTGCAGGATCCGCGGACGGGTCAGAGAGTTGGGCTGGGTCGTCGAGCAGGGGGACTCTATCAGTTGGATCACCTCCAGGTTCCCACTTCCACTTCGTCAGCTCTGTCTGTTACCTCTGATGCCGATTTATGGCACAGAAGGTTAGGTCTCATATCCAGTGATCGACTCCAAAGCGTTTTTCGCTCTGGCGCTTTGGGTCGGGTGTCCTCCCCTCTCTCTGTCTGCACTGGGTGTCGATTAGCAAAGCACCTTGCTCTTCCTTTTTCTACTAGTATCTCCCATTCCAGCGCCCCTTTTGATCTCGTGCACTCTGACGTGTGGGGTCCTGCTCCAGTTGCCTCTTTTACTGGTTTTTTGTATTATGTGAGTTTCATAGATGATTACTCCCGCTGCACCTGGATTTATCTCATGCGTCGTCGCTCCGAGATTCCTCATTTTTATAGGACCTTCACTACTATGCTTCATACCCAGTTTGGTCGGCGCATTAAGACTTTTCGGTCTGATTGTGCCCAGGAGTATCTCTCCTTTGAAATGCGCGAGATCCTTCAGACTCACGGCACTCTTCATCAACAGTCGTGTCCCCACACCCATGAACAAAACAGCGTCGCCGAGTGCAAACATCGTCATCTCCTCGAGACAGCACGAGCTCTACTTCTGTCTGCTTCTGTTCCACATTCCTACTGGGCTGAAGTTGTCCTGACCGCTGTTCACCTCATCAACATCACTCCGTCCTCATCCATCTCTGGTGTTTCCCCGTACGAGCGGCTTTACTCCACATCTCCTGACTACTCTCTTCTTCGTACCTTTGGGTGCACGTGTTTCGTCCTCCTCCCTCCCCATGAACGCACCAAACTCTCTGCTAGGTCTGTTAGGTGTGTTCACTTAGGACTCAGTCGGGAGCACAAGGGCTATCGGTGCTACGATCCCTTGGCTCGCCGGATCCGTGTCTCTCGCCACGTCTCCTTTGTAGAGGATGTCCCGTACTTTTTCACTGAGTCCTGGGATCTTCCCTCACCACTTACGTCATCTTCTACGTCGTCCCCCCCTCTCACCATCCCCTTCCTACCTCCGTATCCTGCTCCTATGCCCACCTTCCCGGTTGAGCCTCCTCCACCACCTCCACCTCCACCTCCCTCGTCTCCACCACCTCCCCCGCCACCTCCCTCTCCCCCGTCACCTCCACCACCACCACTTATTACTCGTGTCTATGTTCGTCGGTCTGCAGCTCCTCCTCCAGAGTCGGTTCATACTGGTACTCCCTCGCTTGATGCTGCTGCTCCCTCCTCACCGGTCGTGGATCCTGCTCCTATTCGGCGCTACCCGGCGCGCGAACATCACCCTCCTGACAGATATGACCACTCTCCGGACAGGTTTGGCTACTCTGCCTTTACCTCTGACTCTCCTGACTCCTCTGGCTATTCTGCCATTGCCTCCTATTCTCCAGCTTATCAGGCTTTTCTTACCGCACTTCACACCCATCGGGAGCCCCAGTCGTACCGTGAGGCAGCTTTACACCCAGAGTGGCGGCAAGCCATGTCAGTAGAGCTTGAGGCTTTTCAGCGGACCCAGACATGGGATTTGGTGCCTTGTCCCTCAGGTGTGGTGCCTGTTAGCTGCAAGTGGATATTCAAGGTCAAGACTCGACCTGACGGATCCATTAAGCGGCACAAGGCCCGCCTCGTTGCTCGTGGCTTCTCTCAGGAGTATGGGATTGATTACGAGGAGACGTTTGCTCCAGTTGCTCGGATGACTACTGTGCGCACCCTCTTAGCTGTGGCAGCTGCTCGAGGGTGGCCTCTCCATCAGATGGATGTCACCAATGCATTCCTCCACGGTGACCTCTCCGAGGAAGTCTACATGGCTCCTCCTCCGGGCGTTTCAGTTCCTCCAGGGCACGTGTGTCGTTTGCTCCGAGCCATCTATGGGCTCAAGTAAGCCCCTCGTGCCTGGTTTGAGCGATTCCGCAGTGCAGTCCTGGCCGCCGGGTTTGTTGAGCGCCACTCCGACTATGCCCTGTTCACTCGCTCCTCCAGTCAGGGTATTGCAGTTCTTCTTCTCTATGTGGATGATATGATCATCACCGGGGATGACAGTGCCACCATAGTATCCCTTCAGCGTCACCTCCAGAGTCAGTTTGAGATGAAAGATCTGGGCTCTCTTCGCTACTTTTTGGGCCTCGAGATTGCCCGGTCAGCTCGTGGTCTGTTGGTCTCCCAGCAAAAGTACATCTCCGACATCTTTGCTGATGCTGCTCTTACTGACTCTCGCACTGCTGACACACCCATGGAGCTCAATTTGAAGCTTCTAGCTACAGATGGTGAGCCGCTCCAAGATGTCTCCCGCTACCAGAGGCTGGTTGGGATGCTCGTCTACCTCACTATGACGACATTGCCCATGCTGTTGGCATTGTCAGTCAGTTTGTTCAGGCTCCACGTTCAGTTCACTATGCAGTTGTCCTTCGGATTATCCGCTACCTCCGAGGAACCGTCACCCGTTCACTACTGTTTCCCTCCACCTCTCCGTTGGTGCTGCGTGCCTACTCCAATGCAGATTGGGCAGGAGATGTAGCCACTCGCCGCTCTACTACCGGATACTGTGTGTTTCTTGGTGATTCTCTTATTTCGTGGCGCAGCAAGAAACAGGAGTTTGTTGCTCGCTCCAGCACCGAAACCGAATACAGGGCTATGGCTTCCACCACCGCAAAGATTGTCTGGCTTCGCCGCCTTCTGCTCAACTTGGGAGTTGTGATATCCGGGCCCACACCTCTCTTTTGTGACAACCGGAGTGCTATTCAGATTGCTAGCAACCCGGTCTTCCACGAGCGCACAAAACACATTGAGGTTGATTGTCACTACGTTCGCCAAGAGTTTCTCGACCATACCATCTCCTTGCCATTCATTCCATCATCGGAGCAGACTGCTGATTTTCTGACGAAGCCTCTTACGATTGCTCGCTTCCGGCATTTTATCGGCAAACTCTCGGTTCATGATCCACCGTGAGTTTGAGGGGGAGTGTTAATGTATAGAGATGGGTCGGGTTACATGTACAGTCGGGTCGGGTTGTATGGTCATACATGTACATATATATTGGGCTTGAGTCCCTCAATAGAGAGCACTCCATTCTCTCCAAACACTAGCCGTCCATCTCCTAACAATAACTTTGAAGAGAAATTACCGGTGAAGCAGGATTTATAAAGCAAACCCAAATAGATGGGACAAGGCTCGACGGTTATGGTTACAGTTTTATATGTTTAACAAGTTTTATTATGTCCTATGGCATTGTAATCCTTTGTTCTGCTATTCCTCCTAAATGTATTCTTGTTTTATCTAGCTGCACAAATTATCATGGAATTAAAGTTATTAGAGATGCCGGATAATGTGATGGATCAAATATTAAAAAATGAAACATTTTAGAGAGATGTTTCGATTTTATGCTGAGTAGACCAGTTATTGAAGCATTAGGGCTGTCAATAGATGGAGCTTGGTCGGACTGGGCCCAGCCCACCTCCTAATGTCTTGGTTGGGGCATGACCGTGTCTGTGACTGGATCCATTACTGCATTCAGGTTCGGCCCATCTACATCTACTCTCTGCAACCTGCACATCTACATCTACTCTCCGCAGCCTGCATATCTACTCTCCGCACCGTGGAATGGTAAAACAACCCTTTTTTTTATCAACTTTCCTTTGGTTAAGCCTCCAAACATGGATGAGCGGGTACGGAGCGCAGCGGGAGGCGATCGGCGAGCGAGGCGGCAGGCGTCCTGCGCTTGCCCGCCTGCCGGACGTCTGGCACTCTCGTACTCGGCGTCGGCATCAGAACCCTCTCATCAACCCCAAGGTTCTTAATGGCTACTGGCGTCAGGATTCGACGCCGGTCCTTTCAGCGGGCCCCGTTCTCAACCCTAGGGTTCAGAACGGTCGGTGGAGAGATCTTCTGCCAGATTTCCCTCGAGGCCCTCCCCCGCCTCGGGAAGGAACCTTGGGAAAGGCGAGCCCTGGGGACGCGTTCCCTGCTCCCGTCAGCGCCGCCGGATCTCATCAGGTGGGGCCAGCCGCCGGATCTCATCATGAGGGCCCAGCCATCAGATCCCATCCAGAGGGCCCGTCTGCTTCCCTTTTTGAGAGACCAAGAGGCGACTCTTGGGCTTCCCGAGTTTCTGCTGTCCCTCCCCCACCACCCCCTTTGCCTTCTCATCCTCCCATTCTTCTTCACCCACCGCCGCCGCTCCCTCTCCTTCCTCTTCCCATTGTTCCGCCGAAGCCCTCCCTCCATTCTAAATCCAGGATCCCCTGCCCTTTTCCGAGAGGCTGCTGCTTCCGGTGCGGGGAGAAGGGCCATCTGGTCTCCGCTTGCAGGAACGCGATGGTTTGCTGGATCTGCCGCGGGATTGGCCATTCCTCCTCTACCTGCCCTCTTCGCGTCATCCTGCCTTCGTCTCCGCACAACCACCCATCTTTTCATCCGCCCTCGCCTCCGCGCTCCTTTCCCCATCCGTTCGTCACCATCCCCCCTTCCTCAGCCTCCAATGCTGCAGTCTACAAGCTGGAATCCTGTGCTCTTGTCCGGGTGCGGGAGGGGTCGCCCTCCTCAGCAGATCTTTCCTCAGCTCTCAAGACTCTGTGGCAGTCAGAGTGGGAGTACCCTGCCTGGCGTCTCGGCGCGTCGGAGTTCTTGGTGGAGTTTCCTACTGCCTACGCATAGCACTCAGTCGTCAGCAGAGTATCCGTGCGGGCTGATCAGCTGCTTCTAGACTTCTCGGCTTGGACTCCCTCCCACAGGGCTCGAGGGTCTTGTTCCTCTTCAATCGTCAGGCTATTTGTTTCAGGGGTGCCGCTTCACTGCTGGAATGCTCCGGCCATGCATTCGGCCTTGTCGCCATTCGGGGAAGTCATTGAAGTGGAGAATGGTCTCGACGCCTCCCGCGACCTCCATGAGTTGATTCTCGTATTCAGGACGATCAATCATTCAGCCATTCCGCCGTGCCTCTCGATCAGATCCGGGGACTACTTTTTTGACCTTTCCATCAGAGTAGCTTCTTCTTCGTCTCCGGCTTCATCTTCAGCATCCGTGCATCAGCCGGGTAGTTCCTCGGATCCGCATGCAGGACCGTCGGTCCCGTACCCTTCGAACCCGGTTCGAGAGGTGGGTTCGACCTCGGCGAACCGAGCCGGCGTGGAAGGTAACGGTTCTGGTTCCCCCCAGGATTCCCGCTCTCCACCCCCTCCTTCCTGCCCAATTGGGGCCGAGATTTTTTCTTCTCCCGTTATTCCTCCCCGCGATTCAGGGGATCGGGCTGTTTTAGCTACCCCTGAATCACGGGAAGCTGACCCAATTCTGGCTTCGGTGTTACCTAGTCAGGTTCCCGCCGTAGAGCCCGGGCCAGAGTTGGAAGAGGGAGAGGTGGAGTCGTCCGAGCTCCCTCCAGCCCCTGAGGCCTTCCCCCAGCAGCTGCAGACCTACCTCCGGAGACCTCAGAGGCAGCCGCCCCCAGTGATGCAGAATCTGAGAAGCTTTTTGGCCTCGAGAGCTGAGGAAGACCTCCCTCTCTTTTTGAACCTTTTGGATGATGCTGCGGTTCTTGAGATCGCCTCCTCTTGTGGATTTGCGTTTGGAAGCGACGGGAAGGCGGCGAGAGACTTTTTGGCTGCTTCCCGGGAACTGGAGAATTCTAGGTGTTTGGCCGAGGGCCTGTAATTCTTAATGAAGTGTTTGTCTTGGAACATTAGGGGGTTAGGATCTGTGGATAAGCGTTCAGCAGTTGCCCTTCTTTGTTCTTTGCATGCTTTGGATGTGGTTTGCCTGCAGGAGACGAAGACGTCTTGCCCTTCCTCTTCCTTCCTTGCGAGTTTGACGGGCCGGAGCAGTTTCTCCTGGGAGTCCCTGGACGCTGTGGGGACTTCAGGCGGTATTCTTATTGGCTGGCGAACAGACAAGTTTGACTTAGTGGGCTCAGTGGCCGGCTCTTTCTCTTTGTCGGTGTCTCTCTCTATCAAGCCCGGTAGCGCTTTTCTAGTTGTTACCTCTGTCTATGGCCCTAACGACGTGAGCCTTCGCCATGCCTTTTGGCAAGAGCTCTCGGATTTTAGAGGGGTTAGTCGCGATCCTTGGGTCCTCTGCGGAGACTTCAATGTGACCAGATTTTCTCATGAGAGGTTAGGGGGAGTTGGCCATGCGGGTGCGATGGAGGACTTCTCGAGTTTCATCAGGAGATTGGACCTGATAGATCTCCCACTTCGCGGCAGGCGCTTTACATGGTCCAATAAGCGGGAATCTCCTTCTATGGCTAGACTAGATAGGTTTCTTACCTCAGCCGAGTGGGAGGCTTCCTACCCCAATTCCTCCCAGAAGAGCTTGCCAGCCCTTGTCTCAGATCATGTTCCCCTCTTGCTGGACTCTTGTCTTTCGTGGCCCCAGTCTCCCAAGAGATTCCGCTTCGAGAGGATGTGGAGGGAAGACCCTTCTTTCGATGATCTTGTGAAGAGGTGGTGGTCTAGTTTCCCTTCAGACTTTAATTCGACCAGGAATTTAGTCCGCAAGCTCAGAAACCTTCGTCAGAAGATCAAAGGGTGGGAGAGAGCATGCTTTGGGTCAGTCCTTCGTCGCAAGGAGCACCTCCTGAAGCTTATTGGCGACCTGGAGGTCCAGGCAGAATCCGCCCCCCTCTCGGAGGCTGATTTGACTTCTCTGTCTTCCTCTAAAGAGCTCCTCCTTGAAACTTTGAGAGCTGAAGAGGTCATGTGGAAGCAACGTTCTCGAGACAAGTGGATCAAGCTGGGGGATCTCAATACTGCCTATTTTCATAGGATTGCGAATGGCCGTAAGAAGAAGAACACTATCCAGTGCCTGACCGTGGGAGGTCAGCGGCTTGAAGGGACAGAGGAGGTTCTAGCAGGAGTCTCGAGCCACTACAGAAACTACTTCCGTGATCTCCCGGCCTCCAAGGCTTCCCTCTCTTGGGACAGCTTGCCTTTTCAGAGGCTCCCTCCTTCTCATGAGCTCGACAGAGATTTCTCCCAAGAGGAGATTAAGAGAGCAGTCTTCGACTTGGCTGGGGATGGCGCGCCTGGTCCTGATGGTTTTCCTATGCTCTTCTTTCAAACCTACTGGGACTGTATTTCGGCTGATGTCTCGCGCTTCATTCTGGATTTCTTCTCGGGGGTCGCTTCTCTAGACAGCATCAATTACTCGCTCCTCGTTCTTATCCCGAAGAAGACGGGAGCAGAGTTAGTGGGGGATTTTCGGCCTATTAGCCTCTCCAATTGCGCTTATAAAATAGTGGCCAAGATTCTGGCGAACAGACTTTCCCCAGTCATGGGCGATCTCATTAGTAAGAGCCAGTCGGCTTTCGTCAAAGGTCGTCAGATTCTGGACAGTGTGGCGTCTGTTCAAGAGCTCCTTTTTCACATGAAGGAGTTTCGTATTGAAGGTTTGGTCTTCAAGCTGGATTTTGAGAAAGCTTTTGATAGGCTTCAGTGGGATTTCCTTCTCTCCACCCTTCAGGCTAAAGGGTTCTCGCCTCGCTGGGTCCTTTGGATTTCTAATTGCCTCTCCTCCTCGAAGCTGTCCTGCTCGGTGAATGGAGCATCAGGTGGCCACTTTTCCATGAAGAAAGGGCTTAAGCAAGGCTGCCCCCTTTCTCCTTTTCTCTTCATCCTGGCGGTAGATGCTTTTGATGCGATTCTGCGTAGAGCTAGCTCGCTTGGCCTTCTCTCTGGCATCCGCGGCTCGTCCTGGTGCGTTTCCAATCTTCATTTTGCTGATGACACGATCCTTTTCTGTGAAGCTTCTCTTGAGCAGGTAGCAGTTCTGAAGATCCTACTCTATGCGCTAGAATTCTCATCTGGCCTTCGGGTTAATTTTTCGAAGAGCTCCCTCTACTTTGTAGGAGAGTCTCAGGAGTTCGGTCTCCGTGCAGCTTCCTTACTTAATTGTAAACTGGGTTCCTTTCCCATGAAGTACCTTGGTTTACCGGTGAGCAACAGGACTCTTCGCCGTGCGGACTGGCAGAAGGTTGTGGAGAAGGTGGAACTCAGGTTGTCGAACTGGAGAGGCAGACTTCTCTCTTTGGGGGGTCGTTTGACCCTGGTCAACTCCGTCCTCTCAGCTATCCCGTCTTACTATATGGCCTTCTTTTTCCTTCCCTCTTGGGTTATTAATAAGATTGACGGGATCCGTAGTGCTTTCCTTTGGAGAGGTCCTGATAGATCCTCCGGATCCTATCATCTGGTGAATTGGGGGGTCGCTTGCAAGACGCGGGAGCAGGGAGGTTTGGGGGTTCTCAACCTGCGAGACTTTAACAGAGCGCTTCTCGGCAAGTGGTGGTGGAGGCTTCAGAATGATCAGGGGGACCACTGGTCGTCCATCATCAGAGATAGATACTTCCGTCGCTTCTCTCCTTTGCAAGCTCGGGGTAGACGATCGGGTACTCGTTCCTCTTTTTGGAAGGGTATTAGTAAAGTGGGAGCTCCATTTCGGGCTGGAACTAAACTTTTATTAGGGGATGGCAGATCTATCAAGTTCTGGCTTGACCAGTGGGTCGGTGATATTAGCCTGGCTACCCTGTTCCCTGAATTGTTCGACTTGGCTTGGGACTCCCAGGCCTCTGTGCGCTCTCAGTCGTCAGCTTCAACATCGGGCCGTACTTGGACAATCAAATTTAAGAGACGTATCCCCCCCTCTCTCCAGGGACATCTTTCCGACCTTCACAGTATTTTGGACTCTTTCTCCCTGGGAGAAAATAGGGATGCTTCAAGTTGGAAATGGAGCAACTCCGGGATCTTCTCAGTTAAATCGTTCTATCTTTTCTTCAACAATGGTGGCACTATCTGTCCCATTGCTAGCCATCTTTGGAGATCTCCCTCTCCGCTGAAAACCAGAATTTTCATGTGGTTAGCCATCAGAGAGAGAATCTTGACGCGGGTCAATCTGAGGAGGAGGAATAACCCGAATGTCACTGATTTGTCCTGCCCACTCTGTCACGGCCATAGGGAGGATGTTAACCACCTTCTGTTGCGGTGTTCCTTCTCTCGGGTGCTGTGGTCTACACTGAAGCGGAAATTGCATATTCGAGGTCACCCGGCCTCTATCCGTTCCCTTTGGACGGTTTGGAGATCTAGGAGGGTAAGCAAGACTCTTCGGCCCGCTTGGGACCTGCTTACGATTGGGCTATGCTGGAGCATCTGGAAGGAACGCAACTCTCGAGTTTTCTCAGGAAAGGAGGCTTCGATCGCTACTTTTTGGGCTGATTATGTGGCGTTGGTTCGGAGTTGGTCCCCGGGTTTTCCTGTCAAACTCTCTAATTGTATCCTACCTTTTCTTTCTAGCCTTTGATTTTCATTATCATTAATAAAAGCTTGGGGTACGCTTAACCCCATCCTCTCTCCCTCGGAGAGGAATTTTCTCAAAAAAAAAAAAAAAGCCTCCAAACATGAAACATGGGGCTCATTCCACATAGGAAGGAATACCGGACAAAATCCGAAAGATATAATCAACTGAGTTATCACATAAGTATGTTGTTTGCAACTTTGCATTGTATTTCTTTTCTCCTGCAATTGGCCTCAGGATGTATGCACTTACTGGCTTTACTGCCCTAAACCTTTGTGAGATTATCATTACCTCTTTATTATGTTGCTAGTTTCATTTATAATTCACCTAGCCTGTTCACAACTTTTAATACTATTGTTTTAGGAAGATAGATGTTTAAATGTGCTTATTTACCATCTTTTTATCGGCAGATACTTCATAATCTGGCAGGCCTCAAATCCCCATGGAATTGTCCGCATGGGAGGCCAACTATGCGTCACCTAGCTGACTTGACCACCACTAACAACCGAAGGTTAGAAAATTACTATTTAGTATTTAAATCTGGTGCTTTATGACAACTGACCGGCCTCATCTACGAAATTCCTTAATGGCATGCTGAGTATTAACCTAAGTGTGTTCAAAGATGCAACTATCCATGTCACTTCATCTGAGTTGTGGATCAGAAATCCACAACTCCTCCATGAAATAGTCACACACCTATTGCTATTTAGTCTATGTAATGGAAAGTTTTTTTTTTTTTTTTCAAAAGCTGAGATCAAGATATTTCTATTCGGAGTAAATGTTGTTAATTGAGCTCATCCACCCACTATGCGCACTAATTAAATTTGTAACCGAGGGTTGTTTACCATCTCGAAATTTAAGTTAAATCATTGTAAATTCTGAGATGCTTAGAGATGGAAATAATTCTTATTGCTGTCAATCCGCTACTACAAATAGATAAGGGATGTTTTCTTGCAAATTCCACTCCCAACAACTCAAAAACATTTTTGCAACTCCAATTTCATCTCCATGGTTTTTCAAGTCATAAGGCATAGACTTTTTGACACATCACCGTTGCTCTTTGATGTGGAAACTTGGATAAGAGCGTGTAGCGGAAGCGATTTGTGTTTTAATTCTACAGATTGGGTCGCATACAATCCCACAAACTAGAAGATGATCCATATGGCTTTCAAAATTAAAACCTCATGCATACAATCTAAGGACTACATCAGATATTACCTCACATGCCATTGCATGTGATAGAGAGAAATCATCGATCAAAAACGGGGAGATGAATCTCGTATCCTCCAGAAAGTAACTCATATTCCTCTAGTCGTGCCGGTACGGTGGGACTTGTGGGAATTGTGTGTACCAGAATTTGTATTGAAGAAAGAGCCAATAGGAAGCCAACATGTGGAGGGTCAGAGCCGATCGTATGACAAGAGCCTCAACCGACCGATTGGTTCATTTAAATCTATTGGTTGGATTGAATCGTGCAAACCGATCGGCCATCAGAACCGAAGTACCTGCCGACAAAATGGGGGACCAGAGCACTGGTCAAACGATCGGTCGGTCGGCCCACGGGTTTTGACTTGTTCTAGTCAAACGATCGATCGGTCAACCCACTCCACATCATGTGTGTGTGTGTGTGTGTGGAGAGAGAGGAGGCTGCCATGTGGCACCAAAACCTCAGCTTTATAACCAAAGGCTATATATATATATATATATATATATATATATATATATATATAGAGAGAGAGAGAGAGAGAGAGAGAGAGAGAGAGAGAGAGAGAGAATGCTTGAATGCGGCATGCGGTAAGTACGGCACCTACCGCATGCCGTCTGATGCACTGCTACGTGCATGCGATGCACGCAGCGCGTGCATCAGACGGCTGCGGTGCTGTGCCGCACGTACCGCATGCCGCAGCATAGCATGCCCCTATATATATATATATATATATATATATATATATATATATAGAGAGAGAGAGAGAGAGAGAGAGAGAGAGAGAGAGAGAGAGGTGGCCTTTCTTGCTTCACTGCATAATACCGGGTTGAATTCTGTCTGCAGGGTTGGAACGATTGATTTCTCAACTAGATGGTGATTCAGATTGCAGCCGATCATCAATTTCTCCACCTTCACCGTGTTCCAAAGCTTCGCACCAGAAACGTCGGATATCTAAAGAACTACTTATTGGTGGCTGTCCAAGAGACTTCTCACAGGCCTTCCTTTCGTACTGTACCTCTCGGCCCTCGAAGGCCTGAAGCCGCAGGATTATCTGGTAAGATGTGACTAGTGTGCTGCATGGTTCTACTATGCAGCCCTAACTTTATATGTTGATCCCAACTTCAGCCATATAAATTAACATCACTTTGTCTTCTAACCACATAAACCTGGAAAACTTTTCTTGTGTGGAAAATTTGAGTGGGTGTCATGGTTCAAGTTCAAGCGAGGGCACAGAGAAAGAACAAATCGAAGTGAGATGCCGGGGGACAGGGAAAAGAGATGAAGGCCAGGAGACTGACAGAACTAATTATTGGGTAACCCGGAAATGGTACGGGTTGCCAAGGGATTGATTTATGGCCTTCCTTTGCTACCGTGCTCCTGGACTCTCAAAGACTTGAAGCTTAGATGAATTATCTTATAAGCTATCATCATGATGCAAAGATTCAGCCCTTTTTACTAGAATATATATATATATATATATATATATATATATATATATATATATATATATATATATATATATATATATATATATAGGGTCAGGATCGGATGACCTAGCAAATTTTGATCCAGCAAATAACCCAGCACCCTTTGATGCATTTAGAGGTTTTAGAATGGACTGATTTTTTGTAGACATGTTATATATGGTTTCTTGATCATCCTCACAAAAAATCAGTCCATTCTAAAACCTCTAGGTGCATCAAATGCGCTCTTCAAATCAACGGTTAAAAATAACCGTTGATTTGAAGAGCGCATTTGATGCACCTAGAGGTTTTAGAATGGGCTGATTTTTTGTGAGGATGATCAACGTATCATAGACAACATGTCTACAAAAAATCAGCTCATTCTAAAACCTCTAGGTGCATCAAAGGGTGCTGGGTTATTGATGGGTCAAAATTTGCTAGGTCATCCGATCCCAACCCATATATATATATATATATATATATATATATATATATATATATATATATATATATATATATGGGAAATGAGTTCCTATGACATGTCATAGGGAGTACCCTATGACATATGGTGAGTTAGTAACCCTAGAATATTTAAAATGTTCTGAATTTTTATGAGGATGATCACCCTATCTTAGATAGGACCCTCGCAAAAAATTGGCTCATTCTAAAACTTCTAGAGGCATCAAATATGATTTTCAATTTAACGGTTAAAATGGATGGCCGATAAAGCTTCTAGCATTTGATGCCCCAATAAGTTTTAGAATGCTTTGATTTTTTGTGGACATTCTATCTAAGGTAAGGTGATCACCCTAAAAAAAATTCAGCACATTCTAAACATTCTAGCATTACTAATTCACCATATGTCATAGGGTACTCCTTATGACATGTCATAGGAACCCAGCCATCTCTCTCTCTCTCTCTCTCTCTCTCTCTCTCTCTCTCTCTCTCTCTCTCTCTCTCTCTCTATATATATATATATATATATATATATATATATATATATATATATATATATATATATATACAGAGAGAGAGAGAGAGAGAGTAGTGTTACATTGCGGCCGATAACGTGCGGCCACCCCCTTCGGGGGTATTTTCGGTATTTTTTTTTTTGGGGGATTGATCACCCACCCTTAGATTGGACACACAAAAAATTTTAGCCCGATCCAAGACCTGTAGGCCGTCCAAATGTGTTGATCTTTTATCGGTCGTTTATTTTTATTGCCATTTTGATCAACACATTTGGACGACCTACATGTCTTGGATCGGGCTGAAATATTTTGTGTCTAATCCAAGGGTGGGTGATCAATCCAAAAAAAATAAAAACCCAAAAATACCCCTGAAGGGGGTGCCGCACGTTACCGACCGCAATGTATCACTACTATATATATATATATATATATATATATATATATATATATATATATATATATATATATATATATATATATATATATATATATATATATATATATATATATATATAGAGAGAGAGAGAGAGAGAGAGAGAGAGAGAGAGAGAGAGGGTTACGTTGAGCTGTGAGCTATCGGGGAAAAAAATGAGCTGCGATTGATTTGACCCCCCTAGAAGTTTTGGAATTTGATGAAATTTGGTGAGGATGTTGTCTAGGGTAAGATGATCAACCTCACAAATTTTCATCAAATTCCAAAACTTCTAGGGTCATCAAATGGTAGGAGCAAAATCTGATGATTTAACGGTGACTGCGGACAGCAAATTTTGCTCCTACCATTTGATGACTCTAGAAGTTTTGGAATTTGATGAAAATTGGTGAGGATGATCATCTTACCCTAGACAACACCCTCACTAAATTTCATCAAATTCCAAAACTTCTAGGGGGGTGAAAATATCCACAGCTCACTTTCTAAAACGGCAGCTCACAGCTCACTGTAACATATATATATATATATATATATATATATATATATATATATATATATATATGCGGCGTGCGGTGCGTGCGGCGTCGCACTGCAGCAGTGCATCAGGCGGATACGGTGCGACGCCGCACGCACCGCACGCCACATTTTATCATTCCTCTCTCTCTCTCTCTCTATCTCTCTCTCTCTCTCTCTCTCTCTCTCTATATATATATATATATATATATATATATATATATATATATATATATATATATATATATATAGGGGCATGCTATAATGCGGCATGCGGTACGTGCGGCACTGTACCACAGCCGTCTGATATCGCATGCATGCAGCAGTGCATCAGACGGCTGCGGTGCCGCACTTACCGCATTATAGCATTTCTCTCTCTCTCTCTCTCTCTCTCTCTCTATATATATATATATATATATATATATATATATATATATATATATATATATATATATATATATATATATATATATATATATATATATATATATATATATAGAGAGAGAGAGAGAGAGAGAGAGAGAGAGAGAGAGAGAGGAATGCTACAATGAGGTATGAACTATATGAGGAGAAAATGAGCTACGATCGAATATGCCATCTTATAAGTTTAGGAATTTGTTGAAATTTGGTGGGTGTTGTCTAGGGTAAGATGATCATCCTCACCAATTTTTACCAAATTTTCAAACTTCTAGGGTCATCTAACGTGCTAAGAAAAATTTATTGTTACTGTGGACGGTCGATAAAACTTCTATCATTTGATGACCCTAGAAGTTTTAGAATTTATTGAAAATTGGTGAGGATGATTATCTTACCCTAGATAACACACCTAACAAATTCCAAAACATTTAGGGCATTTCCAATCGTAGCCTATTTTCTCCTATTATAGTGCATAGCTCTCTCTCTCTCTCTCTCTCTCTCTCTCTCTCTCTCTCTCTATATATATATATATATATATATATATATATATATATATATATATATATATATATATATATATATATATATATATATATATATATATATATATATATATATATATATATATATATATATATATATATATATATATATATATATATATAATACTAGTAATGTTTGTCCAAGGGCACGAAAAAGATTTCGAGGGCGGAGATAATACTTTAAGGAAGGTGACAATATTTCAAAGATGACAACAAAACATTTCGAGAGCGCCGATAATATTTCGAGCGAGAGATTAATATTTTGAAGGTGATAATAGTATTTGTAAATAAAGATAATATTTTCAAAGAGGTGATAGTATTTTGTCGACGCTCATATTCGGAAGTAGTGTCCACATTTAGGAATCACAACTTTTGTTTTCGGTAGCAAAACATACACATTTGGTTTGGGTAGTAAACAATCAGCAAGTGTCCTCATTTGGTTGGGCCACCCACATTTGCTGGTGAAATTCTCTCTCTCTCTCTCTCTCTCTCTCTCTCTCTCTCTCTCTCTCTCTCTCTCTCTCTCTCTCTCTCTCTCTCTCTCTCTCTCTATATATGTGCAATTCTGATACATATAAAGGAAGACAAAGTATACAAACTTGTAAGTATGTTGTGGTCATGAATTTTTATCAACATAAGTTGATAAAATTGTAGCCATTCAAATCAAAATAGATCCATTTTTTTCATTTCTCGAGAAATAAGCAAATTTAAACGTATTCCAATAATGTTATAGCCATCGAGTCTTTTGATTTAATAAAATAAAAGGATATTTATTGCTTTGATACAATAGTAAACAATCGCTCAAGGTTGAATCTTAAATAATGTGCTGTCTTGGACTTGATGTTGAATCACAATCGGTTGCTCTCCTATTGCATCCGCTCATATACCATCTCTCCTCTCTTGCATGGACTGAGGAATGACAGAATTTTGAAGTGGCACAGGGTGGAAGGCGGAGGGGTGAACACACTTGACAGACGATGCAACTACAGTCTTTCCCTTAAATGACGCTGACTTTATGAAGGCCTTTGTTCATATGTGCTAGAAAAATAATTTCGAATATCTGAGATCCAGTGCTCCCATCGATTAGAAAAAGCTCAAGTCCCCCACCAAGAACATTTAAATCAGACAATATAACCTTTAAATAATTACCCAATGTAGAGCTCTATGAATATATTAACAAAGAGTTGTATCCTGAAAACCAAAATGATTTTAAAACTAAAACCAGCAATCGATGAGCAAGGATCCTACATGATACTAAGCTACACATATTCTGCATACAATTCATATTCACACCTTAATAGACTGACATTCATTGGTCTAATTTAATCTCAAATGTATGTAATTTTGAAATGCAACAGAAAGTGAGTCATTTTTTTAGAAAAAATAAGGGTATAATTCAATTTTTTACATAAATATGGGGGTCTAAGTACAAAAAAACCTTTTTACTTTTGAATTTAAGAATCAATGTGATTCCATGAGCTAATGTATTAGCATGGATTTATGGGTATTTTTTTGCAACAAACTTTGAAAAGTGTGTGCCAATGGACACATAATTTCAAAATAAAAGATATTCAGATACCTGCTAAGTTGTAACCAAAGCAATTTGGTTCAGATCAAGAGATCGGAAGAAATGGATTGTTTCGCTCGAAGACATCACGACGGAAATCTTGGCCTCTCTTTCTCTCCAATGTACCATTAATTTATAATAAATTAAAATTCGAACTCTATAAACATCATTTAGCAATAGGAATCAAATTAAATAACCCAATTTATGCCTATCCATATGAAAATCACAACTTAGAAAGCTACATAATTTTCCTTCAATTGATTGTGAATAATAAATTAATTGATTTTTTCAATTATAAAACTACAGAAAACTACAGACATTCTTAAAGTGATATTTTTTTCTTTCATTAGGTGAGCAAAGATTTGATCCAAGATATAATGCAACCAATAACTTAACAGAAATTCCATCTGTTATGGGTAGGCCACTTAGAAGTAGCAACAGAACAAAAGAAAAAAAACATCAAATTCCCAAAATAAACCAAGGATCCAAATAAAGAAGCCAACTAACATAGCCAAAAAAAAAAAAACTAACCAATTCTCAAAAAAGATAGAAAATCAAGATAAAAATATAATATCCTTAAAAAAAAAAAAAGAACCAAACGGATCCTTGCACCAACAGATCTTTTCTTTATTTTTCTGAATTTTTTTTTTGAAGTGCTCCGACAATGACCAGCATGCTCCGACAGAGTATTTCAGCAAATCAAAACATATCATTTCCCATATTATCTTTCTGGATTGAATCTTCCCAATGTTTCCATCGCCGTATCTAAACGATGAAGAAAGAGCTACAATTAGCTATAGTCAAGAAGGCGACGCCAAAAACCACAATACAACCAAAGTTATCAATAGTCGAAGATATGTCGATCGATTACCTGTGCCCCACCTAAAAGCATAGAACGCTAAGAATCACATGAGTGAACTATTGTGGGGGATGATCCTCGTGCCGACCCGAGGACTTCGTCCAAAAGTCAATCGATTCAAACGTTGGTTTAGACTTGAGCTTTGAAGTAGTTGGGAGTTGACTTGAGCTTTCGAGAAGTGAAGAGATTAGTTGAGAAGAGAATAGAAAATAGTATGGTTTCGAAATTCAGCCCAAGCCTATGTCTTCGTGCTATAAGGTGTTACCTTAATTCATTAACACTTGAAATGTAGTGACCTCGACAGGCCTAGTGTTACTTATTTTAGAAGAGGTAGAGGGATGTTAGAGCGCTGGAATTCAAAAATCTGATTTGAAAATCAAAATATCAATCTAGAATATTCATATGATCTACTATTTATAGAGGTTTGGAAAATATCCATGATCCAGGGCGATTTCTGCAGTCGCTTTGACAGGTTCCAGGCAGGGTTGGTGGACCCCACTATTGTCTTTGTCGACCCCCAGGCAGGGCTAGGGGGTCCCGTCGTCTTCTCTGTGGACCCCCAAGCAGGGCTAGTGGGTCTCGTTATCGTCTTTGTGGACCCCCAGACAGGGCTAGTGGGTCCCGTTATTATCTTTGCTAATGAGTTATGTCTCCGAACGTTGGCCAAATTTTGCACCCATAGTTACCCCTCCAAGTTAGCTAGGGCTAATCTGGCTAACTTAGAATTATGGTACAAAATTCAAGGATGAGTGCTCCTTCGTCTCGGCGATAGCCATCAAACCCCCTGCCAAGGGTAAGTGTCATCGATTCTCGTCAAGTATTGTCGACTGATCGGGCGTATGAGACCGATTAGGCGTTGGCGACCGATTGGTCGATGTCACCGATCAGGTTCTGGCAACTGATCAGGTGTTGGGTTCTGGTGACCGATCAGGTGTTGACATGTCGACCGATCGGGTGCTGGCAACCGATCGGTGTCTTCAACCGGTCATGATTCGAGTGATTGGGCAAAAACATGGGTTTTTCGCCCAATCCTTTAGTTTTTCGGTCGATCGTCTGTCTGTCGATTGATTGAAGGCACGCTGCAGTTGACCAATCGGGTGTTATCGACCGATTGGGTGTCTGCGACCAATCAGGTGTCTTCAACCGGTCAGGATTCGAGTGATCGGGCGAAAACAAGGGTTTTCCATCCGATCCTTTGGTTTTTCGACCGATCGTCTGCCTGTCGATAGGCCGAAGGTATGGTGCAGCTGACCGATCAGGTGCTGTCGACCGATCGGGTGTCTGTCATCGATCGATTGTCTTCAACCAGTCAGGATTCGAGTGATCGGGAGAAAATATGGGTTTTTCCCCTAATCCTTTAGTTTTTCGATGCATGTCGATCATTCGAAGGCATGTAGCTGATGACCAATATGGTGCTGTCGACCGATCAGGTGTCTGTGATCGATCGATCGACTTTGACCGATCGGGATTCGAGTGATCGTGCGAAAACATGGATTTTTCACCCGATTCTTTGATTTTTCGATCGATCATCTGCCTGTCGATCGGTCAAAGACATAGCTGATGACCGATCGGGTGTCTGCGACCGATCGGTGGATTTCGACTGATCGGGTGGCCGGGATCGATCGTTGGACTTTCGGTGCAAAAAGGTTGAGTAGCCGATTGTCTTGATAGTTCTGTTGTAAGCCCTGCAAAGTGAAGCTGACTCCATTACCTTACATAGGGTTACTGAGGGTTACTAGAAACGTCGGTCGACCCCCTGCCAAGGGTCGGTGGACTTCATTACTTATCGGGCACTGGAGGCCGATTGCCTGCCAGCCAATCGGTCGAATGGATAGGGTGATCGGGTGCTGGCAACCGATCGGGTGCCGGCAACCGATGGGTCTTCACTGTTGGTTATAAATTGCTAAAACAAAAATTTAGATGGCTATTATGATTTGCAAATACCAAATTTAGAGGGCTATGAAATAGAATGCTGTAAACTATGTTTGATGACTTCAAATTTCAGCAATAACAACAATTCAATTTTAATCAATGGCTAATATTTTTTGTTTGCTTATAGCATGCAATATTAAGATTAGAAGTTCTAATTCTAAGAAGTATTAATACGACATAGAAGAACTAATTTCGCATATATATGTATGAATTATGGGAGAGGAAATAGCCTAGATCGAGACGCAAGACGCTGTCCTAAGATTGGATTTGTCCTCCTCGGTGCGGACCTCCCAGCGTCCGATCTTAGAGATACAACGATCCTTTGAGTTCTCCCGTCGGCACGACTCCGAGGGAACAAACAAACTCAGCTCGTACTTGAATATAAAAAACAAAGACGGAAATGGGATCTCCTCTTCAAATTAGGTCGGAAAATCACCATGAGATTTGAAGAGGTTTAAAGAGGTGCTCTTGGGTTTTTCTCACAGAGCTTAGAGGGTTCAACAATGGCAGAAAGAAAAGGCTCTAGTTTTCTCCCTTTTGAAGGCTGAAGCACAGGGCATTAAATAAGCCTTGGGATAAAGTAAGAGAAATTTTATTCATATCCCAAATAATTGTAATTAGCCCCCATTTCCAACAAACTTGAACACACCCTATTTTCTTTGACTATACCCTATTTCCATCCCAAAAATACCCTTCCATTTTAAACACTACATTGAATACATCCCGGTTAAATGCATGGCTCGTCCCATCTTGATCATACCCTATTATTTCCAATGTTGAAACCCATGAGTATAGAGATGTGAGGAGGGTTATTTTGATAATTTGACATTCATTGATGGTTTAATAGAGAGAGAGAGAAAGAGAGAGGAGAGAGATGCCCCTTTTCTTTCTCCATTGCTAGAGGGGTTAGATCTCGTATGGAGGAATCCGATCAGGGGAAGTGGGATTTTTGAGCCATGTTGCCAATGTCGCTGCCAATGACATCATAGCCATGTCGTCACCACCGCTCAATTCCTTTCGAATTGTAATGGATGCCCAAAAGGTTCTCTTCTAGGTTTTAGTTGGATTTGGGGTATAAGATAAGGATATAAATGAAATTTTAAAATTTTAAAGTAAATCATTGTGAAAGTGATGGGAGCGGGGGTAGTTACAGATTTTTGGGGTATGAATAAAATTTCTCTAAATGGCCATTTGGCCTACTGATTTTATTTGTTAAAAAGGAGTAGGTACTTAAATTTTATATTATACCAACATTCTCTAGCTCGTCCGTGAGAAAATGCGCTTCACGGGATTCTTCGAACTTCCGACTAATCACCCGCCAGGCTCAGTCGATCGCTCGCCTACCACTGCTGTCGCGGGATTGAAGGGGAGGAGCCGATCCGGTCCGTCGTCCCTTGGTCGTGCTGCCGTCGTTGCCGGAGAAGGGAGCCGCCAGCCAGTCGCAGATCTCCGATCGGTTGCTAGTCGCCGATCGGGCGACACCAGAAGAGGACTGTGGTTGGATCACAGAGGGGACGGTCAATGGTTCCGACCCATGGCTGCTGCAAATGGAAGATGTGGGAGGAGGGTTGTCAGATCTGATGCCGACCGAGTCGTTAGCCGTTGTCGTTCTGCCGAAGAACGGAAGATGCCAGTAGCCGATCGGTTGCTGGTCGCCGATCGGGTGCCACCAGCCGGTCAGGATTTGACTGATCGGTCGGAAACATAGGTGTGGCCCCAGATCTAGTGGATTTTTGGCCGATCAGTTGAGGACGAAGGGCTGCTACCGGAGGGGCCAAACTGGTCGCCGATCGGGCGCCACCAGCCGGTGTCGGGGAAGACCGATCGGGCGCCACTAGCCGACGTCGGGAAAGAGAAGGGATCGGTCAATTTTGCACTGGATCTGGGGAAATACCCCTCCTGGCGACCGATCACCCGAATCCTGACCGGTTGCCAGCGACCGATCGGTCGCCGGCAACGGATCAGCAGTCTTGCGCTCTGTTATCCACCATCTGGATCGGGTGGTGGTGGAGCTGCTGTCGTGGGCTGCCATTGCCGGAGAAGAAGAGGATAGGAGGAGGCGGAGCTTCTGTGCATGTGAGTCACGGGCTCCCACTGTGACTTCACGATGCCCCCTGCTGCGGCGTTTTGAGAGTGTAAATTTTGGCCGTACATCGGGTCAATGGACCCGTGACCAACCATGTGATGTGATGGTTTGAAGATGACAATCACGTGACTGCCTCGCCGACCGTGCGTGTCCTCAAAATTTTTGGACCTGATCTTTGAGTGATCACCCTCTCTCTCAAGTTGGAGGGGTTCTATGTGCCCTTGTTTGCAAATGTGATTCTCCGATCGAGCTTGAGTGTGATTAGGCAGCTCTGTATGGTCGTCTCTGAAAGATGTTTCGGAGCTCGTCGACTTTCATCCAGCATCGAGTGCGTGGACGAACAATGGTGACCCCCGGCCCAAGGGTGGACCGATCAGTTGCCGCTAACGGCTACGAGGGATCGTGCTTGTCGGCTAAGCTGGATAGACCATCTCCCGACCAATTTGCAGCCTTCGGTGGTTGAGAGAGAGGTGAGATCGGGGATAATGTATTGTTCAAGGCAAGGCACTCGTCAATCCAACTAGTGATAGGGCAAGATGAAAGTGATGTTGAGTGACGAATGGTTGGGCCAAGTCATCTCATTGAGACGTACCGAGGCTTCGAGTTCAAACTTCTATCGAATACCGAGACTCAGGTCTCGGACTTTGCTGCCACGTGCCAAGGTTGCAAGTTTGGACTTTCGATCGAATGCCAAGATGTTGGTCTCGGGCTTTGTCATTGAGTATAAGGGCAGTGAACTTGATCGGTTGAGTGCCGAGGCGTCGAATACCTCGGACTTTGTCTTCGAGTGCCAAGGGCGGGACCTTGAGCTTGTTGATCGATGGAGGTCAGAATTTGCAGTACTTAGCGTTGCTTGACTTAGGCTAAGCGTCGTTTCAGTCGAACTATCACCCGGACACATAGCTTTGTACTATTGTAGGTTAGTTTGTCATATCGCAACCTGAGTCGTAGCGAGGCACGGAGCATGTGTCTTTACGTGACAACGGGAGCATGTGCAATGCCAAAGTTTCGGAGTACTCAGTGTAGTGCTTTTGTATCAGTTGGATTTAGGCAAAGTATCGTTTCGGTTGAACCTACATCTGGGGCACATAGCTTTGTACTGTTGCAGGTTAGTCGGTCGTGTTGGAACGAGTCGAACTAACTGTGGCAAGGCACGAGAGCATGTTTCCTTACGTGAATGGGAGTATGTGCAACGCCAAAAATTCAGAGTACTCAGTGTAGTGCCTTTGTATCAGTTGGACTTACACGAAGCGTCGTTTCGGTCGAACCTACGTCTGGGACATATAACTTTGTACTGTTGCAGGTTAGCCAGCCGTGTCGCAACCCAAACTGAACTAACTGTGGCGAGGCACAGGAGTTGTGTCATTACGTGACAACAGGAGCATGTGCAACACCAAATATTCGGAGTACTCAACGTAGTGCCTTTTGTATCGATTGGACTTAAGTGAAGCGTCGTTTTGGTCAAACCTACGTCTGGGCCACGTAGCTTTGTAATGTTGTAGGTTAGTCGGCCATGTCGCAACCTGAATCGAACTAACTATAGCTTTGAATGTTGGTTGATCGTAGGGAGACCATGTGCGATCAAACCAGCGAAGAGACACTGTGCATACACCTTTGTGTTTGATAGTGTCTAACGGTTGAATCCTCAAGCGATCTGCAACGCCGAAGGATGCCCAAGGGTTGGCAGTCTCCAACCCCTCGATTGTTGGTTGAATCCTTGAGCGATCTACAATGCTGGAGGATGCCCAAGGGTTGGCTATGTCCAAGTCCTCGGTCGTCGAAAGTCGGGTCACAACACAAACATTTGAACTGGATGTCTTACACTTGGTTTTTACGTCAGGGTGTATTTGATAACGGCACTTGGAAGAGCGTCGTCTAATCATGATGAGGCACCTACCAATAAGGGTTAAAGGATCTTGTGAAGGTCCCTTTTGCATGAGATCGATTCGATGTTTGGAGGTATCGATGAACGGTTGCCTCGGAGGGTCATGAAGGAGATCCTGTAACCTCTGGGCGATAGTCATCTCGTCATTGATGCTGATTGCGAAAGGTTGTAGATTCACCCCCTTTTTGGTGGTGGCCCTCCGGAATGCGTCTTTCTCAAGCAAGAGAGCGACACTCTGCGGCTTTGCGAGCGAACAATCGGTGGTTGTTGCGATGCTTGTTGAAGCATCTCCAACCTAGGTCTCATTGCACAAGTATGTCGCTGCTGGATTACATGTTACTTCCCTCTGGATGATCCTAGAGTCTTGTCTTTGTCATTCAGTAGTGGCAACGGAAGCACCCAGAACGCTCATCTCCGATCGGTTGTCTGCTCAACCGAGGGAGCTGGGAAGTATGGCATTGGAAATATTGGCTGTCTGCATAACCAGCCTGTCACAGACCAAGCAAACAAATCATTTCGTCCGATACTGTAATATATAGTATCAGCGGGTCAAGTCCGATCGAGTCCGATCGGGTCAACTGAATAGACTCATGTGGTAAACGGGTCTTACCGGGTCTACCCGTTTATTAACGGGTCGGGTACTGGTTTAGGATCTAGACACAATTAGTTAAACGGGTCGGGTCACACGACACGACCCCACTCGTTGACACCCCTACCTACTGTTGTAGGTTCTTCTAGAAGCTTCGTTTGGTTGTTGGATACCCACGTTCACCCATTAAGGCCAATTAGATTCTTGCACCAACGTAGGCCCTAATTGTAAGGTTTTATAGTGTTTTTTTTTTATATTAAAAAAAAAATTAAGTCAGCTCAATCGGCCCACACGGGTCTTTCGGCCCTTCAACTCTAGCGAGGTACGAAAGCTTGGGCTACTCGGTGCGGAGGCCTTTGTATAGGTCCAGTGGACCTCGCCTCGGCTCGTTGCAGTGGCTCCCGACCTTGATGGTGAATAGAGGTTCTTGCTCGGTGTGGAGTGGCGGTCCTGGAGTGCTGGCTGGCGGCGTCCTTTCTTGCGGCGGTGCCGACTACATCGTGGCTCCTCTGGTTTTGGGCTTGTGATGGCTTTTAGATGGGTATTTTTTTCTCTCTTTTCTTTGTGTTGTATTGGTATGCAGGCTTGTGATAGGATGTTGTCCCTGATGTTGGCTCGCCGGTGTGGCGGTTTTGGGACTGATGTCCTTATGGTTGTTCGTCGGTGTGGCGATGTTTGTGTCGGTTTTAGATCGTGGGTGTCTCCACTGGAATGTGGCAGTTTCTTTTTCGTCGAAGTAGAGACTTTTTGTTGCTTGTACCAAGCTGTGGTGTCTCCTGAGGTATGTTGTGATCACCTCTTCAATGCACCCAAAACAAAAGCTTTAATCAGTAGAGGCTACTCTGTTTCCTGGCAACCAGTTGCTTATGAGTGAATCCCTGATTTGTGCTCTACTTGTTGTTTAATTGTTCATACTCTTTCCTTCTGCTCTGGGGTTGTCTCTCCTCCCTCCTGTGTCCATGTCGGGCTCTTCCCCCACTTTGACTCCGTCTTTTGCCGAACTCCAAGACATCGTGAACATCATCTTTGTGAGGATGGTGGACCGGGTCGACCAATGAACCGGTCCCGCTCTCTTTCCAATCCATCTTCTTAGTTGGTCGGGTTAAGGACCGATTTGGGTCTATTGATGGTGGCAACTCTGAGGATTCCTCTCATGATTCAGATTAGATGTCTCCACTCCTCCATCAGATATTGGCTACTTCCAGCTCTTGTTTGTCTGTTAAAAAAAACGTCAAGGTAACTCTTAGGTTTCTCCTGAGATCGACTTATCGAAGTGTCCTTCCTCCTAATTAGGCTGGGATGGGTCAGCAAGGTCTGCCCAAACCCGGTCCGAATTCTAGGTGGCCTGTCCAAGCCTGAATCCAGCCCAAAGTTTTATCATCGTGTTCAGTCCAAAATCAGCCCTTTTTTTTTTCTCAGATTTCAGATCAAGTACGGACCGGCCCGAATAAAAACATTGTGAGAGAAAAACTCATTAAAAAATGGCTATGTAACAATACATCTCATCATTTCAAAACCAAACATCTTTGTATTTGTATGGACGACGTACCTAAATTCAAATCATAGGCATATATAGAGCAACAAAAACTATAAGATTTTAAACAATATCAAACTCTCACTAAAAACCAAATCTTGTGCATAACTTTATCTCCTAAATAAGCAAAAGATTTTTTTTTTTTTTTGAGAACCCCTCCGAAAAAATGGAGGGAGGGCTTGGCGGATCCCGACTAGAAATCATTAGAACTAAGTCAAAAGTGTGTTACAAAAATGCAGAGCCTCCTCCCCTAGTTTATCCTGCCATGGGATTATCCAAGTTTTGAAAAAGGCGTACACCGAGTGACGAAGCTGCTCCGGTCCTGAAGATTCGATATTGAATATTCGGTTGTTCCGCTCAAGCCAAATGACCCACATGATAGCCATAACCAGCAGATCCCAAGGCTTCCTGATTGCCTCTGGAATTTTTCTCCTTCTCCACGAAGTCCAAAGGCCTCGGAGCGTCCGGGGATGAGAGGAGATTCCGGCCTTATCTTCGAAGTGGTCCCAAATTTGTCTAGCAAAAGGGCAACCAAGCAGCAGGTGCGACGCCGTCTCCTCTTCAGTAGTGCAGAAGGTACAAGAAGCGTCCGAAATTTGGGGTGATTCCGCTTCAACAGATTGGATTTCGTAAGAATCTTGTTCCTCGAGGCTAGCAGAGAGAAAATCTGAATCTTTGCAAGTGTTCATAGAACGATCTAACGGAGAATACCCCTGAAGAAGTGCAGTTCCAACGAACTTCATCATGCGTAGGCCTGAAAGATGCCGCCTGAAGGATACTGGTAAGATCCTGCAATTCCCGCCAACTCTCCCGGTCTAGCGGAGCACCAAGCTTTATGTTCCAAACCGTGGAACCCTGCCTTCTACAAGCTTGAGAGCGGACGGAAGCACCCCTATTCCTAGCCAAGGAGAAAAGCGACGAAAAAAGTTGCTCTAACGGTCTGTTCCCAAGCCAAGTATCCTTCCAAAATCTGATATTTCTTCCATCGCCTAAAGAAAGGGTGGTTGCCTCCTTGTAGAAGTCTCTAACCCTCAGGATTCCCCTCCAGAAATAAAAAATTCGGCCTGAGACTCTACTTCTCGCGTGCAAAGGAGAGAACCTCTTGAAGTATTTTGCCAGAAAAACATCTCTCCAAGATCCACCCGTTCCTTGTTGTAGCCTCCACCACTATTTCCCAAGCATAGATATATTGAACATGCGCAGGTCTAAAACTCCCAACCCTCCTAGTTTCTTTGGCAAACACACTTGGTCCCAACGCAGAAGATTGTATCCTCCCGCACTGTCACCCACACCCCGCCAAAGGAAGGATCTCCGGATTTTATCAATCCTGTCTATCACCTATGTAGGCAGGTTCAATAAACTAACACTCTTACTATTTTAGATTCGGTTCTAAAACGGGCTGAGTTTACCACGGTCCGAACTCAAGTTCAGGCTTGAAATCATATCCAAGCTCACATAAAGCGAGGGCCAAATTTTTTTGGCCCGAACAAGCAGGCATTGAGCTAACCCGCCCAATTAACATCTGTGACGACCAAGATCCAATAGGCCAATAGCCAAGAGCCAAGACTCCTGAGGCGGGAATGCCAAGATGGATGAGGTGAGGTGAGGTGAGGTAAGGTGTACAAGGCCATGAGTTAGCCCCACATCGCCTGGAGAGAAGGAGATCCTGAGCTACTTATATAATTTCCCCTTCCAAACATAGAAGACGCGTTTTAAAACCGTGCGCCGCTACGGATTTCGTAAGAACTCCGTAGTTAAGCGTGCTCGGGCGAGAGTAGTACCAGGATGGGTGACCCCCTGGGAAGTTCTCGTGCGGGCACGGGCAAAGCGGACAAAATCTTGTATGTTTGGGGCGGATGTTACAAAATGGTATCAGAGCCGGTTCTCCTCGGGATGGGAGGGGTCTAACCCTACACGAGGACGTGTAGCCCTAAGGGGGGTGGATTGTGACGACCAAGATCCAATAGGCCAATAGCCAAGAGCCAAGACTCCTGAGGCGGGAATGCCAAGATGGATGAGGTGAGGTGAGGTGAGGTGAGGTGTACAAGGCCATGAGTTAGCCCCACATCGCCTGGAGAGAAGGAGATCCTGAGCTACTTATATAATTTCCCCTTCCAAACATAGAAGACGCGTTTTAAAACCGTGCGCCGCTACGGATTTCGTAAGAACTCCGTAGTTAAGCGTGCTCGGGCGAGAGTAGTACCAGGATGGGTGACCCCCTGGGAAGTTCTCGTGCGGGCACGGGCAAAGTGGACAAAATCTTGTATGTTTGGGGCGGATGTTACAACATCCCTATTCCTAATCCAATAAGCCTTCTTATTTGGAATTTTTGGGACACTTTTCATTCTCCCGCTTGAAATCATTGCCTTTTGTCTTCTTTGATCTAAAACTCCAGACACTGTAATTTTACTTAAAACCCATACAAATGCTCATTAAGCCACTAAATTGGGTCACATTTTACGCAACTGGTACCATTTCTGCCTCCTGACTAGGACTGTAACTTGGGCAAGTTGGACCCCGCCCAATCCGAATTTTGGGTGGGTTTGGGTTAATGTATTTGAAGATTGGGTTGGGGTTGAAAAAATATAACCCGAGTTGAATTTGGGTCGGGCTCGGGTTGAGGGATTGGGCAATCCGAACCCGAACCCGAGTTCTCATGTATATATATGAGTCTGTGATATATAGATAACAATCACAACCATCCTGAGTACTCATATGTTAAGAGGTCACAGTCATAGTCATTCGTTTCACTTAGTCTTATATTATTTATTTGTTTCTTGCTTATCAAATAAAGACATTATTTAATGATCTAGTAAATTTTATAAATAGAAATGCAAAAAAAGTTACATGATAGTGTTAGCAAGTATAAATTCTTCTTAGATTTTGTTCTTTCAAAGTGTAAAGTTTTAAATAATAAGTATATCGGAACCTGCACAATCCGATCCGTCCTACCAACTTGGGCTAACCCGAGCCCAACTCAAGCATGGAAAATTTTCCTTGGGTTGGGCTTGGGCTGAGTCTCTTTATCTCGGGTTGGAGGTTGGGATGGGTAAGGGTTGGTGGTTTTAGTACTTGGGTTCGGCTTGGGTTGACCTCCAATCCGACCCAACCTGAGTTGCAGCCCTACTCCTGGCTGTTGGACCTTCTGATGGTATTGATATCTACTGAAACATGGAATGATATTAGTATCTAAGGTGGCAAGCCTAATTCATAAGGACCGTCCGATGGCACGCAACCCAACAAGTAAATAACACTCAACCCGACTAGGGCTTGTTTGGTTGGGAGCAATTGCAACTGCATGAGTTGAAGCTCATGCATTTTGGTTAAATCCCACCATTTCGTTGTATGAGCTACGTGTTGCAACTCCATACAACCAAATAAATATAAATTTTTAGGATGAGTTTCATCTGCACCGATTGAAAGATTCTCTTGTGAAACAATTCATCCCTAAAACTACGTGTACCACCACCGACAAGTGGCCGCCACCACCTGCCACGTGCTGGCCGGTCGTTGCCGCTCGCCGCTGACCACCACCTATTGGTCAGCCACCGTTCACTGCCCCGCCAGCCATCTATCGACTGGTCGCCCACCACTATCGGTCACGCCGGACACAACCACGCACCGTCTCCCAAAACCACTACCAAACAACGTGAGTTAATCAGTCTAATCACTGCTCTAGAATATTCTGTGGATATTGTCGCTTGCTACCATACCTACTGTTAGGGTTGGCAATTTCGGACACGACCCAACACTAAGTTAGCTGGTCTGGGTCAGGGCTAAACGGGTTCGGGTCGTAAACGAGTCGACAAGATAGACCCGTTTAATAAACGGGTCGGGTCCGGGTTTAGGGTCTGGACACGGTAGACCCGTTTAAAATTCAATAGTTCTTGTCGGATCGGGTCTACCCGCAATCCGATACTGTAATATATAGTATCAGCGGGTCAGGTCGGATCAAGTCGGATTGGGTCGGATCGGGTCAACTGAATAGACCCGTGTGGTAAACGGGTCTTACCGAGTCTTATCGGGTCTACCCGTTTATTAGCGGGTCGGGTACAGATTTAGGATCTAGACAAGATTAGTTCAACAGGTCGGGTCCGGGTCTAGGGGTTTTGGATACCATCCGAAACTAGACACGACCCGAACCCGAACCCGACATGACCCGACCGTTGACACCCCTACCTACTGTTGTATGTTCTTCTAGAAGCTTCGTTTGGTTTTTGGATACCGCCGTTCACCCATTTGGCCCAATTAGATTCTTGCACCAACGTAGACCCTAATTCTAATGTTTTATAGTGTATTTTTTTATATTAAAAAAAATTAAGTCAGCTCAATCGGCCCACACACGGGCAGCCGGGACCCGGGACCGGACCGGCCGGGCGTCACGTGTGCCCTCAGGTCCTGCCCCTGCTCGGCCTACATTTTGTCCGTGGTGCCCACGCTTTTGGCGTGCATAACAGCCGCGTGGAGACAGCTGGAGTCCGATTCACCTTCAGTCACCTGCTATCGTGTGGCTGTGATGCGGGTGGAGCCCACCGCACCGACAAGACGAGATCTGAACTCCACTGGAAAGGGTCTGAATAATTGTGGCAATGGGAGGTTGGCAACCACTGCACCTTCTGGACTTGGCTTTCCATTATACCCCTTTAAACCTTTTTAAATGGACGACGTGGTTTGTTGCGATTGGACCAGAGGCAAACACACCAAACGAAGACAGCAATAGACACCAATATTTGCTCTCCAAACACCATTTGTAAGTTTTTTTATTACAATATTACCTCCAAGTAAAATGATCAAATTTTTTTTTTCTGTTCGATTATGTTCGACTGACCAGAGTCGAACAAGGTACAATATGTTCGGCTGACCAGAGTTGAACAATGTACAGTATGCTCGGACGACCACGACCGAACATACTGTACCATGTTTGGGCAGCCGAACGTATTTTACCATGTTCAGTCATGGTCGGCCGAACGTAAGATTTGGATACCGATAGGCGACGGAGAGAAAATCGACGGGGGGAGAAACCTAAGGCACCTGGGCGGGGGAGCTCGACGAAGGCCGAATAGCGGAGAGGAGCTCGTTGGAGTGGTTGATGGAGGAGGTATAGTGTTAGACGGAGAGAAAATCGACGGGGCAGGAACCTTTGGCGCCTGTGTAGGGGAGCTCGGGTAGGGGCTGAGAGAGGAGAGGAGCTTGTCGGAGCAGTTGATGGAAGAGGTAGGGTGTTATGGTTTGGATGTGTGTGTGGAGTAATTTGGAGAAGAATGTTAGTATAGGATTTTGGGATTTTTTTTCAAAATATTATTAAAAAACAAAATAATTAGTTAAATAGCAGTTTACCAAAAGTATTTGTCGGACTAGCGCTCTGATAACCACGTGGCATGTCAGTGCCGAAAAGCGCTTGCCACATCGGCTGTCTAATTTTTTTTCCCAGATTCTGGTAAACTTGGCATCTGTATTGCCGGGTTTACTAAGCACTAATCCCACTTCCGCAATAAACTTAACCCCTCTTAAAACCGGTGTTCACAATGCCGGTTTTAAAACCGGTATTCTCATAGCCGGGTTCAAACCTACGCAGTATAAACCCGGTATTTGCACCACCGGGTTTAACCTGCTGTCTGTCCAACTTTCCCCTCAGTCTGCTCTCTGTCGAACTTTCCCTCAGTCGATGTTGTTTAAACCCGGTATTGTCATCACCGGGTTTAGGCAAAACCTGGAAAAAAAATAATAATAATAGAATACACCAAAAAACAGATGCTCTGTTTGCTCTCTGTCTGCGGAAGTGGGATTAGTGCTTAGTAAACCCGGCAATACATATGCCAAGTTTACCAGAACCCGGGAAAAAAAAATTAGACAGCTGACGTGGCAAGCGCTTTTCGGCGTTGACATGCCACGTGGTTGTCAGAGCGCTAGTCCGACAAATACTTTTGGTCAACTGTTATTTAACTAATTATTTTATTTTTTAAATAATATTTTGAAAAAAAATCCCTAGGATCTTTTTAAAATTTGATATGTGCAGTGAGTAAATATATAAAATTTTAAGACTGGGTGGTGTGTGGTGGTTCGTGAAGAGTATTTGGTGTGTGAAAAAAAAATACTTGGTTTGTCAATAGACCCACTCAACAAAAATGCACTCCTCATGAATTGACTTTCCACATGTGCTTCTCCCATGGATGCGTAGCTATACACCTTTGTGTAGTGACTCTTGGGTCTAGCTAGGGCCCCACTATATTATGGGGGAAAAATCCCGCCGGCCATACTCGATCGTCAGATGGAGGTCGTCCTCCACCGCCTTCCCGTTGTACCTGCAAGAAGACCGAAACTCACCTCCGAGCCAAGGCCCCTCCGACGCTCAAGCTAGGGAAGGGAGAGAAAGTGCAGGGTGGTTGTGGGTTTCGGAAGCGAGAGTTTTTGAATTGCTTCGAATTGCTTACATGCCCATGAAAGGGCGGGGTTTCTTTTGTAGACTTTCTCATATGCGCGATCACTGCGGTCTATCATCTGATGATCTCAGGACGGTTATGGCGGATGCCCTCCGATCGGACATCTTTCATTCTTTCCTTCTATGCTCCCGTAGATCGCGAGCTTTTTACCCATCGTGGGAAACCCATGATCCTAACGGGTAAGATATCCTCGGGAGTGCCCAACTTGGTGTGATCCCGGCTATTACACCATTCTCCGATCTTTCCTCGCCTAATCGGTGGTTCTTCGGCGCCGATCAGGTCGGGCCATTCGAGGATTCGGGTAATCGAGTCAGGTGCACATCCTGCCCAACCTCCTCCCTGACCTAGTTTCTGCCGAGGAGCTCAGGCTCCTCTGATCTTCCGCCTTGTTTCAATCTTCTACTAATGGTGCGGCTTGCAGGCCGGGTCTGATCAACCCGAATCCTGTCCACCTCGTCTGGTCCTTTGTATCTCCATACTGGACCAAGCCGAGTAATCCAGCTGTACACGTGTCATCATCTGGTGGGCATGGCAGAAAACTCCTTCTACAAAGGCTCCCTTTCGGTCCTTGGTCTATAGACCACGGGCCGAAAGTCCCCTCCGCCAGGGTTTTGCCATGCGTCCTGAATCGGGGCTGACGGCTCGTGGACGCGACGGGTGGTTATTATTGCCTTTTTTCATGCTTCTACGGTGGGGGTTGCAATCCCATCATCTTTAAATGCGGATCTTGGCTATCGAGGTGATCGACCTTTTGGCCGTTGGATCTTCTTCCTTCCGATGCTCTGGTTTCATCGGTTCTGAAAAGTTGGCGGCTGTTCAAACCTTCAAATATCCTCTTCGGCGCACGAATGGGACACTTGTCCTTCACAGCTCCTTCCTCCTCCTCTTCTTTTTCCCTTCATACTTTCTGCGCTCACACCCATCGCTAGACGATGGCCCTCTCTGTGGATCTCTCAGGGCTCACTCTGGAGGCCGGGCTCGTCGTGCTGAAGGAGGCGTTCCCTTTCCTCTGTCGGTGTGAGGTCTGGCCCACTGATATCACTACTGCTGCTGACCTTGGGTACACCGTCATCTTCGGTGGGCAGCTGCTTGACGGGATGTCATCGCCGCTAAGGACCTTCTCAGGGCAGTTCCTCTCCCACCTCCAACTTTGTCCGCCCCAATTGGGTAGAAATTCTTGGAGGGATCTCCACTGCTGTGATGTCCTTCACACTCATGGGATTCTAGTCGACCTTGACTGGTTCTTCAGCAGATATCTTATGAAGAGGGTGGTGCTCCAGTGAATCCAGGGAGTGTACTTTAGCAGTCGTCCCTTGGCATCTGCTGTGTTCGATGGGCTCCCCGAGTCTGACCCGTCCTGGACAGACCTACTGTTGCAACTAGCTGGAGAATGGCGAGGCGAATTCACTATAGTGCCCAGGTTCCACTCCTATGTGTCCGATAGACTCTCCCTTCACTGTACATATGATAAGGGGAATCATGCTCGAAAGCGGCGCAAACTCTTCGAGGCTCAAATCGCAGACCTCTTCGTGCGCATACCAGTCCACTAGAGTAGGGTCTTCTAGTCCAATCTCTATGTGCCAACGCTAGGGTCGGTGACCCTTGCTTGTCTTGAGGAAATCCCTCTAGGTTTTTCCCTCGATGACAGCAAACGAGCGGGAAGACCCCCTCGCGACGGTGACAGCGAGGGTGGCAACGATGAAGATGTTGGTGATCGTTGGCCAGTAGTAGCCTTAGAGCTTTACCTTTCCCTCAAGGGATCTGCCACCAGAGTGGTTGTCACAGGCTCCATCATGGATGTTGGCCAAGATCGTTCCTGTTTGATCTGGGTCAACACATTTGAGAAGCACTCCGCTATGGGACTGGAAGTAAAGATCGTCTCCTTGAAGGCGATAAAGAAGAAGCTTCCTTTGCAGTCGCCTGGCTGGAATCATGTCTTTGGGCAATCTGTTATGCCTGAAGAAGTCAAAGATTGAATGTCTTCAATTTGATTGATCGTCGTCCAAGGCAAAAGTAAGGATCGGCTGTCTCCACCCCTCGCTTCCTTTCGCCATGGCGACTACATCGTGTTGCTCAAGGTTGGCCTTGGACAACTCTTGGTATTCGATGTTGATTTGACGTTGATTGACTGGATCACCCAATACCGAGGTAGCGTTGGCGAGAGCATCGGCTTCATGATTCTCTACTCTTGGTATTTGGAGGAATTTGATGTTTGTGAACTACTGCTTGAGATGCTGTATGAGGACCAGGTAGTGCTGCATCATATCCTCTTGTGCTATGTAATCATCGTTGACTTGTCTGATTACCAACTAGAAATCACTGTAGATATCGAGGTGATCTACCCCCAGTGCTCAAGCAGTCTCCAATCTAGAGACGAGAGCTTCGTACTCAGCTTCAGTGATAGTGGCGTTGAAATCGATAAGGATGACCTTTTCTAAGTGATCGATCTCGAGGGATATTAGAACTATCCCAATTCCCGAGCTGATAGCACTTGAAGCTCCGTCGGTATAGAGTTTTCATCGCGTAGTTACCGTCAAAGGAACCTCAGGGCTTGGATGGGAGACCTCAGGGCCTGGATTGAAATGTTGCTCGTCATTGTCATCAAGATGCATCTCTGGATCATTTTTGAGAGCAATAGTATCCTCTACAGGAAAGTTGACAAGGAAGTCGGCGATGGCTTGCCCTTTGACGGAGATTCAAGGATCAAATTGAATACCGAGTAAACTCATCTTGATCAGCCACTTGGTCATCCGACCGGCTCGACCTGCCTTGTTGAGTATATCTTTGAGAGGGTGCTCGGAGGAGATGGTGACTAGGTGCGAGATGAAGTAGAGACAAAATCGTCGCGAGTGTCACGCCCAGAAATCTGGAACCGATCCCTGGGGTGTGAGTTGAAGAAAAACCAAGGGATTTAGGGTTCGGTCAACTATCTGCACCAATTAGGGTTTCTCACAGGTCTGCGGCTCTCTCATAAATGAAGAAGGAAGAGGGAGAAACAAGAAATATTTTAATACTTGATTTTATGAAAACTTTTTTTTAAAAAAAAAAAGAGAGAAAAAATTTTGATCGATAGTGATATAACTAAGCTCGACCTTCAACCGGGCTATCCTCTCAGCATGTGCGGCCTACCGGTGCCCCACATACTGACAGAAATCCCTCTTAAGGGAGCACGAGGCTCAAGCCTCTGATGGCGAGCCGAGTAGCATCGCCCGCTCTCTAGCACTCGGGCACTGGGTTAGGGATCCTAACTACAGGGCTAGTCGATTAGGTCACTTTAAGATTTATATTTTCATAGTGAGCTATCCTAGGATTGGGGCCTTGAGGAGAGACCTACCCAGAAGATTCAGCTGGATCATCACCACTAACAATCACAACAACTGACTAGACTAAATAATATTTATTCCAAATCAATCGATTACATTGCTAGAATAAAAAAACCCCCAAGATGATACACTGAAGATAGAACACTATCGCAACCCTAACTCCGCCTCTGGCCTCCCACTGTTACTCCTGAACCACCGTACCTGCAGGAGAGTCTACTCGTGGGAAAGAGTAGCCCCCAATGGAAAATTGGGAGATTAGCCAAATTAATGGCTAGTGACATCCTAGTAGTCTTTAATAATATGAGACAACGTTATAATTAGCAGTCCTAGTATATATCAATATTTACAAAAGAATAACTTAATCCTACCAGCAGTCTATTTTCTCATGCCACACCTATTGTCACTAGATTATCTAACATAAAGTTTATTTAATGTTCTATAGTGTAAATGAACTATTTAAACAAAAAGATCTTCTAAATGTCACTAGATTATCATGCTCTACAATTTCATATTCCATCGTTGTTAATAAGTAATTATATAAAATATCTATCCTAATGTGAACCCCGGATATTTTGTTCATCCTGCCCCCGGTCGGGTATTACTATAGGGCCTTTTATTTCGATGTAGTGGGTCAACTCTCTCGCCGCGCATACTCCGACACCATGCGCAAAGTCACCCATATGATCATAAGGGGTTTTCCGTCTTTCACAGTGGAGCTCTACCGCTCAACTTGCTTTCTTTAGGGTCTCCAACTACCCCGGGACAGGAATTGCTAGGCCAATCCCTACTCGAGGGCACCACCTATTGGCTTTACCACAATCCTTGCCCGTGACCCCTTAGCCTACTGATCTTCAGCTGTGCGCGCAGGGTGGTTCACGGCCCTTGCGCGCACGGGGTCCTAATCTTCTTAATTTCACCCATTTTAACACAGTATTAAATGCTCCAACAGTAAATTATTATTTTTATACATACACTGAGACAAAAAAATGCATATGGTGATTAATAATTTATAATATTTTAACCCTGGTCCCGCACTGCTCTCGTAACCCATAATAGCACTATAGCTAAAAGTCACATCGTTCTTAAACGATTCGACCTACACTCCCCCAAAACCAATGTATTAGGGTTGCCACTCCTTTTAATAGGATGGGTCCCGATAATTATTATTTAATCAAATTATATTTTAATTTAAGGAAAATACCTAATTACGGTGTCCATGCAATAATTATGATTATTTTATTAATATTTTAAAGTATGATTATTTTATTAATATTTTAAAGCATAACTATTTTATTAATATTTTAAAGCATGTTTATTTTAATAATATTTTAAAGCATACGTCGTCGGACTCACGACTTAGCATGCAAGGAGGGGTCCACGTGACCACATGCGGCGATGCCCGGCGGGACCCGCATGCAGTACCATGGACACCTACCCTAGGTGTTCTCATTTTCCACTATTAAAGACCACGGGAAGGGGAGTAGATGTCACCTGGTCGTCGATCGCGTACAAACCCCGTTAATTACTTATGATCCATCTTTGCTCCGCCTAAAGCTCGATTGCAACAATCACAACTGGTATTTCCATACATTTATACATTACTAATGAGACTATCACAAGGTATGTAACGCTGCTAAATAGAACAGAGTTAGGCCTGGGTTGGCTGAGTCGAGAATTTATGCGTCATCGGACGCCAGTCTACTGGCACACAAAACGATACGCCAAAGGTACCATCTTGGTTAGTCGGTGTTGCCAATGCGAAGAGTCACACTAAGGTCCAATAGTACTAAACCGGCCAAACAGTCATGATCGCGCCGGTCGATTGGCGAGATCAGCAAAGCCGATCACGATCGGGCTTGATTTGTCAAAAGTCGTGTTTGCACGGGAATCGCACTAGTAGCCAGCCTAGGCCTCTACGTAGCGCCTTGTCACCAAGGGGGTCGATCTCGTGCGCAAACGACTACACAAAGCAATCAGACCCGCATCCGCCTTATCAACTCTGAGCGAGTGTGATTCGATGAGATCGGGCTCGCTAACCTCGAGCGTGGCTCATGGGGCTAAATTAACATCGTGGGGAGGTCGAGTGTCGGGATTGGTGTGCCAGGTCAAAACATGGCATTGTCGGCTACCCAATAGCCGGATTCCTATCCGACTCGAGTACGGTTCGGTGGCATGCATTAAGCTACGCCGGAACAAGTTTTGCCCGATGTTGGTTATAGACTGATCGTAGCTATAATCTACACGAAAAGCGAGAGACATTCTCAAACGGCTTGACGGGTGTGGGTTTGGAGATGGAACCAACACCGAAAAGGGTTCGGGCTTGGTCGGTTGTATAGCCGGTGACCACCTGGCTGGCCGGCCACGGTCGCTTCTAAGGGGAAGGTGATAGGGGTCTGAGTTGATCGGATCGTACCTTACCGGTTATATAACCGCCAAATAACGGCCCGACAGCCATGGTTGCAACAAGGTGTAAACTACCGGGGGTTGGGGTCGATAGGGTCCATAGAAACAAAAGAAGAAAAAAGCTTCCTACACCGGGTCGGCTTCGCTGGCTGCATAGCCATTGGCTGGTGGCCATGGCCATGCAGGTCTCAACAGAAGAGGGACATGTCTGGTCCGCAGCATAAAGAAAAAGAACACGGGGAGGAGGGGAGGATGACAGTTCAGTCGGGGAAGGGTCGACGACGGCTCTGGCTGCAGCTTCTTTAACCGGCAGCTCCATCTCCGGCACCGGCTGCTGCTCCTCTCCGGCCGCACATGCAACACACCACAAGGGGTGAGAGAGGGACCAGAGGAGAGATGGATAAATTCGAGAAAGGTGGGGGGTCGGGCTAAAGTAGAGAAGGGGGAGAGGGGTTGGCTTTGTAAAGAGGAAAAGGGGCGGTGGCCGGTGTACGGCAGATTTGGGGGCCGGGTTTTGGGGGATCAGGGTGAGGGGTAGATCAGACCAGGACGGGGAGAGGTGAGGGGAGAGCTTCTGCTTTGAGGCTTCTGCTTGACTACGCTCGCTCCTTCTTTGATTGTGAGCCGATGGCATGCATTGTTCGGATTGATCCTGATCATGTCTTTAAAGCTTTAGGCGAAGATGTCAATATTGGACTTGAGAAATGTCACCATGTGTTACGCCTTGGCGTCGCTAAGACCAGTGCCAATGAATGTCTATCGAGGAAGATTCCCGTTGGCGATGTCTATTTGGGCGATCTCTTCGGTTAAATATGGAGCCTCCTACGCCATCGATGTAGGATCTGGCACTGGAGCCTCCTTTGACTGCTATCTGGTCGAGGGACTTCCCATAAATAACAAAAGAGGTGCATTACTTTCACTACTTTTAGTTGCCCACTAATTGAAATTTTTATTAGTGGGAGCACAAGAGTTGATATTCTATTGGATTCCATTTAAGTAAGTTGTTTTTTTAATTGATATAAAAGATGTTATGAAAGAAGTTACTAAAAGGAAACACTACTTGGTGGATTACTTTCTATAAATTTTTCCATCTCTATAGGTTCAACAACATCCTCTAGTATGGATGTCGTTGTACCTAGAATTGGAAAAATATATAGAGAGTAACCCATTAAGTAGGTGTTGAAATCCTGGTTGATGTCGTAGTTTTATTTTAGGACCCAAGCTCTTCTTGATGCCATAGTTTTTGTTGAAGATGAGCTGATAAATTTTTTGTGTAAAGCAACGGCAAGTGTTTGCAGCCCGCCCCATTGCGGTTGGCCAAAGTGTGTTAAAGCAAAATCACAAGGCTGAGGCCAAACTTTCTACAGCTCTGCCATATACATATGCTGTTTTTTGCTGATTTGTACATATTTGTGCAACATTACAGCTTGTCCTTGTGTAGATTTGTATAGCCCCTATTTTTTTCCTCTACTTACTATTTTCCTCTGTGGCATGAGGGCGGTGTGGTTTATTTGTATTTGTAGTAAAAAATAATAATGCTAATTTTTGTCATGTTTGTGTCAAAAAATAGTAAGCTTGTTGTAAAGGAGATTAGATCTTTTTTTAGTAATGCTAATTTTATCTTAAACTTAAAAACGGTGTCCATATATTCCTCTGTTGTGTCTCTTGCATCTCTTTACTATAATTTTAGTATATTTATAATTTGGTTCAATATTTATGTAGGTTATGGAGACTTCTAGCAAATCTTCTATGAAAACAAAGAGAGCTCGATCGGCTACCAAGACCCTCTCTTAGGGAGGGGTTCCAAGGTTTACACATAGTAAGAGAAGATTCACATGAGGAATTGTCACCCAATCTTCCTCCTTCCAAGAAATGCATGACTATCCTGTGGATGAACCACAACCTCCTAAAAAGAAAAGGGGTAAAACCAAGATAAAGACCATTGCAACGAATGATGTTAAACGGGTTGAAGTTGAATTCAATAGCTCGGGTCAACCTATTGGTGAAAAATTAGTTAGTTTATCCTCTTTCTTAGGTCCTCTAGTTCGGAAGATTGTACCTTTCACGGTAAATGATTGGAGATATGTTTCTAAAGAGACAAGAGAAGTTTTATGGGCATCTGTACAGGTAATGTACAAATATGTACATAGTTAAATTAAAAATTATTTATTTATTGTATATATTCGTATTAATATTATTGTAATCCTGCAGCAAAGATATATCCTGAATGAAAAATACCAGAAAGAGTATGTATTTAAGGCGATGGAAAATCTTTGGAGAGCCTCGAAATGCAAGTTGGTTGGTCAAATCAAAAAAACAACAAATGAAAAAGAAAGGCTTAAACTCAAGCCTGATAACATTATATCAATCCAAGCTTGGAAAACCTTTATAAAAAGAAGACAAGTAAAGAATTTACGGTAAGAAATTACTTTTTTTTTAAAAATATATTTTTATTTATATATTGAGAACTAATTTTTTTTATAGGATAAAAGTAAAAAATTCAAAGAAATGAGATCTAGCCAACTGCCATATACATGCAGCCGTAAGGGATATGCTAGGTTGACTAATGAAATGGTATGTTTTCATTTCTTCTAAATTTATTAGCAAAAATATTTGAATACAATTATTGTTGCATAAATTTTTTATGGCAGCAAAAAAAAAAATCAAAGCACATCTAGAGTTGATGTTTGGACTCAGGCGCATACAAAAAAGAATGGTAAAGCAACTAATACAAGTTGCCGATAAGATAGTAAGAGCCTTCCTTTTTATTTTATATTTTATCATTTATTGCTAGAAGAAATTTAAGTATCCTTTTTGTCACTCATTTATTCAATGATATTTACATATAATTTCAGGAACAATTGAGAAAAGCTACACAAGATAAGCCATCTTCCTTAACTGTTAATTTTTGAGAAGATGCACTTTCAAAAGTGTTTGGTCCTGAACGTAATGGAAGAGTAAGAGGGGTTGGATCTGGAGTTACCCCTTCAAAGCTTGACTTATTATCACAAAAGGATAATATTGTAGCTCAAATAAATCAACAAATTTACCACATGAGTGATAAGATAGATAGAATGGAAAAACTAATCTATTTGTTAATGAAAAATCAAGCAAGTAATCGATGTTGAAAAAATTTACTTATACATTATAATTTTTTGGGTTATAATATTTTTTATTTTTTGAAATTTATAGGTTGAAGTACAAGCTAGTGAGGAAGATCCAGAGTTAGGGTCAAAACTAGAGCCAGAGCCTGATGTACCTATAGCTTCACCCCCGGTAATAATATTATTGACATTGTATTTTTATTTAAATTATATTTAAATTTATTTGTAGACTTTCATTATTTGTTACTATTGAATAATAATATGTAGAGATAAGTGTCCAAGAATGAAGACAAGTGCAAGTTGCTAGGTTGGACAGGAATAAGAGAAGTAGTTACAGAAGGACGTTGGTCAACAAGTGATCCAATACAACTTGTTCATCATGTACCTCTTAGACCTAATGCTGTGAGGGTTTGGGTGGATATTGTTAGACAACCTAATTTATACTTGTGGAGGCCATCATCAGATATTGCTAATTTGCAAGATGTTTTGGATACTATGATTGCATGGCCTGCTGACTATGTTATTATAGATAGATCTTAAAAATGGTAAATGCTTACTCTTTAAATTTTTTTATTTATTAATTTTTTCTCTTGTTTGTATGTTAAATATATATATATATATATATATATATTTTCTATGCAATGATTTGTGTTGAAGTTGGGCATGAGATTGCAGTTTTGATGCATATGAAGAATCAAATATCTATGGATTTGAAGATTAGATGAATTTATTAGGTTTTATTATTATTATTATTATTATTATGAGTTTGTAAGGGGTTGTCTTGTTGGATTTGGAACATTATTGAGATCACTTGTTATTGGGAACATGTATCTATTTCTTTTATTAGAGTTGGAATATGATGTTGCTTCTTTATTTGGCTTTTTTGGATATAAATTATGAGTTTGAAATATGCAATGAAATTTAGATTATTTGGTAATTTAATGTGTTGGTTGTTATCCAATTAGTTCAACTTATAGGTGTATTACAGTCATATAACAATGAAAGATTAGTATTACAAGAGCAATTGATTTATACATTACATGAAATATATTATTTAAATAATATTGTATAGAACCATATTTATAACATGCAACAAATAATATCGTTTCTTTTCTATAACAAGTATAGAATATAATTGTTTCAAAATAATGCTATAATTTCAATATTTATAAAGTTTTAATAATATTTATAAAATGTTATCTTATCCATTTAATATGAAGTATAAAACACGATGATATATATTCAATAGCACTTTATATCCACTATTATATGATTTCAATAGCATGCCAAAAAATGCTAGCTTGATAATTTACATAGCAATCAAAGAAAGCTATTATATAAGATTAATGTCATATTTTAAATACAATTTTATAGTATTAATAACATTCAAAAAACATTATCATAATATTCTATAGTATGCATATAAATGCTATAAAAATGGGACACATTTAATAACGTTGGCTGACATAACATTCAAGAAAATGCTATGGTATCAATTTAATAACGTTTTTCATACGTTGTCAAAGGTGTAATGTGTTATAGCGATTGGCCGAACACTTTATCGGTGCATCGTTAGATATTGATCGATTTCGTGCAGCCGCAGCCTCACATTATCTACTCGTCTGCTGACTACATCGGATGCACCTAATGCCCTCCATCAGTTGGATATTTGAGGAGTTGGTGATTAGAGGAGGATACAATGTTGATCTGATGGAGGAAGGGTATGTACAAGATGGCGTTATAATTTGATGTTCCCTCGACGACGGCGAAGCAATCTGACACTCGCATCTCTCTGCTGAGATCGAGTGTGAACCATGCCTCTCCCATCGTCATGCTTTGCTCCCCGTTGAAGCCGGTGATAACAGTGGGGACTATGTCAAGACTCTCGTATTTGTGGCCAAGACGCTTGAAGCAGTCAGAGAACATGATATCGTTGGAGCTACCGGTGTCGATGAGTATTTGGTTGACAAAGCTTCCATCGATAACGAGTTGGAGGACCAAGGGGTCACGGTGTAGAGTGCATACTTCGTTGAGGTCTTGGTCAGTGAAGACAATCACCGGCCAAAGGAGACCTCTGACGGGCTTCTCAATCCAAGATTCCTCAACTTGAGCGACTGTACATACATGATGGGCACGTCGTCCTTGCCGCTCAACCTCCTTCGGGGTTGGAGTTTGATGATGGAGATTACCGTGGATACCATAGACCTCTACTAGAACGACGATGGGGGTCGATTGATGCACGATTGAGCGGATCCAACATGTCTCCTTCTCCCTCTAAGAAGAAGGAGGAGGAGGAGGAAGTGAATCGTTTGTTATGCTGGCGTTGGTCTTGAACTCCTGGAGATGGCCTGTCACGCCCCAGAAATCTGAAACCGATCCCTGGGGTGTGAAATGAGAAAAATCATGGGATTTAGGGTTTGGTCGACTAACCATGCCAATTAGGGTTTCTCACTGGGCTGTGACTCTCTCAAAATTTAAGAAGGAGAAGGGAGAAACAAGGAATATTTTAAAACTTAATTTTTATGAAAATATTTTTATTTTAAAAGAAAACAGAGATAAATTTTTTCGACAGAAAGATGATCAAGCTCGACCTTTAACTGGTTTATCCTCTCAGCATGTGTGGCCTGTCGGCGCCATCACATGCTGACAGAAATCCCTCTAAGGGAGCACGAGGCTCAAGCCTCCGACGGCGAGCTAGGAACCTCACCCTCTCCCTGACACTCAGCACACTGGTCTAAGGGTCCTATCTACAGGGCTAGTCAATTAGGTCATTTAGATACTTATATTTTCACTGTGAACTACCCTAGGCTTGTGGCCTTAAGGAGAGGCCTACCCAAAATACCTCCAGCTGTATCAATGCTTCTAACAATCAACTAATCTTAAACTAACTGATCCTTATACAATATCCACCCATTACATTACCACAAAACTACATACCAAAATAAAATACTACTGAAACTCTAAAACTGCCTCCGGCCTCCCACTGCTACTCCCGAACCTCTGGACCTGCAGGAGAGTCTACTCGTGGGAAAGAGTAGCCCCCAATGGGAATTGGGAGATTAGCAAATTAATGGCTAATGACATCCTATAGTCTTTAATAATATGAGACGACATATTTAATTGAATTAAATTACATAAGCAGTTCAAAGTTTACAGAAGGTTAACCTAAGTCTATCAATAATCTATGTTCACATGCAATTCCTACTGTCACTAGGTTATCTACCATACAGTCCGTTAGACATACTACAATGCTTAATTATAAATTACAATATAAATCATATCTCCTAAAGTGAACACCGGATAATTTGTTCATCCTGTTCTCGGTCGGGCATTACTACTGGGCCTTCTATATCGATGTAGAGGGTCAATTCTCTCGCCGAGCATCCACCATACACACATCACCCAAATGATTATAAGATATTTTCCATCTTTCACGATGGAGCTCTACCACCCCACTTGCGTTACTTTGGGGGCTTCAACCACCTCGGGACAGAGTTGCTAGGCCAATCCTTACTAAAGGGCTACTCCTATTGGCTTTACCACAACCCTTGCCCGTGACCCCCTAGCCTACTGGTCTTCGGCTGTGCGTGCAGGGTGGTTCACGTGCCTTGCGCGCACGAGGTCCAATCTTTCCACATAATAGATTATTATAATAATAAAATAGCTTTGACGTTTTACCCCGGGATTCGCACCGCACTCACAACCCATGCATCACAGTTACTCTCGCCCGTATTCCCGTGTGCCCGGGTCTCCACACTCCCCTCAGGAGGGTGGGACCCGATAATTATTATCTAATTATTAATTACCAAAACTTAAGGGAATTCCTACTTACGGTGTCCAAGCAATCAGCAGAAAGATTTATTATTTAATTACTAATATTTTTAAGCATGCGTCGCCGAACTCGCGACTCCGCATGCAAGGCGGGGACCACTCGACCACATGCGGCGATGTCCGGCGGGACCCGCATGCAGCGTTATGGATACCTACCTTTAGTCATTCTCATTTCCCACTATTAAAGACCACGCAAAGGTAGTAGATGTCACCTGGTTGTCGAACACGAGCTTCTGCGAGGTGACCTCCGCTCCGTCTCCGTCTGGGGCAACACAGCTCCGAACTGTCAAACACATGCACACAATGAGCCTATGGTCAATATTTCCTACCGAGTAATATAGGTTTAGGCCCGAGTTGGCCGAGTCAAGAATTTTAGGCGTCATCAGACGTCGGTTTACCGGTCACGTAAAACGACGCTCCAATGGTACAGTCACGATTAGTCGGTATTTCCAATGCTAAGAGTCATACTACATTTCAACTATATTAATTCCGACTAGACGGTCACATCCGCGTTGGCGCTGCTACTACTATGCCTTGTGCTCCGAAGAGCCTTCAGCATTATTACTAAGGCGGGGGTTCCGAACAAAGCTGAGGTTTGATTCGCCATCCGCCCAAATCTGAGGATGTCAGGATGGGCACGAGGGTTTAGTTTAGGTGTGACCTGGACTGATTTTACTCAATTAGTAATTATGACCATAATATATCAAAACTAACAATTTAACTCCATTACCATCCTTAAAAAAAAACGGAGGACAACAAGGGGGAAATGATGTCCATCATCAGCCTATAACCATGCAAGGCACTACATGTCGTTTCCATGCGCTCTTGCAGGGCTGTTTTGGTCAAGAGCTTAGTAAGGGTCAATGATTGGGTTGCAGCTTTGCGAATCAGTCGCCGAGCCTGCTACCAACAACAAAGACGAGAAATATAGTGGTCCCAACCGAGGTTTCCACTTCAGGTGCTCGGTCGTGACTGGCGAGGTGGGATGCTAAACCGAGGACCGATTAGGTTTGCTTGGTCACCGGGCACAATAGCCGCAGTGAGGGGAGGGACAGTTTCGGCCAGCACCATATAGTGTGCTAAGTGATGGTAGTCGGTCATGGTAGTCAGGTGGCATTTGCTGCCTGGCCACTGGCAGCCGTCTCAGCAAGAGCCACAATGGGTAGGGTCGGCCTAACAGCAACAAGGAACACGAGAGAGAGAGAGAGAGAGAGAGAGAGAGAGAGAGAGAGAGAGAGAGAGAGAGAGAGAGAGAGAGAGAGAGAGAGAGAGAGAGAAAGAGAGTTGGCTAGAGAGAGATCAGGTAGAAAGAGAAAAGGGATCGGGGAGAAAGAAGGGGGCTAACCTGGTCGGTGGGGGAAATCGGCATCGACTGCGGCTTCCCCTCCGGCCGACTGCCTCCTCTCCGATGCCGCGCGTGCAGGGCCCCACCACAAGAAAGAGAAAAGAGAGAGCTCAGGGGGGGGGATGGTGAATCGGTGAGGGGGTCGGACTGAAGGATGAAAGGGGGGAAGGGGGTCGAGTCTGGGTTTTATAGGGTGAAAGGGGGCGCGACGGCCAGCTGTATGGGCGGATTTCCCGGCGAGTTTTGGGGGATCGGGCAAGGGGATCGCAGGGCCGGAGAGGGGGAGGTGAGGGAAGAGCAGGAGATGGGGGCGGTGAGGGGTGATGGCGACGTGTCAGGGTGGGCGACGGTCGGATCTGTGGGAGATCGGGTAGGTGGGGGGGAATGGGTTCGGTTTGGGGGAAATGATGGATCCGAGAGAGGGAGAGAAGAGATCCGAGAGGGAGGTGAGAGGGAGGGGGATTGGGTTTTGGGGTTGAGGAGAGAGAGAGAGAGAGAGTAATTGAGCGGCTGATAGAGAGGGAGGGAAAGAGAGAGAGAGAGAGAGAGAGAGGGGTTTAGGATCGGGTTCAGGTTAGAGATGGGGCTTTGGGTTTTTAAGTTTTAATTTTTTTTTTTTTTTTATTTCCTTTACTTTTTTTTTTTTTGTCTAACACCCGTCGTGCCTTAGTCGCCCTCAATTCGGGTCGCGCCGAGATGCGTCGGCGCGCGAACCTCACCGGGTCCGACAGACCCGCAGTAATATTATATTATATATATATATAAAAAAATAGCTTTCATACCTTGCCTCGATACACGTGCTTAAGTGCTCGTGTAACCACACCTCCAACGTAGCCTCACGACCGTTATCCGGGACCTACTGCCTGGTCCCGTTTGAGTACAACCAACATCATACTGACTAATGAAAATGATTATTCAAGCAACGATATTTAAATAATATTTAAATCAAACCGGGTTGCTCTGAGCGGAAACACATTGGAGTACCGGTCATTACATCCTACCCACCTTAATAGAATTTTCGTCCCGAAAATTTTATTACTAAACTGATGATACAATCCCACCAACATATACTACCAAAGTAACGAAGACGAATTCACCACTGGCACTATATACTTTCCAATACTGCCAACGAGAATGCTAAATCGTTATACCTATCATTTCAAAAAGAAAAACTTTGATAATTACGAGACTATTAGCCGAACTTATTCAATCGAGTCACATAATTATTAGGATGAGATTGGAACATTAGGTTCTCGTGGAGCTCACACAAGACATAATATTCAATCGTGATCCTAACTATTATGGACTAATAAAATTTTTGTGACTTCTGATTATTCCCTTTTCTGGATAAGGAGCGTCCCCCTTATTCAAAAGTGAGGTAGCAATCCGATTCACGAAACAAGATCACGAGACATTAGCAGCTAACGATACTAACATGGAAACGTATTTCCTACAAATAAACATATACCTATACACCTATAGAATTGAATTGAAGACAACTAGATAACTCGAACTAGTACCCCTAGACTTAAATACTATAAGATTCCTTTCCGGAGCAAACACGTCTATACCTATACCACCACTACTAGCCCATTATCTTACGAAGAAAACACAACTAAGATACAAATTGGACATCCCGATATACATACTGATTAACCGATACGATGTTGAATCCAAGATAACAGAATTACGCCACATACTAACAAGAGTAAGGGGAAAATAACGATGAATTGAAAATATTGATACTCGTGCAAACAAATCAACACCAGTATACCCAACTATGCTATTGGGGTACAACTTGGAAACCTTCTAAAGGGTACACTATGGTACACGAGCCTGGTAAGAAGAGAACTCACTACCTGAGTAGAGAACAGAAAGAAGCCGAAAACTAAGATACGACATAACACATACTATACAACTAGGTGACTAGTCCCAAACTAAAGCAACTCTGATTAAATTGAAGAAATCACATACTAGAAGCCTAATGGCCAACTATCGCAAAGTATTAAATCCTTACCCTAAATGAAACGAGTTAGTTAGACAGAGACCTGAGAAATATGAAAAGAGTGAGAATAAGAGGACCGAGATCATTGGAAACAATTCGAAGCAAATCCAGACAAAACTAGCTAGACCCAAGTAAGACAACTTAGCGCGACAAGGACCACAGAGAAACTAACATAATTCCGAACCACTAAGTACCAATGAAAATTTGGTAAGGAGAACTACGGCGATAAAAGTTATTAGATCCGGTAAGCAACTAAAACAAACCAGGATGAAACAACTAAACAATGAATATTCTTCCTAACCGATAAAGTATTTCCAAATTCCATATATATAGAAAATGTCCTTGACATAGGCACTAATCATTTATCCAGTAGTCAAATATCTCAGTTCCAACTTGACATCACTGCCATCTGGTCAGTGCACGCTTTACCGCGAGTTCCAACAAGAACTGCGTAACTAGCTGCCAAAGTTCCGATTGGGAACAGTGCAAGCTCTGCCAGCTGCCAAAGTTTCCGAAGAAACAGTGCATGCTCTGCCGCAAGTTCCAACGAGAACTGCGTAACCAGCTGCCAACGTTCCGATTGGGAACAGTGCAAGCTCTGCCAGCTGCCAAAGTTTCTGAAGAAACAGTGCACGCTCTGCCGCAAGTTCCAACAGGAACTGCGTAACCAGCTGCCAAAGTTCCGATTGGGAACAGTGCAAGCTCTGCCAGCTGCCAAAGTTTCCGAAGAAACAGTGCACGCTCTGCCGCAAGTTCCAACAGAAACTGTGTAACCAGCTGCCAAAGTTCCGATTGGGAACAGTGCAAGCTCTGCCAGCTGCCAAAGTTTCCGAAGAAACAGTGCACGCTCTGCCGCAAGTTCCAACAGGAACTGCGTAACCAGCTGCCAAAGTTCTGATTGAGAACAGTGCAAGCTCTGCCAGCTGCCAAAGTTTCCGAAGAAACAGTGCACGCTCTGCCGCAAGTTCCAACAGGAACTGCGTAACCAGCTGCCAAAGTTCCGATTGGGAACAGTGCAAGCTCTGCCAGCTGCCAAAGTTTCCGAAGAAACAGTGCACGCTCTACCGCAAGTTCCAACAGGAACTGCGTAACCAGCTACCAAAGTTCCGATTGGGAACAGTGCAAGCTCTGCCAGCTGCCAAAGTTTCCGAAGAAACAGTGCACGCTCTGCCGCAAGTTCCAACAGGAACTGCGTAACCAGCTGCCAAAGTTCCGATTGGGAACAGTGCAAGCTCTGCCAACTACCAAAGTTTCCGAAGAAACAGTGCACGCTCTGCCGCAAGTTCCAACAGGAACTGCGTAACTAGCTGCCAAAGTTCCGATTGGGAACAGTGCAAGCTCTGCCAGCTGCCAAAGTTTCCGAAGAAACAGTGCACGCTCTGCCGCAAGTTCCAACAGGAACTGCGTAACCAACCGCCAAAGCCTCCGAAGAGTCAGTGCGTATGTATCCGCCAAATCCTCCGAAGAGAAAGTGCGTAGCCTCACAATGTCCTCTACCGGACAGTCATAATCCACCGCCAAAGTTCCCGAGGAACAGTGCGTACCCTGCCGCGAGGGTCTTCATCGAGATATTCCAAAATTTAGGAACCATGTGAACTCACTACTACCTGAGATTTCCATCTCCTGGTACACTCTTTGAAACCACTGCCCCTAAGGTCATCATTACTACTCATAGGATTTATTTTAAAATGGCATATAAGCTTTATACCAGCCCATGACACACCAGAGAAAATTATCAAGAAGATTATACCTAGAACTAAATAATGGACGATCCTAAAAATACCGACTAGGCCTCTAATACTAATGGTCGATGTAGAATCAAGGAATCTCTAGTGCTAAGGGTCAACGAAGATTAATGAGTCCCAAAATACCGGCTAGGTTTCCAATACTAAAGTTTAGCTGAAAATAATAACTAACAAAAAGAGGACCTCACAACCATGCCGATGTACATTCTTCCAAACATATTCGATCATACATTCATCTTCCAAAATCAAATAACCATACTACTAACTAAAATTCGATATCTAGTTCTTAGTCAACTCGCCACCAGGCCCACATCTAGCAAATCCAAATAAACATTAGACTCCAAATAAAAACTCCATGATTGACTCAGACACTATCCTTGGTTAAGATGTTCTAGGCGATTCCTACCTGAGTCATCACGACTAGCTCTAATTAAGCCTAATCATTAAGGTCCGGAAATAAACATAATCCTTATCAATCTGCATTATATTGACTCCTCAAGTCCATTTTCAATTAAATACCTAAGTATGAACAATTTCTTAACTCCCAATCAATTCCTCTAACGTATCCAATTCACCAAGTACAATAAACCCTAGACTCTCATCCTTAGATACGCACACTAAGCTACCACTGAATATTCTAAGAAACACTACCAAATCAATTTTCCTACGATCTCTAGAATCACCCTAGCACTAGTACAGCCTAAACCTCACATCCTAACAAAACCCCTAGGAACCTATCCCTAAGCTCTGATACCAGCTGTCACGCCCCAGAAATCTGAAACCGATCACTGGGGTGTGAAATGAGAAAAACCATGGGATTTAGGGTTTGGTCGACTAACCATGCCAATTAGGGTTTCTCACTGGGCTGTGACTCTCTCAAAATTTAAGAAGGAGAAGGGAGAAACAAGGAATATTTTAAAACTTAATTTTTATGAAAATATTTTTATTTTAAAAGAAAACAGAGATAAATTTTTTCGACAGAAAGATGATCAAGCTCGACCTTTAACTGGTTTATCCTCTCAGCATGTGTGGCCTGTCGGCGCCATCACATGCTGACAGAAATCCTTCTAAGGGAGCACGAGGCTCAAGCCTCCGACGGCGAGCTAGGAACCTCACCCTCTCCCTGACACTCAGCACACTGGTCTAAGGGTCCTATCTACAGGGCTAGTCAATTAGGTCATTTAGATACTTATATTTTCACTGTGAACTACCCTAGGCTTGTGGCCTTAAGGAGAGGCCTACCCAAAATACCTCCAGCTGTATCAATGCTTCTAACAATCAACTAATCTTAAACTAACTGATCCTTATACAATATCCACCCATTACATTACCACAAAACTACATACCAAAATAAAATACTACTGAAACTCTAAAACTGCCTCCGGCCTCCCACTGCTACTCCCGAACCTCTGGACCTGCAGGAGAGTCTACTCGTGGGAAAGAGTAGCCCCCAATGGGAATTGGGAGATTAACCAAATTAATGGCTAGTGACATCCTATAGTCTTTAATAATATGAGACGACATATTTAATTGAATTAAATTACATAAGCAGTTCAAAGTTTACAGAAGGTTAACCTAAGTCTATTAATAATCTATGTTCACATGCAATTCCTACTGTCACTAGGTTATCTACCATACAGTCCGTTAGACATACTACAATGCTTAATTATAAATTACAATATAAATCATATCTCCTAAAGTGAACACCGGATAATTTGTTCATCCTGTTCTCGGTCGGGCATTACTACTGGGCCTTCTATATCGATGTAGAGGGTCAATTCTCTCGCCGGGCATCCACCATACACACATCACCCAAATGATTATAAGATATTTTCCATCTTTCACGATGGAGCTCTACCACCCCACTTGCGTTACTTTGGGGGCTTCAACCACCCCGGGACAGAGTTGCTAGGCCAATCCTTACTAAAGGGCTACTCCTATTGGCTTTACCACAACCCTTGCCCGTGACCCCCTAGCCTACTGGTCTTCGGCTGTGCGTGCAGGGTGGTTCACGTCCCTTGCGCGCACGAGGTCCAATCTTTCCACATAATAGATTATTATAATAATAAAATAGCTTTGACGTTTTACCCCGGGATTCGCACCGCACTCACAACCCATGCATCACAGTTACTCTCGCCCGTATTCCCGTGTGCCCGGGTCTCCACACTCCCCTCAGGAGGGTGGGACCCGATAATTATTATCTAATTATTAATTACCAAAACTTAAGGGAATTCCTACTTACGGTGTCCAAGCAATCAGCAGAAAGATTTATTATTTAATTACTAATATTTTTAAGCATGCGTCGCCGAACTCGCGACTCCGCATGCAAGGCGGGGACCACTCGACCACATGCGGCGATGTCCGGCGGGACCCGCATGCAGCGTTATGGATACCTACCTTTAGTCATTCTCATTTCCCACTATTAAAGACCACGCAAAGGTAGTAGATGTCACCTGGTTGTCGAACACGAGCTTCTGCGAGGTGACCTCCGCTCCGTCTCCGTCTGGGGCAACACAGCTCCGAACTGTCAAACACATGCACACAATGAGCCTATGGTCAATATTTCCTACCGAGTAATATAGGTTTAGGCCCGAGTTGGCCGAGTCAAGAATTTTAGGCGTCATCAGACGTCGGTTTACCGGTCACGCAAAACGACGCTCCAATGGTACAGTCACGATTAGTCGGTATTTCCAATGCTAAGAGTCATACTACATTTCAACTATATTAATTCCGACTAGACGGTCACATCCGCGTTGGCGCTGCTACTACTATGCCTTGTGCTCCGAAGAGCCTTCAGCATTATTACTAAGGCGGGGGTTCCGAACAAAGCTGAGGTTTGATTCGCCATCCGCCCAAATCTGAGGATGTCAGGATGGGCACGAGGGTTTAGTTTAGGTGTGACCTGGACTGATTTTACTCAATTAGTAATTATGACCATAATATATCAAAACTAACAATTTAACTCCATTACCATCCTTAAAAAAAAACGGAGGACAACAAGGGGGAAATGATGTCCATCATCAGCCTATAACCATGTCAGGCACTACATGTCGTTTCCATGCGCTCTTGCAGGGCTGTTTTGGTCAAGAGCTTAGTAAGGGTCAATGATTGGGTTGCAGCTTTGCGAATCAGTCGCCGAGCCTGCTACCAACAACAAAGACGAGAAATATAGTGGTCCCAACCGAGGTTTCCACTTCAGGTGCTCGGTCGTGACTGGCGAGGTGGGATGCTAAACCGAGGACCGATTAGGTTTGCTTGGTCACCGGGCACAATAGCCGCAGTGAGGGGAGGGACAGTTTCGGCCAGCACCATATAGTGTGCTAAGTGATGGTAGTCGGTCATGGTAGTCAGGTGGCATTTGCTGCCTGGCCACTGGCAGCCGTCTCAGCAAGAGCCACAATGGGTAGGGTCGGCCTAACAGCAACAAGGAACACGAGAGAGAGAGAGAGAGAGAGAGAGAGAGAGAGAGAGAGAGAGAGAGAGAGAGAAGAGAGTTGGCTAGAGAGAGATCAGGTAGAAAGAGAAAAGGGATCGGGGGGAGAAAGAAGGGGGCTAACCTGGTCGGTGGGGGAAATCGGCATCGGCTGCGGCTTCCCCTCCGGCCGACTGCCTCCTCTCCGATGCCGCGCGTGCAGGGCCCCACCACAAGAAAGAGAAAATAGAGAGCTCAGGGGGGGGATGGTGAATCGGTGAGGGGGTCGGACTGAAGGATGAAAGGGGGGAAGGGGGTCGAGTCTGGGTTTTATAGGGTGAAAGGGGGCGCGACGGCCAGCTGTATGGGCGGATTTCCCGGCGAGTTTTGGGGGATCGGGCAAGGGGATCGCAGGGCCGGAGAGGGGGAGGTGAGGGAAGAGCAGGAGATGGAGGCGGTGAGGGGTGATGGCGACGTGTCAGGGTGGGCGACGGTCGGATCTGTGGGAGATCGGGTAGGTGGGGGGGAATGGGTTCGGTTTGGGGGAAATGATGGATCCGAGAGAGGGAGAGAAGAGATCCGAGAGGGAGGTGAGAGGGAGGGGGATTGGGTTTTGGGGTTGAGGAGAGAGAGAGAGAGAGAGAGAGAGAGAGAGAGAGAGTAATTGAGCGGCTGATAGAGAGGGAGGGAAAGAGAGAGAGAGAGAGAGAGGGGTTTAGGATCGGGTTCAGGTTAGAGATGGGGCTTTGGGTTTTTAAGTTTTAATTTTTTTTTTTTTTTTTATTTCCTTTACTTTTTTTTTTTTTGTCTAACACCCGTCGTGCCTTAGTCGCCCTCAATTCGGGTCGAGCCGAGATGCGTCGGCGCGCGAACCTCACCGGGTCCGACAGACCCGCAGCAATATTATATTATATATATATATATATAAATAGCTTTCATACCTTGCCTCGATACACGTGCTTAAGTGCTCGTGTAACCACACCTCCAACGTAGCCTCACGACCGTTATCCGGGACCTACTGCCTGGTCCCGTTTGAGTACAACCAACATCATACTGACTAATGAAAATGATTATTCAAGCAATGATATTTAAATAATATTTAAATCAAACCGGGTTGCTCTGAGCGGAAACACATTGGAGTACCGGTCATTACATGGCCTTCCTCCTAAAGGTCCTCTAGGTGGTATTTCAGACTGAACCATCGAATAGTTGGATGACCGTGGCACCGATGGAAGTCACAGTAGACTTACTTGTCCTACATCTGCTTGGTGCTAGGCTCAAGAGGGTTGGGCCTCATGAGGTAGTTCTCATACTGGATTTGCTCATGGATGATATTGATAGGCAAGTTCCAGTTAGTGACACATGGTCCTTCGAGGCTTCGTGGGTCTATCGCTTGCCCGACATGACCTCTTGGAGGACCCTCCTTCTTTAGCCTGAGCGTTGAGAGCTCGGGCTGCTGGTCTTGCTGGCTCCTTGTCTGAAGGGTGCTTCTTAAGGTTACGACCCTTGTGAGCAATTTGATCATCCTCTACCTCAATCTCTCACTGGATCTGATCGAAGAGTGCTCCAAGGGAGGCAGGAGGATTGCGAATGAAGTCGTTGTAGATGTGGAGATCATAGCGTAGGGTGTTCTGGAATGCTAGTATGATTGCCTCGTCATCGAGGTGACGTCAGGAGAGCACTGCATGTTTGTTCCGGAACCTCCGAGTGAACTATCGGAGGTTTCATCTGAGCCCATCCGCAGTCGATAGAGGGAGTCAAGCTTCTTCTTCGGCTTGAGGTTTAGCCGGCAGTGCTGAACAAAGAGGTTTACCAGGTCCCTGAACAGGCTGACGGAGTTTGTCGATAGATTATGATACCAGTCCAATGACATGTCGTCCAGGCTACCAATAAAGGTATGACATAGAATCTGGTTTCATGGTCGTGCGATGTCGATGCCTGCTTGAAGGTGAGGACGTGTAGTGTCAGATCTCTCATCAGACAGTTGAACTTGGGGAGAGTGAGAGTTCTCCAGCTTCGAGGGAACTGAGCTCGAAGAATTTACTGATAAAGTGGTCCTTCGGATTTGTGATTGTTCCTATAATCTCCTCGTTGGTCAGAGAGGTGTCTCGGAGGAAAGGGAGGAAGGTGGGACCTAAAAACCCTCCTCTCCTGGTGATGTTCCACCAGAGTTCGATCGTTGTTGAAATATGGCCAAGTTCTAGAGTGATGTCCTCCGTTTGGAACCTCCCTCCGATTGCGAGGTTTGGAGGATGATTCAGATCTGAGAGGCTCGGGTTGACAAGTTGACTCATCGAGACGTTCTTAGACTATCTGTCTAGGAGGGAGAGACAAGGGTCCTCTCAAAGAGGGATCGAGGGACTGTCGAAAGGTGTCAACAGTCGATCGTCTGGAAGGAGCGGGGGACTGGTCGAGCTGTCGACGGATGTTTGCTCCGTCGCTGATACCTGCGACTGACCGTGGGAGGTCAACTCCTGCTTCGAAGATGATTTGTCAGAGGGAGTCCCTCTCAACTATGAGAACATCGTTCTGCTTCATAAGAGTGAGGAGTTGGAAGTCCTCAGTCGTGATTTGATACGTTACTTGAGGGTCGGCGATGGGTAAGACATGCGCTTTCCCCTAACGTTGAGGAATCTGGTTGACAATATGAGGAGACTGCCGAGGTTGAGCTTGAGCGGCGCGATCAACCGATGGGCGACTCCTTGAATTAATAGTGGGTTACTGCTCAGGGTGTTGGCTCGTTACAAACCAACAACTCATTGAGCGAGTCATTGGATATTGAGCGTTTTGATGCATACTACTACTCCCTTCGTTGGTTCACGGGTCGTGTCTTCGCCATTATGGTGTACCAATTGAGACAGACGGATTGCTCAAGCAATCGGTAGTTGCTTGCTTGATCGAAGGAGCTGGGAAGCACGGAGGTCGCTAGTCAATAGGGAGAGATCCTACAGATGACGCCAAACTATGGGGGAGGATTACGACCATTGTGCGGTCCCCTCCAACAGTCGATAGAAGGGTAGAGCTTTAGGAATGTGGTGCGCTGTAGAGCGCTAAGCTGTTACATTCTGAGCTGTCACGTAGACATTATTGAGATAGAAAGAGATAAAGAGAAAGAGAGTTGACACATGATGTGATGACGGCGTTCGACCGAAGCCTACGTCTCCGTGCAGTAAGACGCAACCTTTGAATCCACTATATCTCAAGAAGTCCAGCTACCCTCGACAGACTGAGGAGTGCTTATACAAGTAGGCAGAGGGTGGAGCAGGCGTGACTGGAGTCTGATCACCAGAAGGCTCGAGCAGCTCTGGAAAACAGAAAGTGAGAATGTGGTCTGGAATTTTTGATTTGAAATATTCGTCGGGTCTTCTATTTATAGAGGTTTAGGAATAATGGTGGTTTGGTAAATATCATGGGGGATTTATCAGACCCAAAATAATATTTGTGGACCCCAGGCAGGGCTGCGGGTTTCACCGTTGTCTTCGTGAACCCCAAGCAAGACTGCGGGTTTCACCGTTGTCTTCGTGAACCCCAGGCAAGACTGCGGGTCGCACTGTCGTTCCTGTGGGCCCTAGGCAGGGATGCGGATTCCACTGTCATCCCTGTGGGTCCTAGGTAGGGCTGCGGGTCCCACTATGGGGCGTTAGCCAGATTTTACACCCACAAAAACCATAGGTAAATCAGTTTTTTTTCCTCTAGATTTATAAAATAACAATTGAATGAAGGAATATTTAAAAAATATTCCATGATTTTGGATGCCAACTAATTGTAGGGGTCCATATGTTTCGAAATTTTTTCTTCATTTTGGATGCAACTAGCATGGGCAGATGTTGTCCACATGCAATGTGGGCATAGAAACCAAATTTTCGAATGTAAAGGAAGGTAGCATGCATTATTCACCACTTCTTTGGTAATGCAAAACTAAAGTCTTTTATAACGGGATGTTGGTTTCTGTGGATATTGTTTCCAATCTTTGGTAAAGATATTCAACCTAATTTGGGGATGGGCTTTATAAATCTCTGTTTGTCAGGTTTTATATGGATATAGAGACATATTTATCATTTCATGCCACTCCTTTCTAGAACTAAACCAAACCCTAGATCTAGAAATCCTAAAGCTAACCCTAAAATTGAAGATCGTAGGTTATGGAATGAAAGCTAGACTTAGAAATCTTAAACTGAACTCTAAAACCTAAGATCTATGTTCGCTCGTCTCCACTGCTCGCCAAGCAGCTACGATTCAGAGGGAGGTCGATCATTACTCGAGTCCACCGCCGCCGCCATCTCCATTGCTCATGTTCGCCTCTGAAATTGCTATTCACGCCCGTTGCTGCCACCGCCACCCTGCTCGAGAGAAATTGGAGACAGATCGGGTCGGTGAGGGTATTTTGGAAATTCAATAAAAATTCTGATCTTTTCCATCGAACCGATCCGTGGACTAGGGACCTCAGGCTAAACCCATTTGTTGTCGGTCATTTTCACCGAAAACGATATGTTGCTAAGGGCCCTGGATACATTAACCCCCCCCTTTTTTTTTTTTGCAAGGAATTAAACTAAAATTAATTACAAACGTTTTTTAAAACAGACATGGATTTGTATTGGTCCAACCGATATGAAGTAAACCATTGGGGAAGTAGCTAAATCTCTCCAAATTATTGGGCATTGTCAGCATATGGGGATTGATATTGCCAATCGCCCTCTTTGCTATGCTTTATCTCTCACTGATAAAAGATGGAAAATATTGGGAAGTAAAATTTGCACTATTTTGTCAATATTAACCATGGTGATTTGAGTAGGGAATTGTTTTCTTCAAAATAGCATTTTTTTAAATATTAATTTAATGGCTATATGCCATAAATAATTTTGAAAGTGGTCATTTGACAGCCATATGGCGGGTGCCGCAAAGCGCCCTGCCACATCGGTTGTCATGTATTTTTTTTTCGCATGGTCGTGAAAATCAATATTTGAAATACCGGTTTCACTATAACCCTTAATCCTAACTCCTAATCGATAGTTGTCGATAAAATTTTTTAAAAAATATAAAAAATTAAAGTCGATATTTCAATTACCGTTTTAACTATGTTCAATTGAAATCGGTATTTGAAATACCGTTTTTATCAATTCACTGTAAACTAGTATTTCAAATGCCGAATTTAAACATTGGGGGACAAATCGAGTGTTGGGTTTGTGGTATTCAATTGAAAGCGCTATTTGAAATATAGATTTTACCAATTCACTATAAAACGATATTTCAAATACCGCTTTAAAACCTTGCATTACACCGGTTATAGTATATGGTTTAAACCAGTTTTGGAAATACCGTTTCTTAGTGAATTGGTAAAAACGTGTAATTCTCATAGACTACTGCTTATTAGGGGTTAGGATTAAGGGTTATATCGAAATAAGTATTTCAAATATCGATTTTCACTAGTAAACAACCCGAGCAATGCCCCGCTGAGCTGATGCACGCGATTTGGCATAGACAACATCGTAAGATGTGTGAAATCTGAAGTGAGTGTGATTCACTTGTTAGAGAGAGAGAGAGAGAGAGAGAGAGAGAGAGAGATTAACATCAGATGACCATTAATTGCCATTGAATGAGTATTTATCATCTTTATGATAGATTTTTAATAGGATTTAAAAGTGAGCCGCGTTCACACACAGAAGAAGGATTCTGGCTTTTTAAAAGACGTCCACGTGTCACAACATAGGAGAGAGGCTTCCATTTTAGTATTATACTAGTAAGAAACCCGGGCAATGCCCAGATGAGCTTGATGCACAACCATTTGGCATTGATAACATCACAACTGTTCGAAGAAGTATGAAATCTAAAGTGAGTGTGATTCACTTGTTAGAGAGAGAGAGAGGGAGAGAGATTAACATCAAATGCTAATTAAATGACATTGAATGAGTATTTTATTATCTTTATGGTAGGTTTTTAATAGGATTTAAAACTGAGCCGTGTTCACACATGGAAGAATGATTATGGTTCTTTCAAAGACGTCCACATGTCACAACACGGGAGAGAGGCTTCCGTTTTAGTATATAGTATAGATACTACTAGTACGAAACCCGGGCAATGCCCGAATGTGTTTGATGCACGCCATTTGGCAAAGATGACATCGCAACTGTTCGAAGAAGTGTGAAATCTGAAGTGAGTGTGATTCAGTTGCTAGAGAGAGAGAATAACATCAAATGACAATTAAATGCCATTGAATGCAAATTTATCATCTTTATGGTAGGTTTTTAAATGGATTTAAAAGAGAGCCATGTTCACACACGGAAGAAGAATTTTATGGTAGCCCTTTAAAAGACGTCCACATGTCACAACACGGGAGAGAGGCTTCCGTTTTAGTATATAGTATAGATACTACTAGTACGAAACCCGGGCAATGCCCGAATGTGTTTGATGCACGCCATTTGGCAAAGATGACATCGCAACTGTTCGAAGAAGTGTGAAATCTGAAGTGAGTGTGATTCAGTTGCTAGAGAGAGAGAGAGAATAACATCAAATGACAATTAAATGCCATTGAATGCAAATTTATCATCTTTATGGTAGGTTTTTAAATGGATTTAAAAGAGAGCCATGTTCACACACGAAAGAAGAATTTTAGCCCTTTAAAAGACGTCCACATGTCACAACACGGAAGAGAGGCTTTCATTTTAATATATATATATATATATATATATATTAGATTGCTAGATAAAAAAAAACAGATAGCCGACGTGGCGAGCGCGCTGTGGTCAGGGGCGGAGCCAGGATTTTCAAACAGAGGGGGCAAGGTGCGAAATATAAGTACATCAAATGATCTACTACTAATAAAAATATTTTTATTTTTACTTCCTTATATTATTATATATCACATTAAAAAATAAAAAAATGGATTTCACGAAATGATAGCCATATCAATTAACTATAATACATTAAAAAGATTTTATTGAATACATATAATAGTTTTCACAATTGTTCTCGGCGAGTTTTCATATTTTGGAATCGTTGTATGATTAATTCATTATCAATGCTGTTAAATATATCTTTCTCGATATATATGATCAAGCAATCATTCATCCATTCATCTCTCATTCGATTGTGCAGTCGGTTCTTTACAATCTTCATAGCAGAGAATGCTCTTTCAACAGTGGCAGTAGCAACTGGAAGGATTATAGCAAGTGTCACCAACATATAAACTAGTGGATATAATATATCCTTTTTTGCCTCGACCATCTGCTCAGAAAGCTCACTAATCCATTTTAATTCTGAAAACTCAGAATTAGAGCGCACATCAATAATGTATGTCTCAAGCTGATTATCCAGTGCCATGAGGTCTATTGCTGAAAATTCGGCAGGATAGAATTCAGCAAGACGGAGCAATTTATGCTTATCGAAAGCTCGAAATGAATCACTTGGATTTAGGCATGCCATGCAAAGAAGCAACTCGGTGTTCACCTCGTTAAAGCGATTGTTGAGCTCTTGAAGTTGCATATCAATTGTGGTATAACACAACTCAACACGATAATGATGTAGATTTGTCATTTCTTCAGCTCTACGTCGTGAACGTCTTCGGGCCACAAACTTATCATTCATATTAGGAATGATGATATTTTGTCTGACACAAAATGAAGAAACTTCATCTATAAGAGAGTCTCACCCATTATCTCTCATTATTTGCAGTCGTTGCTTGGATACTTTAACTAAGGCCATGACATTTACAATATCATGTTCTTTTCGCTGCAATGCTTTTGATAAATCATTTGTAATTCCTAATATATTTTTCATCAAATGTAGGCAAAATACAAAATCAAATGACTGCACGAACTCCAATAAAGCAGATGCTTCAGCTCTTTGCTCTGAATTCAAACCATCTTCCACAACAATCTCTAATACATCAATCACTGAGGAAAACATAGTAATCAAACTGATCAGTGTATCATAGTGTGAACCCCAACGCGTATCACCAGCTCTTTTAAGACTAGTCTCCTGATTTAGACCTTGCCCACTAGAAAGTTCACCACTATTAAGTGCTTCAACAACCTTAGAAATATGCTTTTCTTGAAAAATGTCACGACGTTTGCACGAGGCTCCAACAATATTTGATACATTAGACACCAAGGTAAATAAAAAGGCAATTTGGGTGTGATTCTTTGCAACTGCAACAAGTGCCAACTGTAATTGATGCACGAAACAGTGAACATAAAATGCAGATTGATTCTCATTCATGATAAGTGTTTTGAGACCATTGAACTCACCCTGCATATTACTGGCTCCATCATAACCTTGTCCACGCAACCTTGCTATGCTCAATCCATGCTTGGAGAATAACTTTTCGATCGCTGCTTTGAGTGATATAGCATTAGTTTCCCTTACATGTACAATGCTTAAAAAATGCTCAATAACAGATCCACGCTTGTTCACGTAACGTAAAACAATTGTCATTTGTTCTTTAATAGATATATCACGAGATTCATCAACCAAAATAGAAAATAATGCATCTCCAACTTCTCTAGTGATAACATTTGTGGTTTCAGTTGCAGCTGCATTCACAATATCTTTCTGAATATCGGGGGCAATCAATTTTAGATTTTCAGGGGCATTTTGTAACACTACACTTTTGACAACTTCATTGTGGTCTGCAAGAAACTGTAAAAGTTCAAGAAAATTTCCTTGATTATTCGAGCCATCAGATTCATCGTGTCCACGAAACGCTAATCCTTATCGCAAAAGAAATCGAATGCAATCTATCGATGCAGTCAAACAGACTCGGTATTCCCTTCGGACTTGATCTGATTGCTTCAAAAAAAAAGTTTGGATATGTTTTTTCTGAGTCATTAAATTTTGGCAGGCCTTTGATGCTTGGTTATGAGCACTATTTGGTCCTCCAATATGATATTGAAATTTTTTCTTTTTTTTCCAATTTCTAAATCCTTCCAATACAAAAGAATCACCTCCTCCTTGCTCTCCATGATCTGGCCTGAATAAGTAACAATATAAGCAGAATACGGCATCTTTCACCACGCTGTACTCCAACCAAGTACGAAACTCATCAAACCAGGCATGATTGAATCTCCGTAATACTTTTTCAAACTTTGTTTGAGGAAAATTATGGTAACGAGACTGAAAAGGACCTTTTTGTAGATATGCTCTCCGGATTTTATCATGATCATTAGGATGATAATCTGAAATTCGAATCCTTAATCCAAGATCTGCAGAAAGATCCTCCAAATTAATCTGTGCATGACTTGAATTTGATGCATCTGCCAAATTAATTTGTCTATCGCCTGGTTTTGAGGTATCCGCTAAATTGACCTCTCCATAACTTGGATTTGAGGAAGATTCTGTTTGATCACGATTATCCTTTTTATGGGTAGAAGATTCTAAGTCAATCACCGACTTTCTTTTTAGAAACTTATCCATCACTAAGTAAAATAAAAGTAGTATAAGTTCAAAATCCAAAAATCATATATACCACAATTCTATGAATTAAATAACAAGGAACAAAGCTAGCATTAATAACTTATTAAACGAAGAGGGCTAAGGAGTTTACCTAATTAGCTAATTGTCTTCAATATAAGAAGAAATTGTGCTTGGCTGCTAGCTTCTCAAAATATGAGATCAGATTTCTGATCTCTGATATGAATCTAAAGTATAAAAGCAAAAAAAAAATGATTTAATAAAATTAAAAGAGCTAAAGATGTATGATTTAGGGAAAAACAGTTTACCTATATTCCTTCAATCTTCAACACCTCAAATAGCCTTCAACACTTGAAAAAAAAAATCAGCCTTCAACAAAATCAATCAAGGACTCCTCCAATAGTCTTCAACAAAATCAGCCTTCAACACAACAACACCTTCAAACAGCCTTCCAACACCTCAAACAGCCTTCATCACCTTCAAAAAGCTTTCAACACCTTCAATGCTTCAAACAGCCTTCAACACCTGAAAAAAAAAAAATCAGAGCATGAGAGAAAGAACACCCGATAAGACGATAAGTGATAGGCGATGGCACTCAATCAAGATCATCAAGGACTCCTTTGACCCCTACTTGGATCTCTGAAAATTGCTCCAGGCCTCCAGTGGCTGGTCAGTCTTGAATCTTGCCCGACTTCCCTCGCTGATGGAGTGAAAAAAAAAAAAACAGAGCATGAGCACTTGAGCAGCATACCCGATTGAACCGTGGAAGGCAAGTGGGCCGATGGGTGAATCGGTGATGCCATTGATGGGCGATGGGCCGATGGCAAATTGGCAATCGATCAACGCCTTCAATGGATCAAAAAAAACAGAGCATGATGCACTCATGCCCCTGCTGAGTGCTGATGGATGGAAAAAAAAAAAGCATGAAGTGATGAAGGCGATGGCACTAAAAAAAAACAGAGCATGATGCCCCTGCTGAATGCTGATGGATCATGGATGGGAAAAAAAAAACAGAGCATGAAGGCAAGTGGAATCGCTGCATACGGGCAAGTGGAATCGCTGCATACCCGAGTAACCCGATGGAATCATGGAAGGACCAGGAAGGCAAGTGGGAGTGCGGCACGCCGTGACGCCGATAAGTCCGCTCGGAGCCTCGGTGGAGCTGTGGAAATCGCGGCGTAGGGTCGATTCGCGATCCCAATTCGTGTGGGCGGTGGGCCGGCGTCGCATACAGCACAAAGAGGGGGCAAACGGGAGGACCTGGCCCTAAAAGAAGGGAAACCAGAGGCGAAAATCAGGGAAATCAGAAAAATCAGGGACAAAAATCAAGAAAATCAGGGGGGGCAGTTGCCCCCTCTGGCCCCTACGTGGATCCGCCGGTGGCGGTGGTGCTTTGTGGCACGGCATGGCAATGTGGCTATCTCACTTTTAAAATTATTTATGAGAGAGATTATTAAAACAATAAATTATTTTTTAAATACCATTTTTAAAAATATCACAATAGTCGAAGTAGCATTTCTTAAATCTAACTCCTAATCTCTTCTCTCCCTCTCCTCACCGGTTGTTTACTCAACTGCTCTCCATCTCCTCATTATATTTTCTGGCTATTTATTAATTACATTTGAATTCCAACAATCGTCCGCCATGCATTCCACCAGTCCGCCGCCCCCATGGATCACTTCGCTCTCGTGCTCCCCGCCATCCACTCCACCCGCCGTGGCCGCCGCCGCCCTCCGATGGCTCCGATTCGTCGCCCTCTCCCCCTGCCCCCAGCGCGCCCTCTTCTCCGCCGTGGACGCCCTCTTCCTCCTCTTTATCCTCGCTCTCGCCGCCCACAGGCTCTTATCCCGCCTCCTCCGCCGCCGCACCGCCCACCCGGACTCCGACGACGCCCACAAGCCCCTCCTCCCCCACAAACCCCAGCTCTCAACTAAGACTGACCTCCGCTTTAAGCTCTCCCTCGCCCTCACCGCCCTCCTCGCCGCCGCCTACCTCGCACTCCTCATCCTCGCCGTCATCCGAATCACCAGACCCGCGTGGAAGCGCGCCGAGACCCTCTTCCTCCTCCTTCACTTCCATGCACACCTCGCCACCACCGCCGCTATCGTCCACGAGAAGCGGTCCGGCGCGGCGGCCCACCCCCCCACGCTGAGGATTTACTGGATAGCGAGCTTCGTCGTCACCTTCCTCTTCGCTGCGTCCGCCATCGTCCGAATGGCCGGCGGCTCCCCTATCCCCCCTGACGATATCATCTCACTAATCGCCCTTCCAATCTCCCTAGGTTTCCTCCTCGTAGCCATCAACGGATCCACCGGCGTCTCAGAGGTTCAGTGGCCGGAGACCGAGCCTGACCGGCCGGTGGCCGAACCTTTCGCCTCCGCCGAACCGAACGTTACCCCCTACGCCACCGCTTCCCTGTTCTCCCGCCTGACGTGGTACTGGATGAACCCCCTGCTCGCCAAGGGCTACCGTGCGCCGCTGCGACTGGAGGACGTGCCGTCGCTGGCGCCGGAGCACCGGGCAGAGCGCATGTACGAGCTCTTCGTGTCGAACTGGCCTCGGCCGGCGGAGCGGACGGCGAACCCGGTCCGCACCACCCTGCTCCGCAGCTTCTGGCGCCACCTCATCCTCACTGCCGTCCTCTCGGTTGTCCGCCTTGTCGTGATGTACGTCGGCCCGACCCTGATCCAGAGCTTCGTCGACTTCGCCTCTGGCGAGCGCTCCTCCCTCGCCGAGGGCTTCTACCTCTGCGCTATCCTCCTCGTCGCCAAGTTCGTGGAGGTGCTCTCCAACCACCAGTACAACTTCCAGTCGCAGAAGCTCGGCATGCTCCTCCGCTCCACCCTCATCACCGCTCTTTACCGGAAGGGGCTCCGCCTCTCGTGCTCCGCCCGGCAGGCCCACGGCGTCGGCATGATCGTCAACTACATGGCTGTCGACGCCCAGCAGCTCTCCGACATGATGCTCCAGCTCCACTACATCTGGCTCATGCCCCTCCAGGTCGCCGCCGCCCTCGCCCTCCTCTCCATCTACCTCGGCCCCTCCGTCGTCTCCTCCCTGGTCGCCATCGTCGGCGCCACGGCGCTGGTGTTGGTCCTCACGCGCCGCAACAACCGGTACCAGTTCGAACTGATGATGATGAGGGACCGTCGGATGAAGGCGACGAACGAGATGCTCAACTACATGCGGGTCATCAAATTCCAGGCATGGGAGGAGCACTTCAACCGCCGGATCCAGCGGTTCCGGGAGGGGGAGTACGGGTGGCTCGCCAAGTTCACCTACACCATCGCCGCCAACATGGTGGCGCTCTCGAGCGGGCCGATGGTGGTGGCGGTGCTGGCGTTCGGCACGTGCGTGGCGGTCGGGGTCCGGCTCGACGCCGGCCTGGTGTTCACGGCCACGTCCGTCTTCAAGATCCTGCAGGAGCCAATGCGGACCTTCCCGCAGGCGCTGATCTCGGCGTCGCAGGCGATGATCTCGCTGGAGCGGCTGGACGCGTACATGACCAGCGGGGAGCTGGAGGAGGCGGCGGTTGTTCGGGCCTCATGCGGCGGCGGTTGTCCGGCGGCGATCGAGGTGAGGGGCGGAGCGTTCGCGTGGGACGATGAGGTGGACGCCGGCGGGGCCGTACTAAAGGACATCAACGTGGAGATCACGCACGGGTCCCTCGCTGCGGTGGTCGGAACCGTTGGATCGGGCAAGTCGTCCTTCCTGTCGTGCATCCTCGGCGAGATGCACAAGATCTCGGGCAAGGTACGCCACATCCGCAACCCCTCAGCCGTCTGATGGACCCGTAGTTAGCCTGACAAAATGCCACTTTTGTGGGACCCTTTATATTTTGTTAGTTGACTACTGCTGCTCCGGAGTCAATAAGCAATAATTTGCGGATATTTTCTTTGTTGTACGGTCATGTCTACGGTCTGGCTGAACCAAAGTGTGGTACTAACAAAAATACTGGGTGGAGGTATCAACCAATGATTTCAAACCGGACCGGTACAAACTGGTTCAAACCGGTGGTTCAACTAGTTGAACGAGACAAATCATAGGATGTATGTGTTCCATGAAGTATCAAAAGTGTTGATTGTAATTGGCTAGCTATTGCTGTTTTAGAGTCCTCATCCATCAGGTTACATGTTTGAAGTTTAGGAGACAAATAACTTCTCTAATTATTATTATAATTTTTTTTGAAAAACTGTTTTATCATAAAACCGCTTGGTTGACATTTTGAACTGAAGTATCACTGTTTTTTGAAAAAAAATTAATAAAATTTTCATAATTGGCTCAATATTTTATCACTGTTTTTTATCGATCGTATTGCATATCTGCAGATCCTGACGGTGGGTTAGAAAGCCTGCAAATGGGGCTGTGAGGGAGAGCGAGAAAGAGAAAGAGAGAGAGGGAGGGAGAGAGAGATATGGGGCTGTGAGGGAGAGAGACGGGCGAACAGCGGACGGCTGCAATCGGGGGGGGGGGACGGTGGGCGACTGCAGTTGGGCGACGGACGGGCGGCTAACGGCTGTAGCTTGACACGGACGGCGGACGACTGCAATCAGGCGGGCGACGGCAAACGACAGACGACGGGCGCGGGCGGACGCCTGCCTCTCTGCTCTCCCTCTCTTCTCGCTCGATCCAGAAAACAGGGTGGGTGGGGTTAAATTTTGGGTAAATTACACATAGACCCTCTACAGTTTGAAAAACATATCACTTGCACCCCCTCCAGGGGGGGCATTTGTAGGGTTTTAAACATGAGGGGGTGTAAGTGATAATCGGTCAAACTATAAGGGTCTTTGTGCAATTTATCCTTAAATCTTTTAGTGTGGGACAATGGGTTTGGGTTGTGATTTGGGTTTGGGTTTGAGTTTAACTTTTAAGCAAACCTAAACTCGATAACCCAAGCCCAAATCGGTCAACCGTATCCCTCCCGTATCCGGCCCGTATCCCTCCCGTATCCCGCCGTATCCCTCCCGTATCCGGGCCGTATCCCAGCCGTATCCGGGCCGTATCCTGGCATTTTTAAATCCAGGATACGTCCGAAACGTATCGAACACGTATCTGAGCCGTATCCGGGCCGTATCCGTGTCCGATACGTATCCGGTACGGGTACGTCATGTATTTTGAAGTATCCGTGCTTCATAGGCTAGCTCTGATACCATGTTAGATACCTTCACACCCCAAAACCCGGGTTGTAAGGGGAGGTCCACAGCGGGTATATTAAGCGGGTGATGTGTGCCTCCCTCACCGATATGGGACTATCCGTTAATACTCCCCCTCACGCGGAGCACGCGTGGCAAGGATCCTCCCACGCGGAGCACGCGTGGCAAGGCACGATCGGTGGGGAGCACCCGGAGCGGGAGCGGGAGCGGGAGCAGGAGCAGGAGACGGGCTAGCTCTGATACCATGTTAGATACCCTCAGACCCCAAAACCCGGGTTGTAAGGGGAGGTCCACAGCGGGTATATTAAGCGGGTGATGAGTGCCTCCCTCATCGATGTGGGACTATCCGTTAACACTCCCCCTCACGCGGAGCACGCGTGGAAAGGCACGATCGGTGGGGAGCACCCGGAGCGGGAGCAGGAGCAGGAGACGGGCTAGCTCTGATACCATGTTAGATACCCTCACACCCCAAGGTTTTGGGGTGTGAGGGTATCTAACAGCCACGTAAACCACTGTTTTCAAAACCGGATCGGATCGGACCGTGCAATTCGACTGGTTTCGGTTTGGACCGGAACCGGGACATGTTTCAGTTCAGTCTTTGAATAAACTGGTTAGTTTGTAAAATTCTATTAAAAAATAAATTACATCCTATTTTTGGGGCAAAATGGGTTGTTAGTTTTTGAGCACATGACCTACGATTAAATAACCTTTGTACATACCTTGTTAACCAAGGAATCATACTTTCATTAAAGTTTTTGGTAAGTATATATTTTAAAATATCAATTTTTTATACGGTTCAAACGGTTGAACCAACGGTTTGAACTGGACCGGATGCCTTTTCGGTTCACCTTTCAGTTTGGTTTTGAAAACATTGACGTAGACCACAAAAACGGTAATAACGTACTGCAGGACGTATGCTACACTTGCTGCCCCGTTATTACCACAGTTTGAAATTTCGATCGAAATATCGAAATTTTGGCGAAATATTTTGGTTTTGGCCGAGTCTGAAACAAAAGGGATTTTTTGTCGAATTTTGTGAGAAACCATATCATTTCGTTGTTTTTGACGTGATAACGACTTAAAACTATGGGGGCCCACCGAAGTCCTATGATGCCCCCATTCCGGTGTTGATTGCGGTCAAATTTGTCCATTTCGGGTCATTTCAATCGTTTCAAGTTTAGTTGTTTCAGGAAGCTTGAGTCTTTAAATGTGGTTTTGATCGAAGCCACCGGATTTTGACCAAAACCATCCAAACTTCGCCGTTTTAAGTTTAGTTGTTTCAGGAAGCTTGAGTTTTTAAATGTGGTTTCGACCGAAGCCACCGGATTTTGACCAAAAACATCCAAACTTCACCGTTTCAAGTTTAGTTGTTTCAGGAAGCTTGAGTCTTTAAATGTGGTTTCAATCGAAGCCACCGGATTTCGATCAAAACCATCCAAACTTCTCCGGATCTCGCCTGATTTTGCCACTGGATCTCATTGGATACCTGCCTAAATTGTTAGATTTCGCTGAAATAGCAAATTTGGCCATCGGACCTCGTCGGATTTCATCAAATCCTGTCGAAATGCCAATCTCACTGATAATTATCAAAATTTTTTTTTTCCAGTTTAATGGTATTTCATCTTTGTCATCATGATTTAAGCAAGCTTACTATTGTTTGATGTGTTTTCTAAAAACAATTCATGTAAATAAGTGCAACACAACTATAAAAGACTTATATTTAAAAAGACTCAAGAAAACATCCAAAACCCTCTTTTTTTAACCATTCAAAAATTTCCACAATTTCGGTAGAAATTTTGGCCAAAATTTTGGTTTCGGGCATAACTGAAACCAAACCCGAAACCGAGGTGAAAGCCTTGAACTTGATATTGTAGTCATTAATGAGCGCAAAGTGGGATAATGTTTTAAGGTTGGGGGGTATCTTGGCTGATTTCTCTATGGCAAGAAAAGGACCATGAACCCTTGATCGATATTTTGAAAAGAATTGTTCTAGATACTACACTTTTTTTTTATCTTTGATGATTTGTTATGAATATCTGATGAAACATGGAATTGCTTTGAATCATTTATGTTCACATTGCATTTATCATCTTTCCAATGATGAAATTTCTTTGATTAGAAAACCCACAATTCTTTTAATTTTGAGTACTTCTAAACTACTCATCCGAAGGAGGGTAAGGCAGCCCTTAGTCATTTATTCTGTCAAGGTGGGATTTGATCAAGGATCAAAATACCGGTCAGTACGAACCGTACCGACCGGTTCAAACCGGAAACCGGACCGAACCACACCGGTATCCAGTCAATACCGGTCGAGAGGCTTAAATCGCGTAAATACCCGGCCGGTTTGAACCGGTACCGTGTATGAAGTATGGTTTTTGGTGGTTTTTTCATTCTGATTTTATTTTTTTGAGCATCTTTGTTCATTCCCACATGAGGTGAACCTCCATACTAGCTGGATTTGCAAGATTTGAAGCCAAAAACTCGGATTTGCAAGATCAAAATCACATTTGAAGGTATGTTTTCATAATTTTTTCATTTTTCTTTTGTTTTGTTGCATTTTTTTTGAAAAAAATCAAATAATTGTGGTGAAAATGTTGAAATGGGCTAGATCTATGCCATTAAAGCTTAGATCTATAGATCTATAAGCATTATCTCCAAATTTGCATGATCGGTTCATGCAAATTTGGGGGTTTTTCAATTTTCTTTTCTTTTTTTGCATTTTTTTAAAAAATAAACCAAATAATTTCAGTTATTTGTGTATGATTTCTTCCAATATCCGACATTGCCGCCATCCGGTCATCTACGAGGCAATGATGATGCTGATGATGAAATGCAGCTTGCCCGATGTTCCATGTGGTACTAAGTTACTCAGTCTAAGTAGGTAAAAATATCTAATTCTTTACTCTTGTAAGTTATGGATATGCATTTTATTTGCTAAACATGTTAGAAGTCTTAGGACTATGAATTTGTGTTTATTATCATATTATGTGAAATTGTAAAATATGACTCATGTACTCGTATTAGTTGTGTAATTTATGTTTGTGCAATGGTCATGAATTGTGTTTTGTAATCCCTAAGCATAATACTAGGTTAATCTAACACATAATTTAATAACTATATCAAATTCCATAATTTAAAATCATACAGTGAAAACAGTGACTTTATAACCTAAAAAGACCGGTTCATACCTATAACTAGTTTATTAATGGAAAAAAAACATCACAAACTAGTATTTTAGATTATTCTGAATTTTTTGGTTATTTTTTCAAATTTTTTTGAAACCAAAAATCAATTCACACCGGTATGGACCGGTTCAGACCGATACCGGTTTGTACCGCCCGGTTCGTACCGTTTTTTTGGCCGGCCGATAATTTGTCCGCGACCGATATTTTTATCCATGGATTTGATTCCAGGTCTCTGGTACAACGACCAAGAGATGTTGCTAGGGGTGGGACTTGGGCGGGTTGAAGGGTCTGCCCATGCCCAACCCGGCCTACACACACTTCAATCCGTTTTTTCTGTGAAACTCGAGGAACCCGTGGAAGCCCAACCCGTGTTTGCCCATATTGGGTTGCTCGGGTTGTCCCAGGTTGCCAAATTTGCCAAAAATTGGGCAGGTTGGTTGGGTTTAATTTGATCACAATAAATAGAAATACTTGATCTCTTAAAACCAAAACAAAAAAAGATGGAAAAAAGTTAATTATTCTATTAACCAACAATAGTCACCACTACAAAAAATAAAATCAGTAACACCACTCTCTTTCCTCTTTAATTCTCTAAAACCTCCATCACATTATGGAATGGCTATAGTGATGGATCAACAACAGCAGCCCTACAAGCATGTATGCCACTGTATTCGTCTACTCGGGTTCCTCGAGTTGGGAAAGACCGTGTCCAAACCCGTCTGAATTGAAATCGGGTTGATCTTTTTTTGTCCATGTTAGGAGATGACGGCTAGGGTTTGGAGAGAATAAGAATGCTCTTCATTGAGGGACTAAGCCCAATATGTATACACCATATTACATAGTGAACCCGACGCGACTGTATAGGAAACCGACCCGTATCTATATACATTAGCACTTCTCAAACTCACGGTGGATCATAAACCGAGAGTTTGCTGATAAAATGTCTAAAACAAGCAATGGTAAAAGGTTTCGTGAGGAAGTCAGTGGTCTACTCTGTCGAGTGAACGAATGGCAAGGAGATGGTGTGAGCGAGAAACTCCTGACGAACATAGTGACAGTCCACCTCTATATGCTTCGTCCTCTTGTGGGAGACCGGGTTGCTTGCGATCTGAATAGCACTCCGGTTGTCACGAAAGAGAGGCGTGGGCTCGGATATCGCAACACTTAGGTCAAGGAGAAGTCGACGAAGCTAGATAATCTCTGCAATTGTGGAAGCCATAGCCCTGTATTCGGTTTCAGTGCTGGAACGAGCAACAAACTCATGTTTCTTACTACACCAAGAAATCAGAGAATCACCAAGAAACACACAGTAGCCGGTGGTAGAGCGGCGGATAGCAACATCTCCAGTCCAATCTGCATCGGAGTAAGCACGCAGTACTAGCGGAGAGATAAAGGAAAAGAGCAGCGAACGAGTGACAGTGCCCCGGAGATAACAAATAATCCGAATAACCGCTGCATAATGAACAGAGCAAGAAGCCTGAACGAACTGACTGACAATGCCAACTGCATGGGCAATGTTTGGCCTAGTCATGGTGAGGTAAACGAGCATCCCAATCAGCCACTGGTATCGGGATATATCCTAGAGAGGCTCACAATCTATAAAAAGGAGCTTCAAGTTGAGTTCCATGGGCATGTCAGCAGTGCGAGAGCTAGTAAGAGCAGTCTCGACAAAGATGTCGGAGATGTACTTCTGGTGGGAGATCAATAATCCACGAGCTGACCGGACAATCTCAAGGCCAAGAAAGTAGCGAAGAGGGCCCAGATCCTTCATCTCAAACTGACTCTGGAGGTGACGCTATGGTGGCACTGTCATCTCCAGTGATGATCATATCATTCACATACAGAAGCAGAACAACAATACCCTGATTGGAGGAGCGGGTGAACAGAGCATAGTCAGAGCGTCTCTCTACAAATCCAGCTGCCAGAACAACACTGTGGAATCTCTCAAACCAAGCTCGAGGGGCCTGTTTAAGGCCATAAATGGCCCGGCGTAGACGACAGACGTGGCCAGACGGGGCAGACGTCCGGCGAAGGAGCCATGTTCACCTCATTTGAGAGGTCACCGTGGAAAGAAGCGTTGGCCACGTTCATCTGATGAAAAAGGCCACCCTCGAGCAGCTGCCACAGCGAGGAGGGTGCGAGCGGTGGTCATCCGAGCAACCGGGACAAACGTCTCCTCGTAGTCAATCCCATACTATTGGGAGAAGCCACGAGCAATAAGACGAGCCTTTTGCCGCTCAATGGAACCATCAGGTCGAGTCTTGACCTTGAATATCCATTTGTAGCTGACAGGCAACACGCTTGAGGGACAAGGAACCAAGTCCCATATCTGGGTCTGTTGAAAGGCCTCAAACTCTACTGTCATGGTCTGTCGCCACTCTGGGTGTAAAACTACCTCACGGTACGATTGGGGCTCCCGGTGGGTTTGTAGGGCACTAGGAAGCATGGACACTTCCCTAGGCCTCTCGTACCCGTGTCGGACACGTGTTGGACACCGACACTCGTCGGACACGCACCGGACACTCATATGCCGTGTCCTATGTGCTTCCGGGAGCCGGACACGGTCGGACACTTCTCGGACACTCGCCGGACACTCCTCGGACACTCGGGACACTTCGGGTTGACGGACTGTTCGATATAGGGTTGGGTTACAAGCTGTGGTGATTCAGTTTTGGCTTCAACCTATCTGATCCTCTGAGATTATAACCTTAGAAAATCAGATAGGTTGAAGCCAAAACTAAATCGCAGCCGTTCTTTTGCATACCATTTGAGCCTGAGTGTGATTCACTTGTCAGGATGGTTATGATGGACGGTTACGATTCAGGTTTGGCTTTAACTTATCTTATCCTCTGAGGTTTCAGATAGGTTGAAGTCAAAACTGAAACACAACCATTATTTTCCATACCATTTAGAGCTGTCTGCGATTCACCGATCAGGCTGGATGTAACTAACGATAGCGATCCAGTATGCATTAAATTTTTATTTTAGTTGTTTTCTATGAGGTTTTTTCGATTATTGAAATATATATGAATTGCAAACACACATAAAATATAAATTTAAAAATAGTAATTTATTTTGCTATGTCCCCACCGTACCTGTGTTCTCCCTTTTTAGGATTTGCCATGTCAGCAAACCCGTGTCCCTGTACCAGTGTCAGTGCTTCTTAGGTAGGGCAATAAGAAAGGCCTGGTAGGACGGAGAGTAAAAAGCAACATTAGAGTGTTTAGATGTGTCAGGAGAAATAGAGGTAAAAGCAGAGTAGCCAAACCTGTCAGGAGAGTAGTCATATATGTCAGGGGGGTAATGTTCGTGCACCTGGTAGCGCCGAATAGTGCTAGGATCCGTGACCGGCGAGGAGGGAGCAGCTGCAGGCAAAGGAGTACCAGTGGAGACATGCTCGGTATGAGGTACTATAAAGCGACGAGTGTAGACACGCATGACAGGCAGCGAAGGAGGTGAAGAGGAAGGTAGAGGTGGCGATACAGGCACGGAGGGTGGAGGCTCAACCAAGGAAGGCACTGTCGTGGGTGTCGAAGCAGGATAGAGAGGTAGGAAAGGAATAGTGAAAAGTGGAGTCGTAGAGGATGACGTAGGCAGCGATGGTAGATCCCGGGATTCAGTTGAAAAGTACGGGACATCCTCAACAAAGGAGATGTGGTGAGAGACACGGATTCGACTAGCTAAAGGATCATAGCTCCGATAGCCCTTGTACCCTCGACTGAGCCCCAAGTGGACACACCTACCTAGCAAAGAGTTTGATGCGCTCATGAGGAGGGAGGCGTACAAAACACGTACAGCCAAACGTGCGAAAAAGATAATAGTCAGGTGGACTGGAATAGATACGCTTATATGGAGTGACACAAGAGAGAGCAGAGAACGGAGTGATGTTGATGAGGTGGACAGCCGTCATGACAGCTTCAGCCCAGTAGGAGTGAGAAATAGAGGCAGAGAGAAGCAAAGCTCGTGCTGTCTCGAGGACATGATGCTTGCGTTCGATGACTCCGTTCTGCTCATGGGTGTGGGGACATGACTGCTGGTGAAGAGTGCCGTGAGATTGAAGAATATCACACATCTCTGAAGAAAGATATTCCTTGGTACAATCAGACCGAAAGGTCTTGATGCGCCGACCAAACTAAGTATGAATTATATTGGTGAATTTTCGATAAATGTGAGGGACCTCAGACCAGTGACGTATAAGATAAACTCAAGTGCACCAGGAGTAGTCATCTATAAAGCACACATAGTACATAAAACCAGAAATAGAAGCAACATGCGCAGGACCCCAAATGTCAGAATGCACTAAATCAAACAGTGCAACAGACCGGAAAATACTAGCAGAAAACGGAATAGCTTGATGATTTGCCAATCGACAACCCGTACAGACAGAAAGAGGAGAGGACACATGACCCAAAACGTCCGAACAGAAAACGCTTTGAGTCGATCACTTGATAAATGATGTAACCTTCTGTGCCACAAGTCGGCATCAGAGGTAACTGACATATCAGATGAAACAGGGGAAACATGGAGATAGTCCAGCTGGTAAAGTCCTGCTTTACGGCCCAACCCAATCCTTTGACCCATCCGCGAATCCTGCACAGCACAAACAGAAGAAGTAAAGGTTAGTCAGTCCAGTGTCGCAAAGAGAACTTATAGAAATCAGATTGATGTTAAGACAGTGGACATGGGGTAAGGTCAGGCGACCAAAAGAATCCGAGGTAGTAGTAATGGACCCATACTACGGAATAGGTACTAAAGTCCCATCCTATGCAGTCAAAGTCGGTAGTCGGCCCTAGTCGGCCAAACCTCTCTAAACATATATGATATATGAACTAACATAAATGTCAATAAGAATATGATATTAGTCGATTAATAACAATACATACCTTCACACTTCACAGCATGGGTATAAATATATAAGTAACAGTCTAACATAACACAGTTGTATTTTCTTCATGCCCATGTCAGAAGACTCAGAACTAAGAATTCATCACAATATTTGTTTGATGATGTTTAATCTGTGAACAACCCCAATTTTGATTATAGGGTTATATGGATATTAACAAATAAACTAATTATTTGTCTACGTTTTTATCTGAGATTCTCAGGTGCTCAACAAATGATTACAGGGAAGAGCCATAGTTGTGAGTCTTGCGACTCAAGACTTGAGTCAATGTAAAAAAATCCAAACAAAATTGCTTGCAAAAACTCCTTTCAAAAAAAAAATTTGCTTGCAGAATGCTGCCTAGGGACTAGTCAACAGTCACTAGTCGGGGACTAGTCGGGATTCCACCCAGCAATGACATAATCGAAATTAATCGGTCGGGAAAATATCGCTTGGGGACTAGTCGCCGACTAGTCCCGACTTTAATAGCATAGGTTTCATCTGTACTGCGGACCTCCAAGTATATGGGAGCAGGAGAGCAGTCAGTGAGCACAGTAGAATCACAGGTTAGGTGACACGAGACACCGAATCGAAAATCCATGGAGTAGTAGTACGAGAGGTGGCAGACAGGCCGTGAGCAGCCGAGGAGCCGGTGGAGGCGATGTGGCGAAGAAGGAGCTCCTCAAGTCGTTGGAGACGATTCGGCTCAGGCGGAGACGGTGTAGTAGTAGCAGTAGGAGATGCCGGAGTCGCTGTAGTAGCAGCTGCAGTGCCGCCAAAGTGGCGGAAGAACTGACCACGTCCATCTTGACCGCCGCGTTGGTCGTCACGAAAAGTAGGAGTCCAGCATGATTCCCGCTTGTTCAAACCTCAGCGGGGGTTGCGAGGAGGACGTATGGGGCATTCACGCTTCATATGACCGGTTTCATTGCAGTAATGACAGAAGACAAGTCCGTGTATGCGCAGAAAAGGTACGGGTCGTCTTTATTGCACAAAACCAGATTACAAGTGTGGCCGGGACCCGGGTGGCTCGGGTGTAGCGAGTCCGGGTTGCGGCGAGTTTTGATCAGGAGATTTGTGGGAGAGATCCTCTGGAGGGTCCCTTTGATCCGTGTCTCCACGTGGTGTTCGTGCGAGAGCTCTGAAGGGGTTGCCCAGGACAGAGGCCTTTACAAGGGGGGTTTTGGAGAGGCTAAGGAGTGTCCGCCGTGGCTTTTGTCCCTTCCGTGCTTTGCGCTTTCTCGGCTAGGGGGTTTTTGGCTTTGTTCCTCGGTTTTCGTGTCTTCCTTGTTCCTTGCTTTGACCTCGGCGTCCTTGATCGTCGGTTCGCGGCGTCGATCGTGCTTTTAGCGTCGGCTTTGGCTTTGGCTTTTGGCTTTAGCTTGGCTCTGGCGTGGCTCTGGCTTTTGCTTTGCTTTGGCGCGTGCGCTTGGACGTAGACGGGGAGGCTTGCGATGCTTTCGTTCTTCCGGACTTCGCGTCGTATCGGCTAGAACGTGCGGTGCTTTTGCTCGAGACCGGCGTAGTCGCTTGGCTTTGGCACTTGCGTTGCTTTGGCGCGGGCTTTACCGGGGCTTCTGCTTTGGCTTCATGCGTATGCTTTGGCTTCAGCGTCAACTCGATCTTTTTCTCGAACGACGTAGGCTACTTCTTCGATGCTTCGACGGTTTGGGTGTTGACTGGACTTCTCTTCTTCTCCGGGCTTCTTTGGCGTGATCAGAGTCGAAGAATGCTTTCGAAGATAGTGGGGGTAACACCGATCTCCGTGCGACGGTTGTAGCGTCGGCTTTTGTTGATGAAGACGACGGGGGTAGCGACGGTCTTCGTGCGACGGTTGTAGCGTCGGCTTTTGTCGATGAAGACGGCGGGGGTAACGACGCTTCAGGCAGTCTGTTCCAGGCTTTCTTCTTCGTGGATGGTGCAGACGTTTGTCGAAGGCGACGGGGTGATGATGCTTCGTTCTTCTTCTCCGGGCTTTGGAGCTTGATCGGAGTAGAGGGTTAGTTGGAGTCGACGGGGTAGTGCCGCTCCGAGATTCTTCTCCGGCCTTTGCTTCTGGCGTCTTCGGAGTCGAAGGGTCTTCTTCTCCGAGCTTTCTTCTTCGTGCACGGAGTCAAAGTCTTGATCCTCTTGTGCAAGGGTCTTCACGTCGATGAGGGCTTTCAATGGACTAAGCCGATCCCGAAGGGACAGGCTTGCCCGTGCCTCGTGAAGCCTTGGGTCGATGAAGAAGCGTCTCCTCTTCTGCAGAGCTCCCGCACTTCGTCTTGCGATCTCTTCGACCCTTTGAGCCTTCCCCCTCCCCCTCTATTTATAGGCAAAATGAGGGGGGGGGGGGAAGATATGGGAAGTTTTAATTTTAAATCCCTTTAATATCTCCCCCATAATTGCCATGGATTTATTCATCCATTGATGAGGGGAATAACATTTATTTGCTTTCCTTTCCTGGCGGGGCAATTAAGGCTGGATTTTGCACACGAAATCGATGGCGATCCGACGCTTCTTCTTGTCCGTCGGATCGAGGGATCGGCGCAAATCCGCGCGTGAGCAGACGTCGTACGCAACCTCCCCCCGCGCATGGCGGTAGTTCTTTCCTTTTCTTTCTTCTCTTTCCTTTTTCTTTTCTTTCCTTTTCTTTTCTTTCCTTTCTTTTCTTTCCTTTTCTTTTCTTGCCTTTCTCTTCTTTTTCCTTGCAGGGCCGGCCGGCCCGCATGGGGTTCGGGTCATAGTAGGGGCCGGCCCCATGGGGTTCGGATCCCTAGTAGGGGCCGGCCCCCCTTGAGTGTGGGGTCCGCTCCTCTTTTGTTGGGCGCGAATCGGGTCCGGGTCCGCACTGGTGCGTGCAAGTCGGGTCCGAGTCGAAACGCGCGTCGGGTTTGCATCCGCGTTGGCACACGTAAGTCGGGTCCGGGTCAGACGAAATTCGTGTGTCTACAGTCCGTCATAGAGGCTGGCGGTCAGGGCGCTTTCTAGTCCTGGAGCAGGTGGGGGAGACGAGTACCTTGAGTCTGAAGGCGACTCTTCTCGTCAACCAATGCTAACAGAGCATTTTCTAGCCGAGGGAGAGGCTCACGATGAAGGAGCTGAGCAGCGATGAGAGCTAAGTCCGATCGAAGTGCAGCCAGGAACTGGTGGAGGTGGCCCTTGTCAAGGTAGCATTGGAAGTCCTTGGAACGTGGACAAGCACACTGCTCGGAGATTAGAGAGTCCAGTTCATGCTAGTAGGCACTCATCAGGCTGAAGAATTCTTGAATCGCACGCTCCCCCTGATGAGCGGACTGGGAGTCACAGATAAGCTGATGCTGGCGTGCACTGTCGCACGGGAGGAACCGGTCCTGGATATACTCCCACATCGCGCGCGTTGTAGAAAGGCGGTCGATGGAAGTAAGGAGCAGACGAGCAACGGAATCCAGGAGATAGGACCGGATGGCCTGGTTGTGGCAACACCATGTGAGGGTGGCCGTGGCGGCAGCAGCAGCAGAAGACGCACCGCTATCAGCGGTGCTACTGGTGATCGAGGAGCCAGAGGAGGTAGCCGGAGGTAGGTCATCACCGGTGATGTGACCCCAAAGATCGCGACTACAGAGCCCGGCCTCGACGATGAGCGACCAATTAGTCAGTCGTTAGCCGAGGTCAACTGCCTTCAGCAGTGGAGAGATCGCGACGACGAAAAGCACAGGAGATGACGCCATGAATGAGTATCAAGAAGTTGTATCGGGGTAGAGACCGGCGGCTGTAGGGTGGGGGGACGGGTGAAGTGGTGATTGGTGAGGGAGGAGGGGGCGGCGGGTGAGGGTGGAAGGCCGGGAGGGCTGCGGGTGGAGGAGGGCCAGGAGGGGGGGCTGCGGGTGAAGGGAGAGGGATAGGAGGGGTTGCGGGTGGAGGAGGGGGGCTGCGGGTGAAAGAGGAGGGCTGGGGACGCTGCGGGTGAAGGGGGAAGGCCGGGAGGGGCTGGGGGGGCCGGAGGGGGCCGGAGGGGGGGGGGGGGTTGTGGGTGAAGAGGGAGGGCCGAGAGGTGCTATAGGTGGAGGAGGGTTGGAGAGGGAGATCAGGGGCCAGAGAGGGGACTGCTGGAGGAGATCGGAGTCGGAGGGAGCAGTCGTTGTCATTGTCGCAGCGATAGAATTCTAGGCTCTGATACCATGTTAGGAGATGACCTAGGAAGCACCGATACAAATATGGGGATATGGATACGGGGATACGTGGATTTTTAAAAAACTAGGATACACGGTACTGCGGGGATACGTTTGTAATTTAATATATATATATATATAATATTAATAATTAAATATAATAATTTTTGTGCTAGAATATGAATAGTAAATAGTTTGAAAACATTTGTACCCTCAATCCGTCCAGCAGAAGAACAACAATGTGGATTTCAGCCAGATTGTTAGGGTTTTGGCCGAAACTGTCAAGGTTTCTCGACTGAAACCCTAACAATCCGAGCGAATCTCACTCGAGGCTTTGGATTTTTAAATTAACCCTTCGATCATGCCTTCAATCATGTGATTTGAAAAAAAAAAAAGAAAAAGTAAATGTGTCTTCAGTCTGTCCAGCAGAAGACCGACAAGGTGGGTTTCAGTCTAATTGTTAGGGTTTCGGCCGAAACCGGCAAGGTTTCGGCGGCCGAAACCCTAACAATCCGAGCGAAACTCACTTGAGGCTTTGGATTTTTTAAAAAAAACTCCGATCATGCCTTCAATAATGTGATTTGAAAAACAAAACCCAGAAAAGCAACTTTGCCCTTCAATCCGTCCAGCAGAAGACCGGAAAGGTGGGTTTTGGCCGAAATCGGCAAGGTTCGGCGGTCGAAACCCTAACAATCCGAGTGAAACTCAGTCTGTCCAGCAAAAAAGAAGAAGAAAAGAAGAGAAGAAAAAAAAAAATCTGAGCACTGGTCGTCGTCGCCTAGTCGGTGTGGTCGCCGCCTCTTCGTCGTCGCCTGGTCGATGTGGTCGCCGCCTCGTCGTCGTCACCTGGTTGGTGTGGTCGCCGCCTCGTCGTCGCCTGGTCGCTCCTTCTCTCTCGCTCTCAAACAAGGTCGGCCACGGGATCTCAGTTCGAGCGATCTGAGGTTAAGTTATAACATAAAAAAAATCACAGCCGTCCGTTACACCAGTTGACGTGGCATCCAATTAGTGCGATTCACCAGATGGGTTTGACCCATTATCACTTACACCCTGATGAAGACCTGATCAGCACCTTCAGTTCGTATCCGTTTGGGACTTGTTAGACGTTATTTCAGTTTTTGGCCGTTTTTCCCTGTTTTTGGCCTTATTTCAGCATGCAGTTTTATTTATGTTTTTGCCCAATTCATGGGGGATGTCCATGATCTCATCCGAGGGCTTTTCGGATTGAATCCGGGTCTTCTCGGGTGAGTTTCAGCATGATATTAATAAAATTATGGGTGTGTGTGTTTGCGGGGCACCGACGGACGAGATTAGATCTCGAAACCGACGGTTAGATGGCGAAATAACTTAAATTTGATGATGTGGCATCAATTGGGCTTCAATTAGGGCTATGTGGGCTTCAATTAGGGCTTTTCCGTCCCTTGCCCGTGCGGAAACCGAGCCAATCCGCCCCCTCTTCCGTCCCCTAACTTCTCTCTCTCTTTTCCCCTTATTTCTCTCTCTTTTCCTTTTTCTTTTTTGGCCCATTGCATCCCCACCATTCCCCCTTGATTTCCCTTTGATCTTGGCCATCCAAAAAGAAACCCTAGTTCTACAAAAAGGGGAAGATTGAAGGAGATTTCAGATTTTGATAGTTGCTGAAATTCGTGCCTCTTCGTGAGTGCTTCCGGGCGAGACTCGTGTCCCCGATCCTCGCCGATTCCACGACTTCGCCTCGTGAAGGCTTTGGGCTTCGTTTTCCGAAGGTTCCGGCTTCTCCCGACGTCCGGCCTTGCTCCGTGTGCAGGATCGTCGGCGCATCCTTGCAATCGACCCACGGCGGGAAACCCCAGGCAGTATCTATCCTTTCCTTTATTCTTCCATCGCATCTGCTTCGTTTTCATTAGTTTCCATTGCCTCCGCTCCGCATCGCAGCCGTCATCATCCTTTTCATCGCTAGTTGAAGCCATAACTTTGCCTATTTATTAGATTCGCCATATATCGTCTGTCGGTAACCCTAGCAAGCATTCGTAACCTATTTTAGTGAAAATTTGTTGCATGCCTATTGTCCAATTTACATATCTATTGCTGCGATTGACCCTATTATGTGCTGAAATCAGTTTTTTTGTGATAGTATTGCGTTCTTTAATTGTTTTAAGTCTTAACCCTGCTTTATATTGATTGCATAAACTTTAGAACTGCATAAGATAACTTCTGGTTGCTGTCCTTTTGATCTATACGTCGCTATATTGAGAAATAAAACCTAGTCATTGACCAAAGAAAACCCTAGAAGGGTTCAGGATTGTAGTGTGCCTTATTGGTGCCTGCATCAAGTTGGTATCAGAGCTCGAAAGAACCTGTTCGGGTTTCTTTTGAGTGCTGAATTTCAGCAAACCCTAATCTTTTCTTTGCTGATTTTGCATAGGTCATCGTCTTGCGTGCTTGATTTGCATTTAGTGTTAGGTTTACGTCTACCGTTAGGATTGCATCGTGTATCTGACGCCATGTCCTGTCGTCGCGTCCGATCCCATCCTTATTCGCTTGACCCACTAGATACCCACACCTATAAACAATTTGTCAGGCTATATAAATCTCTTGAGCCATGTCCTACCCTTTTCCCGAGATCTTCGATGGAACGTAGATACTCCTCTTCGATTCGAGATCAAGCCCATGACCTGGATCTATCTTCTAAACCTTTTGTTCAATGGGTTTTACGGAGTCCTTCAGTGCCAACCTTGAAAATCAGATATATCGAAACCCAGCTCTTACTTGATGATATTGAGGATGAGTTGGCATGGAGGGAGAAGCAGAACCAGAGGCTTGCCCGATACAGTAGGCCACCACCTCCAGCAGAGCCTCCACCTCCTGTGGAGTACCCGGTTCCACCAGTGGCCCCACTTGAGAAGCATCCGCCTCCTGTGGAGCTTCCTCGGCCAATGCCTACGGAGGAGCCACCTCTTCCGTCAGCGACTACAGAGGAGTTCCTTCCGCCTTCTCCAGTGCCTACAGCGGTGCCACCTCCTCCTTCAGTGGCTTCAGAGGAGCTCTTTCCACCTTCAGCAGTGCCTACAGAGGAGCCACTTCCTCCGGTAGTGACTATGGAGAGGCTTCTCCTACCTTTCACAGAGCTTACAGAGGAGACACCTCCACTTGCAGTTCTTCCTACAGCAGAGACACCCATGGAGCCTCCGTCTTCCGTGGAGCTTCCACCACAGCTACAGTCAGAGCCAGTTGAGGAGTTTCAGACAGCTGAGCCACTTACGCGCTTTGACTTTGTCGGGACTGACCGACCACCTACCGCTCGTGTGCTTCTATTTACGTACTTCAGTAGCTTCTGGCCCTCGCTCGACGCCAGCAATCTCTTCGCGAGGGGCCCAGAGGTTGTTGACTGCCCGAGACATCACTTGTTGGGAATTCATCATCAGATCCAGACACAGCGACGTTCCCACGGTGGTGGTCTCCCTCCTGCTACCGGCGATGTCTTCCGGCGTAAACTCGAGGACGAGTTTTTCGCAGCGGAAGCGATTGATGAAGACCTGATCAGCACCTTCAGTTCGTATCCGTTTGGGACTTGTTAGACGTTATTTCAGTTTTTGGCCGTTTTTCCCTGTTTTTGGCCTTATTTCAGCATGCAGTTTTATTTATGTTTTTGCCCAATTCATGGGGGATGTCCATGATCTCATCCGAGGGCTTTTCGGATTGAATCCGGGTCTTCTCGGGTGAGTTTCAGCATGATATTAATAAAATTATGGGTGTGTGTGTTTGCGGGGCACCGACGGACGAGATTAGATCTCGAAACCGACGGTTAGATGGCGAAATAACTTAAATTTGATGATGTGGCATCAATTGGGCTTCAATTAGGGCTATGTGGGCTTCAATTAGGGCTTTTCCGTCCCTTGCCCGTGCGGAAACCGAGCCAATCCGCCCCCTCTTCCGTCCCCTAACTTCTCTCTCTCTTTTCCCCTTATTTCTCTCTCTTTTCCTTTTTCTTTTTTGGCCCATTGCATCCCCACCATTCCCCCTTGATTTCCCTTTGATCTTGGCCATCCAAAAAGAAACCCTAGTTCTACAAAAAGGGGAAGATTGAAGGAGATTTCAGATTTTGATAGTTGCTGAAATTCGTGCCTCTTCGTGAGTGCTTCCGGGCGAGACTCGTGTCCCCGATCCTCGCCGATTCCACGACTTCGCCTCGTGAAGGCTTTGGGCTTCGTTTTCCGAAGGTTCCGGCTTCTCCCGACGTCCGGCCTTGCTCCGTGTGCAGGATCGTCGGCGCATCCTTGCAATCGACCCACGGCGGGAAACCCCAGGCAGTATCTATCCTTTCCTTTATTCTTCCATCGCATCTGCTTCGTTTTCATTAGTTTCCATTGCCTCCGCTCCGCATCGCAGCCGTCATCATCCTTTTCATCGCTAGTTGAAGCCATAACTTTACCTATTTATTAGATTCGCCATATATCGTCTGTCGGTAACCCTAGCAAGCATTCGTAACCTATTTTAGTGAAAATTTGTTGCATGCCTATTGTCCAATTTACATATCTATTGCTGCGATTGACCCTATTATGTGCTGAAATCAGTTTTTTTGTGATAGTATTGCGTTCTTTAATTGTTTTAAGTCTTAACCCTGCTTTATATTGATTGCATAAACTTTAGAACTGCATAAGATAACTTCTGGTTGCTGTCCTTTTGATCTATACGTCGCTATATTGAGAAATAAAACCTAGTCATTGACCAAAGAAAACCCTAGAAGGGTTCAGGATTGTAGTGTGCCTTATTGGTGCCTGCATCACACCCCCTCATGTTTAAAACCCTACAAATTCTCCCCTTTATTTTGAAAAACACACCATTTGCAGCCCCTCCTGGTTCTGTTTTGGGTTTTCAAACCATAGGTGGTGTAAGTGATCATCGGTCATAATACAGGGGGTCTATGTGTAATTTACCCTATATAATATATATGTATAATATTATATATTTAGATCCAATACGTATCCCCGACGTATCGGGCCATATCCCTAATGTATCGGGCCGTATCGCCGACGTATCGAGCCGTATCCCCGGCGTATCGGGCCGTATCCCTTACGTATCGAGCCGTATCCCAGGCGTATCGGGCCCGTATCCCCGCCGTATCAGATTTTTTTTTTTAATTTCGATACTTCGTAGCCGTATCAGATACGTATCGGGCCGTATCGGAGTATCAGGAAGTATCCGATACGGGTACGGCACCTGTTTTGAAGTATCGGTGTATCCCAGGAGATGACAGGTAGGGTTTGAAGAGAATGAGAATGCTCTTCATTGAAGGACTAACCCCAATATATATACACCATATTACATAGTGAACCTGAGCCGACTATATAGGAAACCGACCCGTATCTATATACATCAACAGTCCAAACCCGTCCAAGTTTTTAGCTAGCTTCTGCCCATGTTTGTCCATTGTTCGGGTTGGGCGGGTCGGTTTCGGGTCAGACCCGCCCAAGTCCCACCCCTAGACGTTACCAGCTAAGCTAGCTGGCACCGCACCCTCCACTATTTTAGTATTACAACACGATTGATGTATTAACATATTGTATTGTGTCTTATTAATATATATTTTTTGTATATTTCCTTGGCAGGTAAAAGTTTGTGGGAGCACAGCCTATGTGGCGCAGACAGCATGGATCCAAAGTGGGACCATCAAAGACAACATCTTGTTTGGGAAGCCCATGAATTTGGGGAGATACAAGGAGGTTCTCCGCGTCTGTTGCTTGGTGAAAGATATGGAAATGATGGAGTTCGGCGATCAGACTGAGATCGGTGAGAGGGGAATCAACCTTAGTGGTGGCCAGAAGCAACGGATACAGCTTGCCCGGGCCATCTATCAGGATTGTGACATCTACCTTCTTGATGATGTCTTCAGTGCTGTTGATGCTCAAACAGGTTCTGACATCTTTAAGGTGAGATGTTTTTCTTGTTTTCTTTTTAAATTTTTTCAACACTGATAATGACAGTTTAGTGATTCCAAAATTTTAGTGCTAGTACAATCAATATCAAGCAGCTGTAACGGTGTTCAGAGTTCATTGTGGTTGTAGAGTTGTAGATACAGTGCCACAAGCCTACAAAATGATCAGTAGCACTAGTAGAATGGATGTAAACAACAATAGCATTATGGTATTCGTGAATCATACTGTGTTAAAAAAATTTACTTCTCGGTTGCATGAAATTAAAAAGCATGACTTGGAAGGCATTGCCCTTGCCTTCAATTTGCCTTTAGGGTCCATTCTTAAGGCGAGTAAAGCTTTACTATGGTAATTTAATTGTCTGGGACATCCAGTGCCCATGACATTTGATGTCTCAAGAAATCAAATTGTTCTCGTTCTTTTGAAGTCGGAAAAGCGGTCAGGTTTTCTTGTGGCAACTAAGTATAACAGGTTTTGGGAAGGTAGCTCAAAAAATAAATGTCTCATAGTGGTGGGCAATTGATGTCCGACGAATATGGGTGGGACTCCAATGTGGCACCAAAGTAGGAAAGAAGGAAATCTTGGAAATCGGTTTACCTGAGACATTGGACAAAAAGAACATGGCATAAAGTGAAATTTCCCGGGTAAACCAATGCCCAACCTATTTTACTCACCAAAACAACTGACCCTTATAGGTTTCATATCAGATCTTCTTTTCCTAGTGTTGCTATGGATCGGGGTTCGATGCCAAATTGTCAAGTGTTTTTTAAATATTGATGATGCGAACCTTGATAACCACTAATAAAAGGGATAATATATGATGATCCACACTTTGATCCATAAACCCAAGCTCAAGTAGGCAGGCTAGGCATGTTGGTTAAGGTTTAAGTTGGAATAACCATAATGTTTGTTCAAAGGTAATTTTTTTTTATCTCAATCAGAATGCATTGACAATGGAAAATGTCTTGTGACTTGACGTCAGTCCTTTAGAATGGAAATGGTAGATATTGCATGGTCAGATTCTGATAAGAAATAATTTTACATAAATCAATTTATTTATCAGAGATTGATTATGAAAATCCATCCTGTACTTTTGTACTTATATATGAATATGAATGTACAAATACTATTGAGAAGGCACTGGAGAATACGAATTGAAAGACGAGAACAATAAATGTGGCTGAGGAGGAAACAAGACCAAAATCCAATCCTAAAATGAAAGGGGTAACCTCCATGAAAATCATGAAGATATCTGAGTTTGTTGTTAACTGCTACCAGTAAATCCATACAATTCACATTGTTAGAAACCCTCGCACCTCACAAAACCGGCTTGTAAGGGGAGGTCCACAGGGGGTATATTAAGCGGGTGATGGGTGCCTCCCTTACCGATGTGGGACTATCCGTTAACACTCCCCCTCACGCGGAGCACGCGTGGCAAGGATCCTCCCATGCGGAGCACGCATGGCAAGGCACGATCGGTGGGGAGCACCCGGAGCAGGAGCAGGAGACAGGCTAGCTCTGATACCATGTTAGAAACCCTCGCACCTCACAAAACCGGCTTGTAAGGGGAGGTCCACAGGGGGTATATTAAGCGGGTGATGGGTGCCTCCCTTACCGATGTGGGACTATCCGTTAACACACATCAAATACCAATATCCTAAGCCAGACCATATGAACTTGAATTCTGAACTTAGGCACCCACATTAACCAAAAGCTCTAGATGGGGATTCACATGCTGCAATCTATTTTCTACTTAACCTAAGCGCAAGTGTGGGATATCCTCCACTCAAGAAAGGAATGGAGTTTGGTAAAGATGTTCATTTAGCTCTATTCTCAGGCTGCAGCATTGGACAAGTCAAATTAAATCAATCAATTCCCCAAGGCATATATGTCTGAAAAGCCTTCTCGATTTATCATTAAGTGGAATACAGAGCAATATGCATTCCACCACATACAGTTATATCTTAAGTTTTTTTTCTTAAACAAGTTCCCCACAGGCTATGTTATAAATTATCCTAGAAGAAGCTCTCTAGGAACTTTCAAATAGAAAATAAAACTAAATTGACAATGGGCTTGATAAGATTATTGTGGGTACAAAAATATGCACCCATAGCAGCACACGTGGCCTAATCAGAGGACTACGCGTGGCGTTCCCAAATCCAGTCATAGTCAGACACATGCTAGCAGGGATACTGGTCTCTTGTGTTCCAAGACACCCCCACATCATCAACTTTGTTGTGTGGGGTTTCTCCCTCAAAGCGGCTCCTGCACTAAGGGGTGTGTTAATATATATATCGGGTCGGGTTGGTTGTATATGGATGTACATATATAATGGGCTTTAGTCCCTCAATAGAGATTATTCCATTCTCTTCAAACCCTAGCTGCCATTTCCTAATATGGTATAAGAGCTCTAGAGTTATTTTGCTCACCGACGGTGACGACGACGGCGACGGCTGCACCCCCTCCGGCCCTGATCTCCCTCCGGTAGCCCCCTCCAGCCCCGATCTCCTCTTCCCTCCCTCCTCCGGCACCGCAGCACCCCCCACGCTCTGCTCCGGCCCCGCAACAACCCCCGCTCCCTCCTCCGGCGCCGCAGCACACCCCGCGCCCCCTTTCGGCCCTGCAACACCCCCCCTCCCGCGCCCTTCTCTGCCTCCTGCGCCCCCCTCCGACACCACAGTACACCCCCGCGCCCTCCTCCGCCCCCGCACCACTTCCCCGCGCCCTTCTTTGCCTGCCACGCCACCCCCCAGCACCCTTCTCTCCTCCCGAGCCCCTCTTCTGCCTCCCGAGCCCCCCCTTTTCCCGCAGCCCCTTCCCGAAACCCCCCTTTCTCCCCTTTTAGTTCTTTACCTGATTCGTCGTCTTCATGGCGTCTCCTACTGTGCCGTCCGTCGTCGCGATCTCCCCACCGCTCAAGGCAATCATATTTCAGTTGTCCTCGGCAAGTGACTGGCCTGATTGGTCGCTTACCGTTAAGGCCGAGCTCTCCAGTCGTGATCTTTTGGGTCACATCACCGGTGACGATCCGCCTCCTGATACCTCCTCCGGTTCCTTTTCGATCACCAATAGCGTCGCTGCTAGCGCTGCGTCTTATGCTACTGCTGCTGCCGCCGCCACGGCCGTCCTTACGTGGCATCGCCACGACCAGGCCATCCGGGCCTATCTCTTGGACTCCGTTGCTCGTCCACTACTTACTCCCATCGACTATCTTCCTACAACGCGCGCGATGTGGGAGTATCTTCGGGATCTGCTCTTTACCTGCTCACGGCCTGTTTGCTACCTCTGGTACTGCTGCCCCTTGGATTTTCGATTCGGGTGCTTCTTGTCATCTCACCTATGACTCCATTGTACTCACAGACTGTGCTCCTGCTCATATGGAGGTCCACACTACGGATGAACCTCTCGTACCTATTTCTATCACTCCTACCTCAGACTCTACTGGTCACTTGACCCTATCCTCATGTCCATATGCTCCTCTTCTTAACATTAATCTGATATCTATTAGTTCTTTCATTGATTCTGGACTGATTGTCACCTTTACCTCCTATGCTTGTGTTGTGCAGGATTCGCGAACGGGATGGAGGATTGGGCTGGGCCGTAGGACGGGAGAACTTTATCAGCTAGACCAACTCCATGTTTCTCTGGTTTCTGTTGAGTTAGTTATGTCAGTCACCTTTGATGCTGACTTGTGGCACAAAAGACTTGGTCATTTGTCTAGTGATCGACTCAAGCGTTTTCCATTAGGACGCTTTGGGTTGTGTGTCCTCTTCCCTCTCTGTTTGTACGGGTTGCCGATTGGCAAATCATATGGCTCTACCGTTTTCGGCCAGTGCTTCCTGATCTGTTTCCCCTTTTGATTTAGTGCATTCTGACATTTAGGGTCCTACTCCGGTTGCCTCCTTTTCTGGTTTTCTATATTATGTGACTTTTATCGCCGACTACTCCAGATGCACTTGGGTCTATCTCATGCGTCGTCGTTCTGAGATTTTCCACATCTACCAGACCTTCACCGCATGATTCATACCCAGTTTGGTTGACATATCAAGACATTCATGTCTGACTGTGCACAAGAGTATCTCTCCTCTGAGATGCGTAAGATCCTTCAGACTCACGGCACTATTCACCAACAGTCGTGCCCCCACACCCATGAATAGAATGGAGTAGTCGAGCATAAGCATCACTATGTCATTGAGACAACGCGTGCTTTACTTCTGTTTGTCTTTGCTCTACATTCCTACTGGGCCGAGACTGTTCTGATTGTTGTTCATTTTATCAACATCACTCCATCTTCCACTCTCTCTGGGGTCACCCCGTACGAGAGATTTTACTCCACACCTCCTGACTACTCCCGTCTTCGCACCTTTGGGTGTACATGCTTTATCCTCCTCCCCTCATAGCGCACCAAACTCTCTACTCGATCGGTTAGGTGTGTTCACTTGGGACTCAGTCGGGAGCACAAGGGCTATCGATGGTACTATCCCTTGGCTCGCGGGATCCGTGTTTCTCGTTACGTCTCCTTTGTCGAGGATGTCCCGTACTTTTTCACCGAGTCTCGAGATCTTTCCTTACCATCTACGTCACCCTTCACGCCTCCACTACCTCTCACCATCCCCCTTCTTCCTCCATATCCTACTCCCACACCATTGACTGTGCCTTCCCTGGTCGAGTCCCCACCACCCTCACCACCTACGCCTTTCCTCCCCCGTCTCACTTGCCATCTCCACCACCACCTGTCACACGTGTCTGCTTTCGTCGTTCTGCAGTTCCTCCCCCAGAGTCGGTTCACACTAGTACTTCCTCGGCTGCTGCTGCTGATCCTTCCTCTCCGGTCGCGAATCCTGATCCTGTTCGGTGCTATCCTACGCTCGAACATCACCCTCCTGATAGATATGCCTACTCTCCCGATAGGTTTGGCTACCCTGCGTTTACCTCTGACTCTTCTGACTTCTTTGCCTACTCTGCTGTTGCCTTCTATTCTCCATCTTACCATGTGTTTCTTACTGCCCTTCACACCCACCGGGAGTCCCAGTCGTACTGTGAGGCAGCTTTACACCCAGAGTGGCGGCAGGTCATGTCAGTAGAGCTTGAGGTTTTTCAGCAGATCCAGACGTGGGATCTAGTTCCTTGTCCCTCCGGCGTGGTGCCTGTCAGCTGCAAGTGGATCTTCAAGGTCAAGACTCGACCTGACGGTTCTATTGGGTGACACAATGCCCGTCTCGTTACTTGGCACAGCAAGAAACAAGAATCCGTTGCTCGCTCCAGCACCAAAGCCGAGTACTAGGCTATGGCTTCCACCACCGTCGAGATTGTCTGGCTTCGACGTCTTCTACTGGATTTGGGAGTTAGGATGTCTGGGGCCACCCTTCTTTTCTGTGACAACCGGAGTGTTATCTAAATTACTAGCAATCCGGTTTTTCACGAGCGGACCAAACATATCGAGGTTGATTATCATTATGTTCGGCAGGAGTTTCTCGCCCACATCATCTTCCTGCCATTCATTTCCTCGACGGAGCAGACTGCTGATTTTTTCACAAAGCTCCTTACAATTGCTCGATTTTGTTATTTTATTAGCAAACTCTTGGTACATGATCCACCGTGAGTTTGAGGGGAAGTGTTCACGTATATATCGGGCCGGGTTCAATGTACAGTTGGGTCAGGTTGGTTGTATATGGATGTACATATATATTGGATTTTAGTTCCTCAATAGAGAGTATTCCATTTTCTCCAAACCCTAGCCGTCATCTCCTAACAGGGTGGTGCATGGGTATCCCCTTTGAGTGCGTGGACTCCCTCAAACTATGAGGTCACACCCTTAAAACTCCAAGATGGCGACGCCCTTTCACGCCCTTTTATCGCTGGCCAAGGTTCAAGGGGCGATTCGCTTATACGTGGGTGTCCTCTTTCAGAATGCCCTTTCCCAAAATCCAAAGTCCAAGGGACGATTTCATTGTACGCAGGTGTCCTTCAAAATGCCCCTTCTCAGACTCTAAAGTCCAAAAGGTGATCCCCTCGTGCGTTAAGACGATCTCTATAGCCTAATGGAACGTAGATGTTAGGCATGTGTCCTCCCTCAGAGAGCATCCTGTCGGGTGGTGAGGCCAGCCCCTCGGGACAATGAGGCCATTGGCCACCGCCTAGGGTGGCGCTCTCCCTCATAACGATAGTTTATATTTCTTCAAGGAAGGTAGGTTTACCAGAGCGACGATCAATGTTCTAAAAAGCGCTAGTCGAGTAGTAGGGGACCTTCTAATGCCTAGGCCACCTAGGTTGCCTAGACGTTTTTTACTTTTTTTAATTATTTTGATATTATCCCTTGATTTTTGTTAATATACTGGTAGAGGTCTAGGCCGAACCCCCCCTCATCCACTGAGAGGGATTTCTCAATATATATATATATATATATATTTTAACTTATTATAAATTCAAGATCATCCCAACTATTATTTTAAAGAGTATGTATCATTTACATAACCATAAACTCAAGATTAACAAGAACAAAAGCAAGCATGATATTATCTTAGATAATATCGTAATATCCATAATTTTAGTACATTCCAAATCATAAATTTATGATTACCAATAATAGAATAGCATCTATACACATCCTACTGCTTAGGGCCGACTAGAGACTTGGGCCGTTTTTTTGCACCGCCTAGGACCTAAGAAGCACGGGCACGGACACGGGACACGGACACGACACGACACGGACACGTTGACACGATATTTTTCAAAAAACCAGGACACAGACACGTTAGGGGACACATTGAATTTTATATATATATATATATATATATATATATATATATATATATATATATATATATATATATATATATATATATATATATATATATATATATAGAGGGGTGTTAGGCTGCGGCGTGCAGTGCGTGCGGCGCACCGCAGCAGCCGTCTGATGCACTGCTGCGTGCATCGCACGCACCGCAGCAGTCCATCAGACGGCTGTGGGCCGGCGCCGCACGCACCGCACGCCGCAACTTATCATTCCTCTCTCTCTCTCTCTCTCTCTCTATATATATATATATATATATATATATATATATATATATATATATATATATATATATATATATATATATATATGGGTCAGGATCGGATGACCCAGCAAATAACCCAGCACCCTTTGAGGCACCTAGAGGTTTTAGAATGGGCTGATTTTTTGTAGACATGTTGTCTATGATATGTTGATCATCCTCACAAAAAATCAGCCCATTCAAAAACCTTTAGGTGCATCAAATGAGATTTTCAAATCAACGGTTAAAATTGATAGTCAAAAACCGTTGATTATATATATATATATATATATATATATATATATATATATAATAAGCTTATATTATGATTTATAATCAAACATAATGCTAATAGTTAGCTAAAAAAGTCTCCAACAAACATCATAAATGATTCAAGTGTATAGTTTCAAACTTTCAAAACACAAAAAAACAAATAGAACACGCATAAAATTATCCATCCATCAAGGACAACGACAAGTGTTACCACATCATCACCATCGACCACGGTCTCCATATCCGGCTCATTGATGGAAAGATTCGCAATATCAAGAACCCCAACATCTTCAAATGAGAAAAGTCTCTCCGATAATATCCGACACGCTCCAACACGCACCCGACACGCTCCGACACGTGTCGGACAATCTTTCTTCATGCAAGACACGTTTTTTGGGGTGTCCGACACGTGTCGGAGAGTGTCGGACGAGTGTCGGTGTCGGACACGTGTCGGACACGGACACGTTGAGGTTCCGAGAGTGTCGGTGCTTCATAGCCTAGGACTAGGCTGGGTAGTGGGGGGCCTTCTAGCGCTTAGACGGCCACTTTTTAGAACACTGGCGACAATTCCTCCCGTTTGTCACCCTCATTCCGAAACCAAACGACGAGCTCCGGGGTGCTCCTACCTCAGATCGCTGCACTAAATGCTAGAACTTGTCCCCAGGAGATCCAAGCATTAAATGTGAGGATCCTAGCATTGAATACCGACAAGGCCCCATATGTGTCAAATTAAAGGGCAGATCATCTCGAACGCCCCAATACCCAGCCCAACTGCCTGGCACAACAGTGAGCACAACTTGATGGACGTACCAAGAGGCCTCATCTTCACTGCATGTCCACCTAACAACCCACATGTGACTCCTATGGTCATTCCAGAGTCGCCACGTGGTCTCCCACGTGGCACAACCACCAACCCCAACTCTTCAACCATGTTCTATTTAAGAAGCAAGAGGAGCATTGAAGAGGGGACCTCTGGAGGATAAAAAAACATTTCCTCTCTCAACCGACTCTCTCTCTCTCTCTCTCTCTCTCTCTCTCTCTCTCTCTCTCTCTCTCTCTCTCTCTCTCTCTCTCTCGATACCGACTTAGGTATCAGAGGGGAAACGCTTCTTTGGGAGCCCTTCGTCTGGACGATGTTTGTCTTGTAGAGCACTCTAGAGGGGTGTCGACATCCATCATGACCCTCATAGGAGTAGGTTATTACCCTCTGGTAAAGACCCAAAAAGTCCGCCACAATTTTGTTTGGGTTTTTTGCTATGAAATCATAATTATTTTTCCCCTTGATTCAAACTTGTAAAACTTTTCAGTTATTTGGTAGATACAAAGAAAGTTTGGAAATATGTTGAATGAAAAATTCTGATATTGAAAATTTTCTACGTGAAGTTGAAGTTGAGATTTATAATTCTAAAATTTTAAGGATCTTATTATTTTTCAGTTTTTTACAACACTAAAAAATACTCCTTTAGTGTAAAGAAATAATTTTCAATTTCCAAAGACAAGAAATATACAAAATATAAGGTCACACCTAAATTTGTATGTCACTGGAAGTATCCTCGTAAGCAAAATACATTTCTGCACTAAGTATGGTCGGTGTTACTCATTCATATGTTGGTACTTCTGTTTTTTTGTTTTTTTTGGTGGTTACTTGCATAGTTATCAAGTTAGAAGTTGGGCAAAAATAAGCTAGGGGAGAAGTTGGAAAAATTGGGAAAAAGTCGGAAAGATCGGGAAAGAGTCGGAAAACAAACGGTAGAAGTTTAGACCATATTTATATATAGATGTTACAATAGGTTTTTTGAGCAATACATGACGGATTAAAACACAATTAATCGTGATTAAAATGTGAAAATCATGACTTTTTCAAAAAATCGGGAAAGTGTCGTGTAGCGAACGTTTTAATTAATAAGTCGTGTTTTAATCGAGACTTGTTTAAAAAATCGGAGTTTTTGGTAACAGAGGTTATTTGTGATCTTGTTAGTTTTATGATATGGTAGTTCTTCGTTCAACTATTTCAATGTCAATACATTCATGAGTTAAAATGCATGTTTATCCCCTAAAAAAACATGAGCTCCATGCTGATTTATCCAATTGTAAGATTCTAAGTCTTAGTGGCTGTTGTAGGAATGTGTCAGGGGTGCACTCAAAGAGAAGACTGTTGTGCTTGTAACACACCAAGTGGACTTCTTGCACAACGCCGATCTCATAGTGGTAAGTATTATGTTTCCATTCTTGCAGATTCTTTAACATTTTATTTGAGCTGAACATTATACTTACCTTACATTCTTTCATATTTGAAAACAGTAGTAAATAAGGAAAGTCCTTGGCTCATCCATCTTTTTTTTTATGCAGGTCTTTCCAGGCATTTGGTAGTTGATTTTATCTGAATGAAAATGTTTAGATGGCATTTCATTCTTTCTTTGAAATTTTTTAAAATAAAGATGACAAATGATCTCCAGTTCATCTTTCACCTTTCATATGTAGTCTCTTATAAAACCTTTGGCGTGACTGGAGCTTAGTTCTAATCCCATGTAATCGAATTTGTTTTGCCCCTTCTTTTTCCATCAAGGAAGCAAGAATTGCTTCTGTTATTGAAATTTCCTTCCTATGTTTTCAATATTAACTATCTTCAATGTAAGACATGAACATTGCTTTTATGATAGATTGATTGCTGCATATCTTTTTCCTATTTCAAATTTGTTCGGCATGTTTAGATGTTGCAACCTCATTTGTCACCTATTGATATGTTAGAGCTAATTCTTTTGTCTTTTCTATGTCGTCTGTGAATCCCTCCATGTTTTGTGTAAGAGTAATTCTATTATGCCATGAAATTTGGCCTCAACATTGAATAATCTTTTTCTTCTTTCGTCGTATTGCAAAAAACAGGTCATGAGAGATGGTATGATTGTACAATCTGGAAAGTACAATGAGTTACTAAGTTCAGGCTCAGAGTTTGGAGTTCTTGTTGCTTCTCATGACAGTTCCATGGAGCTTGTTGAACAGAGTGCGTCCATGCGTGAAGGCAGTTATGGGCAGTTTAAACCTTCAGATCTATCCATCACAAAGCATGAGCTAGTGGGTGAGAATGGGTCGGCAGCCTCACCAAAAACTGAGAAGGGCACCTCCAAACTCATAGAGGATGAGGAACGAGAGACTGGCCATGTCGGCTGGCATGTGTACAAGGTTTATGTCACCGAGGCTTGGTGGTGGTGGGGAGTGGTTGTAGTGTTAGCCATTACATTGGCATGGCAGGGTTCTTCAATGGCAAGTGACTATTGGTTGGCGTTTGAAACATCAGAAAAAAATGTCACTTCATTCCGTCCATCCATATTTATTCAAGTTTATTCTTATATAGCAGTAGTTTCGATAGTCCTTCTTACAGTCAGGTCCGTCCTTATAGCATACTTGGGGCTAAAGACTGCTCAGACGTTTTTCAAGCAGATCCTCAACAGTATCCTACATGCTCCCATGTCGTTTTTCGACACTACGCCCTCTGGAAGAATTCTAAGCCGGGTAATTCTTACCCTGCTGATTTATACCTTCCTCTGTGCTCACTAAATGTTTGATACTTGTATTTGGTTAGAGTAATTAAGTTCAGTTCCAATTGGTGAGTATTCAAATATCCATCTAAGCTTTCTCTTGTTTACTATGATTGCTTTATTTGCCATCTTATTATATTTTTTCCAGCATCTTCTCTCATGTGCTCTTTGTGCACCATATGTACAAATTGAAAGTTTCTGTGGATCATAAGACCAATGATGTTTTAAATTTAATGTTATTTTTCTTGCATTTTTTCCTATTACAGATGGAATACGAATAGTATCTTTTGGACTGATGAAACAATTTGGTGGCTCTGCTGTTTTCAGGCATCATCTGATCAAACCAACATCGACCTCTTCATTCCTTTCTTTATATCGGTTACTATTGGAATGTACATCGGGGTGCTTGGTGTTGTCATCATTACATGTCAGGTTGCGTGGCCAACAATCATAGTCATTATTCCGCTTGCATGGCTGAACATCTGGTACAAGGTATGGTCACTTCTTATTGTGCATACCGGTTTATCTACTTTGTCATTTTGCAGCTTCACAAAATTATTGTCCGTGATGCCAGCCATGTTAAAATTACATGCTTATTTGCATACAGTGTGATATTGATATAAATTAACCCGACTCTGCTTTCCCGTGATGCAATGATCACAAAAATCTAGAGAACAATGCTCAAAATTAGGAATGAAATGCTTATCTTGCAATACCTGCATGCCACACTCGCTAAGATGACCCAATCGGCTGTGCCAAACCTGCATATCCCCATACTTGCTAGCCAAAGCATCAAAAGAATATAATTTTCTATAATTCAAAGAGTAAAAACAAGATAAGACTTCCTCAAAAACCGAGATAGAACTTTCCATTAAAAGAGCAAAGTGCACTGTTGCGTCACTTTCTAGCCACTATTCTAGACTACAGACTTTCTGAACTTGAAGATGGTGACATGATGAGTACCTTTTTGATTCGAGTGAGTTGTAGAACAAGACTAGCGATTATTGAACGTGATAAGTGCATCCAGCAGGAATCGAACCTACTCAATTTGCTGGTGGAGAGAGAGAGAGAGAGAGAGAGAGAGAGAGAGAGAGAGAGGGAGAGAGAGAGAGAGACACCTTAATTCGAGTCGTGCTCTATAGTCAAACCCATCTCAATGGAATAAAACTTGAATGATGTTGATATTCGTAGGTTTCAAAATTCTTTGAAATGATATATATTCAACTCATGGGAGAAGTTCATGAATAATAATTATGCTGCGACAACGAAAGCAAAACATAAGATCAGTCGAGAATCAGAGTATTTTGAGATCACACCGCAGAGAAATGTAACACCAACCACACACGTAAGAACACCAGGATTAACTGAAAAAACCTCCTATAGTGGAGTATAAAAACACCAGATAGCAACAATATGGAAATCACTATGAGATTACAAGGTTACCGAGAGATTATAAGGTTACCGAGAGATCGCCACTGTTAGGAGATGACGGCTAGGGTTTTGGAGAGGAATAGAATGATTCCATTGAGGGACTCAAGCCCAAATATATGTACATGTAACCGACCCGACTGTACAGTAAACCCGACTCATTATATGTACATTAACACTCCCCCTCAAACTCACGGTGGATCATGAACCGAGAGTTTGCCCAGAAAATGCCGGAAGCGAGCTGTCGTCAGGGGCTTCGTCAGAAAATCAGCAGTCTGCTCCGATGAGGGAATGAAGGGCAGGGAGATGGTGTGATCGATAAATGCCTGGCGAACATAATGACAATCAACTTCAATATGCTTTGTTCGCTCATGGAAGACCGGATTGCTAGCAATCTGAATAGCACTCCGGTTGTCACAGAAGAGAGGAGTGGGCCCGGATATCACCACTCCCAAGTCAAGCAGAAGACGGCGAAGCCAGACAACTTCGGCGGTGGTGGAAGCCATAGCCCTGTATTCGGCTTCGGTGCTGGAGCGAGCAACAGACTCCTGCTTCTTGCTGCGCCATGAAATCAGTGAGTCACCCAGAAACACACAGTATCCTGTAGTAGATCGACGAGTGTCTGCATCTCCTGCCCAATCTGCATCTGAGTAGGCACGCAGCACCAACGGAGAGGTGGAGGGAAACAGGAGTGAACGGGTGATGGTGGCCCGGAGGTAGCGGATGATCCGAAGAACAGCTGCATAGTGTACTGACCGTGGAGCCTGAACAAACTGACTGACAATGCCAACAGCATGGGCAATGTCTGGCCGGGTCATGGTGAGGTAGACAAGCATCCCAACCAACCTCTGGTAGCGGGAGACATCCTGGAGCGGCTCACCATCTGTAGCGAGAAGCTTCAAATTGAGCTCCATGGGTGTATCAGCAGTACGTGTGTCAGTAAGGGCAGCATCAGTAAGAATGTCGGAGATGTACTTCTGCTGGGAGACCAACAGACCACGAGCTGACCTGGCAATCTCAAGGCCCAGAAAGTAGCGAAGAGAGCCCAGGTCTTTCATCTCGAACTGACTCTGGAGGTGCCGCTGGAGAGAGGCGATCGTGGCACTGTCATCCCCAGTGATGATCATATCATCCACATAGAGGAGGAGGACTGCAATGCCCTGACTGGAGGAGCGAGTGAACAGGGCATAGTCGGAGTGATGCTCAACAAACCCGGCGGTCAGAACTGCACTGCGAAAACGCTCAAACCAGGCATGAGGGGCCTGCTTGAGCCCATAGATGGCCCGGCGCAACCGACACACGTGTCCTGGAGGAACTGAAGTGCCCGGAGGAGGAGCCATGTAGACTTCCTCGGAGAGATCACCGTGTAGAAACGCATTGGTGACATCCATCTGATGGAGAGGCCACCCTCGAGCAGCTGCCACAGCTAAGAGGGTGCGCACAGTAGTCATCCGAGCAACTGGAGCAAACGTCTCCTCGTAGTCAATCCCATACTCCTGGGAGAAGCCACGAGCAACGAGGCGAGCCTTGTGCCGCTCAATGGATCCGTCAGGTCGAGTCTTGACCTTGAAGATCCACTTGCAGCTAACAGGCACCACCCCGGGGGGACAAGGCACCAACTCCCAGGTCTGGGTCCGCTGAAAAGCCTCAAGCTCAACTGACATGGCCTGTCGCCACTCTGGATGTAATGCTGCCTCACGGTACGATTGGGGCTCCCGATGGGTGTGAAGAGCAGTAAGAAAGGCCTGAAAGGATGGTGAATAGGAGACACTGGCAGAGAAGCCAGAAGAGTCAGGAGAGTCAGTGGGAAAAGCAGAGTAACCAAACCTGTCAGGAGAGTAGGCATATCTGGCAGGAGGGTGATTTTCGCGTGCTGGGTAGCGCCGAACCGGAGCAGGATCCATGACCGGGGAGGAGGGAGCAGCAGCATCAGGCGAGGGAGTACCAGTGAGAACCGACTCTGGAGGGGGAGCTGCAGACTGACGTACATAGACACGAGTAATGGGTGGTGGTGGAGGTGGCGTGGGGGACTGAGGAGGTGGTGGTGGTGGTAGAGGTGGCGATGGAGACTGAGGAGGTGGTGGTGGTGGTGGAGTAGGCGTGAATGGGGCAACAGAAACCGGGGGTAGAACAGGGATGTGGAGATATGAGGAGGGCGAGGAGGATGACGAAGTAGGCAAGGAAAGATCCCGAGACTCAGGTGCAAAATACGGGACATCCTCAACAAAGGAGACGTGACGGGAGACACGGATCCGACGAGCTAAGGGATCATAGCAGCGATACCCCTTGTGCTCACGACTGAGCCCCAAGTGAACACACCTAACAGATCTCGCAGAAAGTTTGGTGCGCTCATGGGGAGGAAGAAGAACGAAGCACGTGCAGCCAAACGTGCGAAGAAGAGAGTAGTCAGGTGGACTGGAGTGAAGGCGCTCGTGAGGGGTGGCACCGGACAGAGCAGACGACGGAGTGATATTGATGAGGTGGACAGCCGTCATGACAGCTTCAGCCCAGTAGGAGTGAGGAACAGACGCAGAGAGAAGCAAGGCTCGTGCAGTCTCAAGGACATGACGATGCTTGCGTTCGGCAACGCCGTTCTGCTCATGGGTATGGGGACAGGACTGCTGGTGAAGAGTGCCGTGAGACTGAAGAATCTCACGCATCTCAGAGGAGAGATACTCCTTGGCACAATCAGACCGAAAGGTCTTGATTCGCCGACCAAACTGGGTATGTATCATAGTGGTGAATCTTCTAAAGATGTGAGGTACTTCAGACCGATGACGCATGAGATAGACCCAGGTGCACCTAGAATAGTCATCAATAAAACACACATAATACATATAACCCGATAGAGAAGCAACAGGAGCAGGACCCCAAATATCCGAATGAACTAAGTCAAATAAAGCATCAGACTGGGAAGTACTAGCAGAAAATGGAAGAGCTAGATGCTTTGCCAGTCGACAACCCGTACAAACAGAGAGGGGGGAGAAAGACGCTCGACCCAAAGCGCCCGAACGGAATACGCTTTTGAGTCGATCACTCGATATATGACCTAACCTTCTGTGCCACAGGTCGGCATCAGAGGTGACAGACATGACAGACGCAACTGAAGACACATGGAGATGGTCCAACTGGTAGAGTCCTCCTGCCCTACGGCCCAGCCCAATCCTCTGACCCGTCCGCGAATCCTGCACAACACAAACAGAAGGGGTGAAGGTGACAGTTAGGCCAGAGTCGCAAAGAGAACTGATGGAAATCAAATTAATATTAAGACGGGGGGCATGATGGACATGGGATAGGGTCAGGCGACCTGAAGGGTCAGAGGTGGTGGTGATGGAGCCACATTGCGGAATAGGGACGAGAGTCCCATCCGCAGTACGAACCTCCTGGTGGGTGGTAGTGGGAGAACAGTCCGTGAGGACAGTGGAGTCAAAAGTAAGGTGACAGGAGGCACCCGAATCGAAGATCCATGGAGCAGTAGTACCAGAGGTGGCAGACAAGCCGTGCGCAGTCGCGGAGCCGGTGGAGGCTATGTGGCGAAGAAGGAGCTCCTCGAGGCGCTGAAGACGGTCCGGCTCAGGCGGCGAAGGAGCTGTGGGAGCAGTGGGGAGCGTCGAGGCCTCTGCAGTAGCCGCTGTACCACCAAAGTGGCGGAAAGAAGACGAACCACGTCCACGGTTCCGTCCACCACGACCGCCGCGTCGATCATCGCGTGAAGACGAAGTCCAACGTGATGCTCTCTCATCCGGACCCCAACAGGGGTTGCGAGGAGGACGAGTAGGGCACTCGCGCTTCATGTGACCGGGCTCCTTGCAGTAGTGACAGAAGACAGCCTCATCGGAGAACCCGGCTGCCAGGACAGTGTCGGAGCTAGGAGCAAGTGGAGGAGGACGAGCGCCCTGGGTCTGAAGGCGGGTCTCCTCGTCGACCAAAGCGAGTAGAGCATCCTCCAGCCGAGGGAGTGGCTCACGGTGCAGGAGCTGGGCAGCTATGAGAGCAAATTCCGGCCGAAGCGCTACCAGGAACTGGTGTAGGTGACCCTCGTCAAGGTAGCGCTGGAAATCCCTGGAGCGGGGGCAGGCACACCTCTCCGGGATCAGTGAGTCCAACTCATGCCAATAGGCACTCATCTGACTGAAGAAATCCTGAATGGTACGCTCCCCCTGACGGGCAGACTGTGAGTCACAGATGAGCTGATGCCAGCGTGCGCCTCCGCGCGGGAGAAAACGGTCCCGGAGATACTCCCACATCGCGCGCGCTGTCGGAAGGCGGCCGATGGGAGCAAGGAGTGGACGAGCAACAGAGGCCAGAAGGTACGCCCGGATGGCCTGATCGTGGCGGCGCCACGTGAGGGCAGCAACGGTGGTGGCCGTGGTAGCAGTCGCAGCAGAAGAGGCTGCACTGCTGGAGACAGATGAGGAACCGGAGTAGTCAATGGGAGGAGCATCCTTGCCGGTGATGTGACCCCACAGATCACGACTGGAGAGATCGGCCTTGACGGTGAGGGACCAGTCAGGCCAGTCGCTGGCCGACAGCAACTGAAACGCGACCGCCTTCAGCGGTGGAGAGATCGCAACGACGGACGGTACGGCTGGAGAGGCCATGGAGGAGGTTGTAGGGTGTCAGGGGGTGTCGGTGGGGGCGGTAGGGGGGTCGGGGGGGGTCGGGAGGGACTGTAGGGTGTCGGGAGGGGAGTGGGTGGGCTGTAGGGTGTCGGGAGGGCTGTAGGGGAACGGGTGGGCTGTAGGGAGGGGATCGGGTGAGCGGTAGGGTGTCGGGGGGGGGTCCGGGAGGTCTGTAGGAGGTAGGAGGAGGGTCGGATGGATGAGGGGGGTCGGCTGTAGGTGGGCAGAAGGAGGATGGGGGGGCCGACGGATGAAGGAGGGAGGATCGGAGGGGGAGGGAGGGGGGTTCAGCGGCTGTAGGTGGGCGGGTTAGGGCTGTAGGCCGGCGGGTTGAGGAGATGAGGGCCGGCGGGTGGCTGTAAATCGGAGGAGAGGGCCGGAGGGGGGGCGGTTTGAGGAGGGGGGGGGGCGGCGGATGGCTGTAGGGCAGAGGAGGTGGACCGGTGGGGCTGTAGGGCGGAGGAGGTGGGCCGGTGGGGCTGCCGAATAGGTGACCGGAGACCGGAGAAGAGTTGATGCCGGAGGAGAGGTCCGTCGTCGTCGTCGCCGCGCGTCGGAGAACCCTAGAGCTCTGATACCATGTTAGGAGATGACGGCTAGGGTTTTGGAGAGGAATAGAATGATTCCATTGAGGGACTCAAGCCCAAATATATGTACATGTAACCGACCCGACTGTACAGTAAACCCGACCCGACTGTACAGTAAACCCGACTCATTATATGTACATTAACATAAAAACCGGCACCAAGAGAGACCACCGAGAGAACCCAGTAGAAGTGTCTAAGATCCAACGAGGAATCGGTCCCGAAAACCCTCTCTCTCTCTCTCTCTCTCTCTCTCTCTCTATGTGTGTGTGTGTGTGTGTGTGTGTGTGTGCTTCCGTGTAGTGAATCGCACCCAGTGCGGCTGGCTATAAAGAGAAAAAGGTGTTGTTACCCTGGTGGGATGCCGCCCCTTCTCTCGTGAAACACAAATCCAGGTGGGCCCCCCATAATTAAAAGCTATCAGATAACAACAAATTATAGGAAGTGTACATGTTAAATTGAAGTTATAAATTAGTGGTCATTTGAGTAAATCTTGGATTGTCTTTTATCTCTTGGATTCAGGGGTATTATCTTGCAACATCTCGGGAGCTAACTCGTCTTGATTCGATCACAAAAGCACCAGTTATCCATCACTTCTCAGAGACAGTTGTTGGTATTATGACAATCCGGTGCTTCGGAAAGGAGGATAGTTTTTTCCAGGAAAATATAGACAGGGTTAATTCAAGCTTGCGTATGGATTTTCACAATAACAGTTCAAATGAGTGGCTGGGATTCCGGTTAGAATTGGTCGGAACTGTCATCCTCTGTATATCTGCTTTGCTCATGGTTACACTACCTAGCAATATCATCAAACCAGGTATTTATTTGAAGTTATTTCTAGCATTGATATCAGACTTTTTATGCTCATGGCCTGAGAAACTTGTATACTTGCCTTTCATTAGATAATTGTAGAGGAATAATGCATTGTTTCTGTAAACTGCCACTAGGTGCAGTGATAACCATCAATTCTTGATGAATGCTTTTCTGGGAAATAATCATTCTAGATGCTTTATTTTTTAAGGATCTCTGTATCATCCCTAATTAGCCTTTATCCAGTGAAATCTGGAAGGTTTTAGGCTTTTAGTTGAATCTCTGGCTTTTTATAATATTGGGCTACATAGCCTCATATTGGCTAAGGCTTGCATGTTACTATATTGTAGAGGATGTAGATTTGGATGCAATGTTGCTCAGTATGAGCATGGGGAATAAGTGCAGAAACCCTTCATCTGATATGAAGGATCCCATAAGACTATCTTACCTGATGCAAGAAGGATTACGTATGAGTACTCACATCATAATAATCGATGTGAATATTATTATTTTGATGTTCCAAATGTCCAGTGCACTGGTTGGGTTTGGCTCAAAATCTCCAATTGTTTGAACTATCGGGCCGATGGGTTTGTTGGCTACCGGGTCGGGTTGGGTTGTGGGTTTACTTTTGGAGTCACATGAACCCATTTTATCTGGGCATTTGGGGTGAGTTTTTCCACAAGGGTCTTATCTTCTATTCTCACACACAGAGAGAGAGAGAGAGAGAGAGAGAGAGAGAGAGAGAGAGAGAGAGAGAGAGAGAGAGAGAGAGAGAGAGAGAGAGAGAGAGAGAGAGAGAGAGAGAGAGAGAGAGAGAGAGAGAGAGAGAGAGAGAGAGAGAGAGAGAGGAGAAGAGAGAGAGAGAGGCAAAAATACGAGGAAGCTTGGAAGAAGGAAGATCAAAAGGCCATGAGCTCTATTGAGCTACACTTGTCTGACAAAGTCATGTACAATGTTATGGGGGAGACTTCGGCTAAAGAGACATGGGAAAAATTGGAGACTCTTTACATGGGCAAGACGTTCTCTAACATGCTCTTCTTGAAAGAGCAATTACTAAACCTTCATATGGACGATGGTGGAGATGTGATGGAGCATCTAAACGGGTTTAGCTGGTATATTAGTGACTTGTTAAGGGTGACGGTGAAATACAATGAGGAAGATACAGCATTGTTGTTGCTGAGATCACTACCACCATCCTTCAAGTACTTACGGACCACTCTCATGTTCGGCATGCGAGATCTCCGGTTTGAGGGGGCTATCCATGATATCATTTCTCGTATCAATATGTGCAAGAACACTGGAAAAGATACAAAGAGCGAGGTACTCTTGGTGAAGAGTTCGGATGGTCACCGGGGCCAATTCAAGGATAAGTCGATTCGACAAGTCCTATTTGAAAGCATGTGGAACTTCACTGGGTCCTTAGGTAATCCCACATCTCCTCAATTCGTTATTCCACATGTTTTCAAATAGGGAATGATTCGACACATATGAGGAGAAGAATGACAATGAATTCCTAATGGGAAACATTGCGGCTTGCAAGGTTGTCAGCTTTGGGATAGTGAAATTAAAGATGAATGATGGCACGATGAGATCTCTTGGAAACGTGATGCATGCAGGTGCTTAAAAGAATTCAAGTGTTGAATTTAAAACAATTAAAGATAGATTTCTGCACAACTTTAGTCAAATTTCAGCAAGGACTAAGAGCACTAATCATCATCCAATCATGCCCAAACAAGTTTAATTTAACGAAGTAATAAAACTAGCATGTGAATGACTAATTCCAGATTTAATAAAGAAATTCTAGCAATAAAGTGCTAACAAGATCTCAAATATAAAGCCAAAGTCTTAAAGATAAAACATAGATCTAAGCGATAGTTAACCTAATGGGTGAGATTCTTCAGAAGCCAAGTATTTTGAAACCCTAATTAAAATCAGCAATAGGCCGGATTGAAAGGATGTTTATCACATGAAAATATCGAGGGACGATTCAAACCGTGCTTTGGTCAATGCCGGCCGCTATCAAAGGCTCCGTTGTTGTAGATGAATGGGCGGAAGAAGAGGCATGGTTCGGAAGAAAGGGATGAGAAGCCGAGATGATTTGATCTTGTAGAAGAGATGATCTCCGCGTCGATCTTCTGCGAAGTCGTAGACGAGGGCGTGGCGACGATGAAGAAGCTTGCGGAGAGAAGAAGAAGACTAGAAGCAAGAGGATTCTTCAGATGAGACGTTGAACAAGCGACCCGCTTCTCCGTTCTAGGGTTTCAATTCATCATCATAATCTATCTTCAATTAGGGTTTGTAGGACATTATAGGAAGGGAAACAACGAAGAAAAAGGAAAGAAAAAGAGAGAGGCGTCCGCACGGGAAAGAGGAAGGAGAGGATGCGGGCACGCTTCCCGAGGCGTGTCCGCGCGGGTTTTGCCGTGGGAAGAGAGAGAGCGGACGGGTGAGGAGATAGACATGGGCTTTTTAGGGCTTCTTGACTCTCTTTGAATCTCATTCATTTAGATTTTTTCTCACTTAAGATCCCATGACTAAAAACCAAACACAGAAATGAGTCAGTTTGGCATCTGTGGGTCGAGCCGGATGCGAACATGGCTCACACCTACCCAAACCAAAAATAAAAACAAAAATAACTCAAGATCCGTCAGTCGGATCGACAGAAAGTAAAAACCAAAGTCGTTGGCAATCGCAATAGCTCTCCAATGATGCAGACGGATTGGCGATCGGCCTTCTGGATCTCCGTGGGGAATCAAAATACTCCCTCAGCTGTGAAAATCTGCACGTAGGGCTCGTCTGCATCAAGTCCCCCGGACTTAAAAGAACTTGACTCCTGTCGAGTAAGGTCCTGGATCGGGTGACTGCTCTCCTGGCAGTAGTCACAACCTCAGTATTTGCTCCAACTGCTCTCCCGGGTCTGGTGGCCAAGTAATCAGCATCAAGTACTCAGCGACTTCATCTAGCATTCCCTGCCCATCAACGTCAAACAAAGACCTGAAAGCCAAAACCAACATCCTCCTTAGCACGAAAAGATCGTCAAGATATCCAGATAATTTCATGTGATAATAGGAATATAGGTTGACATGAAATTCAAAAGACATAAGAAAGGAAAGACCGCGGGAGCATAATATGTTGCGGGTCATCGGCTTGCGCAATATGCTATTGTTCCTATGAGAGGCCATGGGTTGCAGGTGCAATATGTGTTGCTCAAAGTGACCTGCACACGTGGTAAAACAAGTGGATCCTAGACTAAGAAGATATGTCATGCCGTCATTGTCTGGATTTAGTGAATAAAATAAGACATTAAATAACTCATCAAGCCACTTGTTATGACTTCGAAAAAGTAAAAATGATGGGCTTTTCGAAATCTGAAAGCATGATTCATAAGTACCCAGCATTGAAAAGTGAACAAGCATAGCAAAATCTTTTTTAATGCTCAATTCAACACTTGGTCGATAATATGGATGCACACATGAATGGACTGTTAATGTAAAGATGTCAGGCAAATGATGAATGCGAGTGCAAGTGATGCGAGTGCAAGTGATGCCTACAGATTTTAAATGCAAGGTGCATGCGATGGAATGCAAGATGTTGTCTAACCCCTTCTCAACTATTAGTGAATCAGAAGAACACCCTACTAAATTATCTGCAAATGGTAGTATGGGATGACTCTGACTCAGAAGAGTTTTAGGTTCATGGGATCGTTTTCTCTTAAAACACGTGGGCTATAAGGTGACGTTGATGCCGTCCTTAAGGAAAGTATAGGTGTTGGCTTTTCCGTGATGTAGTGCATCTCGGTTGAATTGCCATGGACGCCCAAGGATAATATCAGCTACTTCCAAGGGAAGGACATCACACCAAACCTCATCTCGATATTGCAGCCCAACCGACAACTTAGCCAAACAACAATGAATCACTAGTTTGCTCGTAGTGTTGTCTAGCCAAGATGTTTTGTAAGGGTAATGGTTTGACTTTCCACTTCTTGCTCCTGACTATCCCTTCACTGATTAAGTTGGTGGTGCAACCTCCATCTATCAAGACACAAAGGTCCATGCCATTGACAGTGTAGATTGTTCGGAACAGCTCGAATCTCTGGTTCTTGCAATGTGGCTTTGGGGGTCCTCCACAGAGCTCGTGGGGTAGTAACGCTTTAGGTGCCTGGGGTGATGGAGACTGGTGAATAACTAATAGTGGGGCAGTCACGTCATCCCCCTCCAAGACCAACTCATTGAAGTTTTCCCCCTCAGACTCATGACTGTCCTCTTCATTATCCGTGAGATTTGTCTGTGGATTGAATTGACGTCGAGGACAATCGACTGACTTGTGACTCGGCTGGTTGCACTTGAAACACTTCATCGTGCTCGGGTTGGTTCCTAAGACTCCTTTACCCTTCTCAGTGGGTGTAGGGACTGCACCAGCTACAGGGGAAGGTCCAGGGATTGGTCTACTAGCAGATCCGGATGGTGCCCTAGTGTTGTCATATCATCGGTATGCAGATCGGGAGTGGTGAGACTCAACTTTCTTAGCCCGACGGTGTGCATCACTGGCCTGATACAAGTCATGAAGGGACACCACCTCTTGAATTGAGGGCCTAAGACCATTGACGTACCTAGCGACGCTCTGCTCTTCATCTTCATGCAGATCATTGCGAGCCTGGAGCTTGTAGAACTCGTTGGTGTAATCGTCCACCGACTTATGCTCTTGTCGCAGGTTTTGGAATATTTGGAACACGCTCTATTTGAAATAAGAAGGGAGGAACTTCTGTTGCATTTTCCCCCTCATGTGTGTCCAAGTGGAAATCTTGCCTTTCCCCTTTCTAACCCTCGTGGTCTGCAACTGTCTCCACCAGATCAGTGCATGACCTTTTAATTTGAGACTAACAAACTTGGCTTGTTTGTCTCGGGGGATTTCCTTCCACTCAAAATATTGATCAATTCCCTCTGCCCAATTTAAGAACTCTTCAGGATCCATCCTACCTTCAAACTCAGGAATTTCGATTTTGATACCCTGATCCCAGCCCCAATGGGATTTCGTTTTCCTATGAGTTTTCCTACTGCGCCTATCAGACCCGTCAGATGAACTGACGCTATCACTTCCTGACTCAAGATCTAACTCACTACGCTCTGGAGATGCTCTAGCCCTGTGCTCTCGATAGGGTCGAGATGGATTTTGGGAAGTGGTGAAGGCCAAGGTCAAGGCTTCGATCTGGGTCTGAAGCCTATCCATGTTTTCTTGTTGCCTTTTGAAGGCATCTTGCCAAGAGCGGGGTGGGGAAGGTTGTCTTGGTGGTTCAGCCATTGGAGACTCTCTAGAAGATGCTATCAACTCACCACAGAGAGAAATGGGTGATCCTAATTTGGATGCGCACACGCGGGATGCTAGTTTGCGAAGTAATGCAAAGACACAAAGACTAAAATGAAAAGAAGGAAAATAAAAAAAAATTCAGCAAGCACACAATGATGCGAATGATGCAAGATGATCGGCCGTTGCGTAAAAACGCGACGACTAGTGCACTCTATACCAACTTGATGCATGCAGGTGCTTAAAAGAATTCAAGTGCTGAATTTAAAACAATTAAAGATAGATTTCTGCACGCCTTTAGTCAAATTTCAGCAAGGACTAAGAGCACTAATCATCATCCAATCATGCCCAAACAAGTTTAATTTAACGAAGTAATAAAACTAGCATGTGAATGACTAATTCCAGATTTAATAAACAAATTCCAGCAATGAAGTGCTAGCAAGATCTCAAATATAAAGCCAAAGTCTCAAAGATAAAACATAGATCTAAGCGATAGTTAACCTAATGGATGAGATTCTTCAGAAACCAAGTATTTTGAAACCCTAATTAAAATCAAAGGCTCCGTTGTTGTAGATGAATGGGCGGAAGAGGAGGCGTGGTCCGGAAGAAAGGGATGAGAAGCCGAGATGATTTGATCTTGTAGAAGAGATGATCTCCGCGTCGATCTTCCGCGAAGTCGTAGACGAGGGCGTGGTGACGATGAAGAAGCTTGCGGAGAGAAGAAGACTAGAAGCAAGAGAATTCTTCGGATGAGACGTCGAACAAGCGAACCCGCTTTTCCGTTCTAGGGTTTCAATTCATCATCATAATCTATCTTCAATTAGGGTTTGTAGGACTTTATAGGAAGGGAAACAACGAAGAAAAAGGAAAGAAAGAGAGAGAGGCATCTGCACGGGAAAAAGAGGAAGGAGGGGACGCGGGCACGCTTCCCGAGGCGTGTCCGCGCGGGTCTTGCCACGGGAAGAGAGAGAGAGCGGACGGGTGAGGAGATTGACATGGGCTTTTTAGGGCTTCTTGATTCTCTTTGAATCTCATCCATTGAGATCTTTTCTCACTTAAGATCCTATGACTAAAAACCAAACACAGAAATGAGTCAGTTCGGCATCTGTGGCTCAAACCGGATGCGAACATGGCTCGCACCTACCCAAACCAGAAATAAAAATAGAAATAACTCAAGATCCTTCAGTCGGATCGACAGAAAGTAAAAACCAAAGTCGTAGGCAATCAAAATAGCTCTCCAATGATGCAGACGGATTGACGATCGGCCTCCTGGATTGCATGGTGTGTGTTCTCTCCATGTATAAGGAGTAGGCCTGTCAATTAGGCCCTCCCAGAAGGGCACCCGGCCTATAAAAGCCCATCAAAAACCCAGCCTGTTAAAGGCCAGGCCCGGCCCGGGCTTTGTATGTCAAAGGGCCGGGCCCGAGCTTAGTGTTTTCCAGCTCGACCGTCCCGTTTAATAATATATAGGTATATATTGTTAGCGGATAGTCCCACATCGGTAAGGGAGGCACCCATCACCCGCTTAATATACCCGCTGTGGACCTTCCCTTACAACCCGGGTTTTGGGGCGTGAGGATATCTAACATGGTATCAGAGATAGCCCGTCTCCTGCTCCTGCTCCGGGTGCTCCCCACCGATCGTGCCTTGCCATGCGTGCTCCGCGTGGGAGGATCCTTGCCACGCGTGCTCCGTGTGAGGGGGAGTGTTAACGGATAGTCCCACATCGGTAAGGGAGGCATCCATCACCCGCTTAATATACCCGCTGTGGACCTCCCCTTACAACCCAGGTTTTGGGGCGTGAGGGTATCTAACATATATAATTAATTTTATACATTAATTTTAGTAATATCCATAAATATATAATTCAAAATCTCTCTCAATACGACGGATGAGCATCAACACGGCTACACAAGGCATCAATAATTTTACTGGTCAAACTACCCTTAAATAATTTTAATTAAATAATATAGCCTCATAATTAGGTAGGGTTTAGAGTTTAAACATGCATGAGCTTATGCTACAAATGACTGATGCTCCTCATGCCACTTCATTGTTCAAAGATTAAACATGCATGGGCTCATTCAACATAAGATGGTTGTTTATACATAGGCCCGACCTGGGGTCGGGCTAGGGGCAGAGATTTTAGGTCCTTAAGGGCTCGAGCCCGGGTTCGGGCCCGCCTATATATGTAAGGGGGCCCGGGCTTAGCTATGTGGAGAGAAAAACTCAGTTAGGGTTGATAACCCTAACCTCTTATATAACCAAATAAATATCAGAGTTACATATAAGCCCTCAAAGAAACAGAAATTAGTAATAAGGACAAACTTATTACTGATAAGGACAAACATAAAAAACTCTTCAATACTCCCCCTCAAGCTGGAGCAAAGACGTCAGACATGCCCAGCTTGGAAATAGTAGGTAGAAGACGAGTAGGTCCAACAGCCTTGGTAAACGCATCAGCAATCTGGTCAGCAGATGGAATGAACACTGGAGTAATGGTACCAGACCGAACATGATCTCGGAGGAAGTGAATATCAACCTCAATATGCTTAGTCCGCTCATGAAGAACAGAGTCAGAAGCAAGCAGAATTGCTGACTGATTATCACAAAAAAGAGTCGAACAACCTGACGTAGGAAATCCAAGTTCTGATAAAAGGGAATGTAACCAAATCAACTCTGTGGTCCCATGTGCCATAGCACGATACTCAGCCTCCGCAGAAGATCGAGAGACAACATGCTGCTTTTTACTCTTCCATGAAATAAGATGCTCACCATAAAATGTGCAGACGCCAGAAGTAGAACGATGGTCGGTAAGGGAACCAGCATAATCCGAGTCAGTATAACACGATAACTTGGATCCATCCTGGGCCCGATAAAAAAGCCCAAGGCCAGGAGCAGCTTTAAGATAACGTAAAATCCGAATTGCAGCCGACAGATGGGATGTTCGGGGAGCATGCATAAACTGACTTACCACACTAACTGCAAAGCTGATATCAGGCCGAGTGTGAGTTAGATAAATCAAACGACCAACAAGACGCTGATAGGAACTTGGATCAGAAAGAAGATCGCCTGATTCTGCATGAAGACGATGATTAGCATCCATCGGTGTACGAGCCGGTCGACACTCAAGAAGACCAGTATCATGCAAAAGATCAAGTGTATACTTCCGTTGAGAGATAGAGATACCCTGGCGAGAGCGAGCTATCTCAATTCCCAGAAAGTAACGAAGAGGACCAAGGTCCTTTACTTCGAAGGCAACCTGAAGAGTATTCTTGACGGCAGTAATCCCAGCTGCATCATCCCCTGTAAGAATAATATCATCAACATATACCAGAACAATAACACGTCGACCCTCTGCAGTGATCTTAATAAAGCAGGTTGGATCAGCATAACATCGAGTGAAGCCAATACGAAGAATCACAGTACTAAAGCGCTCAAACCACACCCTGGGAGACTGCTTCAAGCCGTAAAGGGACTTGATTAAGCGACAAACGTTTCCCGAATACTCCCCCTGAAGACGGTACCTCGGAGGAGGGTCCATATATATCTCCTCGGCGAGATGACCATACAGAAAGGCGTTCTTGATATCAAGCTGATGAAGCGGCCAAGAGTGGCTAGCAGCAAGGGAAAGCAGTAGACGAACACTTGTCAACTTAGCAACAGGCGCAAAGGTAGCTCCAAACTCATCAGCAGTCTGAGTAAAACCGCGAGCAACAAGCCTGGCTTTGTAACGCTCAAGAGAACCATCAGCACGATACTTGACAGTGTAGACCCACTTGCACCCAACAGTACGCTTCCCAGGGGGAAGAGGAACCAAAGCCCAAGTTCCATTCTGGCGCAAGGCAGACATTTCAGCATCCATAGCTTTTACCCACTCAGGATTACGTAGAGCCTCAGTAGTAGAACGAGGAATGCGAATAGAGTCTGTGGCAGTGAGATAAGCATGATATGCATGGGAAAGGCCTTGATAAGAGACAACACTCGCCAAAGGATGATCAGTAACACAAGTACGCTTACCCTTGCGAAGAGCAATTGGCACATTATCAGAAGAAACAGGAGGGATAGAGGAAGAAGGAGGTATACCTGACGTCGGAGGAGGCTCTGGCACATTAAGAGGGCTAGGCGGGATAACCGGAGCCTGATGCGACCGCCTGTGATAGGTGTGGATAATAGGCGGGCTAGGAGGCACCATACCGGTGGTAGGAAAGACAGGCATAGGCTGAGCAACCGTAGATGGCATAGGAGCCGACAACGGTGAAGACTGAACCCGAAAGAAAGCCTCGTCCTCATGAAAAGTCACATCCATAGAATGATAAACCCGACATGATTTGGGGTCAAAACAGCGATAACCTTTGACCCCAGAGGAGTAACCAAGAAAGACACATCGAATAGACTTATCATCAAGTTTAGTCCGGGAAGGACGACGATCTTGGACAAAACACACACAGCCAAAAACGCGCAGAGGAATAGGAAAAAGGGGCAGGGTAGGATGAAGTATATGGAACGGAGTTTTACCAGCAAGAGAACGTGATGGAGTCCGGTTGATCAAATAGGCGGCAGTAAGAAGAGCAGAACTCCAGAAAGATTTAGGAACCGACATCCCGCGAAGAATGCATCGAACAATATTCAAGAGATGACGATTCTTCCGCTCCGCCACACCATTTTGCTCAGGTGTATAGGGACATGAAAACTGATGAATAGTACCCTGTGCTGCAAGATAAGAAGTAAAAGAACAAGACGTATACTCACCACCATTATCAGAGCGAAGAACACGTATGCGAGCCCCATACTGAGTTTGAACCATTGCAGAAAAGTGACAGTACATAGTAAACACATCAGACTTACGCTTCAAAAGATAAACCCAACAGCAACGAGAATAATCGTCAATAAAGGTAACATAGTAACAAAAACCATCATAAGCAGTCACGGGAGACGGGCCCCAGACATCAGAGTGAACTAACTCAAAAACAGAAGATGACCGACTAAGAGATGGAGAATAAGAACTACGAGTGTGTTTACAAAGTTCGCACACATCACAACGAAAAGAAGAACTAAAGGACTCAGGACAGACAGATGCCACAGTAAGGGGACTAGCATGACCAAACCGAGCGTGCCACAGAGCACCAGTCGTGGAGGTAGATAAGCGAGCAGGAGAAGCAGTAGAAGTAACAGGCAGAGCAGCAGCAGCAGCAGGAGGAACAAGCGGTCGGTCCAGCAAGTATAACCCATCCTTCTCACGGCCCGTGCCAAAAGTCCTCCTCGAAGTCAGGTCCTGAAAAACACATCCACCAGGAAAAAATGTCACAGAACAATGCAAAGAATGAGTCAAACGACTAACAGATAGCAAATTAAGGGACAGTTTAGGAACATGCAGAACCGAATCAAGATTAACAGCAGAAGAAAGAGGAACAGAACCCTTGCTGAGGATCGGTGTAACAGACCCATCAGCAAGGCGCACATTTTGCTGACAAGAAGGCTCAATATGAGAAAGAAGACTAAGCTCACCAGTCATGTGATCAGTTGCACCAGAGTCGATCACCCAGGGTGAAGAACTGGGATCAACCCCTGATGCTTGGAAAGCGAACGAAGTACCTGAGGATGAAGCAGTGGATGCTGAGGGCTGAGAAGGCGGATGCTGAAGATGCTGAAGCTGACTCATCAGCTGCTGCACTTGCGAGACCATCTGGCTCAAATCCGAAACACCAGGAGTCGGAGAAGATGTCGACGAACTAGAAATATCTGCAGCAGCCACAGTCGGGGAACGAGAAGCAGGTGGGGGGGTAGTACGCAGATGGGGGTACAGCTGGAAACATCTGGAGCGATCATGAAACTGCTTGCCACAGTAGGTACAAGGACCGGGAGGACCAATCGGGCCACGACCACCAGGTAGACCACGCCCACCAGACATAGAGCGACCTCCACGACCACGAGCGTGCGAGAGCGGAGGACGGGAACCAGAAGCAAGAGCCATCTGCTCAGTTGGAAGATCCCCGGACGGAGAAACAAGCACCCGCTGAGCACTAGTAAGACGAAGGCGACGCTCCTGATCAGCAACAAGAGAGAAGGCATCAAGAAGATCAGGGAGAGGGGACATCCCAATAATCTGAACACGAATAGCCTCAAACTCGGAGCGAAGTCCCATCAGAAACTGATACGTCTCCCTTTTTTCCTGTCGACGCCGAGCAAGTGCAGCATCAGTAGGGTCCTGGAAAGCACTCAATGGCTCTAAGTCAGACAGCTCGAGAAAACGACTCTGAAGAAAAGAGAAATAATCTTGAACAGAACGATCGCCCTGAGTAGCGGCAGTGATTTCCCGATAGACAGCATAAATCCGAGCATCAACCCGAGTGTGTCCATAAGTTCGTTGGAGAGCAGACCATAAACCAGAAACGGAATCATACCGCATGAACTGCTCATAGATTTTGGGCTCCATCGAGCATTGAAGCCAACCAAGGATCTGAAAGTTTTCGGTAGTCCACTTTAACAACTCGGCTGCATCGGTAGGTTTTGAGACACCAGTAAGCCATGCAAGCTTATCTCGGCCGGCTAGATAGATCCGAACAGAGTTCGACCAGGAAAGAAAATTCTTGTCATCCAAGAGAACAGTAGTAATGCGACGGGCAAAACCGTCATGCGAGCCAACAAGTGGGGCGACCTTGGAATCCATAGGGAGTGATGAAAAAGAACCGAGAGAGTAGGAAAACGGAAAGTACCACCCCAAACAAAAAAAAAAACTGAATCACCACCCCCAAAAAAAAAAAATCCCAAGGAGAGATTAGACCAGACAAAAAGAAGGGTCGAACAATCAATTAATCATCGTCAATTGGCAGAAGCAAGATCAGGAGGCACTGAAAATGCTGCTATTTTCTTTGTTTCTGTCTTCTCTCATGTTGGCTGGACCGCTGTTTTCCTGTTTTGATTGTTTGGCTGATGAAGCACACCCTACAATGCTCTGTCTTGACGTGTTGATGCTGCAATATCGTTCTGTTTTGCTCTGTTTTGCACTGTTTTTCGCTGGTTTGACGTGCTGATGCTGCTGAAGAATGATCTGTTTTGCTGATGAAGCAAACAGTGGGCTGCACGGGGGGCGACAGGGGGCACGGGGGGGGGGGGGAGGAGAGGACTGTGGGGGGGCTGTAGACGGGCGCGGGGGGCAGCAGAGGGCTGTGGGGGCACGGGGAGCAGCAGAGGGCTGCACAGGGGGCACGGGGGGGGGGGGGCAGCAGAGGACTGTGGGGGGGGCTGTAGACGGGCGCGGGGGGCAGCAGAGGGCTGTGGGGGCACGGGGAGCAGCAGAGGGCTGCACAGGGGGCACGGGGGGGGGGGGGGGGGGGGGGGGGGCTGTAGACGGGCGCAGGGGAGTGCGGTGGCGCGGGGTGTCGCAGGAGAGCGCGGGGGAGGCTCGAGGTGGAGCGCGGGAGGGCGCGGGGGCGAGCGGAGTGTCGTAGGAGTGGCGCGGGGTAGGTGTGGGGTGTCGCCGGGGTCGCGCGGGGTGTCGCCGGGCGTCGGGGTCGCGCGGTCGTCAGGGGTCGCACGAGCGTCGGGGTCGGGCGGGGCTCTGATACCATGTGGAGAGAAAAACTCAGTTAGGGTTGATAACCCTAACCTCTTATATAACCAAATAAATATCAGAGTTACATATAAGCCCTCAAAGAAACAGAAATTAGTAATAAGGACAAACTTATTACTGATAAGGACAAACATAAAAAACTCTTCAATAAGCTAGGCACGGCCCGTTGACAGCCCTGATAAGGAGAGGTAATGTTATACAAGAGAGTATTCTCTTCAAAACCCTAGTCTCCTCCTCCCCCCCCCCCCTCCTCTCTCTCTCTCTCTCTCTCTCTTTCTCATAACATGGTATCAAAGACAAGTTGCTCGGCCTAGGGTTTCGAAGTTCTCTCTTTAACCACCGGTGACCTCGAGAAGGCCGTGAGGTCGTCCTCGATCCGTGACTAACTCATCTTGCCGCTTTCCAGTCTCTCTTTGGCGATGTCTTGCCAATCGAATCATGCCCACGATCGGCGTCTCTCTCTGATCACCACAATCTTTTCCTTTCGACCAATGTGATCTGGTTCGCCTTTGTCACCTCTTGATTCGTTGGTGAAATATCTCGACCAACACGATCTTTTCCTCTTGACTGTGTGACTTTTCGATTGCCTCTGTAGAAACCTTGCACCGACCTCACAACTTTCCGTGATCATGATTTCACGATGACGGCCAGTCAAAGGGCATCCTTCGAGCTTGTCGAATGTTGCTGCTTCTTCCTTAAGATCCATGTCTTCCTCTTAACGCAGAGGCACCTCCAGCTCCGGCTCTGTTCGTTGAAACAGAACTCGACATCCTCTTGGTTTGCTGAAATAGAGCACTGATTTCTCTCCCTCCAAGCGTGGGTTTCCTCTCCCTTGACCCTCCTCTTCCTCTGGTGGAGGTCGACAACTAGGGGGGATCAAAGCCCCCCCTCCTCTTCCTCTGGTTGAGCAGCAGCCGGATCTATTCATCACTGCCCTCAAGCTGCTCCATTTCTTGATATTTCTAACCCTAGATCCGATCTCTTGGTACAAGCAATGATCAGATCTATTTTGGTCGTGGTTTTTTGCCGTCGGTAGCTACTTTCCAGTCGTAGACTGTGGCCCTATCTGAAGGAGGAAGGTGAGTGGCAGAAGCGTTGAGATCTCCGATCTATGAAGGTGGGGTTGACACGACTATGGTTCACATGCTTTCTCTTCTGCTGCGACCCCCATATTTGTGCAGTGAGTGTGGACAAATGACGTATTACTGTTTGTTGTTCCGACCCAAGGGCTCCATTTGTTGTTCCTCTTCCCCGCCTGACCTCCTAGGCTTGAAATCATCGACAGACTAGAAGCAGCTCGTCAATCTACCATAGCAGAATCGTCTCTTTGGTTGCAGCTCCTTCCCTCCTATGGGATCTGAAATGTCGATATCTCTCTTCTTTGTTCTCTTTTCTCGCGTCTTGCACGAGTATGTGCCATTTGCTCTCTTTTCTATCCGCCTCTTGCTTCGTCATCTAGCTTCTCCCCGGTTTCCTCTGTGTCGATTTCTACCATTGCCGACTGCCTTCGTCATCTCTCCACCTGTTTGGCATCAGGCCTCAGCGACCCTTGCGGCCTGCGTGCAGGTTGACCGAGTCCCTCGGTTGCCCTGTGTGCATGTCAATTGGGTTTCCAGGACAGCTTACTTGCAGGTCATCCTAACACTATTTTTACTTTTAAAAAAAGGATATTGGATATATTTTTTCTTTCTTTTGTTAACCAAACTGATGTTGATTTATACCCTAGATTAGTTTGGGGGGGGGGGGGGTTTAGATGTTAGATGTAGTCATAGTTTAGTCCCACATGGTATGTGGTATTGTAATGTCAGTGGGGCCCGGTCGGCCCAATTGTAGGGAACAAGGGGGCCGCATGTTGGTGGGGCCCGGTCGGCCCCATTGTAGGGGACGATGGGGCCCCATGTCGGTGGGGCCTGGTCGGCCCCATTGTGGGGACAATGGAGCCTGATTGACCCTATTTGTAATGCCAATTTGGATTAGGTTTGTGCTTGATCGGGGCCCTTGTGTGGGCTTTTATATTTAGAATTCCTAGTCTGACTAGGCCATGAAAATCATTGCCTACACCCTTCTCTTTGAAGGATTGATTTTCTCTTTCCGATAGCCTCCTTTGCCTATTCTACTCTCGCTTTGAGACATAGTAAGTGTGCCGAGAAGGTATAGTCGAGTAAAGACGATTTCTCAATGTTGAAGGTTTTCAGATATTAAGCGTTCATCTCATTCCGAATGATGAGAGGAAAAGTTGAAGCTTAAATCTTAAGTATGTACCTTTCTTGATTTTGAGAAGTAAAATGCTACAAATTGTGGGATCCCGAAAACAAGAAGAAAATTGTCAACGGGGAGTAATAAGAACAAACAAATGCTGGAGGCTCATATGAGCCTACAAGCATAGCTCAAGCTTGGTCAAAATAACCATCAAACCTCCAAATCGGTTTCAATGGGAAGATGAGGCTTGTTATGCTCTCATGGCAATTGAAGGTGATCCAACAAATTTTGAAGAAGTGGTTGCAAGCATTAACCAAAAAATGATGGATGGATGCTATGTTGGAGGAGATGAAAAGTCTTCACAAGAATTCTGTTTGGAGTTGGTCCCGAAGCCCAAATAAAGAAATGTGATTAGCTCCAAGTGGGTGTATCGGAAGAAAGAAAGTATGCAAGAAAAGGAAGCTTCGAAGTATAAGGCACGATTGGTTACCAAGGTTTTTCTTAGAAGGAGGGTGTAGACATGGTGCGGTTTTGGTTTGCCAAAATATAAAACCGTCGCGGTGCGGTTTCAGTTTTTGGTTTCGGTGTAGCGGTGTGGTTTCGGTTTTGACCAAAACCGTATAAAACTGCACCGTTTAGGCAATTATAATGATAAACTGCGATGCACCACACCACATAGCACCGCACCGCACCGCATGGTGCGATTTCGGTTTTACATAATGGTACACCGTTGCGGTACGATGCGGTTTCGTTGTAGTGGTTCGGTGTTGCGGTGCGGTTTCGGTTTTGCCCAAAACCGCACTGAAACCGCACCGTTGCCATCCCTAGTTGGGTGTATCTCTATTGCCTTAACGCTATTATAGTGAATCCCCGCCAAGCTCCAAGCTCCAAGCTCATCCTTAGGACGTAGCCCACATTAGGTGGACCTCATTAAATCTCGTCTCATGTAATTGTTGTTTGCTTTCTCTTTGTGGTTATATTCCTTGTTTGTCTCCATCATCATTTTTTATCAAGAATGAGCCAGGTGTGTGGTGCACGCAAGGTGTTTGACAAAATTCAGCAGTGAACACCTGGCGAGTCTCTTCACCAACAACACTTAGGATGACACTGTTCCAATTCCAAACTTTGGAGTGCTACACTAGCACAATCTGAAGTTTAGCAAATCTCCTTATAGACCGATACTTGACTATGCAAATAAACCTGCCTGCTAGAAATCTGTTTATTAATGTATTCTACTAACTAAGAAAATTCAAAATCTGTTTGTTCTATCGAAAAGTACAATATAATATTAACACATGCTGATCACTTATAATGATGTTATAACCTAATATGATTCTTTAGAGTTCCATGAGACCTACAGGAATTGACTATTGGTTTCTGTGATGCAGAACTTGTTGGTCTCTCTCTTTCCTATGGTCTCTCTCTCAACACTCTATTTTTTTATGCAATATGGATCAGTTGTTTCGTAGAGAATAGAATGGTGTCAGTTGAAAGGATAAAACAGTTCTCCAACATTCCTTCCGAGGCAGCATGGGAAATCAAAGACTGCCTTCCTTCACCGGCCTGGCCCATGAAAGGAGATATCATGATCAGTAACTTTAAGGTTACTCATTTAAATAACTGGGACTATCTTGGTCTTCTTTGAATTTCGAAGTTAATTCTAAACTTTTCTGATTTCTTTGCTGCTAGCTAAAATTAAATGAGTCTTATTTGAATGCCATTTGATACTTAATGTTACCTTCTAAGAGATTACGATGAGTGAATCAGTGTTATATTTGAGATAGTTCTTGAGTTCGTGCCTATCTTGTCCAATTTAAATTTTTTTTATTGACAAGCTACACTTCACACTGATAGTTGTTTGTTTTCTCATGGCCTCTGTTGGTGAGTAATGTTAAAATAAGCTAAATATTGTGATTTGGACAGGTAAGGTATCGGGCAAACACTCCTCTAGTTCTCAAAGGCATTACACTTAACATTCGAGGAGGAGAAAAGATTGGAATCGTGGGCAGGACTGGGAGTGGCAAATCAACATTTATACAAGCTTTATTCAGAATAGTAGAGCCTTGTGAAGGGAAAATAATCATTGATGAAGTAGACATTTGCACATTGGGCCTTCATGATCTCAGGTCGCGTTTTGGCATTATTCCTCAAGAACCAGTTCTCTTTGAAGGAACAGTGCGAAGCAACATTGATCCGATCAGCCAATATACCGATGATGAGATATGGCAGGTATAAATGCTATATGTCTTTCCCTTATTTACATAAAAGGAATTTAAGGAACTAGTTTGATAGAACTGAGTGCTGCCTTCTGTTTTACCTTTTTTTACAGAGCATTGACCGCTGCCAACTCAAAGATGTCGTGGCTGCAAAACCTGAGAAGCTCAATGCGTTGGGTATTCTCTTTTTTCTTTTATTTACTTCTGGATTAACTACTCACTTATTTGAAACCAACTATCTCCACTTGAGATCTTGTGTTGTGCTAGAAGAAATTGCAATTACCTTGCAAATGCTGAACTTAAATGGAGTGAACATTACATAAGGACAGTAAGAGCTGTCTTAATTCTTATTTGGTCAAGTTTTCCATCACTACTTTATATTTGATTTTGCTCACAACAGTTTTATGATCAAATATTACATTTCTCATCAGTTTTAATCCTACTCGAGATGCTCACAAGTGGCATATGATAGTTTACCAATTTTGAACAGTGTGAATGCTAACTGAAGTATGTAACTTGAGGAGAAAATGTTGGAAATGTGCAACCCCATCTCATTAGGGAATGAGCCCACATATATATCGATGTAGCCCGTCGTAGGGAATGAAACCTTCTATTGCCTCATCTCTTCTATTTCCTATTCTTTTGGTGCATGTAATGGGGACTTGAAGAGTACTCACGAGCTTTGGAAGAAAGTTTAGATTATTGTGGTCAGCAGCCCCTGCTATCTTTTTCGTCTTCTTTTCTTTTAGTTGGCCATGCTAGTGAGGCTCCGGAAGTCCGAAAACTCCTTGATTAGCCTTTCGCAAGGCCAAGAACACAGCATGAAGCCCCCTTGTGAGGGAATTCAATTTATGATCTTGTCTCCTCACCTTTCCCTAAATCCTCCATCTTTCTATCTATCCCACTCCATCTCCTTCGCAAGATTATTATTTTCAGATTTTTCATATTGTTTTGATCCTTCACAAAATTATTATTTTCAGTTTTTTGTATTCTTTTGGTCCCTATTATTGATGCTTGTGTCTATCATTGAAACCATAACCTCCCCTTGTTAGGCTTAGTCAACCTAATCGATGATTATCTTTAGGTGCTCTAAATTTTATCTTTATAGTTGATGTTTGGTGATAATTATATGCAGAAGTCATGTCATAAATGTGTGTTGCATAATAATTCAGAAGTATCTTGCATACTAGAATAGTTAGGTTGGCATACCTTTGCTTCCTGTTGACGAATAGTCCCACATCGATAAGGGAGGCACCCATCACCTATCACCTGCTTAATATACCCCCTATGGACCTCCCCTTACAACCCGGGTTTTGAGGTGTGAGGGTATCTAACATGGTATCAGAGCTAGCCCGCCTCCTGCTCCTGCTCCCGCTCCGGGTGCTCCCCACCGATCGTGCCTTGCCACGCGTGCTCCGCGTGAGGGGGAGTGTTGACGAATAGTCCCACATCGATAAGGGAGGCACCCATCACCTATCACCTGCTTAATATACCCCCTATGGACCTCCCCTTACAACCCGGGTTTTGAGGTGTGAGGGTATCTAACACTTCCATAAGATTAAAATAAGATTTTAATGACTTAGGGATCTTTTTACCTGAATTATGTTTATAAGTATGGAAGAAATCTTTTCCCATTATGAATGGTTTTTTGTAGCTATTTCTTTATGAACATTTTTAAGAAATAGGGTTTTATGTAAATTGACCCCTACTGATTAGTCTAATTGCATATTAATCCCTGGAAACCTTATATTTGCATATAGATCCTCCAAAATTTATAAACTTGCACATATTCACCCCTCTATTACTATTTATCAACATAAAGTGACTTAACCACGGTGAACTTTTAACCTAAGGTCCAAATGACCCTTTTACACATGGGCAAAGGGGGGTGACTTACCACCTGGATTGACTAACACCAATTAGTTTTAACGCGAGTACCCTAACCCTAACTCCACTCCGGTCTCCCCTTCACACTCGTCGTACCCTCCACACTCATCCGACATCTAATCCACGCTCATCCAATAGGTCCAACAACCCTCCATGTTTACACCTAACAATCAACAATGGAATATCCTGAGTACATTCGCCCTTTTTAGATGGTAGCTAACTGAAGGGGTGAATATGCACAACTTTATATGTTTTGGAGGGTCTATATGCAAATATAAGGTTTACAGGGGTTAATGAGCAATTAGACTAGTGTGTAGAGATCGATTTGCAAAATCCCCTAAGAATTAACACTCAATCTAGGTTTTCTAGTGCATCATACATACATTTGAAACTCGTATCATAGTATGGCACCTAAACACAATAAAGCGGCGTATGGATGTCTCCACTATATAGCCATCTACATACTCTGACATGTACATAGACTTTTTTTTTTGTAGTTCTGTACAGAGACATTACATATGAAAATATAGAACACATTTAGCTAGTGTTGGTCTCTCTCTCTCTCTCTCTCTCTCTCTCACACACACACACACACACACACACACACACACACACACACGCACACACACATAGCAGATCCAATCTCGAACGTCTCCGTCCACCAGGACTGTACGAGGATAAAGGTGAAATAGCTAATAAGTAGATCCACAAATAGGAGGGAGAATGTCGGTTAGGTAGTTTAGCCACTCGCAAGAGTATTGTTGAAGTGGAAGATTGTACTGATACTTGAAGACTAGGGGTGGCAATCCTTGACTTGACCCGCCAACCCGACCCGAAGTTAGGGGGTTTGGCCTAAACGGGTTCGGGTCATAAACGGGTCGACCCGATTGACTCGTTTATTTAATGGGTCGGGTTCGGGTTTGTACTTATAACCCGATTGACCCGTTTACCAAATGGGTCGTGTCAACCCGACCCGAGCCAACCCGACCCAACCTGACCCAATCCGGCCCAATCTGACCCCGTCTTGACCCAACCCGACAAGTTTACATGGGTTCTGTTGACCCAACCCGACCCGACCTATTTAGTAAACGGGTTAAACGGGTCGGGTTGGGTCAACCCGTTTATTAGGCGGGTCGGGTTTGGGTTTAAGTTTTTGACCCGTTTATTAAACGGATCAGGTTCGGATTGGGTGTTTTGCCCTTATACCTATGTCTCAACCCGACCTGACCCATTGCCACCCCTATTGAAGACGCATGATCACAGTGAAGTCATGAGCACAAAAGGAGCCACCAAACTGAAGCTGAAAGATGATTGACTACACATCAACTAAAAGATTCATAATAGAGAGTGATGTCGCTAAAAGTGATGCAGAATGACGTAGAGTGACGGTCATCAAACAAGGGACAAGATGATCAACTTCCAATCTAGAACTGCTGAGCGGTTGAGGAGATCACCAATGTGAAGACCTCTGAGAGTGGTAGTTTAGCTATTAAACAAGTGGTATATAAATGTGCGTGAGAACACCTATGAGACACCATGAGCAACCAAGATGGTTCTCCCTTGTATCTTGTTAGGAGATGACGGCTAGGGTTTGGAGAGGAATGGAATGCATTCCATTGAGGGACTCAAGCCCAATATATGTACATGTATATCTATACAATCCGACCCGACTGTACAGTAAACCCGACCCATCTATATGTACATTAACACTCCCCCTCAAACTCACGGTGGATCATGAACCGAGAGTTTGCCTAGAAAATGTCGGAAGCGAGCAATCGTCAGGGGCTTCGTCAGAAAATCAGTTGTCTGCTCCGATGAGGAAACGAAAGACAGGGAGATGGTGTGGTCGATAAACGTCTGGCGAACATAATGACAATCAACTTCAATATGCTTTGTTCGCTCATGGAAGACCGGGTTGCTAGCAATCTGAATAGCACTCCGGTTGTCACAGAAGAGAGGGGTGGGCCCGGATATCACCACTCCCAAGTCGAGCAGAAGGCGGCGAAGCCAGACAATCTCAGCGGTGGTGGAAGCCATAGCCCTGTATTCGACTTCGGTGCTGGAGCGAGCAACAGACTCCTGCTTCTTGCTGCGCCACGAAATCATTGAATCACCCAGAAACACACAGTATCCTGTAGTCGATCGACGAGTGGCTGCATCTCCTGCCCAATCTGCATCGGAGTAGGCACGCAGCACCAACGGAGAGGTGGAGGGAAATAGTAGTGAACGGGTGATGGTGCCCCGGAGGTAGCGGATAATCCGAAGAACAGCTGCATAGTGTACTGACCGTGGAGCCTGAACAAATTGAGCTCCATGGGTGTATCAGCAGTGCGCGTGTCAGTAAGGGCAGCATCAGCAAGGATGTCGGAGATGTACTTCTGCTGGGAGACCAACAGACCATGAGCTGACCAGGCAATCTCAAGGCCCAAAAAGTAGCAAAGAGATCCCAGATCTTTCATCTCAAACTGACTCTGGAGGTGCCGCTGGAGAGAGGCGATGGTGGCACTGTCATCCCCAGTGATGATCATATCATCCACATAGAGGAGAAGAACTGCAATGCCCTGACTGGAGGAGCGAGTGAACAAGGCATAGTCGGAGTGACGCTCAACAAACCCGGCGGCTATAACTGCACTGCGAAATCGCTCAAACCAGGCACGAGGGGCCTGCTTGAGCCCATAGATGGCTCGACGCAACCGACACACGTGCCCTGGAGGAACTGAAGTGCCCGGAGGAGGAGCCATGTAGACTTCCTCGGAGAGATCACCGTGGAGAAACGCATTAGTGACATCCATCTGATGGAGAGGCCACCCTCGAGCAGCTGCCACAGCTAAAAGGGTGTGCACATTAGTCATCCGAGCAACTGGAGCAAACGTCTCCTCGTAGTCAATCCCATACTCCTGGGAGAAGCCGCGAGCAACGAGGCGAGCCTTGTGCCGCTCAATGGATCCGTCAGGTCGAGTCTTGACCTTGAATATCCACTTGCAGCTAACAGGCACCACCCCGGAGGGACAAGGCACCAACTCCCAGGTCTGGGTCCGCTGAAAAGCCTCAAGCTCAACTGACATGGCCTGCCGCCACTCTGGATGTAACGCTGCCTCACGGTACGATTGGGGCTCCCGATGGGTGTGTATAGCAGTAAGAAAAGCCTGAAATGATGGTGAATAGGAGACACTGGTAGAGTAGCCAGAAGAGTCAGGAGAGTCAGAGGGAAAAGCAGAGTAGCCAAACCTGTCAAGAGAGTAGTCATATCTGGCAGGAGGGTGATGTTCGCGCGCTGGGTAGCGCCGAACAGGAGCAGGATCCACGATCGGGGAGGAGGGGGCAGCAGCATCAGGCGAGGGAGTACCAATGTGAACCGACTCTGGAGGGGGAGCTGCAGACCGACGTACATAGACACGAGTAATGGGTGGTGGTGGAGGTGGCGAGGGAGACTGAGGAGGTGGTGGTGGTGGTGGAGGTGGCGGTGGAGACTGAGGAGGTGGTGGTGGTGGTGGAGGTGGCGGGGAAGATGGAGGTGGAGTAGGCGTGGGTGGGGCAACAGAAAACGAGGGTAGAACGGGAATGTGGAGAGGTGATGAAGGCGAGGAGGGTGACGTAGGAGGCAAGGAAATATCCCGAGACTCAGGGGAAAAGTACGGGACATCCTCAACAAAGGAAACGTGACGGGAGACACGGATCCGGCGAGCCAAGGGATCGTAACAACGATACCCCTTGTGCTCCCGACTGAGCCCCAAGTGAACACATCGAACAGATCTCGCAGAGAGTTTGGTGCGCTCATGGGGAGGAAGAAGAACGAAGCACGTGCAGTTAAACGTGCGAAGAAGAGAGTAGTCAGGTGGGCTGGAGTGGAGGCGCTCATATGGGGTGGCACCGGACAGAGCAGATGACGGAGTGATATTGATGAGGTGGACAGCCGTCATGACAGCTTCAGCCCAGTAAGAGTGAGGAACAGATGCAGAGAGAAGCAAGGCTCGTGCGGTCTCAAGGACATGACGATGCTTGCGTTCGGCCACGCCGTTCTGCTCATGGGTGTGGGGACAGGACTGCTGGTGAAGAGTGCCGTGAGATTGAAGAATCTCACGCATCTCAGAGGAGAGATACTCCTTGGCACAATCAGACCGAAAGGTCTTGATGCGCCGACCAAACTAAGTGTGTATCATAGTGGTGAATCTCCTAAAGATGTGAGGGACTTCAGACCGATGACGCATAAGATAAACCCAGGTGCACCTAGAGTAGTCATCGATAAAACACACATAGTACATGTAACCCGAAATGGATGCAACAGGTGCAGGACCCCAAATGTCCGAATGTACTAAATCAAATAAAGCATCAGATTGGGAAGCACTAGCAGAGAATGGAAGAGCTAGATGCTTTGCTAGTCTACAACCCGTACAAACAGAGAGAGAGGAGAAGGACGCTCGACCCAAAGCACCTGAACGGAATACACTTTTGAATCGATCACTCGATATATGACCTAACCTTCTGTGCCACAGGTCGGCATCGGAGGTAACAGACATGACAGACGCAACAGGAACGGAAGACACATGGAGATGGTCTAGCTGGTAAAGTCCTCATGCTCTACGGCCCAGCCCAATCCTCTGACCCGTCCGCGAATCCTGCACAACACAAACAGAAGGAGTGAAGGTGACAGTCAGGCCAGAGTCGCAAAGAGAACTGATAGAGATCAGATTAATGTTAAGACGGGGGGCATGATGGACATGGGGTAGGGTCAGGCGACCAAAAGGGTCAGAGGTAGTAGTGACGGATCCACATTGCGGAATAGGGACGAGAGTCCCATCCGCAGTGCGAACCTTCTGGTGGGTGGTAGTGGGAGAACAGTCAGTGAGGACAGTGGAGTCAAAGGTGAGGTGACAGGAGGCACCCGAGTCGAAGATCCATGGAGCAGTAGTACCCAGAGTGGCAGAGAGACTGTGAGCTGTCGAAGAGCTGGTGGAGGTGAGGTACCGAAGCAGTAATTCCTCAAAGCGCTGTAGGCGGTCGGAGTAAGACCGAGACTGAGCAGAAGTACCCGGAGTGGCAGAGAGACCATGATCTGTCGAAGAGCTGGTGGAGGCTAGGTATCGCAACAGTAACTCCTCAAAGCGCTGGAGGCGGTCGGAGTAAGACCGAGACGGAACAGGAGTGGTGGCAGGCAGTGCTGGAGTAGGGAGATCAGCAGCAGCAGCAGTCTCGCCATCATGGCGGAGGAGACCCTGACGACGTCCACATTCGACTGATGTGGTGGAGGGACATGGCCCGAGAATACCATCAAAACGAGGAGACGGAGGGACTCGACGATCAGCGACGGTGTGCAGGCAGTATGGGAGCCGAGAGATGCTGTAGGAAGCCATATCCCTGAAGTACGGGGGCGAACCGGCACAAGGAAGATCTGAGGCAGTCCGTACAGAGGAGACGGACAGTTCGGTACAGAGGAGAAGGGGGGGCGGTGGGGCTTCAGGGGGTGCAGGAGGGGGCGGGTAGGCTAAGGTAAGGGGTGGGGGGGGGGGCCTGTCGGGTGAGGAGGGGGGTCGGGGGGGGTGGAGGAGGGGGGTCGGGGGGGTGGAGGAGGGGTTGGGAGGGTGGTCGGGTGGAGGAGGGGGTCGAGGGGGGGCGGAGGGAGGGGGCGGGGGGGCCGGGCGGGTGAGGAGGAGGGGCGGGAGGGTGGTCGGGTGGAGGAGGGGGAGTCGGGGGGGGTGGAGGGAGGGGGCGGGTGGGGCCGGGCGGGTGAGGAGGAGGGGCGGGAGGGCGGTGGGGCTGCCGGCGGGTGAGGAGGGAGGGGGCGGGGGGGGGGGGGGGCGGGTGAGGAGGAGGGGCTGGAGGGCGGTGGGGCTGCCGGCGGGTGAGGAGGAAGGGCGGGGGATTGCCGGCGGGTGAGGAGGAGGGGCGGGGGGCTGCCAACGGGTGAGGAGGAGGGGCGGGGGGCTGCCGACGGGTGAGGAGGAGGGGCGGGGGGCTGCCGGCGGGTGAGGAGGAGGGGCGGGGGGCTGCCGGCGGGTGAGGAGGAGGGGCGGGGGGGCTGCCGAGCGGGTGAGGAGAGACCGGAGGGGAGGAGCTCGCCGGAAGGGGAGACCGTCGTTGTCGCCGTCGCACAGGAGAACCCTAGAGCTCTATACCATGTTAGGAGATGACGGCTAGGGTTTGGAGAGGAATGGAATGCATTCCATTGAGGGACTCAAGCCCAATATATGTACATGTATATCTATACAATCCGACCCGACTGTACAGTAAACCCGACCCATCTATATGTACATTAACATATCTACTCAATAAAATGAATGTCAGTACTCTACAGTCAACAATATCATTTATGGAGCCACTTCAAAATGAATTTTATTGTAAATCTCAATACAACTTGGTTTTGCAGAAAGATGTAATTCTTTAGTTGCTTATATATCCTAATATCGCCGTCTTGCAGTGGTTGACAATGGAGAGAATTGGAGTGTCGGGCAGAGGCAGCTTCTCTGTCTGGGACGGGTCATGCTGAAGCGCAGCCGGATCTTGTTCATGGACGAGGCGACCGCCTCGGTCGATTCGCACACCGACGCTGTGATTCAAAAGATCATTCGAGAAGACTTCTCGTCTTGTACAATTATCAGCATTGCTCACAGAATACCTACTGTCATGGACTGTGACAGAGTTTTGGTTATAGATGCAGGTAATCCCGTCCACTTAGCTATGGTTATTAAAGGAAAATCATTGATTTATGAACTTAAAAAGGAAAATAATCTTGAATAAAAAAAAAGTATATCTATGAACTCTTGAAGTTTATCTGGAAGCAATGCTGCTAAGATATAGAACAAATTACAAAAACCTCAGTTGAAGTATGCACCTTATTTCATTTTGGTCCCTCAACTATTTTATCCCAAAAATACCCTTGTCAATTTCTAATAAGGCTCAAATGATTTCTGAAATATACAACTTATATTTATTAGGACAAGGGTATCTTCGGGATAAAAGTTGATGGAGGGGGCTAAATGTAGACGGAGCATAGTTCGGGCTCAAGTTTTTTTTTAAAAGTCGAGGTACTAATATAAAATGGGGTGCATAGTTCAACGGCGGTTTTTGTAATTTGCCCTAAGATTTATTAGTAGCAGGAATGCGTATGGCCTCGCAAGCTTTCTTCATGTCATGCTTGATGTCAAACCTTTTTCGTGATCGGTATATGCTATGTATTTCTCATCGTATCACAACAAGCTCGAGATATGTATAATACTTGCAATTTGTATGTGAGCAGGATTGGCAAAGGAATTCGACTCCCCATCGAGATTGATCGAACGACCATCTCTCTTCGGGGCATTGGTCCAGGAGTACACCAACCGCTCAATTGAACTATAACCAGGTTGCTGGCGATGAAATTTGTCCGTTTCTTAAATGTAAGATCGCTGATATTATAACTTGATGATCAGTCGACGGTTGGCGTTGAGTCCTAAACAGTTTTGCCAAACGGTAGAAGATCCGCGATCGTTATATTTAAGACGCGAAGTTCGGGAGTAGCAGTTCGATAACGGCGGAATTGAAGGAAATAAAAGAGCTGGGAGCTATATTTTTGTTGTAATGGAAGACTCCTACCAAATTCTTTGGTTGTAATACAATATTAATAACATATGTTATTCTATTTTTAAATGTTCGAAGTTAATAAATTTGGTTGACATAGCGAAGGGAAAATTACAAAAAACTTCCATAAATTCTGCACCTCGTTTCATATTGGTCCCTTCAACTTTTTTCTTGATCAATTTTGAACCCTGAACTATGCACTGTCTGCATTTACCCCCCTACGTCAAATTTTATTTTGAAAAATACATTTGTACTAGTAAGCATAAGTTAAGTACTTCCAATATCATTTGAGTCGTATTGGAAATTGATAAGTGTATTTTTGGGATGTCAGAGGGGGCTAAATGCAGAAGGAGCATAGTCTGTACGTGAGGGGGTTCAAATTGTACTCCAAAAAAAAAAAAAGTCGAGGTACCGATATGAAAGTAGGTGTATATTCAGGGGAGCTTTTAGTAATTTTCCCTAGAGATCTTACAGAGCCTATTGAGCTGCTGAAAGTCTGTACCTTAGGGGCTAAAACTAAAAGTCGTCCGAATGAATTCTGTCCCTGAGATAATATGTATATTTATTTATATGACTGTATAATGGCAGAAGCTCCCAATACTGTGTACATTGGTCCTATACTAGGGGTAAAGGGGTAAATACGATATGTATAGTAACAGGTCGTCATCCGCCTTTCCTCCCCAAGTCGCCAGGGGCAACACTCGAGGTCAGAGTCGACGGACTTCGACCGCCACCAAGTAGGGGTGGGACTTGGGTGGGTTTGACCCGAACCCGACCCGCCCAACCTGAACAATGGACAAATATGGGCAAAACTAGTTAAAAACTTGGACGGATTTGGACAAAAAAAGATCAACCCGATTTCAATTTGGACGGGTTTGGGCACCGATCTTTCCAACCCGAGGTTCCTCGGGATGTGACACTAAGGTTGAATGCTTTGGTAGTTTTTTTTATGGAAATCAAAGAGGGTTTGATGTTGAATGCTAAGTGTTAATGTATATAGATGGGTCGGTTTTACATGTACAGTCGAAGCCCAGCGTGGGGCTCTCTCATCCGGACCCCAGCGGGGGTTGCGTCGATGACGTGTAGGGCATTCGCGCTTCATGTAGCCGGGCTCCTTGCAGTAGTGACAGAAGACAGCCTCATTGGAGAACCCGGCTGCCAGGACAGTGTCGGAGCTAGGAGCAAGTGGAGGAGGACGAGCGCCCTGAGTCTGAAGACGGGTTTTCTCGTCGACCAAGGCGAGTAGAGCATCCTCTAGCCGAGGGAGTGGCTCACGGTGCAGGAGCTGGGCAGCTATGAGAGCAAAGTCCGGCCGAAGCGCTGCCAGGAACTGGTGCAGGTGGCTCTCATCGAGGTAGCGCTGGAAATCCCGAGAGCGGGGGCAGGCACACCGCTCCAGGATGTCTCCCGCTACCAGAGGCTGGTTGGGATGCTCGTCTATCTCACTATGACCCGGCCAGACATTGCCCATGCTGTTGGCATTGTCAGTCAGTTTGTTCAGGCTCCACGGTCAGTTCACTATGCAGCTGTTCTTCGGATTATCCGCTACCTCCAGGGCACCATCACCCGTTCACTATTGTTTCCCTCCACCTCTCCGTTGGTGCTGCGTGCCTACTCCGATGCAGATTGGGCAGGAGATGCAGCCACTCGCCGCTCTACTACAGGATACTGTGTGTTTCTGGGTGATTCACTGATTTCGTAGCGCAGCAAGAAGCATGAGTCTGTTGCTCGCTCCAGCACCGAAGCCGAATACAGGGCTATGGCTTTCACCACCGCCGAGATTGTCTGGCTTCGCCGCCTTCTGCTCGACTTGGGAGTTGTGATATCCGGGCTCACCCCTCTCTTCTGTGACAACCAGAGTGCTATTCAGATTGCTAGCAACCCGGTCTTCCATGAGCGAACAAAACATATCGAAGTTGATTGTCATTATGTTCGCAAGGAGTTTCTCGACCACACCATCTCCCTGCTATACATTTCATCATCGGAGCAGACTGCTGATTTTCTGACGAAGCCCCTTACGACTACTCGCTTCCGGCATTTTATTGGTAAACTCTCGGTTCATGATCCACCGTGAGTTTGAGGGGGAGTGTTAATGTATATAGATGGGTCGGTTTTACATGTACAGTCGGGTCGGGTTGTATGGTCATACTTGTACATATATATGGGCTTGAGTCCCTCAATAGAGAGCATTGCATTCCTCTCCAAACCCTAGCCGTCATCTCCTAACACTAAGAATTCATTTGAAATATATGAGGATATGGGTTGGACTCTGTTTTCGTTATGCAATTCAAAGATTTTATTTATCCAATTCAAAATTTTGTTGGGTTTTTTTCCCATCTATTTATGTGCACAAGCATTTCTAATTGGGCAACCCGTCCATTATTTTGCAAATCGGGCAACCCGAGCAACTAGAATGGGCAAGCACAGGTTGGGTTTCCACGGGTTCCACGGGCAAAACGGGTTAAGGTTTGTGCAAGTCGGGTTGGGCATGGGAAGAACCTTCAACCCTTCCAACCCGCCCAAGTCCCACCCCTACCACCAAGCCCGCCATCCGGCAGGAAACCGCCTGTAGCCGCCCCCCCTGGCAGCATTCCCATGGAGAATACAAGCCCGTATCGCACTAGATCAGAAATGTACTGTACTTGTATTGTGTGTTTGTACTAAAACCATTAACAGTCTGTTGTTTTGGTTTCCACGGAAAGAAAAAATAAAGGAAACAGTTTCTTCCATGTCATATAATTTTTGTCGTTTTTTTCAGCAGAGAAATAAACCGCAGAAATTAATTGAGATCGAGTGGTACATCATGGTCGCCGGAGGTCGAGGAAGTACATTGAAGATCGACGAGGTCCGCTTAAAGGTCTATCTTGGTTGAGAGGTCCACTCGAAAGTTGTTGGAGGTCGAGAAAGTCTGCGTGAGGTCGACGTGGTCCGTCAAAGTTCGGGCAAATAACGTCTGCAAGATTAAGGTTTTGGAGCAGGTGAAGGGAAATGGGATTTTCGTATGTTTTGGGTAGACTCAATTCCTCGGTAGTAGAGCTGGCAAAAGCTGACCCGGCCTGCCAACCCGACTCGAGCCTGGCTTGCTTAACACAACCCTAACTCGACCAGTTTATTAAACAGGCCATATTAGGGTTTTGCATTTGTTGACCCATTCAAAATTGGGTCAACCTGACCCGACCTACCTAGCCCGTCTAACCTGCGTAACAGAACACGATCCCAGTTTCCTTCATACATACACCATTTGCCCACTGTACCCAAACCCGATCGTAAATCGCACTTAACTCGATTGACAAGTAAATGGACGTTGTCATGTCACTACTCACTGTGATTGAGAATAAGTAAAGGGACTATTTCATGTATAAGCTTTTTTTTTTTGAATTTGTGTAAAATTATATGGTGGAACATTATAATTTAAATATTAATTACTATATATTGATTTGCATTGTTTCTTATGTCTGGTTTGTTAATAAGATTTTGAAGTATTTGATAAATAAATTTAGTAACGCGTTAAATTATTTTGGAACCTTTGGATAATGTATGTTTAGATTAATAGGGTTAGATGGGTTAAGGTTAGGATTAGGGTTGACCCGCTTAGGATTCGGGTTGGGAAGGTTGACCCGTTTAATAAATGGGTTAGGATTAAGCCATTCTAACTCGCCAATCCTAACTTGCTAACCCTAACCCTAATCCGTTTGCCAGCTCTACCTGATAGCATGGAAATAACCGGCAAAAGAACAAGGGAAAGTTGTCTGTAAAATTCCATTTTCACTCACTAGTTCATTTCCTTGCTCAATTTCCAAGCAAAAAAGACCCTAAAGAAAATTAAACTATATTTGAATGAAATTATAAAAATATGTTATCTAAAACTCTTTACATACTGTTAATTTTCTGACTGTTAGACAACAAATACACATTAAGTTTGATCCCTGGGCATAACTACATGTGGGAATGCAGCCCAAAAAACTGGAAACCTGACCCGAACCCGACCCGAAAGTTAGGGTAAGGGTATAGATTGTGTACCCAAAACAAGATTTGGATAGGATATAGGTATAGGAACTCTACCCAATAAGTTTCGGGTATAGATATCCCAATACCCATACCCGCAAATTATTGTTACATATCTAAACTCTAAACAGCTCTCATCCTTACCCAAATTCAACCCTATTTCATTCCCTACTAAAAACCACCATAATAACAAACCGTAATAGCTGCTTTAAATTTTAATGTAATGCATCGATTTTTTTTTTTTTCCTTAAACAATTGTCTGTAGGGCAAGAGTGAATTGTTCGTAATTTATACCCGAAACCTGATCCAAAATCTGAAATCCCAATGGGTATGGGTAGGGTACAAACCCGCATAACCAGAATGGATAAGGGTCGAGTATGGACCCTGTCACTTTACTGCATCGAAACCCTAGTTACATCTTGTTCTTTAAATGAAGCGCACCACCTGTACCAAAATAAAATCAAGAACATGAAAGCAAAGAATGTAGTATACAACGATGTATCGAAAAATGTTACATGCATATCGGCTGAATAAAATGTCTCATCCCCACCAGATGGTATCATCCTCTGGACACCCGATCGTATCTGGCCAGCAGCCGCCACATCCGTCCAGCCACCACAACCAATCCACAAATGATCCACACCCAGCAGCACACCACATACAGCAAGGATGACACGAACAATGGGGGGGGGGGGGGGGGAGGGGGGGCAATGCAGCGGCTACCGAGAGGGCGCCTTCTTTCGGCTGAGAATCTCCTGCTCTTTCAGACGATGCTGAAACCTCGCGAGTCGGGCCTGGAGGCTTACAAGGCCTGCAGCCTTGCGCGAGAGCACAAAGCTCAGCTGGGCCACGTAGTTGTCGATCAGGCTGCCCGGCTGGTCAACCTCCGCCAACAGATTCATCTCCTGTTATGGCAACCACATCAGCAGGGGCACACGAAAGCAAAAGTCAACTACCGTAGGGAAGGGGGACGAAAACATAATCAGGCATTAAAAGCATCAAAACAGATGTTTTAAAGATCGTCATTAACAAGCATACTCTGCCAATGTTTTAACTGTTCATGTTGAGTCTAGGTTACAGGATCAGGGATGCCCTATTTGGCCACTCGAGGAGCAACTGGCAATGAACAGCGTGGACAAATCCTCTATGCTAACCCTAAAAGACAATTCAGGTAGAGAGAGAGAGAGAGTTGTGCGTGAATGGAATGCTTCACTTGGGCAATAGCCCTATATAAACATGAGATGGAGTCACCCAAGGTGAACATACCCCAAGAAAGGCTAACTAACCTATACAATGAGGCCAGAGAGAGAGAGAGAGAGAGAGAGAGAGAGAGAGAGAGAGAGAGAGAGAGAGAGAGAGAGAGAGAGAGAGAGAGAGAGAGAGAGAGAGAGAGAGAGATTTGTGCGTGAATGGAATGCTTCACTTAGTGGGGCAATAGCCCTATATAAACATGAGATGGAGTCACCCAAGGTGAACGTACCCCAAGAAAGGCTAACTAAACTATACAATGAGGCCAGTATGTTCATACGCTTAACCCCCACCCACCCCCCAAACTCAAGGTGGATCATACAACAAGAATTTGCTCGGGAGATTCCGAAGCACTTAATAATGTATCTTAGTAAAGAAGTATGCAAGTCACTCTATAGAAGACACTACGGAAGCGAGAGTGTGCCGTCCACAAAGCGATGTAGCACAAAGTGACAATCAAGCTCGATGTGGTTCTTGCACTTGTGGAACACCGGATTGCTAGCAATCTGAATAGCACTCTGATGGTCACAGTAGAGGAGAGTCAACGAGGTCAGTTGTACTCCCAAATCACCGAGTAAACGTAGGAGTGCGACATAGTACACCAATGTTAATTGCATCCTTGCTCTAATGAAAGGACACAAGTGAAAAGTTGTTTTGCCAAATCTGACAAGCTTCTCCACCAAGTAAATCACCACGAATGGCTGGCACTAGCATTAGGTTGGATTAAAGCAAGTACTTGGTAAAGAATGGCTGCAGTTGAAATTTGATAACACCTATAGCGTGGTATTAGACTACAAGGCTCAAACTATGCAAAGAAAGCCACATGAGCTGCTGAATGGCGGTTTACTGAACCCTTGTACACATGAGCTGCTGTATCCCTTACTAGATATCATCTGGAGTAGATGAGGCTCATAGACATCTCAGGATCTATATAACACGTGTAAAACTGTTCTTGTTCATTTACTTAAACTTTAATATTGGATAATTTTACGACTTTGCAGTTAAGAACATACTCCACGAGCCTAATGTTCCATCATCCTAGAGAGTTCACCTGTGATGTTTAACTTGTTGGGTTCAGTCCGAGCAATCATGAGTAGGGCTCAAAGTGATCCAAACCTACATTTATTAGCACTATACAAGATTAAAATCAAAAAAGGCCTTGAGGTTGAATGCTAGTGATGATCTTTCTTATAAAATCGACTTTCAAAGGTAGTTTTGGACTTCGGAGGGAAAGCTATTTATATATCCATAGGGGTCGTTTGCCGATAGATGGGATAGTATGATGAGGAGACACCCACCCCAACTACCATCACTTTGCAGTCCAATCCGAGTAAAGAAAATAATGAATACTTGGATGGTATAGATGGAAACCATTGGGTACCTACCATGAAGCTAGACAAGAAGCAATGCAGCCATTGGCACATACAAAGGCCGCCTTAGCATTCATTAAGGGCACTCGCACTAAGCAAGACAAGAAGCAATGCAGCCATTGGCACATACAACCTTACCAGCAATGTTAGGGGAGAAAAGGGACTAGGAGACAACATAAATAAGGAGCCTCATCTTATGGTGTTGCTTCTATGAGACTATGAGAGAGGCTCATGGTATCAATGCAAAAGAGAGTTCAACCAAGGTTACGGTTCCTCTGCATCACAAAATTTCGAAATGGAGACATGCAAGTGGATCTATCACATCATTTTCAGATTCTTTTCATCGGTCAAGGAAAACTGAAACCGAGTGTAGGGTCACGGATATCCATGGATATATTACTCCCTCATTCGGCAACCACCGCATCAGTCGATGTCACTGATTCTCAACACATTCAGGTCTATGATATAATTCATATATAAAAATAAAGTTTCACATGACTAAGGCAAGTATGTTGCCTATGTGCTCAAACACAGTGCCATCTAACATTGGACTGATGACAATACTCGCTATACCTATAACAACGTTCCCCACTCCTAATTTTTGTATTGACAATAGGTAATATGTAATTTCATTTTTATTAGAAAGACTATCTCTGATTTGGTAAACGATGCGATTTCGAGCTAAACCTTCGATTACAAGCGTGTTACACGTATATTATCTGGTACATAGCATTTCATTTTATTGCGGTTTACTCAATTAGATATATACATGTTTTGTAGTAAATACACCTGTAGAAACAATATATGCTAAAAATCAAGGAATACTTTATATTGTTTGGGATTTTATCCATGAAGTATCATCAATTTTGATACAATTATGCCAGTAACTAAAAAATTTATAGTTCGCTAGTTTTATGGGATATTCTATTTGAACGCACCAAATTAAGCCCGACACTTGCATTATATTGGCACCCAACCCCTTATAAGAGCATGAACTGACACTCACCCCTTGCTAACACCGTCGGTTCCCGTGCAGGTCACCTTCACACTTAAAAGCCTCCTCCTTCCTTTTCCTCCACCTCCTCCTTTCTCCCCCTCCATCTTCCCTGGCGAAATCCTAACCCACTTAGAGATGTGTCAGCAGCTACCAACCGACATGAAGAATACAAGGTCGATTTGAACCCACTAACACCTTCCCAAAGAAACCCCTTACTTAAAACACAATATCAATGAGTTTCGGCTGACATTGTTCGGTGACTACCCGTTAATATTGAAATGATAACATCAGTTGGAATCCACCCACAGTAGAGAGAAAGCATTGAGGAAAGGTGTCAGTCGATTCGGCCTGACATGGTGGCATTGTTCGGTGACTACCCACTAACTTTTAGACAATAACATCAGTTAGAACCCGCCGAAGGCAGATAAAAGGCATCGAGGGAAGGTGCCAATTGACTCCAATCAGTATTGTAAAGTGAATGTCGGCCGGTTCTCCAAGTGGATTAGGATCCCGACCAGGAAGATGGAGGGAGGAGGAGAAATGAGAAAGAGGAGGGCAGCGGCAAGGGCGGAGGGGGGCAGGAGGCGACGATGGACAAGGGATAGTTGAGGTCGAAGGAAGGGCAGGTTCCAAGTTGAATTATGTAGGGATATTATAGGGGGAAATACTTGAGTTTGGGGTTAAGGAGGTCCCTAGATTAAGTAGGTGGGTTCAAGTAGAATTTTCTTTGTTTTATATATTGGTTAAAACCATAGAGTAATAGCATCCCAAACCTTTAAAGATACAAAACTTCTTTATAAGATCTTTTTGTTAAATAAAAATAGGAGATTAAATCCAAACATACATACGATTAGGCCTGTCAATCAGACTGGGCTGGGTCGGTCAAGGTCTACCCAAACCCGGCCCGAACTCTAGGTGACCCTCCCAAGCTCGAACTCGGCACAAAGTTTTACCATCATGTTTAGTCCAAATTCAGCCAATTTTCTTGCTCGGATTTCGGGCCAAGTTCGGGCCGTCCCAAATAAGAGCATTGTGAGAGAAAACTCATCAAAAAATGACATTCACTATGCTCTTACAATTTATAAGTAACAATGCATCTCACCATTTCACTAAAATCTAGCATTTTTGTATGAGCGACATACCTAAAATCGTAGGCATACATAGAGCAACAAAAGCTATGAAATTCTAAACTATAACTCTCACTAAAAACCAACTTGTGTATAACTTTATCTCCTAAATAAGTAAAATATATTGAGGGGATGGTTCAATAAACTAATGTACCCTTACTATTTCGGGTTTGAGCCTAAAATGGGCCGAGCTTAACATGGCTCGAGTTCGGGCTTGAAATCATGTCCAAGCTCAACCCAGCCCAAACTCACATAAAGCTCGGGCCAAATTTTTTCAGGCCAAACAAGCAAGTATCGGGCTAGCCCAGCCCAATTTACAGTCCTACCTACAATTGATTTCATTATAGAGAAATCAAAGTTTATCAATAACTTGTGGAAGAAGCAACACCCATCCTAAAGCTTACGGTGTTCATTCAAGAACTAAGGAAGACTAGGTTTGCACACGCGCCGCAAATGCAATTGTTTTTCTGATTAAGTGCAGGACTAGTTGAGATCAAATAGAGATAAGGTGTATGTTTATACGATTGTAACTAATGATCATAGTAAATTCATGGATAATTGTCGGTCAAATGGTAAGAGAATAGCATGCAAAAACATCGGATAAGCACTAATAATTGAATACTAATATTTGAATAAAATGCATGGACAGCAAAAATCAAATGGTCAGAGGACAAGGGACATGCACTGCACATGAGACTAATAATCTGACAAGTGCTTGAATGTTTACAACAAGTGGAGAGTAGAGAGCAGAGAAAGGGAACAACACAAGTGTCACATGTACAACTAACAACCAAATCAAGTGCATAGGGCAAGTATAAAGAATGAATAGGAAGATCCACCTATATTTGACTGATTATCTTATCAATTGCATGGATGACAGAGAACAAATGAAGAAAAATAAGCTACAGAAAGCAAGTGTATATCTTGTTACTTATTTTTACTTGAGATTAACTATAAATCACAAATATTGGAAAGAGTTTTGTATTTAATATGAAATCAAAGTTTAATAATGCTGGACAAAGCATCACAACATTTTATTTGACTATGGATATTGAACAACGGTTAAACTTAGTCGCAACCCTCACAAGCAATCAGATTATGTCCGCAACTACAATTTTTATAATGAATAGCTCAATGATGATGGTAAGCAATCATGGGGTCAAATTTTCATTAAATACCACAAGTTAAAGGCAACAATTAACTAAAGAGTGCAAAAGTTTTCCAACCATAAAACTAGCAGCAAACTGGATCAAAAGACTTACTTCACGAACAATCTCCATTGTATTCTCGATTTCTTTTCTATGAGCTGATATTAGAGCCTCTTCTTCCTACAATAAATAGAACAAGAACAAGGTCCAAGCACTAAACATTCACTTGTGTGCTTAAACAAAAAACTTGATCGCTAAGAGAGAGAGAGAGAGAGAAAGAGAGTCATGTGCACCTCAAGGGTTGCATTGATTTCTCCATCACTATATGGAACTCCCAGTTCATATTGCCTCGATGCAACAGTCGAAGTCGAGTCATACATCTGCTGCTGCTTATGGCTTCTGGTAGGCAATTCAGGTCCACTGTCTTTTCTCAACCAGTTGCTCTGCTTTTCAGTTTGTTCTTCCCTAGAAATTCTTCTACGAGGAGGAGAGACTTTTGGTGCTTTTTCTTCATCCTGGGTACCGGAAGGGTTCTGAGACGAAGAATAAATTCTATGAATAGAAGTATTGCTATAACTGTTTCTCACGTCCACCCTCGCCCTCTCCAGTGACCTCAACATTGACCCATTTTCTTCAGTTACATTATAGGTGTAACTTGACATCACATTCGGCAGGTTTCTGTCAAGTTCCGATGTTCCCACATTCCTCCTAGACATATCCTCAGCTCTCGCCACTTGATTTTGCTCATGAATTTCCTCCGATTCAACTGAGAAAGGAAATGTTGATCCCGCTGCTGATTCCTTGCCAGATTGTACCAAAGAACTTGCAGCCTGATCTTTTCTAGAGTTGCCACTTTTGGAAAGACTTTTAACCCTGTTTAGTTACCAAACAAAATGTATTTAAACGTGGGCTGATACTCAGCAATATCAAATAATTGATTACTTCTTACTACAGAAAGATACTCATCATACCTGTCGGCATATCTCAAGGTATTGACTGTATGCTCACAAGAAGTTGAACTGGGGGAAATGCAAGAAATCATAACAGTCCTTGAATTGCCAACAAAAGAGTCACGAAGCACCTCCGTAAGTTTGCTCCCTCGGAATGGGATATGAATCTGATCATTGTCTAGTGCACGAATACATTCCTTTAGGGCTAAAAGGCTTTTGTTTATCTCTGCTCCTTCAATCCTGGAGTAAGAACATTGAACAGATACATCATCTGAAATCAGACAACAAGTGGTAAAGGATGACAGCATCATCAAACATGATTCCGACTAGCCAGGGCCATATAAGAACTACCATTCAAATACTTCATGATGATAAGTGCATGTGTCAGTTGTTGACAAGATCATAATAACGTAAGATTACTCCAACACAAAAACTTCATCTAGAAACTGACCGTGTTTGCCGATCATTGTCAGTAGTATCAGCACCACGCTCACTTCCAGCAAGATCAATAAAAGATATCTTCCCAATAACCTTGCTGCCCTTGGATTCATTTCCATCATTTTGCCTTCGACTGTCATTTACCTCTTTGTGCTTCTTAATTGCAAGCTGTAAAATGGCATGAGATCTAGAAGATTCTTCATTAGCTCCAGTGGAACCAGTACTTCGTGCAGCATTCCCTCTCTCAATAAATTCTTTAACTATTTGTACATCTGAGACCTCAAACTCCTGCAATCCAACGATGCAAACTTGTTGTCGTCCGTCTTCCCTCATACAAAGTTTCCTAGAACAATATTAATCAAAAGAACTCAGATGCATATACGAAGGTAAACAATACAACTCCTACGAGGGCTACGATACACATGTTTCACAGAAAAAATTCAAAAGGTCGTCCCACTAAAACGGATTCATAAAATGCATAAATTTAAAAATAAAACTTGCATCAAACCATATGACTGAAGAGTTCAGCATGTCTTTTACATCATTCAATCGGTATATGTACTTGAATCGTATTGGTTTACATATTTTTCATTGGTAGTATTTTTAAGGAACTAACACAACCTATGGTCCTGCAAAAAAAGAAACCCAACCTATGGTTGGCACACTGTATCTCTTGCATATATAAGTTCGACTGTAACCACCAGGTCACCTTGTCTATCTTGTGATGCTTTTCACTTTGCATGTCAAATCCTTCTTACTGTCGAAATAAAACTCAAAGTGATGTAAATATAAGAATTCTTAGATTGAATAATGCTATCTCCATTAGAATATTAGTCTTGGGACCCAAATGGCATGAACCTAAAGACAACCAGCTAGATGAAGTTGCTAGATTCATCAGGATGTAAAATTCATTCATCAAGGGAGGAAGTTCATAATTCAGTAAAAACTATTCAGGAACAATCGAGAAAAAGACAAGGATTTAAATACTTAAAAAGGAGATATATTTCAATAATGTGGGACATTTACAAAAAATTCAAACTATTTCCGAATAACATATTGAACGTTTGTCGTTCACAAAAAAAAAAGCATGTATTATTCGTAAAAATGTCTAAAGGTTTCAATGGAAGTTCATTTTCCTTGTTGAATCGTGGTCAAATCAAAAGAAAATACAAAGCTTATGGTGAAGGGATTGAAAATGATTGTGAGAATTTTCAATTATTCAGATAATTTGTTGTAGGATTCTACAATTAGAATGATCAACATTATGCTCAAACAGCTTAAAATTATCTCTTAGTAAGTAAATGGACATTTAGGGTTCTACATGGATTGTCATCCTACGATGTCACAACCATAACCATGACCATCGAGCCATGTCCCATTTTATTGGAGTCCGCTTTATAAATCCTTCTACATCATTCATTTCTGTTAAGGGCTATGTATGGTCTCAATGAAATCTTTTTCATATTTTTTTCTAACGACTTCCATCAAAGTTATTTTAGATCTTCCTCAACTTAGCCCTTCAACATTAATGTGAAACCCTCTCCTTATACATGCCGCTAGTGCTCAATGTTGTACATGCTCATACCATCTTGATCTATTTCTATCATTATGTCCTCAATCAGTGAAACTCCAACACTTCCTCTAATGCACTTATTCCTCACTCTATCCCTCTTAAGTTATTCGCACATTCAATTCCTAAACATCCTTATCTTTTTCACTCTCTTTATGGGCAACATTCGAACCATATAACTTTGCGGGCCTTATTATTGCCTTGTAAAATTTACCCTTAGTCTTTAAGGCATGCGTTGATTGCATAGCAGTCCTAGATCTTCTCTCCATCTCATCCAACCAATCTGCTTCTATTGGATGTCACCATCAATCTACCCATTACTCAGTATGATAGACTCTAGATACCAAAAACAATTATAATGTCACCATAAGAAATCATGTTTGCTAAATGTGCCTATCTCTTTTTTCTGAAATGTTCTGTTATGTGTGTTTTAACCATCGTCATGGACGATGAAGTTACAAGTTGGGTGCATACCGTGCATACTTGATCAAGTGTATCATTATTCATCTCTCATAATCAGGACTAAACGCTATAGTCTTAAACACTGCAATTTTATCGCTAATGTAACCTAACTTGAACATGTTTCCTTTTGGATCTAAATGTATAGTACAGGAGAAACAATCCATTGGACACTATTCATGAACCTGAGTATGTCCATTATTGTTGCCTATTACTTCACAGTGTGATGGATTCTACAAGAAATAATGTCACCTCTCAAGGTGTATATCATAATAAAGATGCATCAACCTTGATACCAGCTGTCAGTCGCCCCAAATCTGGCAAAGGCCTGGTAGCGAGTCTTGGGTGTGAAAAGAGGGAAAGAGAGGGAGGGGGGAGAGGGAGCCAATTAAACCTGTAATTTTTTTAAAACACCCAGGCTGAGAACTGTCGAAAGAATTTGTCCAACCGTAGCACTCAAGGCACTAAGAAATACCTCAATCCGAACCGTTGCAACAATAAAGGCACTATTTTATTAGCTTTAAAAATCATAATTTTGTGTTTGAATGAAGAAGCTTCAAAAAGAAGCAACCCAACCTACAGGAATGCTACTCTCCGCAACTTACTCGACAGATACTTCAGATTATGTAGCTTCGAAAGATCTAGATGTTTACATTGCTTAAAGAAAAGGTAAAAATAATGGTAGTGTGCACCCTAATTTCAAAGTTCATCATTTCCATGTTATTTAATTTTCTATTCATTGTCTACGACTATATTCCGTGTCCAAAATTCCTCCAGCAAGCATATTCCCCTCATAGACACAAAAAACTCTAACTTATTGAAAAAATCGTGTATTAAACTCCAATTTAACTTAAGCCGAAAAATTGCCTTGTCCAAGTTACCAAAACCATCGAATTTACCATGACTTTCTCAAAAAGTCATGATTTAATCAATGACTTTATTGACAATGAATCATTTAGAAAATGACGAGAACAAAGCAACATAGAATGATGCAAATTTGGGATTGGATGGTCTTGATGAGTTGATAAACTTTATCTAGTATTCACAGAATTTTCATATTTTAATCAATGATTTTTGAACATATTGGGTTTTTGTAATATTTACTTTGGCATGATGTTGAGAAGCTACATTTATATGGTTTCGTTGATGAATCTGAGTACGGATTTGATGTTGTTTCTATTAATGGCTTGTTGCCAAACACTATTATATTTATATTTATGAATTGTAAATGCTTTATTTTCTTAAACCTAAGCCAAAAAATTTAATGGATTTTTTTATATATTAAACAATATATTATTCTTATCTTTAACTCCTGAAGTTTTGACTTTTTCCTACTTTTTCGGATAATTTTTATTTCAACTTGTCAATTAAATCCCGAACATAATCTTTTCCTCAATTTTTCTTCGTTTTTATTTTGAGTTTTCTGATTTTCACCAATTTTCCACGAGCTTTACACGAACCGAATTATTTCTGAACCCAAACTTTGTGACTATGATTCCCATTAAGACCAAGTGAAAAGCTATCAAAGAAGAACTAAGAGCACTTCATAATCATGAAACATAAAAGGTGATGCCCCTTTCAAAGAAAACTATGTTGTAGAATGGACTATGGAGATAGATATAAATTGTCCAACATCATCATGAGAACTGTCTTTAAAATGTTCAAAGCAAGGACTGTTGCCAACAGAAATTCTCAGGTCCATGGAGTATACTACTTAAAGAGAAAATTTGATTCAATCAGGATTGTCATATCTACCGAAGCTAATTTAAATTGGCCATTGTCCAAGTTGGGAGTGGCAGACACTCATTAGAGGAAGCTTGTTAGGAGCAACCACATGGTTTTACGGTCAAGGAGAGGACAATGAAGTCGATTTCTACAAAAGTTGACATATAAATTGAAGCAATCTCCAAATTGATTGAAGTCTACACGAGAAAACCACGTTATTGTTTTTTGCAAATCATGCTTTGGAGAGGGTCTCGGATTGTTGTGGAGTTAAGAAAGAGAAGACTTAAAATAACACAGATGATAATTGTTACAAAAAATATGGAAATGTCACGCCTCAAATTTGGAAAAGAGAAATAGTGGGCCAAACTCGGGGAGGTCTAGTTTTGGGTTTATTTAATAAGTTGAAGTCTAATGAAATGGATTAAACTCTTGAAATCATGAATGAGCAGGAAATCAATATGTTGCACTCCTAATCTACTTTTAGATTTCAAAATATGCTTTATTATTTTGAAACATCCTAACTCAGGCAATGTCATAGATTATTTAAAGGATAAGCAGGAAGTGGAAACTCTAGGGGTTACCTACCAAGAATATATGTTGAGAATTTAGAAGCTCGAAGATCCAACAAATTTTAGCTTTCGAGAGAAAAATATTTTTTACAATATTTGATAACGATGGATTATTATTTATGGGTGGTTATTAAAAGCAAGAGTTATAAAATTGCTACATAGAATTTAAAGTGGATCCTCAACACAAAATAACCATTTTCTCTCTTCTTAAGAAAAAACATCCAATTATTTAGGCATGCTTGTAACAGGCCATGGGAAATATTACAGCTAACTAATTGAGTACTGCTAAACAACTATATCTGATAAATAAACTCTTATTCCAATATTCATAACAATGTTCATACAGTCCGAATATTACTGCTTTTACGATAATGACAAAAACGAAGAACTAAAACTGGCTACTACTCCAAGGCTCAACTCAACTCCCAAGTCAACAATATTCTGCTCTCAAGATTCGTCGCCGCTGACACTTCTTGGTGTTTCCTCTTCTATAATTTATTATCCTAGACAGTTAGCTAAAAATGTACAGCTACCTTTACACCTCTTTCTATTCAGTACAGTACCTACATAAGCCACCAGATTGGGACAGGTCATAGAGTGAGGAGGATGTATGTTCCTCGTAAGTGACTTTCTCCTAGTGTGTTTTGTGCTATTGACCTGACCCTCTTTGATGCTTGGCTCAACAACTTAGTCATACTGGTGATCCTAGATTGAGAGATGCGATGTCTTCTAGTGCTTTAAGGAATGCATCATTCTCTTCCCTCTTTACCTGTATTGGTTCCATGATAACAAACTAATACCCAAGTCACCGTAGTCTTAACAGACCGAAATATCCAATTCACCCAGAGAGGTCATTGTCAGCTTTTTATAGATACAGTACCTTAGGTATAATGATTAGATCACCGTGAGTTCTACCCTTGGTGAGATTTACATCACCCACGGTAATATGAATCACATAGCCCTGAGCACAGACTGCAAGGTAGAGAAAACTCGTTCGAATATATAACCTTATATTTGAAACAAGTGATGCAAACAAAATCTAAAGCCTCATTCATAGGGATGGATATTTAAATACTCTAAACAACAAACAACTTTTTTTTGTTAAGGAACAACAAACTTAGGATCATGATATAGAACCAAAGCATAAGATGGTAACACAATTAGATAAGAATCAGGCTTACAGTAATCGAGTATAAACATAGTAAAATAACAAAACAAAATGGATTCACATTTTCAAACAGTTTATGATTCAAAACCAGAAGTATGGAGAAATTTACCTCCTATCACTGAGAAGATCAAAAAGCTTCCCACCATAGATCTCAAAATAGCTAAGCCATAATTTATACTTCTGATTACGATAGAATGGCTGATTCAAAAGACGAACAATGTCTCCTGCAGCTCTGAGAGGTAATGGTTGCATTGTAAAGGTTTTGCCACTACCTGAAAGTAAACCAGGCACCATTGTCTAGCTGTAAAAGCTAAATATAGCAATCAATAATTAAAGACACATAAAAGAAACAAAGCATAGAATTAAAAATACTAATGATTAACTTTCCTCTCTATTTGCGCTCAAAATATAAACAAATTACAGAACATAACTATCCTTCAAGGATAAAGTTTTTGGGAATTTCTTTTCAAACTTTGACTAAAAATAAATAGGGTACTGACAAACACCCTGGCATGAATATTGGAGTGGAGTTACTACAAGGATTTGCCAAGACATATGCTTCCAAGTAGTCAACTTTTAAGATGTCAGCCAAAGAAAAAAAGAAAAGACAATACCACATTTAACTGATAGCATGGAAACATATAAATCATTACAAGTATTCGAAAAGTGTTTCAAGGCAGCGGTTTCAAGGTTTGCGCACTGTAAGGATGGTCTGACGTGTATTACTATAGTGAAATTGAATAAGGCATATCACATATGTTAAAATGCAATCTAGTTATGCCCCTCATACCTCATTTGAGTAAATATTACATTAGGCGTGGGATTCAAATAAATCAGGATATTCAATTCATTTTAATTAGAGCTATAGACTTTCATAAGGCTTACAAATCCATGTTCACCAACCATTCTTATAGGGAAATACCTCCACTACTACCTTCTCTTACAACTTAGATCGTGCTATTAGGTCTTCCATTGTCTTTCTTAGCCTTCCCATGCAAATCCAAGACCCTCTCCTAACCTAAACATCCTAAACTCTTTGTTGCACATGCACATACCATCTCCATCAGTCCTCAATCAATTCTTATCAATTGGTACAACTCCTATGCTTCCTCTAATATACTTGTTCATTATCCTATCGCACCTTGGCATTGCCATCTCTACCAAACTCATATTGTGTAGTTGAACCGTCTTTATTGCCCAGTGCCCACCAATATGAATGATACAAATTTGCAGATCCTATTGTCGTCCTAAAAAAATTTCCCCTAGTCTCATAGGCTTGCTTCACTTCATCCACCTGGCTCTTATTATGTTAGACATGCCTTCATCTATCACTACATGCTCCCAAATAAATTCTGTTAGATATGCGGCATATGCCTTCATCTATCACTACATGCTCCAAAATAAGAGAGTTAAAATTCGAACAAAAAATATAACTACATGGCTTTGTACCTCCTCATAATGTCATTAAGAGATGCAACTAAACAAAAGACAATAAGAGATGTAATAGAGGAGAGAGGTCTCGAAAGAAGAGACAAAACATCACCCTCTACTTCTGTCAATATTAGCAAAGGTATATAACTCCCAATAGCTCAGAGTTTTAAACAAGTTATGTAAGCTTCCAATAATAGGAAGCTACCTGTATTCGTGGAAAAAATATTTAGGTCATCTTTATTGTGCACTCGAGGATTACAAGCCGGTTCCCGGTGCTTGATGGTGGTGAGCCAGGTGCAGGCGAAGAGTTTTGATCAGGAGATTGTGGGAGAGATCCTCTGGAGGGTCCCTTTGATCTGCGCCTCCACGTTACTTCGTGCGAGAGCTCTAGAGGGGTTGCCCAAGACAGAGCTCTTTACAGGAGTTTGGATTTCTTGAGAGGTCGAGTGGTTTTAGCCTTTGCTTTCGTCCCTTCCGGGCTTCGTGCTTTCTCGGCTAGGGGGCTTTCGGCGTCGTTTCCTCGATCTTTGTATCTCACTCGGCTCTTGCTAGACCTCGACATCCTCGATCGTCCGTTCGCGATGTCGATCTTGCTTACCTTCGGTTTTGGCTTCTGGCGTCTGGCTCTGACTTTGCTTTAGTGTAGCTATAGCATTGGCGTTAGCGCTTGAACGTAGAAGGAGTAGAGGCTTGAGGTGATTTCGTTCTTCCGGATGTAACTTTGACTTGGCTATGGCTTTGGCTTTGGCTTCTGGTTCTTACTTAGCTTTAGCTTCTTGCGTTTGGCTCCGGTGTCGCTTTAGCGTAGCTCTGGCATCGGCGTAACTTTGGCGTTAACGCTTGAACGTAGAAGGGGTAGAGGCTTTCAGTGCTTTCGTTCTTCCGGATTTCACATCGTATCAGCTAGAAAGTGCGTTGTTTTGCTCGTGATCTTTCGTAGTTGTTTGGTTTTAGCGCGGGCGTAACTCTTGCTTTGATTAGCTTTTTCTTTTGGTTTTGGCTTGATCTTTACCTTGAATGTCGATTGCGATGTCTCCGAGTCTCCTTTATTTCTCTAGCCTCCTCTTTTTGAGAACGGAGCTTTGGCAGCGACGGCTGTGGCATCGGCTTTGTTTCTCTTCTTTTTTGGCATGATCGGAGTCGAAGGCTTCTCTTGAAGACGCTGGGTGTAGCATCGACCTCCGTGCGACGATTGCAGCATCGACTTTGTTGTTGAAGACGGCGGGTGTAGCACCGATCCCATGCAACGGTTGTAGCGTCGGCTTTGTTGTTAAAGACGGCGGATGCAGCACTGATCTCCGTGCGACAGTTGTAACGACATAGTACCGATTTCCGTGTAACGGTTGTAGTGTCGATTTTGTTGTTAAAGACGGCGGGTGTAGCACCGATCTCCGTGAGATGATTGTAGCGTCGGCTTTATTATTGAAGACGATGGATGTAGCACCGATCTTCGTGAGACGGTTATAGCATTAGCTTTTGTCTTCTTCTCCGAGCTTCTTTGGTGTGATCGCGGTCGATAACGTGTTGAAGACGATGAGGTGGTGCCGGTTTCGATCTTCTTCGGGCTTCTTTGGCATTTTCGAAGCTGAAGATTGTTGGAGGGTGATGCCGACTTCGGGCCTTCTTCTCCAAGCTTTCTTCTTCGCGCAAGGAGTCGAAGCTTTGATCTTCTTGTGCAAAGTCTTCACGTTGATGAGGACTTTGGTGAGCTAAGTCGTTCCCTTGGGATGCGCTTGCCCGTGCCTCATGAAGCCTTCGGTCGTCGAGCGTTGCGATATCTTTCTTTGCAGAGCCTTCACGTCTCTAGCTTTTGACTTTTGAAGCCATCCCATTTCCCCTCTATTTATAGGCGAAGGGGGGAGGATAGGAGAGATATGGCTGTGATTTTTATATCCCTTAAATATCTCTCCCCATAACCGTTTAAATTCATCTTCCTTTTTTGGGGGAAAACAACATTTATCCCCTTCCTTTTGTAGTGGCGGTTATGGGCTAGATTGAGCTCAATTTTTCAATATATAAACTATCTTTGCACATTTAAATCGATGGCGACACGACTTCTCATCTTATCCGTCAGATCGAGGGATTGACGTAGATCCACGGTTGCGTAGATGTCCGAGTTACCTCCCCTGCGCATAGAGGTTGTTTCTTTCCCTTTTTTCTTCTTTTATTTTCTTTTGTTTTGTTTTCTTTTTTTCTTTTTGGTCGGCCACACCTCCCCATGGGGGAGGGGATCGCGGTTTGCAAAAGGGAGCCGATGGGCCCCACTTTCGAGTGGGCCCACCCGGTCCTTTTTTTTGCTTCGGGTAGTGGGGCTGGTGGGTCCCACTTGCATGGGTGGGCCCACTTGGGTCCATCCGAGTGGGGTTTGGCCCTTTTCTTTTGAGGGCCGTTGTGCGCAAGCCGGGCTTTGCGTGTGAGTCGTTGTGTGTGGGTCGGGTTTTATTCATGGGCTAATTTTGATGCCCACACTATCGCTACAGTCCAGATATGAATGTTTAATTTTACGATTATGAGTGTATCTCAGTGAGTAAATGTTTGTGCTCATGCACTAGCTAGAACCATGATTGCTTGTAATGATGTTGTATTTTCTTTTTCTCCTTCAGCTTGAATTTCTACTCTCCTTTTACAAAAGAGCAAAGGGACTACCTTGCCAAGTTCTTGTCATCTCCTAGTTGTGGTTCCTGAACATAGTAGTCAGGCACAAACCAGGGATGAATAGTGTTTGACAAGGAAGCTTGTTCAAAGAAAAAAGATTATGATGATGATGTGTTCTTAGCATCCCTCCTCTTTTTTTCCTCCACCCGAGCCTAATTCCTATGTACCAAGGACTAAGCAGTGTGATTATTTTTTTTTCTTGCTTTCTCCCTTTGTATCAGTTTGAAGACATTATGGGTAGTGGCGAAGGGTTTTTCTTTTTTAATATAAAATTACTGATTTTGATATAAGGATTTTACAATACCGACTATGATCAAACCCACCATATTGGTTAAGAGGCCATGCAATAATTTGCAACCTCTTGGTGTTCTCCATTATGTAGGGCCCAATTGACATGTCCTTAATAAAAAGGGGAGCGAATTATTCAATGAAAGTATAGAAGTGTGGAACTGCCCCATTGGGATTTGGGGTCCAAAGGTCTTCTTTATGCTACCGTTTTTTCGCTTATTGTACGGTATGTTATCATGTTTAATATAGCTCACTTATTAATACCATAAACATGTATTCGCTTCATACAAATAACTTCATATGGTGGGTGATAAAGAGTAGACTTGAGACATAAGCTTAATAATGCTGAAATGTTATTTTTATCTATGGATTCATTGTTTTTAGGCATCCTTATGATGCTTTTGGCCATTTTTAGGCTTTATGAATAATATAGTATGTTCCCTATGTCATGGGGGTTGTTCGTGTCCTCATTCGGAAACGTTTAAAATGATTTTGGGCTATTTCAGATGTGATTTCTGCTTATTATTAATAAAAAACTGCAAACAGGTATCCGGAGGGCGCCAATGGTTGAGATTAAAACCTCGAACCGATGGTCAGATGATTGGGCACCCTCTTTAATGACATGACGCGTCATTTACACCTCATGGCCTTCTTGGCATCCGTCATTAAATGACGTGGTAGCCAAGCAGCACCCAAAAGACTCAAAAACCATGACAAACCCTCCCCACCTCTGCTCCGTATGTGATTTCCTCCCTTCCTCTCCATTTTTGCACCGTGAGGCTCCCCTCTTCCTCTTCTTCATGTTATTTCGCAACCCCCTCCGTCTTCTCACTTACTTTTCCTTATTTTTCTATTTTCTCTTATTTCCTTAATTAATCCACCAACATAGACACCCTTCGCCTCCTTCTTTTTGCGCGATCTCCACCATTCCTCTGCAAACCCTAATCCTATAAAAGAGGGAACAATCTTAAAGAATGCAGATTTTAGATTTGAAAAAGAAACCTCTTCGTGAGAGGTCTTGGAGTCGACACTCGTCCTCCTGGAGTTGACTCGTATCCTCCACGCTTTGAGACGTTACTCGGTGACAAACCAAAGGATCCGACGACCTCGTCTAGCCGTCTCAACGGCCTTTCACCCTGAGCGAATCCCATGGGAGATTTCTTCGATTTTACGGTGGTTTGATTTATCTTTATTCTTGTTTTCCATCTTTTCCCCCTAAAATTCTGCACATTATATCTTGATTCATTCGCCTCTTCCGCCTCCCCAAAACCCTCCGCTTTACCTTCATTGCATGCCCATAAGAAACCCCACACCCGCCATGATCATCCAGGCTTAATTGAGACTCTGTTGGTTATCTGTTGCTTTATTTTTTGTCTTTACTCGTTACTGAAATTTAAAGTCTGGACTTTATTCCTTACTAAGAATAAGTTTTAATTGTTACAAAAATCATATTTGCCCTTTGCCACTAAGAGAAAGGATCGTAGGTTGCATCCCGCCCTCGCCTACAGCAGTGGGAGAGCTGAGAATTGGTTCTAATTTCTAAAGGATCGAAAAGAGGGGAAAAGACCAAAGAAAGCATGGGTGGAAATTGAGAATCCTTAATAAAAATGAACAGCAAACAAGGGCTCACATAAATTGGGTTTAAGACACGTTGATGAGGTTAGGTTATATTTATTGATACTCAGAACTAGCAAACTGTTGTGGAAAAGGCTTCGAAAAAAATTAACTCCCGAGACTATCATGACAAGTATCGCAGTATTTATGCCAAATTATAATTCATGCGTCAAAGCTTTAGTACAGTAATATGAACAAAGTGTGATCTTAGTGTCTTACGAGTACGTTTAAACTGTATTGGTCTAGAACAGCATTCTGATTCCGTGATTCGCAAGAATGTAGTCAACTTGAAACAGACAAACATGCTAACCTTTCTCAGGTTGTATCAGAAAGCAGTAGTATTTGTAAACCCTTTTTGCATGTTTAACCATCTTTTCAGTGATTTCAAAAACTGAAGAGAAGCAAGTGAAACAACCCCCAGATCGAGTGTTTACAAGCATCGTTTACATAATTCTTATGATTTATAAAGAAAAAGCTACATACAAGTAGAAAGATTGCATATTAGAATTTGTAACAGAAGAAGCCCCAAATCCCATATTTCAACAAGCATGTCTGATGTTTTTCAAAAAATACACACCTGTCTGACCATATGCAAAACACGTCGCTTTCGTTCCATGAAAAATAGCTGGTATAATTGGCTCTACGGTCACACGATATACCTGTTTTCACCAGTAAAATCACTAGTTATAAAACAAAGAGTCACATAGCAGAATTGGTTTGATAGTTTCCTACACAAAAGCATCGGATAATCTCATAACTAAAGACAAAACTGAACCAACATTTGAATAGAATGCTGCAAGATGATGTTACCTCATCATTGCTAACATACTCGTCCAAAACAGCATCAAAGTAGAATTCGTGTTTCTCTACATATGCAGTCAAGTCCACCTTCAACATTAAGACTTCAAATCAGATAAATGCTTTAAATACAATGAGCAAAGGGGAATGGACATCCACAACCCCCACAGACCTGAGAAGCTACATGTCCTTCACAAACATATTTCATATAGCAACAATATAACTAGACACAATTATCGAAGACTGAAAATATTTTGTCACATATCATGTTAATCACCATATACGATTGGAGAAGAGAGAGTGCCATGAAAAAATTTCAACATTTATCTGGCTGAAGTTGCCAATTGATATCCTCATACTTAGTAGCTAGTAAAACTTGTGCAAGAAGTTGAAATTCATGGTGACAGAGGACAAAAAAAGCTGAATTTTCTGCAAATGTGGGGAGGGCAAGTCGAACCTTTAACTTAGGCTCATGGACGCTTAAATAGGAATTATCGTGCACAATAACAATATCATCCTCTTTTCGTGATATTTCCTTCTTGTTCAGAGGCCTTTTACGAACCTGAAAGGCATATTGAGAAAAGGATATTATGATTGAGAAAAGTGATTTAAGACCATGGTTCTTCATGTTATGCACACATCATTACAAAGCCAAACTAAGTTCAGAGTGAACAATCGGTAATCAACTAATCATATCTACGATCCAGAGCAATCTAAATAATCAATTACGCAATTGGTTCTGTAGCTTCAAATTTAATCAGGCTTCATACTTTAAAATGGAACCTTCTTGTTTGCTTAAGCACATGATATGATGATGCTTCCATTAAGGTTCACTTCTTGCGAACCAATGTTATTCAATTCAACGTAGAATTCCAAAAAAAATGATTTACTTCATGAGGATACAATATCTACCAAAATAGCAGCAATATCAAAGCTCAAATTTCAAGATCAAATCATGTCATGCATTTCTCCTCATATTTGGAAGTGGTTGTATATCTTTAGGTTATAAAATGTACTTTCTCCTAGATGAAATTGTCTTGTCTGCGTTTCAATCTGATTTAGCTCAGAAGGTAGATATTAAAGGCCATTGTTATTCTTATTCTCCTCGACTTGCCAATTGCTTCAGCCGTTGCATATCAAATATTAAAGACCACTAGTATTCTTATTCTCCTCGACTTGCTGCTTGCTTCAGTCGTTGCATGTCGAATCAGGTCAGTATAGTTATTCCATCTGTAACTTCAAATTAAATAGGCCCACCAATAAAATTAATAAGACATTTATCTGGGAAGGCAAAGCTTCCATTTTCTTACTAAGGCCAACCAAGCTTGATGTGGCAGGAATGCCTCAACCCAACTCGTGGAGCTGAGAACCAAAGGATACAAGGGCAGAAAAAGATACAAGGCATAGGGGTCTGTATAAACCTTCAGGGAGAAAGGCTGCTACACAGGGTGTATATGGGGCACCTGTATCCTGGAAGCTTCTTATCTGTGCCACATGTCCTTAACATTTTTCACAGGAAAATGTATAAGAGGGACAGGAGCTAACATCAGGTGGAAGGACAGTGGCGCAGACTTCGACAGCATCATGCCAGAAGTATTAAACATCCATTCCAGATAGCAGCATTCTTCCTTATACATGGGGCACACTCAAACCTGCCCCGTAATAGTTAAGAAACCTAGAGATCAATAGCTATGGAACGAGATGAGAAAATGAGTGACACATATGTACATCTCAGAGAAGTTTAAAAAATATTCACACATGGCTTAGAAGAAGATAATTAGTTCATTACACATTAATTAAAGCAAACTATGAACTATCAGAGTTTTAGTTACCATCTATATCATACTATAAAGCACCATATCCCATAGATGACATTATCAAACCATGGTATCAGCTTTTAGCAATAAATTCTCAACATACCACAACTTTAATTTTGGCTATGTTGCTCTCCTTTGAGCTGGCCTCTTTTTCACTAGTTGATTCTTTAATACTGCTATCTGCTGGACCACGTATCCTGTTTGACGTCGTATCCGTGTCGTTATCAAACCCCCTATCAGGCATGAACGGTGATGGCTCAAATGGGTCAGACATTGCATGCTGCCATAAGAGAACAAAGCATTCATTCTCAGAAGTCTAGAAAGACATGATAATGCAAGTACATGTTATATCATCGTCATATAAATTAGAGGATTTGATGTCTTCTCATCAAATAATAATTTCACGGATTTGTTATATCATCATCATAAAAATTAAAAGGATTTGATGTCTTCTCATCAAACTACTAATTAAGAACCTCTTCACTAAATGATAGGAAAGCACGAAAAATCATCGTAATTTTTTAATCAGGTGCAGCAATCCAACAAAACCTTTTGATGGATGACACCCTAAACACTTTTAGAAAAAATAGAAAAGATTAAAGCTTAAGTTGCAAGTACAGCGGCTATATATCAAATACCAAATTGTTACATTTTATAATAAAAATTTGACAACAAAACTTATTGTCATCCATACATAAGAATTTTCCATGTATTTTTAATTTATTTCTGACTTGTCTTATCATTAATTTAAAACTTAACTATTTCGTTTAAACACATTTCAACTGAAACTTGGTAAAACAAAACAAAACTTGAGTCATTTCACCTAAGGTTGGATCGAGGCATGTTTGAACACTGAATATTAAACCATGCATGGAGAACGATTGTGACTTGATAGCACATCATGCCAATGAACTTAATCCCCGAGAATAGGAGGTGGTACATGGAAATTTCTCAAGATTTTTCTATAATACTCGGAGATCTATCTCTCTGTGTCCAGCTCAACAAAATAGCTGATATAATGAGTCAGTGTAAAGTTGGTCGAATATGTTACAGTTATGTTGGTCTCCCGCACTTCAATTCGAGGAGGCCATTTGCAAACCTGTAGGAGAACCCAGAGACAATGAAATATCCTCACAAAGTCTGGAAGATAAACTTCAACTCAAGGGTCAAATTCTCAAACTCGCAAGCAACTTGAAATAGACCACCTACCAACATCACCCTTGAACAGATGAACCTTGCAGTGGAGCGCAAATGAACTAGATGCAAGGAGTTGAACAAGCTATCCCTTGCTTAAGCCCTTGTTTGATAACACGGAAAGCAGCCCAGCGGGTCCGCTTTTCACCGAAATCGTTGAAAACCCATGTTTGATAATGTGGGCCGTTTAAAACTCGGATGCAAAAAAAGTCAAAAACGGTGAAAAGCAGATCCGTGCCAAACCATCCGACACGTCTTTCAACAAAATCCTCAGCAAAGGTATAGCATACCATAATATGTCCTGCGATCCAGAGCAACAGGAATAAATCAGCCCCAACCCCAATTCGAGCTGCCCTTTCGAGAAACCCTAGCATAGGCCTTGCAGTGCTTAGTGTATCCTCGTCGTCGGCAACTGCAGATTTTGCTCTAGCCGACCGGAAAATTCATCTCTAGCCACCACAACCTAGTTTCCAACCGGCCAACCAAGCCAGGTATGTCCAACGATCCCATCTTTTTCCTCTCTTTTTTTTGAGGAAATCCTTGTTGCATATGCGTTAAAGATCACAGTTTTTGGGATTGCTCGAGATCATATTTTGCTACAATATTTTGACAAGTGTTTTGTTGATCTTGAGCCAATTTTGCTCAAGGTCATGCTCTTTGATCTTTTGGGGGTGCTCAAGATGATAGGGTTTTGTATTTTTGTTGGCTTGGGGGTGCCAATTTGTTGTCTTCCATATGATGTATTTTGTTGCAATTCATGTATTTTGTTGTCCGTGATCATACGATTGCTCGCTTGAAGGATATTGAGCATAGTATTTTGATCATGTTGCTTGTTGGCCTCAGTTTGTTGCTCGCTGAAAGGGCTTTCAAAGTTTGTGCACTCAGTATTTTGCTACGATACTTTGCTATTGTTCAAGCTGATTGTTATGTTTCACATGTTATCATCGTATTTTGAGCTATGGAACATATATGTTGTCATCATATTTTGAGTTATGGATCGCATGTTGCTTAGAATAAACAATAATTATTTGTCTATGTTTTTATCTCAAATTCTCAGTCCTCAACAGATGATTATAGGGAAGAACCATAGTTGCGACTCAAGATTTCAAGGCAATGCAAAAAAAAATCCAAACAAAATTGCTTGCAGAGACTTCTTGCAAAAAAAAAAAAATTTACAGAATGCCACCTGAGGACTAGTCCCAGTCGCAATCAGGTCTAGTCGGGGACTAGTCGGGATTCCACCCAGCTATAAAAGAATATAAATTAGTCGGTCAACAAAATGTTGCCTGGGGACTAGTCGGGGACTAATTGCCGACTAGTCCCGATTTTGATAGCATAGTCACGAGGTTTAGATGCCCCCAAAGCTGACAGCTCCACCAAGTCAGAGGGAGGAGTCAAGGTTGGGTGGTCTTCTACAGATATCAATAACTAACCATATGTAGACCTATAGATGAGAAGCTTGATTATCATTATGTTTGATGATGTACCTTTCTATGGAACTTCTATCAGTTTGTGATGTTTGAACTATGAACTCTATATCAACTCATGTATTGAACTTTGTATTAGATTTCATTCCCTTTGTATCAAGCATGTTTGCCTTAATTGAATTGCTTATAATCATGATTCCTGTTATAACCAACATTTGATGGCCCTATTGACTGACAAATTGTTCAGGTTCCTAGTTCCTAGTTATGGCAAACAAATATTATGTCGTATTTGTCGGTAGGAGGCATGGGGTTTACTACACTTGAGGAATGTTAGTGAAATGTCACTTGCTGCAGTGGAGCGGCTTATCGCTATTTGATCCATGGTGGCTGCTGAAGCATACCTCATGAGGTTCCAATATACCCCTACTGATGGCCCTCTTAATGCTCCTGCTAATGGCCCTCTTGACGACTCTCGTGATGTCCCTCTTGATGGCAAGTATGGGATTATCACTCAGGACTGCAAGTTTGTACTATTAGGAGCAGTTTTGGCTCTTTTGACAATGTTAACTATCATTATTATAATGGGAGTCTTTTCTAAGAAGTAGGGATGGTTATAGAACACATATATGTACTATTTTGACTTTATAATATTAAAATAATATGACTATTTACATATTTTAATGATCTGTACCGTTCAAAATGTTTTCTCATAAAAGGATAGGCCATGTTTGAAAAATCATGATTGTTGTATCAAAATGAGATAAGATATGTACAAAATCAAACGAATGGTTCTGTTAGTGTGCATTTCCACGAAACATGATCCCCATTATCAAACATTGAAAAATAGCATCCACAAAATCCATATACCCATTATCAATCATGAATTAGGATGGTGGTTTCTATGAATCTCCAGATTCATAAAAACAGTCATGTTGAGGATTTCCACATGCGTGTTACCAAACAATGGCTAAATGTATATGTTTGGTAGCCACTGGACAAGAGAGGGGGGGGGGGGGGGGAGTTTGTGTACCTCTTGCGGCTTGATGGAAATGAAATCCCCAATTCCAAAAGAGATGGCATATACGAAAGGGATGGAATCAATGTAATTAAAAACAAGATGGGTTGCCTAAAGGCCATGCCTCATAAGGCTACTTATTTGCAAGGGAGCGAGCATGTAACTGTATCAAGAACCTAGAGGAAGTCAAGTTTGCATCACTGGACTTGTTAATTCACAGATCTCGAGCCCAAAATGGCTCTTTTATGATATTTTTTTCCTTCCATTGAGTGTCTTTTATCCTACTTAAAAGTCAATTTTTATAGTGCTCTCTATCCAATATGTAAAGATTAGAGTACATGACAATACAGGGCGAGTGTTGATGGCAGTTGTGATTCTTTTTATCACTAACTCTTGCACTAATTTGTTGAGAATTTATGATAGAATCGAAACCACCAGCACCACCTTTCTAACTTACTTAATGTTTAAGGAAATCTGATAACATCTATCAATTTGGCTCGATGAGGCCTGCAAGTTTTGGGAAGGTGTAAAATTTTCCTTAAGGACGCCATGAGGATACTAAGAAACCTAAGAGGTATAAAGATTAGCTAGGATTTAGTAAAGCTAGGAAGTACAAGGGGTGTCACATCTACAGGAAAAACAACCATTAATGGGGCTTCCAAGGAGTTATTGTAGGCTACTGAAACCAACTTGTAGCCTGAAGTCATTCCAGTCAAATTGCCAAACCAAGCAAATGTCAACAAGTCTACGTGCTACTATAAGTATGCTTACTTGGATCTGACCTTTAGTGAAGATCATAATTAGTAAAGAGCACCAAATTAAATCTCCCTTATAATTTAATTACATATTAACTAGTTGTCACTCAAATTTAAAATTATTCTTATTTCACCATGTAATACAATAATAATGAATCATGGCAATATATCTAACTATTCAATATCTCAAAAGAAAAAGATTCTTCATGGCCATTCCACATTTCTTTTCCCTACCCACTCTATATTTTGTTTAAAGCCTCTATCATTCAATACTTTTTCCTTATATCAACAAAAAATAATAAAAAAATTATTCCCAAATAAAGTCCTATCAGTGAACAAGTGCATAATATGCATATATGAAATTTTGTAAAATCTATAGCTTGATGTTAGGACAAATCAATCATACTAAACAAAAGATGTATGTTCCTCAAACTACAGAAGAACTAGTATATCTCCTTAGAGATAGAATGGGTATTAAAGAATAATTAACTTATGATGCAATGCGATAAAATTACTAGATAGGAGAGATAAGGAACTGTTGTGTGCATAATTTTGAGATGAGACACTCTGCAATTTTAAGGGATCATACCTCAGAAAGAAGCTCGGTGTCATCCATGGCATGAAGATCCAAAAGTCCAGCTCCAAATTCCCCTCTCAGCTCAGGTGAGCAAAAGCCATCGAGAGCACCTGTTGCACCAAAACTTTGGGAAGTTGGGCTATAAGGTTCAGAGCCAGATTCACCATTGAAATTCAAATTTCTCAAGAGCCTAAAGAGTTTTTGCTTCTCTTCAACAGACTGTGCTCCATAGCCCTGCCGATCACATCAGAGATCCCCAGTTCAAGGTATTATGCATTAAACTTCTAGCCACAGAGGCTTCACCAGCAACGAGGTAAATGTCAATGTATCGAATGCAGAGCATTTTTTCAAATGTCAAACATCAATCGTAAAATCACAGAAGTGATCGTGCAAAGATCACCCATGATGTTTGTTCCTCACCAGCATTTTATTTAGAGAATCCATAATCTAGATAAAGAATGCATAACAGCTATCTAAATTCGAAAAATATAAATATCAGTGCCAGGGGAGCAGATTCACAGAGTATAATCCAAATCCAGCCAGCAAAAAAAAAAAAGCAATGGAAACATTTTTTTAAAAAAAATGAATCTGAACAAAACAAAAGAGAACCAAGATCTCATGCCGGAAGAGGAAATGCCGGTATGGTACCTGCATGAGGAAATTCGGGAGGAGGCGGTGGTCGGCAGAAGCCAGCGGGGAGGCCAGATGCTGGAGCCCGGCGGACTGGAGCCACCGCGCCATGACCGCATCCCCAGCGTCCCCGGCCGTCCCGGGCCCCGCTCCGGGGTGGTGGTCGTACAGAGCCGACGCCGGGGCGTTGCTCTGCTGCATCTGGCCACCCATGTGGCGCTGCGACCTGCGTTGCGGCGCCAACTTTCACGGCCTACGGGACGACAGCCTCTGCATCAAATGGCGAGAACGATGATGAGATCTGAAAGAAAGCCTCGACTGAAGGTGGATCCACAGCAATCGGGATACGCACTTGGAGGGGGGAAGCAGCAGATCGAGCGGAGCATCCGAATGAGAGGAGGCCCTGTTGAATCTATGGCGATCCGTCGGTCGGGATCTGCGGCCAATGCGGGTGGAGATCTGGGAGGAATGGGAGGGGTGGAACCCTAGATCGAGGGAGAAGGGAAGGGCGAGGGGAGGGGACTGATTTCCGGATTGTCTGGGGGTTCTGAAGAGAGACAAGATGGCGGGGCCGGCACGCGAGGGAGGCGCGGAAAGCTCCCTGGAGTTGAGGGGCAATATGATTGTGTGTCGTGCTTCCGTGCTCTGACGCCAAATTTGATGTCCGTTGGAGTAGATTACACTTTGCCCCCCCCCCCCCTCCTGAAGTTTAGCCCCTCTGAAGTCTATTTTGTTCCAAATCGCTACCCAGAGTTTTAAATGTTAGCACAATACCCTTTTTGTCAACTACTTAATTTCCTCATTTGGTAATTTTTATCAGGAGCAATGCTAACTCGTATGCTCAGCAAAATCATATGGCATCCAATCAAAGCGGCCCTTTGCCAGCTGGTTGGGGCTATGCGATTCATTGATTGGGGTTGGGTGCAACGGACGATTGTGATTCAAACACGTCATTCTGGTTGACCATTCGAGTTAAACGTTTTCTTAGGACAAATAATCTTTTTCGAAAAATGATTTGCGTCTCATTTTCTATATGCCCCAAGCAAGCCCTATGAATGTGGCAGTCCAACTCAGTTGATTTGATGATCGGTCTACCCTTTGTTTGTCTTTAATCATTTTTAAAAATGATTAAAGAATGAGCCAACTATTCTTTTTGGGAGTTGTGTTTTTCATCTTTAAAAATCCATAACGTTTTGTATACTCATTGAAATTATAAAAAATTTATATTTTTTGAATTTACTAATCGAGATCTACCAAACTAGACCCATTATAAATATGAAATTTTGGGGAAAAAAATTCGGATACAAGTGGCTTATAATTAGTGACATTTTACCGAATTAAGTGACATTTACTGATAGTTACAAATAAACAAAAAATATCACATTTTAAAACCAAATGTCACATAAATTGACAGTTATAAAATTAAGAGACTTTTATCGACAGATTGTGTCTGATAAAGTGTCTCTTGATATTACAACTGTCGATTTTGCGTGACATTTTCTTTTGTAAGTGACATTTAGTTAATTTAAGTGAAACCAAGATTTCGAAAGTGATATTTTTTAGCTTTTTATAATAATCAGCAAATATCACTTAATTCGATAAATATTACTTAATTATAAAGTATTCTTATATCCAAAATTTTTTTTTAGAATTTTATAGGCAACATGAGTCTAGTTTGTATAACTCTATGAGTAGATTCCAAAAATATAAATTTTATAAAATTTTGATATATATACAAGAAGGTATGCATTTTTTTAATGTAAAACTCAACTCCCAAAAAATATTATTAAAAAAATATAATATATATGGGAGTTGATGCTTACCGTGTATAGAGTCGGCTGTTGAGGAAATTAAGTCATTTAAACTTTGTTATCTTTTACCAGAAATTATATTAGGTACCCAGAATACTACATGATACCAGAAGATACATTGGGTACTAGAGACACTACATAGTACGATTAAATACTAGAGGTACTAGACACAGTATATGGTACTAAAAATACTACAATTATTGAAATCACTACAAAGTATGATTTCAATGCTCAGCTAAGCTTTAAGTAGATATATGATTTAAATAAAAATTTAATGCATGGTTGCATTAAATTTCATGCTACAAACATGGCAGAGATTTGGTTCAAATACGGTGAGTACAAATATTTAGATAAACAAACACTACAAAGGCAAAATGAAAGACATGGATTACATCATAGTTACTTCATATAGATTATTTTGTATCATTTCTTATAACAAATATTAGGTAGCAAAAATACTACAAGGTACCTAAACATATATTAGGTAGCAAAAAATTGAATATCGCATTGTAAATACGTAAGGTACCAGACACTATATTTGGTAAGCATAAACTATATTATGTACCAGGAACACTACATGTAACCAAAACATACATTGGGTATCAGAAACACTATATAGTACTAGAGGTGGCAATGGGTCGGGTCGGGTCAGGTTGAGACATAAGTATAAGGGCAAAACACCCAACCCGAACCCGGCTCGTTTAATAAACGGATCAAAAACTTAAACCCAAACCCGCCTCACCTAATAAATGGGTTGGCCCGATCTGACCCGTTTAATAAATGGATCAGGTCGGGTTGGCTCAATGAAACCCATATAAAATGCTCGTATTTGATAGGTTTGGGTCGGTTTGATCGGGTTGCATCGAGTTAGATCAGGTTGGGTCGGGTTAACACGACCCATTTGGTAAACGGGTCAAGTCGGGTTATTAGTACAAACCCAAACCCAACCCATTTAACAAACGGGTCAATCGAGTCAACCCGTTTATGACCCGAACACGTTTAGGTCAAATCCAAACCCGCTAACTTCGGGTATGGTTTGGGTCAGGTTGGCGAGTTCGGTTAAGGATTGCCACCGTTACATAGTATTATAAATACTGTATGCGCAAAAAAAAAGATTCGGGTCATCTTTATTTCGAACACACGAATATTACAAGGTCGTGACCAGGGGACTCGGGAATGGTGAGCCAGGTGCGGCAAATATTTGATCAGGAGATTATGGAAGAGATCCTATGGAGGGTCCCTTTGATTCGCGTCTCCACGTTACTTCGTGCGAGAGCTCTGGAGGAGTTACCCAAGATAGAGATCTTTCTAGGATGAGAGTTTCTTGAGAGGCTAAGGAGTCTTCGCCATTGCTTTTGTCCCTTCTGTGCTTCGCGCTTTCTCGGCTAAAGGGTTTTTAACTTCGCTCATTGGTCTTCGTATCTCCCTCGGCTCTTGCTAGATCTCGGCATCCTTGATCGTTGGTTCGCAGCGTCGATCATACTTCTGGTGTCGGCTTTGGCTTTGGTTTTACTTTGGCGTGGCTCTTGCTTTTGCTTTGCTTTGGCGCTTGCGCTTGAACGTAGATGGGTAGAGGCTTGCGATACTTTAGTTTTTCCGGACTTCGCGTTGTAACGGCTAGAACGTGCGGTGCTTTGCTTGTGACTGTCATAGTTGCTTGGCTTTGGCACGTGCGTTGCTTTGGCGCAGGTTTTACCGATGCTTTTGCTTCGGCTTCTTTGCGTTGGCTTTTGCTTTGGCGTTGGCTGATCTTCTTCTCGAACGACAATGGCTACATCTCCAAGGCTTCTTTATTCTTCCGGCTTCTTGGGTCGGCTTTGGCTTTTCTTCTTCTTCAGACTTCTTTGGCATGATCAGAGTCGAAGGATTCTTTTGAAGACAGCGAGTGTAGCACCAATTTTCGTGCAACGGTTATGGCGTCGACTTTGCTTCTCTTCTTCTCCGGACTTCTTTGGCGTGATCGAAGTCGAAGGCTTCTTTTGAAGACGGAAGTGATAGCACCGATTTCCATGCGACGGTTGTGGCATCGGTTTTGCTTCTTTTCTTCTCTGGGCTTCTTTGACGTAATTGGAATCGAAGGCTTTTTTTGAAGACGGTGGGTGTAGCACCGATCTCCGTGTGACGGTTGTTGCATCGGCTTTGCTTCTCTTTTTCTCCAGGCTTCTTTGGTGTGATCAGAGTCGAAGGCTTCTTTTGAAGACGGTGGGTGTAGCACCGATCTCCGTGCGACGGTTATAGTATCGGCTTTGCTTCTCTTCTTCTCCGGGCTTCTTTAGCGTGATCAGAGTCAAAGACTTCGTTTGAAGACGGCGGGTGTAGCATCGATCTCTATATGACAGTTGTAGCATCGTCTTGGGATTCTCTTCTTCTCCGGACTTCTTTGGTGTGATCGGAGTCGAAGGCTTCTTTTGAAGATGGCAGGTGTACCACCGATCTTCGTGCGATGGTTGTGGCATCGGTTTTTGTTGATGAAGATGATGGGGGTAGCACTGATCTCCGTGCGACTGTTGCATGGTCGGCTTTTGTTGGTGAAGACAACGGGGGTAGCACCGGCTTCAGACCTTCTTCTCCAAGCTTTCTTCTTCATGCGAGGAGTCGATGCCTTTGTTGAAGACGACGAGATGTTGTCGACTTCAATCTTCTTCTCTGGCCTTTGCTTGTGGCATCTTCGAAGTTGATGAAGATCGTTGAAGACGTCGGGGTGTTGACGACTCCAGGCCTTCTTCTCCAAGCTTTCTTCTTCGTGCGAGGAGTCGAAACTTTGATCTTCGAGTGCAAGGCCTTCGCTTTGATGAGGACTTCAATGAGCAACTCCGCTTTGTTAGGGATGTGCCTTCTCGTTCCTCGTGAAGCTTTTGGTCTTCAAGCGTTGAAGCTCCCTTTTTGCAGAGCCTTCTTGTCTTCAGCTTTCGACCTCTGATGCCTTCCCCCACCCCTTCTATTTATAGGTAAAGGGGGGAGGTTGGGAGAGATATGGCTGCGATTTTTTGAGTCAATCCAATATCTCCCCCCATAACCATCAAAATATTGTTTTTTTTTTTTGGGAAACAAATTTGATCCCTTTCCTTATTTTATGGGGATGGTTATGGGCTTGTTATGGCTTGATCTTTGATGATAAGTTGCCATATCGTTTGCACTTTTGAATTGATGGTGACACAGTCATTTTGTCCATCGAATCGAAGGATCGTCGAGGATCTATGGTTGCGTAGACGTTCACGTTACCTCCCCCGTATCAAGGCGGTTATGATTTTTTTTCTTTTCTTTCCTTCCTATGGCCGGCCACACCTCCCCATAGGGAGGGGGCATGGTTTCCCAGAGAAGGGGGCCGGTGGGTCCCACCTGGCCCCTCTTGTTGGCCGACCACTCCCCCCTATAGGAAGGGGCACGGTTTTCGAAGAAAGGGGCTGGTGGGCCCCCCCTTTTGTATTCGAGTTGCGGGTCTGATGGGGCTCATTTGCGCTAGTCGGGTCCGTTTTGTATGCGGGCCAAGTTTCACATACGGGCCGTTGTGTGTGGGCCAAGTCGCGCTTGTGGGTTGGGTCCGTTTTGTATGCGGGCCGTTGTGCACGGGCCAAGTTTCGCATATGGGTTGTTGTGTGTGGGCCAAGTCGTGCTTACGGGTCGGGTTTGATCAGTGGGCTAATTTCGGTGCCCACAAATGCCCCCTCAAGGTCAAGTGCGCCCATGGGAAACGCCCAGCACTTGGCCTTAATCGCGTGTTTGCGTGGGATTTATGCCTTTATAAGGACCCCAGCCCCTTTTTTCTTTTATTTTCCTCATCGTTGCTAGCACAGGAGATAAAGGGCTTCGGAGCTTGGAGACGAAGGATTCTTCGGCGGTTTGGAAACGAAGGCTTCTTCGGTGGCTTGGAGACGAAGGCCTTTCCAGCGCCTTGCGGAGAAGACCTTCGCTAGGGTTTTGATCATCTTCCTCGTTGCGGACTTCCTTTGTTCCGAAGATGGCGCGAGCGTCGAAGGTGGTCGTTGCACGAAGTCCGATAGCAGCACGGGGGCGAGAGTGCAAAGATGAAGGTGATGCATTTCGGCGACAGGTCATCGTCTTCTTGGTGCAGGCTTCCTTGTGTTGAAGATGACGCGTGCATCAAAGACGACGATTGCGTGGAAAGACAAGGCGGAGGTGAGTCGTCATGGCCGAAGACGATGAAGACGTCAGAATCGTTGCGGCCAAAAGTGGTGAAGATGGTGCAAAGAGAGGAGGAGGCGGAGTCGTCGAAGGCAAGGTATGGTATGTCCGTCTTCATCTTCTTCCTTTTTTCTTCTTCGTTCCTTTCTTTTTCTTTTTCTTTTTCTTTTCTTCCTTTTCTCTTTTTGTTTTTGTTTTCTATTTTATTTGTCTTCTTCTTTGGTTCATGTAGATTAGCGACAGCAACAACGACGACGATGTCCAGGTCGAGGTGTCGACTGCAACGAGGGTGACAGGTGGCGTGGCAGACGGGCGGCACGGGGTGCGGTGCACAGGTGGTGACCAGGTGAGGGTCCAGCGTACGTGGCACAGGGGCCAATCGGGCGTGAGATCGGGTGTAGAGACCGACGGTGGTGCACAGGCGGCACAGCAGCAGCGGCAGTGGTGTGCACGAGCGCAGGTGGCAGGCATGGGTTGCGTAGCTGCGGGTGGGCGATCGGTGCATAGGCAGACGCGGCACTGGGTGTGGGCGCAGGCGAGCGGCGCAGCAGCAGCGAGTGGCCGGCGGCAGATTGGGCACGGGCGGCGCGAGCGATGCGGCTATGGGTGGTCGAGGTGGCGTGGCGGTCGACGCGGGCTCGCAGACGGGGCCAGGGCGGGTGCGGACGAGAGACCCCAGTCCCTCTTCGGGGCTGCTGGGTTTGACAGAGCAGAGGTGTCAGCCCCGTTTGGGGGTTTCACGGGTTTTGATAGGAGAGGAGGGGCTGCAACCCCCACTCCGTTCCCTTATTTTTTATGGGGCTATGGCCCCCCTTTTGGGGCTGCAGCCCTTTCACCGGCTCAAGCTTACTTTTTTTTTTAACTTCTCTCGTCTCTTTGGACTTGATTCTTGACTTGATCTTTTTGGACTTGACCTTTTTGCTCTGGACTTGGTTTTTTTTTTTAGTCGCCTCTCTGGATTTGATTCTTGACTCGATCTTTTTGGACTTGGATTTTTGCTCCCAACTTCTGGACTTGATCTGCTATTTCTTCTGGAATTAACTTTGTATATTGATTTGACTTGCACTTTTTGTCTCCTTGCAGGACTTATCCCTCCTAGTGTTTTTCGATGGTCGGTGGGATCATCGAGGAGGTCTATCACGGGAGCAGAGCGACTGGCGAGGTTACACTTGGGCAGGCTGAGCGTGGCGGGCTGGATGTTCCTCTGAACGTCCATGGGTTGTTGAAAGCCTATGGAGGGAACTTTCATAGTGGTGACATCGATTCGGGAGCAAAAGGAGATAGAGGCTGCTCGTGCATCGCTTCAGAAGCCGGAGACCCGTCTAGAGAGAGCAAAGGCAACTGAGAAGGCTTTCGAAGTGGACCTTGCGAAGCCATGAGCAAAGTTGATGACGCGTCGGGAGCTGGTGGCTTCTGAGGGAACCGAGACTTGTGAGAGTCTGGCAGCTTCCAAGGTGGATGGCTCCTTGTTTACGAAGCAGATGCACACCATCTTGGCAAATAGTGATGTTTATTGTTTGAGACAGGCTTCACTGGAGGAGGACGCTTTTTCGACTTTAGCTATGGTCGAGGAAGAGGAGCGCCGGCTGGAAGGGCATTACTTGCTTACTATTGCTGAGTCGGCTCAGGTGGAGAAAAAGGTGGAGACTACTCGCTCATCGCTTCAGAAGCTGAAGTCTCTTCTGGAGAAAGCTCGAGCAACCAAGAAGTCTTTTGGAGTAGAGCTTGCGAAGTAGTAGGAAGAGCTGGTGACGCGTCAGAAGCTGGTGGGGCGATCGAGAAGGCTTCCGGAGAGGACCTTGCAAAGCAGCGTGCAGAGCTGGCGACGCATTGGAAGCTGACGACTTTTTGACCCGCGGAGTTGCAGCACGTGTAGGCCGCGGAAGGCAAGTTGCTTTAGCACCTCACGAACTTCGACTTGCTACTCGTGCGTCGCTTTAGAAGCCGAAGTTCTGTCTAAGAGAGTGAGGGTGACCGAGAAGACTTTTACAGCGGAGCTTGCAAAGCAGCGAGAGGAGCTGACGAAGCACTGAGAGCTGGTGGTTTCTCGTCCTTCGGAGTTGCAGCGCGTGGATGCCTCGAGAGACAAGCTATGGCAATGCCTGGGGGACTTCTTATAAGTCTTTTCTGGGCTCATCTTCTGGAATTGTGGCTTTTTTTTTTTTATTGAACCTTTATAGGCTGCCTATATACCCTACTAAGAGGGATCAAGTCGCACGTAGTTCGTTTATTCCTCTCTTTTTTTGGGCAATGGGGTAAACTTGCGCTAGGCAAAGTACCTTTTGGGGGACTTACCGCTGGTAGGCAGAGTCGTCACTAGTTCGCAGTTGTCGTCCGCATTCTTTGCTTCAATGTAGTTAGAAGTGGAGATCTTTTTGACTAAAGTTTGATGATTACTGGAGTTTGACTAGAATCGATGTCTCGGTGATTTGGAAGAATTTGTTTGCCACTTTTGAGGAGGCAAGCTTGAGTCTTTGTCAGGCGATGTGGTATCGCAGCTGAGGGTAGTGAACACATGCACACAATGCTTTTCTTGTTGTAGCCGGCTTTGAACATCAACTCGGTGGCGTTTTGCCCCCGAGTATTTTCTGGCTTGATCGCGAGTCGCTCAGAGCTGGTGTATTCAGTAAACCCGCTTAAGCTTGAGGCGTACAGCTGACCATGCAGTGGCAATGTCATCTCTTGCAAAGTGATAGAGATGGCCTCGGAGAATGGTGACGCTAGTTCCTTTGCTGAAGTAGAAGACAATCGTCCTAGCTTGCAGAGCCGCTGAGGTATGAGACGCAGGACAGAAACAGCTTGAGTAGGCAATGGAACGTGTCGCATCGAGCTTGATTTAAAGTTTATATGAATTTTTCGTTTTGATGTTGGCGCTTCTTTGCCTTCGTGCACCGGCTGGCTGGGAGATGGCATTGGTTTTGCAGGTGGAACTTTGACTTTTCTGGACTTATGGAGCTTTTGTTGGAGGAGCTTCTGCAATGGGGTCTTTGGCTTAGTGGAACCTGGCGTCAGCAATGTGTGCTTTGGCCTCGTTGAACTGCTTGCCGTTGGCGGTGATGCTTCTCTCCATACTTTCGATATTGGAGTCGCTTTCTTCATCGTCTTCCTAGAGTACTTGGTGAACTTCCATCATACAGCAAGAGACCTTGAAGTTTTGATCAGGTTCAATGAAGCGATTGGAAAAAAACTCCTAGAGTGTCACTGGCTCTGGGCATGTTTGCTGGAGAATATTTTCCAGACTTGCTGGAGGTACTTTGGACGTCTTTTTTTAAGAGCTTCATTCTTTTTCTTGAAGGTTTTTCTTCCGGGGAGTTTTCTTGTCTCCCAATCTTGCTAGTGGTTGGCCAGACATGCTATTATATAGCTTGATCGCCGTGGTCTTCTACCTTGAGGCACAATAGCCTATGCATTTTCATCAGTAAGATCTTTCTCGTCAGGGTGAAGAATTTGTGCTGCAACCGAAGGCACTTCTTTGATTGGAAGGACTAGCTCTTCTGGATGCTCAACGTATTCATCTTCTGATCCCTAACCGGTTTGCTTGACTTTTTCTGTTGGAATCGAATAAGGTCTAGAGTAGAGGACATAAAATTCAAACTTACCTGATGGTTGGCCTAGCAGGTTGACTTCGAGCCCTCTTTGTTTATCTCTCGCTTTGAGCATATGCCGGGATGTAGCTTCGTTTGGAAGAGGGAGCATTTGCACGGGAGGCGATTGCCCCCAAGGCAGTAAGGATTTGGCCCTGGGTACTACAGGAGCATGCCGTTATCGTTTTCTTGGAGCTGGTTTTACTATCGGTCTTCGACAGATGATGTGCAGTCTTGCTGAAGTGCGTTATGGAGCAATCAGAGCTGGCGGGAAGGAGTCGAAAGTGATTGACGTCATGTTTGTCTCGACGACATCACCAGAGTTGATCTCGATCATCCCTTGCTTGGCGAGTGCCATGATCTTTTCTTTCAAGACAAAGCACTTCTTGATAGGATGGCTGACCATTCGGTGGTACTTGCAGAAGAGCGGATTATTGACTTAATGTGCTTGTTCTGCCTTTTTTGGTGGCGGAAGCTCGATCATCTTCTCTAGGGGTGTGCAGGATCCAAACCAAACCAACCGAACCAAACCAAACCGACCGAATTTGATCGGTTTCGACACACTCAACGGATCGGATTGGATCAGGATTTCTCAAAACCGATATGATTGGATCGGTTATCGGATTTATCAATTAAAAACTGACCTAAACCAAACCAGACTCCGGTTTATAATTTACTAATTTAGTGGTAACTGTTGTGAACTTTTGTTTAATTGTTAAAACTGTACTTTGTAGTTTTTAATATTTAATGGATATGAATATTATGGACATAATGGTATTGTTGTTGATAACTTGGTATTTTGGTAAGTAATGTAGTATTATTTTATAATTTTTGAAATAATCATTTTAAAGTTGAAACTATGTCCAAATAAAAATAAAAAAAAACTAGTAAGCATATGGGCCAAAGCCCAAACCGACCATCCAATCCAATCCAAACCGACTTTAATTGGATTGGATTGGATTGGATTCCAGTCTCAATCGGTTTGGATCGGATTGCAAATTCTCAAAATCGACCTAGATTGGATCGGTTTGGGTTTTGCCTAAATAGGTCGGTTTCGAACCGATGCATACCCCTAATCTTCTCTTGCATCAACTGATCGAACATGGAGGAAACTTCCGAGTCTGAGAAATGATACTACTTGGCTTTAAGCTTCTCGAGAGTCATCCTTGGTGGCCGTTGAGGCTAAGGAGGTGGTATGGCGGCCCATTTGTCTTTGTCCGGCTTGCTACCGATCTTGAGTGGTTTGAAAGTCGGAGCGAGGTCGGTGATGTTGACTTGCTTTGATGCCACCGTTTCGTCCTCCTTTTTCACCTTCAGGAAGTCTTTGGCCTTCGAGTCTCCACGATTTGTTAAACTGAACTCCATGTCGTGAGCCAGAGTTGCTAGTTCTTTGAAAGACCGAGGTTTGATTCCTTTGAGGATGTAGAGCAAGCACAGTGCATGCCTTGGGTGCACAACTTGATGGTCGAGTCTTCAGACAAGCGATCTCGTGAGTTTAGTGCAAGGTTCCTCCAACGATTGATGTAGTCGATCACCGGCTCATCCTTTCTTTGCTTGGTAGCAGTAAGCTCGGTCATATTGACGATGCGCCGAGTACTGTAGAAGCAGTTAAGGAACTCCCTCTCCATTTGATCCCAGTTGTTGATGGATCCTGGAGGAAGATCAATATACCAGTCGAAAGCATTACCTTTGAGGGTGCGAATAAACTGCTTCACCATCTCGTCATCGTATGTGCCGACATTATTGCAAGTTTCAACAAAGTGGGCGATGTGTTACCTTGGATTGCCCTTTCCATCGAAATGTTGGAACTTTGGTAACTGGAACCCGATAGGGAAGCGCAGCTGTTGGATCATTACGGTGAAAGGCTTTGAGTAGGCCACCGTGATTGGAGAAAGATTACCACCATGGGAGCGCATCATGTCGGCTACTAACGACTGTATCTGCTGAACAGTTATCATTAAAACCATCGGTGGTTGCGTAGCCACCGAAACTGGTATTGGAGAGACTACCGCAGCCGGAATGAGAGTCATTGATGGCATTGGAGTCACCACCGGAATCATCGGGACAACCTCTGTCAGAGTAGGAGTTGCAAACGGCATCGAAGTGGCTACCGGAGAAGTAAGAGGGCGACTGACTGTTGGAGCATCCCTCGCGCTTAGCCTTTGGAGCAAGGTATTGATATGACGGTCCTTCTCCTCCATTAGCCGAGTGATTTGCGCCATGTGTTCACCCATTTGCATAACTTGGAGTTGGAGGGCGGACGGTGGATGATAACGCAAGACGTCTCGGTGTTGCGTGCCTACAACCTCGACTTCATCGTTGGAGTCGGAGTTATGCCAACTCATCTCTGCTTGACGATGGACGTTTGCCCCTTGCATAGGAGGTACAAAGCCCGCTAGAGAACCCGAATAGGCTCAGGGTTGGGGTTGGACCTCCCCAAATTTCTGGACTTAGACTCCAGGATCGAGGCTCGTTTTTTCATGTGCCAAGGCCTTGTCGGTGCTTTATCAAGCATCATCGGTAGCAGTTTCTGGCATGAAGACATCCGTAAGAGTTCGAGTACGCCAAGTATAGACGCGTACTACCGGGGGAACGTCATCCTCTGGGTTTTCAGGATCACCGTATTGGAGTAGCGGAGACTCGATGATAGGTGATAGGCTTGGAACAAACGTATCATTATTCATCCCGGCCATGGCGAAACTTGAGGCAACTCCTTTAGATATACGGATAAAAGGAGAGGATGGTCCCCTTGGGCGTGCCATAAATCTGTATGCATAAAAAAAAAAGATTTGAGTCGTCTTTATTTTGAACACACGAAGATTACAAGAACGAGACCGGGGGAATCGGGGGTGGTGAGCCAGGTGCGGTGAAGATTTGATCAGAAAATTATAAAAGAGATCCTCTGGAGGGTCCCTTTGATCCGTGTCTCCATGTTACTTCGTGCGGGAGCTCTGGAGGGGTTGCCCATAACAGAGATCATTACAGGATAAGGGTTTCTTGAGAAACTAAGGAGTTTTCGCCATTACTTTTGTTCCTTCCGTGCTTCGCGCTTTCTTGACTAGGGGGTTTTTGGCTTCGCTCCTCGATCTTCATATCTCCCTCGGCTCTTGCTAGATCGATCTCGACATCCTTGATCTTCAGTTCGCGGCGTTGATCGTACTTCTAGTGTTGGCTTTGCTTTGGCATGGCTCTTGTTTTTGCTTTGCTTTGGCACTTGCACTTGAACGTAGATGGATAGAGGCTTGCGATGCTTTAGTTCTTCCAGACTTCACATCGTATCGGCTAGAACATGCGGTGCTTTGCTCGTGATCATCGTAGTTTCTTGGCTTTGGCATGTGCGTTGCTTTAGCGCAAGCTTTACCGGTGCTTTTGCCCCGGCTTCTTGCGATGGATTTTACTTAATCTTCTTCTCAAACGATGATGGCTACATCTCCAAGACTTCTTTATTCTTCCGGCTTCTTGGGGATAGATTTTAGCAATGACGGTTATGGCGTCGACTTTGACTTTTCTTCTTCTCCAGGCTTCTTTGGCGTGATTGGAGTCGAAAGCTTCTTTTGAAGATGGCGGATATAGCATCGATCTCTGTGCGACGATTATAGTGTCGGCTTTGCTTCTCTTCTTCTCCAGGCTTCTTTGGCGTGATCGAAGTCGAAGGTTTCTTTTAAAGACGACAGAGATAGCACCGATTTTCGTGCGATGGTTGTGGCGTCGGCTTTGTTTCTCTTTTTCTTCGAGCTTCTTTGGCGTGATCGTAGTCGAAGGCTTCTTTTGATGACGACGGGTATAGCACCGATTTCCGTACGACGGTTGTGATATCGGCTTTACTTCTTTTCTTCTCCAGACTTCTTTGGTGTGATCGGAGTCAAAGACTTCTTTTGAAGACGGTAGGTATAGCACCGATCTCCGTGTGATGGTTATGGCGTCGGCTTTGCTTCTCTTCTTTTTCAGGCTTCTTTGGCGTGATCAGAGTCAAAGGCTTTTTTTAAAGACAGTGGGTATAACACCGATCTTCGTGCGATGGTTGTATTATCGGCTTGGGCTTCTCTTCTTTTCTGGGCTTCTTTGGCGTGATCGGAGTTGAAGGCTTTTTTTGAAGACGGCGGGTATAAGACCGATCTCCGTACGACGGTTGTGGTATTGACTTTTGTTGATGAAGACGATGGGGGTAGCATCGATCTCCGTGCGACGATTATAGCGTCGGCTTTTGTTGATGAAGACGACGGGGTAGCACCGGCTTCGGGCCTTCTTCTCCATGCTTTCTGCTTCGTGCGAGGAGTCGACGCCTTTGTTGAAGATGATAGGGTGTTGTCAGCTTTGATCTTCTTTTTTGGCTTTTGCTTGTGGTGTCTTCAAAGTTGATGTAGATCGTTGGAGACGTCGGGGTAATGATGACTCCGGGCTTTCTTTTCCAAGATTTTTTCTTTATGCGAGGAGTTGAATCTTTGATCTTCGAGTGCAAGGCCTTCGCTTTGATAAGGACTTCGATGGGCGACTCCGCTTTATTGGGGATGCGCCTTCTTGTTCCTCACGAAGCTTTCGATCTTCAAGCGTTGGAGCCCCCTTTTTGCATAGCCTTCTTGTATTCAGCTTTCGACCTCTGATGTCTTCCCCCACCCTTTCTATTTATAGGCAAAGAGGGGAGGTTGGGAGAGATATGGCTACGATTTTTTGAGTCAATCCAATATCTCCCCCCATAACTATCAAAATATTGTTTTCTTTTTTGGGGGAAACAAATTTGATCCCTTTCCTTATTTTGTGGGAATGATTATGGGCTTGTTATGGCTTGATCTTTGATGATAAGTTGTCATATCTTTTGCACTTTTGAATTGATGGTAACACGACATCATCTTGTCTGTCGAATCGAAGGATCGTCGCAGATCTATGGTTGCGTAGACGTCCACGTCACCTCCCCCCGCATCAAGACGGTTATTATTTTTTTTCTTTTCTTTCCCTCCTATGGCTGGCCACACCTCCCTATAGGGAGGGGGCATGGTTTCCAAGAGAGGGGGGCCGATGGGCCCAGCCTAGCCCCTCTTGTTGTCTGATCACTCCCCCTATAGGAAGGGTCACAGTTTCTGAAGAAAGGGCTGGTGGGCCTCCCTTTTTGTGTTTGAGTTACGGGTCTGATAGGGATCGTTTGTATCGAGTCGGGTCCGTTTCGTATGCGGGCCATTGTGTACGGACCAAGTTTCGCATACGGGCCATTGTGTATGGGCCAAATCGCGCTTGCGGGTTGGGTCCGTTTCGTATGTGGGCCGTTGTGTGCACGCCAAGTTTCACATATGGACCATTGTGTGTGGGCCAAGTCGTGCTTGCGGATCGAGTTCGATCCGTGGGCTAATTTCGATGCCCACAAATACTTAAGGTATCAAGTACTTACATGGTAGCAAAAATACTACAAAGTACTAAAATATGCATTAGGTGCAAGAAATTACACATTGTACCATAAATACATGAGGAACCAGACACTATACTTAGTATCAGAAACTATATTAGGTACCAGAAATATTACATGGTAGCATAATATATATCGGGTACCTGAAATACTACATGGTAAAATACTTGAGCTAACAGACTATGTACATGGTACCAAAAATAGTACAAGGTAGCAAAAATTATACATGGCATTATAAATATATGAGGTACCAGATATATTATTTGGTATCATAAACTATATTAAGTACTAGGAATACTATATGGTACCAGAATATACATTTGGTACCAGAAATACTACATAGTATTATAAATTATTGAGGTGCCAGATAATGTATATGGTACTAGAAATTATATTAAGTTCCAGTTATTATCTATGGTACAAGAAACAAAACGTTATTCATTGTACCATAACAAACATTAGGTACCATAATTACTACAAAATACCAAACAATGTAGATAATACAAAAATAATATAAGGTACCAGAACATACATTACGTACCAGAAATTATACATAATACTATAAATACGTGATGTACCCGACACTATACTTGATATCAAAAACTACATTAGATACCAGAAATAATATATAATACTAAAACATACATTGATATCAGAAACACTTCATGACACCATATATACTTGAGATACCAGACAATGTACAAGATACTAAAAATTATATTAGATACCAGTTATTATATATGGTACCAAAAATACGTGAGGTATCAAACACTGTACAAGGTACCATAACAAACTTATGTATTATAAATACTACAAGTACCAGAACATGCACTAGATACCAGAAATTAAATATGGTACCGTAAATACGTGAGGTATCAAATACTATAATTGGTACCATAAACTATATTAGGTATCATGAACATTATATAGTACCAGAACATACATTAAGTATAAGAAATACTATATAATATAATAAATACTTAAGGTACCAGACATAATACTTGGTACTGGTATCAAACATTGTACTTGGTATAAGAAACTATATTAGGTACCAGGAATACTTCATGTTATCAAAACATACACTGGATACCAGAAACCTTATATTGTATAATGTTTTAATTACCAGACATTGTACTCGCTACCAAAAGCTATAAGGTATCGGGAACACTATATGGTACTAGAACATACATTGGGCATTAGAAACACTATATGGTATAAAAAATACTTAAGATATCAGATACTGTTATGGTACTGTATAGATATTATACATATATCAAAAATAGTAAATGGTACCATAAAATATATTAGGCATTAAAAATTGTAAATAGTACTTAGTATCAGAAACTATATTAGGCACCAATAATACTATATGGTACTATAACATACATTGGGTACCAAAAACAATACATGGTACCATAAATACTTAAGGTACCAAACAATATATATAGTATCAGAAATTATATTATGTACCAGTTATTATATATATATGATACCAGAAATAGAACATGGTGTAAAAAATACAAAATACTAAATATTGTCTATTGTGTCATAACTGACATGTTTTAGGCATCAGAAATACTACATGGTATCAGAATGTATATTAAGTACCAAAATTTATATATGGTATCATAAATACATGAGGTAGTAGTTACTATACTTGATACCATAAATTATATTATATAACTGAAATACTATATGATACCAGAATATCTATTAGCTATCAAAAATACTACATGGTACCATAAATACTTGAGGTATCAGACATTATACATGGTGCTAGAAATACTACAAGGTATTTGAACATGTATTAGATACCAAAAAATTACATATGGTATTGTAAATACATGAGATATCATACATTATACTTGGTATCATAAATTATATTAGATATCAGGAACACTAAATGGTACCATAATAAATACTGGGTACCAAAAACATTACATTATAAAATACTTGAGGTACTATAAAATTACATGGTACCAGAAATTATATTATAAACCAGTTATTGTAGATGATACCATAAATAGACTATGCTACAAAAAATATATGAGGTACCCGATATTGTATATGGTATCATAATAAACATTAAGTAGTAGAAATACTAAAAGGTACCAGAATATATATTAGGTATCAGAAATTGAATATGGTCCCGTGAGCTACCATATATTATATTTGATCCCAGAAATTATTTTAGGTACCATAAACATTATATGGTACTAGAACATATATTGGGTACCAAAAAACCTATATGGTAACATAAATACTTGAGTTACTAGATCATGTATATGATACCATAAATACTATAATGTACAAAAACATGCATTAGGTACCAAAAATTGCATATGGTACCATAAACACGTGAGGTACCAGACACTATACTTGGTATCAAAAACTAAATTAGGTAAAAAAAACACTACATAATACCAGAACATATATTGGGTACTAGAAACACTACATTGTACCATAAAATACTTAAGATATCAACAATGTATATGGTACCATAAATTAATTAGGTACTAGTTATTGTACATAGTACCAGAAATAAAAAATGATATCAAAAATACATAAGGTATCTGATATTATACATAGTACCATAATAGACAATAGATATCAGAAATACTATAAGGTAATAGAATATATATTAGGTATAAAAATTTGAATATATTACCGTAAATACATGATATACTATACATGGTACCAAAAATACTATATGGTACTAGAATATACATTAGATACTGTAATTGGTATCAGAAACTATATTAGATATCATGAACACTATATAGTATCAGAACATATATTAGGTATAAAAAATATTATATGACATCATAAATACTGGAGGTATCAGATAATATATTGTTCCAAAAATTATATTAGGTATTAGTTATTGTACATGGTACTAAAAATAGAATATAATACCAAAAATATGTGAGGTATCAGATATTGTACATGGTACCATAATAGACGTTCGATACCAAAAATACTACAAGGTACCAAAACAAGCATTAGATACCAAAAGTCAATTCACCACTTAATCAACTTATTTAATGCCAATTTAAAAAGAAAAGTAGCACTAGAAAAACAAAACCTTGGTTTTCATTAATAGAGGGGTTATCCAACACTTTGGATGAAAGCCCGATTTAATGGGTGGCGAGTGTGTGGCCAATGACTTTTAAAAAGTTATCATCTTTGGTCACAGACATCGAAAACTATCTGAATATTATACCATAAATATGTGAGATACCAAACATTATACTTGGTATCAAAAAATGTATTAGATATCAAGAATACTTCATGGTACTGAAACTTCCATTGGGTATCAGAAATACTATATGGTACAATAAATACTTGAGGTACCAGATAGTACGCATGGTACCAAAAATACTACAAGATACCAGAATATACATTAGATCTCAAAAATTATATATGGTACTATAAATATATGAAGTACTAGACACTATATTGGGTATCAAAAACTATATTAAGTACCAAGAATACGTACTATATGATACCAGAAGATACATTGGGTACCAAAAATACTATATAATAAAATGCCTGAGGTGTTGGACAATATACATAATACCACAAATTATTAGGTACCAATTATTTTACATGGTACTAGATAGAGAATTTAGTACCAAAAATATGTGAGATATCAGACATGGTACCACAACATACATTAGTATCATAAATACTATAGGATATCAGAATATATATTTTGTACCAGAAATTAAATATGATATTGTAAATACGTGAGGTACCAGATATAGTATTGGGTACTAGAAACTATATTAGGTATCAGGAACATTACATGGTATTCGAACATACATTGGGTAGTAGAAATACTATATAGTACCATAAATATTGAGGTACCAGATAACTTAGATGGTACCAGAAATACTACAAGGTATCAGAATATGTATTATATATCAAAAATTATACATAGTACCGTAAATATGTGAGGTCCTAGACACAGTACTTGGTATCAGAAACTATATTTGGTACCAGGAACACTACGTGGTACCAGAACATATATATGAGATACCAAACACCATACTTGATATCATAAACTATATTAGGTATCAAAAATACTATATAATATCAAAACATACATTGGATATTAGAAATACAACATTGTACCATAAATATTTGAGGTAGTAGATAATATATATGGTATAAGAAATTTTATTAGGTACCAGTTATTGTATATGGTACTAGAAACAGAATATATTACCAAAAATATATTAGGTACCATATATTATTTATGGTACCATAATATATATTAGGTACCAAAAAATTAAATTATACAAGAACATATATTAGGTAATAAAAATTAAACATGGTACCATGAATACAAAAGGTACCAAACATTGTACTTGGTACCAGAAACTATATTAGGTTCCAAAAAAACTATATGGTACCAGGACATGTATTGGGTACCAAAAATATTTCATATTACTATAAATATTTAAGGACCAAATATTGTACATGGTACCAAAAATACTATTAGGTACTAAAACATGCATTAGGTATCAAAATTTATATATGGTACCATAAATATATGAGTTATCAAACAGTGTACTTGGTATTATAAATTATATTAGATATCAATAATACTATATGGTACTAGAACATATAATGGTTATCAGAAATACTATATGGTAAAATACTTGAATTACAAGATAATAAACATAGTATCAGAAATTATATTAGGTACTGGTTATTGTATATGGTACAAGAAATAGAACATGATACCAAAAATACGTTAGGTACTAGATATTATACATGGTACCATTGTTTGATATAAATCCATGGTAGAGGCCCGCAGCGGAAGCAAAGTGAAGGTCCGAGGACCGTGAGCGGTGTGCGTTACATATCAAAATTTTCATCGAAACGATCTACATATGCGTGTATGAATCTAGCATGGCAACTACGCGAACCCCTAACGATGATCTAACGCGAAAGAACAAACTAGCATGAATGCATGTTCTAATTATGTTAGATCTACTTGTTAGAGGTCATACCTGCGTGCGGAATCTTTCACCGCGACAAATTTCTTCTTTGTCGATAGAGACGGGCTACGGATCTGCTCGATATAGCTTCGGTGCGATGGCCATAACTTTCTGCTCCGAACTCCGATTGGGCTAAAATTTAGACTGCAGGTAGACAACTTCGAGACGCAACTTTTCCAACAAGTTTCACGTCGTTTGGACTTCTGTAGCTCCCGGAATCGCAGAAACAACGTTGATTTTTTGTGCAGATTCTGGACAGCAAAAGGTTGCGGGAGACACCTTCTAGTTCACCCGATCTCACACGATGCACGGCACCTCGTCGATGGATCTCTGAGTGCCTCCATACGACGAGCCTTCTCCTTCTACAAAACACCACGTGAAGAAGACGAGTCGCCATCCAATGGCGCAAGCGAGGGAGAGAGAGACGAGAGAGGAGATGCGAAGAGAGGAGAGGGGGCGGCTAGGGTTTCCCCATGCCATGGCCGGCCCTAGGGCTTGCATGGCTCTATTAATTTCGTGCACCCTCTCTCTCCTTCTCATATATAGGGCCGGTCTATTCATATGGATAAGGACAGTATGGATAAGGATGATAGATTCAAACCTTATCCCTATATATCTCTTCTTTATCTCTATTCTTTCCTTGTTTTCGAAAACGGTCAAAACCAGTCCGTTTTCTGCGCCTCATAACCGGCCCCTTCATCGGAGGCAACAACCTCCCGAAACTAATGGGGCCGGCCTTGACCAGTCTCTCAACACTTTGGGCCGGCCCCCTTAGTGCATAGTGGCGCATGGTATGACCAAAACGCCCTCATGCCACTAGTTGGCCGTTCCTCGTGTACGAGACTTTGCAAGGCACACATAAGTGAAGTGCACCAGTGATTTCACTATTCTCTGAGGTTCCCGTAGGGTGCCCCTAGTGAAGTCAACTAGTCAACTCGCAACATGTCCCGGTGCAACGCACCCATGTGGCAAAGTCCACTTATGGCAAGGAATTGCTACATGCGTCTCTGCACTAACCTAGGGTTTCCCCTTAGTGCACACACGTAGATACGCATCTACCGTGCACTAGTGCGAAGCACTCACGGAGCGTATGCTTGGACTTCTCGCTTCCTCTAACTACGTTCTGTGTTTCGAGGAGATGGTATAAGAACCATACATAATGTCGATAAGGTGGAACCTTCAGGGACCAGGGTTCATGGCTTCCAACTCAGACTCGATCGACACACTACCCGAGTGTACCATCGATCCTCTGAGTCCGAGTTAACCTGCGTAGCCACCCAGAGTGCGACGCAGGCTGCACTCCAATCCCCTCGGACTTACTATGTTCTCCCACATACCCCTGCTCTCCGCTTAGTATGGTAAACTCGCTGTCCCTCCACTGGTGCCATGACGCAACTCGAGCGGTGGAGAATACCGTCAGACTCGAGTGCTCATATGACTCGGTTCCTTCCAGGTTGACCACATACATCGTATCTCCGATTACTCTTTCGAGCAACCGGATCCGTCACCAGTCCAACTGATGACCACCTGGCCAGGGTTTAATACGACGTAGGTCAAACCAAGGAACGCACCTCCCGTTAGGGGTGTGGATAGCCTGCAGGAGTGACATGCTGATGCAACGCCAGCCGGGTAACCCAGTACATCGTGGTTTTGGATCACTGCATCCGGATCCTCACACATTGGTGCGCCAAAGCACCACACAACTGGTTAGTCCACCAGACATGGTTCCTCAGGGTTTAGGACCGTTTTACCCTAAGCAGAAACACGGTTTAGTGCACCGATGTCTGCTCATCGATCTGTGCACCGTGTTGGTTCCGTTCGGCCATAGATACTGTGCCTGGTAATGACCGTGGTGGAGACACCCACGCTTTGTCATCCCAACAGCTTATCCTGATAGGGCGACCAACCCTAATCAGAGCTGCGAACGTATTTAGGTTACATGGGACCAGTCCCTTGAGTCTCCCACTCAAGAGGATTACCATGTAGCCATGGCTCTCTGTTCTGTAATCAGAACACGTACTAAGGTACGTACCTAGATGCAATCTTATACTATCAACCATACATAGCTAAACTATAGGTTTTACGAGCTTTAGACCTCACCAATTCTAACAACCATAACATATATTTGATACCAGAAATACTATAATATATTAGAATATACATTTGTTATCATAAATTAAATATGGTATCATAAATACGTAAGGTACCAGGCAATATACTTGCTCCCAAAAACTATATTAGGTACCAAAAGCACTATATGGTACCAAAATATACATTGGATAGCAAAAACACTATATGGTACTATAAAAACTTAAGGTATTAGATATTGTACATGGTATAAGAAATACTATAAGGTCCCAAAATATGCATTATGTATCAGAAATTACATATAGTACCATAAATACGTGATGTATCAGATATTGTACTTGGTATCAGAAATTATATCATGAATAATATTTTATACCAGAACATACTAGAAACACTACATGATACATAAATACCATAGGTACTAAACAATATATGTGGTACTATGAATTATATTAGGTAACAATTATTGTACATGATTTTAGAAACTTAACATGGTATCAAAAATACATGAGGTATCATACTTTTATAAATTGTACCATAATAGACATTAGGTACCACAAATACTACAATGTACCAAAAAAAATATTAGGTATTAGAAATTGAATATAGTTTTACAAAATATGTGAAGTATCAGATATTGTATTTAGTATTAGAAACTATAATAGGTACCAGGAATATTATATGGTATGAGAACATATATTGGATACCAGAAACACTATATGATACCATAAATACATAAGATACCAAATAATGTACGCAGTATCAAAAATTATATTATATACAAGTTATTATACATGGTACTAGAAACAGAACATAGTACTACAAATATATGGTACCAGACATTATACCTGGTACCATAACAAACATTAGGTACCAAAAATACTACAAGGTACCAGAACATATATTAGGTATCAGAAATTAAACTTGGTACCGTAAATACGTAAGGTACCAAACACTATACTTGGTACCATAAACTATAATAGGTATCATGAATACTATATGGTACTAGAACATATAAGGGTACCAAAAATACTACATGATAGAACATAAATGCTAAAGATATCAGATATTGTATATGGTAACAGAAATATTACAAGGTACCAGAACATGCATTAGGTACCAGAAATTGCATATGTTACCATAATTACATGTGGTACCAGACATTGTATTAGAAACTATATTTAGTATCAGAAATACTACATGGTACCAAAATATACATTGCATACTAGAAACACTACATGAAACCATATATACTTGAGGAACCAGAATATACATAGTACCTAAAAATATATTAGGTATCAGAAATCCTATACGGTGCCAAAACATACATTGGTACCAAAAACACTATATGGTACTATAAATACATGAGGTACTAAAAATTGTACTTGGTACCATAAACTATATTAGGTACTCGGAACACTATAAACAGTATATGTACTATAAATACTTGAGGTACCAAATAATATACATGGTATTATAAATTATATTAAGTACTAGTTAGTGTACATGGTACCGAAAATAGAAAATAATATAAAAAATATATGATGTACCAGATATTATATATGGTACCATAACAAATTGAGAATTAGAAATAATACAAGGTATCACAACATATATTACATACCAAAAATTAAATATGGTGCCGGAAATATATAAGACATTGTATATAGCACCAAAAATAATACAAAATACTAGAATATGCATTTGGTATCAGAAATTGAATACAGTACCATAAATATATGAGGTACTATATAATGTATTTAATATCAGAAACGATTTTAGGTACTAGAATACTATATGGTACCAGAGTAAATATTGGATACCAGAAACACTATATGGTACCATAAATACTTGAGGTAATAAACTATGTACATGGTACCATAAATTATATTAGATATTAGATATTATATATGATATCAGAAACAGAATATAGTACCAAAAATACATGAGGTATGAGACATTATACATAGCACCATAATAGATATTAGGTACTAGAAATACTACAAGGTACTAGAACATGTTTTAAGTACCAGAAATTGAATATAATATCATAAATATATGAGGTACAAGATACTATAGATAGTACCATAACAGATATTATGGGGGAGGATTCTGTGCTGTCGTACGTGACCCTCCTCCAACAATCGATTGAATTTTTGACTCTTTGGGATGTGGCATGCTTCGAAGCACTGAGCTGTAACTTGCTAGGCTATTACACAAGCACTGTAGAGTAGAGAGAGAGAGTTGACACTAGATGTGGTGACGAAGTTCGGCTGAATTCTACATCTCCGTGCGGTAAGATGTAACATTTGAATCTACTATCTTTGAATGAAGTAGAGCTACTCTCGATAGGCCGAGGAGTGTTTCTTACAAGATAACAGAGTATGGAGAGAAAATCTGAAAACCAAAAAGATTAGGGAGCTCTGGAAAACAGAAAGTGAGATTATGGTTTGGATTTTGGGATCCAGAATCATTTACAGGGTTTGCTATTTATAAGGGTTTGGTTTTTCTGGGAAATATTCCAGGAATATCCGAGATTTGGTAAATATCCGGGGTGACTTACCAGACCCTAAATAGTGCAAGCGGGCCCTAAACAGAGCTGCGGGTCCCACCATCGTACTTATAGTCCCAGGCAGGGCTGCGGGTCCCGCTGTCGTACAAATGGACCCCAAGCAGGGATACGGGTCCCATCGTTGGGCGTTAGCCAGATTTTGTACCCACAGTTATCCCTCCCAGCTAGATAGGTGTTAACCTAGCTGGCTGGAACGTCTTAGTGCAAATCTAGTCGCTCGTCTGTCAACTTTCTGTTCAGGATTATTTGTCGTGCATTGGTCGACTCGTTGCACGGGGCCGATCGTTGTCTGCCTGTCGACCCCCTGTTCGAGGCTGACTGCTATCTGTATGCCGACTCCCTGTCCGGGGCCGACCATTGTGTATTTGTCGACCCATTGCGCAGGGCCGACTACGTGTGTGGTACCCCTTCTTAGTTGGGTAGGTGGTAATCTAGCTGACTGGTATCACAGAAATAGGCATGCACAGGGTGTCATGGGTTAAAGAACCTGGGAGGATTCGGGCAAAAGATTTAGGAGGGGTTTTGCCAAAAAGCCAGGGGGGCAGGGGGCTTTGTGCATAAATATATGGTGCCGGGTTTTTTTTTTTGAAAAATAGCAAAATTGGGTTTCAATCAGAATATATTGGGGGCATAGGGTTTTGTGCAAAAAGTCTGAGGCAGGGGCCTTTGTGCAAAAAGCCAAGGGCAGGGGGTTCAATCAAAAATATCTCAACGTTTTTAGGTGATAGGGGTGTTTTTGCAAAAAATCATACTGGGTTTTCCTGGGGGGGTTTTGCAAAAACCTAGGTTAGGTTTTGGAGGGTCGGGTGAAGTGTAGTGGGTGGCGCCCGGATTGGAGTCAAGGGCACCCCGGGGGTGGGCTGGGTTTTAAGCACTGGGGGTCGGGCGCAGGGCACCGGGGAGTGGTTGGGTTTTCAAGCACTGGGGGTCAGGCGCAGGGCACCGGGGAGTGGTTGGGTTTTCAAGTACTGGGGGTCGGGCGGCCGGAGACAGAGACGGGGGGTCGGCGGGAGATGGAGAAGGGCGCGCGGCGCAGCGGCCGGAGACGGAGCCGAGGGGGCGTCGGGCGCGGGGGAGAGGGTCGGGTGGCGCGACAGGGGGGTCGGGTGCCGGTGCACATGAGTGGAGGAGAGGCCGGAGATGGGAATGGCGGGTGGGGGGGGGGATTCCGGTTGGTCACGCCCCTCTTTCTCTCTCTGAACTCTCTATTTTTCTCTCTTTTCTCTCTCAGTTTTTCTCTATCTTTTCTCTCTCTCTGCGTTCTCTCTTTCATCTCTCTATTTTTCTCTCAGTCTCAAGCGTCCGGTTGGTGGCTGCATTTGCACAAGGGGCGGCCCGGTCGGTCGGGTGGTAGTGAAGGCGCCCGACCAGTCGGTTGATGCTGTCGTTGCGATTAGTTTGAGACCGGAGGAAATGGGGAAGCTCGGCTCGTTCACCGGAGTCGAGGTCGAAGAGGAGCGCGCCTCTGTGCTTCGTGGATGCCGGAGAGAGGAGAGTGCCTACTTCGATGTGACTTCACGAGGGCCCCCCTGAGTGTTTCACTATGATTTCATGAGACTCCCCAACTGCCTCTTTTTGAGAGTGTCAATCCTGGCCGTTGATGTTGTTTTATTGAGAGTGCAAATCCTAGCTTTAGAATTGATGGCCTTGTTTGTCATGTGATTGGATTTTTGGAAGGGGTGACTGATAGCATCATAGCCCTCAGTTCCTCCGAGTAAGGCTCAAATGGAGGAGTGTTGGATCTCATTTCCTTTTTCTCTATTATGATGGTGGAGAAGTTGGTGGGCAGCCCATTCGAATGCCGACTTTTGTTACCGACTCCACGTGATGTGGAGTGCTGGCAGATGATCATTGCTAGGAACATTTTTGTGGGGTCATGGGATGAGCCCTTGGTGGATGTCACATAAAACAGGACTCTAAAAAATCGAGGCCCCTAAAACCCACTCGGACCTCGGGGTTCGCCTTCGAATGTCAAAGCGGGGGCTTCGAGCTTCGTCAAATACCGAGACGAAGGCCACCTCGGGATTCGTCAAATACCAAGGCATAGGCCGCCTTGGTCTTCATCTTCGAATGCCGAAGCTTTGGGCTTCATTGAATGCCGAGGCGAAGGCCACATCGGTCTTCGTCTTTGAATGCCGAAACGGGGGCTTCGGGCTTCGTCGAATACCGAGGCGAGGGCCGCCTCGGGTTTCGTCTTCGAGTGCCGAAGTGGGGGGTCCGGGCTTCGTCAAATACCGAGGCAAAGGCCGCCTCGGGTTACGTCGAATTCCGAGGCGTAGGCTGCCTCGGTCTTCGTCTTCGAATGCCGAAGCGAGGGCTTCGGGCTTCGTTGAATGCCGAGGCGAAGGTCACCTCGGTCTTCATCTTCGAATGTAAAAGCGGGGGCTTCAGGCTTCATCGAATATCGAGGCGAGGGCTGCCTTGGGTTTCGAGTACCAAAGTGGGGGCTTCGGCTTCGTCCAATGCCGAGGCGAAGGCTGCCTTGGGCTTCGTCTAATACCGAGGCGAAGGCCGCCTCGGTCTTCGTTTTCGAATACCGAAGCAAGGTCTTCGGGCTTCGTTGAATGCTGAGGTAAAGTCCGTCTCGGGCTTCATCGAATGCTGAGGCGGATGCCACTATGGGTTTCATCGAATGCCGAGGCAAAGGCCCCTTGGCCCGAGATGGTGCTGACGTCTCGGACTTTGTCAGGTGCTGAGGCGGTAAAGCCTACCTCGGACTTTGTCTTTGAATGTTGAGGCAGAGATTGCCTCAGGTCGAGATGGTGCCGACGTCTCGGGATTCGTCAGGTGTCGAGGCGGCGAAACCTGCCTCGGACTTTATTTTCGAATGCCGAGACAGTGAAGTCTCGGGCCAAGACGGTGCCGAGGCGGTGAAGCCTGCCTCGGACTTTGTCTTCGAATACCAAGACAGCGAAGTCTCGGGCCGAGATGGTGTCGCTGTCTCGGGCTTTGCTTTCAAATGCCAAGACTATCACCTTAGACCAAGACGATTTCGCCATCTCGGGCTTTGTCTTCGAAGGCCAAGGGTGGGACCTTGGACTTACTGATTGATGGGGGTAAGAATTCGGTGTACTCAGTGTAGTGCCTTTGTATCGGTTGAACTTAGGCGAAGTGTCGTTTCAGTCGAACCTACGTCGGGGTCACGTAGCTTTATACCGTTGCAGGTTAGCCGGCTGTATCGCAACGTGAACCGGAATAAATATGGCGAGGCACTAGTGCATGTACCCTTATATGACAACGGGAGCATGTGCGACGCTAATGATTCAGAGTACTCAGCGTAGTGCCCTTGTATCGGTTGGACTTAGGCGAAATGTCGTTTCAGTTGAACCTATGTATCGGGACACGTGGCTTTGTACCGTTGTAGGCTAGGCGGTCGTGTCGCAATGCGAACCGGAACAACTATGGCGAGGCACTAGTGCATGTACCCTTACGTGACAACGGGAGCATGTGCGACACTAATAATTCGGAGCACTCAGTGTAGCGCCCTTGTATCGGTTGGACTTAAGCGAAGCACCGTTTTAGTCGAACCTATGTATCAAGACATGTGACTTTGTACCATTGCAGATTAGGTGACCATGTCATAACGCGAACCGAACTAACTGTGGCGAGGCACTAGTGCATGTGTCCTTACGTGACAATGAAAGCAAGTGTAATGCCAATGATTCGGAGTACTCAATGTAGCACCGTTGTATCGGTTGGATTTAGGTGAAGCACCGTTTCAGTCGAACCTACGTATCGGGACACGTATCTTTGTACCATTGCAGGTTAGTCGACCGTGTCGCAATGCGAACCGGAACAACTGTGGCGAGGCACTAGTGCATGTACACTTACGTGACAATAGGAGCATGTGCGATGCTAATGATTTGGAGTACTCAGTGTAGCGCTCTTGTATCGGTTGGACTTATGCGAAGCACCATTTTCAGTCAAACCTACGTATCGGGACACGTGGCTTTGTATCGTTGCAGGTTAGGCGGTCGTGTCGCAACACGAATCGAAACAACTGTGGTGAGGCACTAGTGCATGTACCCTTACGTGATAACGAGAACATGTACGACGCTAATGATTTGGAGTACTCAACGAAGCGCCCTTGTATCGGTTGGACTTAGGCAAAGTGTGGTTTCAATCGAACCTACGTATTGGGACACATGGCTTTGTACCGTTGTAGGTTAGGTGGCCGTGTCGCAACGCGAACCGAATTAACTGTGGTGAGGCACTAGTGCATGTGTCCTTACGTGACAACGGAAGTCTGTGCGATGCCAATTATTCAGAGTACTCAGCGTAGCACCCTTGTATCGGTTGGACTTAGGTGAAGCACTGTTTCAATCGAACCTATGTATCAAAACATATAACTTTGTACCATTACAGGTTAGTCGGCCATCTCGCAATACGAACCGAACTAACTGTGGTGAGGAACTAATACATGTGTCCTTACGTGACAATGAGAGTATGTGCGACGCCAATGAATCGGAGTACTCAGTGTAGCGCTCTTATATCGATTGGACACATAGCTTTGTATCGGGACACATAGCTTTGTACCATTACATGTTAGTCGGCCGTGTCGCAACGCGAACCGAACTAACTGTGGTGAGGAACTAGTGCATGTCCCCTTATATGACTATGAAAGCATGTGTGATGCCAATGATTCGGATTACTCAACGTAGCATCCTTGTATCGGTTGGACTTAGGTGAAGTGCCATTTCAATTGAACCTATATATCAAGACACGTAGCTTTGTACCGTTGCAGGTTAGTCAGCCATGCCGTAATGTAAACTAAACTAACTGTGGTATTGAGTAGAAGTTGAGATAGAATTTGATAGTCTTTGATATAACTTGAAACATTTATCATTTCATTGATAACTCAGAAGATGTTACATCATGGATTTCAGATGAGCAACATTCCGAGTTGTTGACAGTCAGCGGCCTTCTACTCTGATCGGTGGATGGGTTGCTTCCCTTTGGTATCCGTAGTCTTCTGAGGCTCTGTGGGTCTATTGCCTGCCTGCCTTGTCCTCTTGGAGGTTCCATCTTCGTCAGCCTGAGTATTGCGAGCTTGAGTTGTTGGTCTCGTTGGTTCCTTATTAGAAAGACGCTTATTGAGGTTATGTTTTTTGCGAGCGACTTGATCGCCATCCACCTTGATATCTTTTTGAATTCGATCGAATAGCACTCCGAGGGAGGTAGGAGGATTGCGAATGAGGTCATTATAGATGTGGAGGTTAATGCGTAGGGCATTCTGGAATACGAGCATGATGGCTTCATCGTCGAGGTAATATCCGGAGAGTGCAGCATGCTCATTCTGGAACCTCCGAGAGAACTCTCGGAGGGTTTTATCCGATCCCATCCTGAGCCAGTAAAGGAAGTCCAGATTCTTTTTTGGCTTGAGGTTCAGCCAATAGTGTTAAACAAAGAGGTCTGCCAGATCCTCGAACCAACTCACTGAACTGTTCGGGAGGTTGTGATACCAATCGAGCGATATATCGTCCAGGCTGCCAGCAAAGGTACGACATAGAACCTGGTTGTCTCTATCTTATGGCGTCAATGCTTGTCTGAAGGCAATGATGTGCAGCGCCGGATCTCTAGTCAGGCAGTTGAACTTGGGGAGAGCGGGGGCTCTTTAGCTTTGAGGAAATTAGGCTCGAGAGAATGTGCTGATAAAGTGGCCCTTCAGAGGTGTGATTGTTTTGTCGATCACCTCGTTGGTCGGAGAGGCATCTCGGAGAAAGATAAGGCAGAGAGGGCATCAGAGTCCATCTCGTATTTATGGTACTATATGTAATTTGGGGCTCGATCGCCATTGTAATATTATCGAACTCTAGAGCGGTGTCCATCATTCTGAACATCCATCACGACACAGGAATCGAAGGATGACTCAGAATCGAGAGGCTCAGGATGGCAAGAAGATTCATTGAGTCGTTCCCAAATCGTTGGCTTGGAAGGAATATATTGGAATTGGTGAGGTCTTCAACTCATAAAAACCTATAGTTTAGTTGTATATGGTTGATAGCTTAGGATTGCATCTAGGTACGTATCTTAATACGTGCTCTGATAATAGAACAGAGAGCCATGGCTACATGGTAATCCACTTGAGTGGGAGATTCAATGGATTGGTCCCATGTAACCTAAATACGTTCGCAGCTCTGATTAGGATTGGTAGCCATATTAGGATAAGCTGTTAGGATGACATAGCATGGGTGTCTCCATCACGGTTATTACCAGGCACAGTGTTTATGGCCGAACAAAACCAATACGGTGCACAGATCGGTGAGCAGACACTGGTACACTAAACTGTGTTTCTACTTAGGGTAAAACGGTTCTAAACCCTTAGGAGCCACGTCTGGTAGGCTAACTAGTTATGCGGTGCTTTAACGCACCAACGTATGAGGGTTTAGTTATGTGACCCAAAGCCATATTGTATTAGGTTATCCAGCTGGCGTCGCATCAGCGTGTCACTCCTGCAGGTCATCCACACCCCTAACGGGAGGTGCGTTCCTTGGTCTGACCTACATCATATTAAACACTGGCCAGGTGGTTATCAGTTGGACTGGTGACCAGATCCGGTTACTCAGTAGATTAATCGGAGGTATGACGTATATGGTCAACTTGGAAGGAACCAAGTCATATGAGCACTCGAGTCTGATGGTGTTCTTCACCGCTCGAGTTGTATTATGGCACCAAGTGGAGGGACATCGAGTTTACCACTACTAAGCAGAGAGCAGGGGTATACGGAGAACATAGCAAGTCCAGGTGAATTGGAGTATAGCCTGTGTCGCACTCTGGGTGGCTACGCAGGATAACTCAAACTCAGAGGATCGATGGTATACTCAGGTAGTATATCGATCGAGTCTAAATTGGAAGCCATGAACCCTGGTCCTTGAAGGTTCCACCTTATCCACATGATGTACGGTCCTTGAACCATCTCCTTGATTCACAAGATGCAGTTAGAGGAAGTAATTAGTCCAATCCTAATAACCCTACGCTCTGTGAGTACATTGTACTAGTGCACGGTAGATGCGTGGGTGTACTAGGGAAAATCCCGGAGTAGTACAGAAACACTCGCAGTCTTTCCCTTACCTTAGTGGGCTTTGCTATATGGGTGCGATGCACCGGTTCGTGTTGCAAGTTGACTGGTTGAATTTACTAGGGGCACCCTAGGTATTTACTAAGGGCACTCTAGTAATAGTGAAATCACTAGTCATAACCCCACGTAAGTGCGCTATGCGAGTTCCCGAGCGAGAGGGGCAATCAATTAGTGGCATAGGAGTATTTTGGGAAACCAAAATACCACCATACCCTAGCTTGGCCACCCCTAGCATGTGGGGACACACATGGCCGCCCCCCCTCCCTAGCTTGTAGGTGCTGCAAGCAAGCTTGTAGGGGAGGGGGATCATTAAGGGGTTGACTTTAAGGGGGCCGGCCACACATGGCAATAGGGGGCCGGCCCTGTGCTGCACACAAAGGGAGGGAGAGCAAGGGGGGCCAGGCCACAACTCCCATACGCAAGGTATGGGGGCCGGCCCCTATATAGGGATGAGGGGAGAAGGGGCCGACCACTAGTGCATGCCCTAGCCGCCCCCCTTCTCTTCGTCTCCTCTCTCATCTCCAACGTGTGTATGCAAGGGTTCGGATGCGGTTCTTCTTCCTCGTGTGATGAATCAAAGATAGAGAAGGCTCGGCACATGGAGTTACTTAGAGATCTATCGATGAGGGTCCGTGCATCGTGCGAGATCGGGTGAACAAGAAGGCATTTTTCGCATTTTATTGTCCAGAATTTACACAAAAAATCAATATTGTTTTTGTGATTTTGGGATCTATAGAACTCCAAACTACATGAAACTACTTACAAAGGTTGGGTATCGAAGTCATCTACTTGAAGTCCAAATTTCATCCCAATCGGAGTTTGGACCAGAAAGTTATGACCGTTGCACCAAAGCTATATCGAGTAGATCTGAGGCCGTCTCCATCGACAAAGAAGAAATTTATCACGGTGAAAGAATCCGCCCGGAGGTATGGCTTCTATCATGTAGATCTAGTGTATATATAGAATATGCATGCATGCTAGATTATTCTTCTCACTAGATTGATGTTAGGGGTTCGCATAGTTCACGTGCTAGGTTCATACATGCATATGTAAATCGTTTCGATAAAATTTTTTATATGTAACGCACATCGCTCATGGTCTTCGTACCTATCCTTGTCTTGCACTGCAGGCCTTTGCCATGGATTATTTCCAACAGAATAGGTGAGGGTCTTCTTGAGAGGGATTCAAGGGACTATCGAGGGATGTCGACGGTGGATCGTTTGAAAAGAGCGAAAGATTGGTTGATCGACCGGCGGACATTTGCTCCGTCGTTGATACCGACGACTGACTACAGAGGGTTGACTCTTGCATTGATGGTGATTTGTTGGAGAGAGTCTCTCTTAATCATGAGAGCATTGTTTTGCTTCATGAGAGTGGAGAGTTGGAAGTCCTCTGCCGTGATCTGGTACGTTGCTTAAGCATCGATATTGGGAGAGATGTGTGCTTTCCCCAAGCACTAAGAAGTTAGGTCGGTGAGTTGGGGCGACTGTCGAGGTTGAGCCTGGGCGACGCGATCAACCGATGGGCAACTCCTTGAATTAACAGCAAGTTATTGTTCGGGTGTTAGCTCATCGTGAACCGACGACTCATTGAGTGAGTCGTTTGATGCTGAGCATCTGGGTGCATGCTACTTTTCTCTGGCTGGTTCATTGGTGTTTTCGCCATTTAGGTATATCAATGGAGATAGACGGATTGCTCGGGCAACTGGTAGCAGTTACCAAAGAAATTGGGAAGCTTAGAAGTTGTAAGTTGATAGGATCGTGATCCCACAGACAGCGCCAAACTGTGGGGAAGGATTTTGTACCATCATACGTGACCCTCATCCAACAGTCGATTGAAGGTTTGACCCTTCAGGATGTGGCCCGTTTCGAAGCGCTGAGTTGTAACTTACTAGGTTGTCACACAAGCACTGTAGGATAAAGCGAGAGAGTTGACACTAGATGTGGTGACGAAGTTCGGCCGAAGCCTACGTCTCCGTGCGGTAAGACGCAATATTTGAATCCACAATCTCTAAATGAAGTAGAACTACTCTCGACAGGCCGAGAAGTGCTTCTTACAAGATGACAAAGGGTGGAGAGGGAATCTAAAAACCAGAAAGCTCAGGGAGCTCTAGAAAACAAAAAATGGGATTATGGTTTGGATTTTGGGATCCAGAATCATTTAGATGGTCTGCTATTTATAAGGGTTTGGTTTATCTAGGGAATATTCTAGGAATATTTCTAGAAATATCCGGGATTTGATAAATACCGGGGGGATTTACCAGACCCCAAATAGTGCAAGTAGGCCCCAGGCAGGGCTGCGGATCCCACCATCGTACTTGTGGGCCCCAGGCAGTGCTGCGGGTCGTACTGTCGTACAAGTGGACCCCAAGTAGGACTGCGGGTCCCACCGTTGGGCGTTAGCCAGATTTTACACCCACAAATATTAGGTACCAAAAATACTATAAGGTACCAGAATATGCATTAGATACCAAAAATTAAATATAGTACTGTAAATACGTGAGACAATATACATAGTACTAAAATAACTATATAGTACCAAAACATACACTAGGTACCAGAAATTATATATAGTATACCGTAAATATATGAGGAATCAGACATTATACTTGATATCAAAAACTATATTAGGTACCATGAATACTATATAGTACCAGAACATATATGTGGTACTAAAAACACTATACGGTACCATAATAGACATTAGGTACCACAAATACTACAAGGTACTAGAACATATATTTGGTAACAGAAACCGAATATGGTACCGTAAATACATGATGTACCAGATACTGTACTTGGTATTTGAGAATATATTAGGTAGCAGAACATATATTGGGTATCAGAAATACTACATGATATAAAAAATACTTTGGGTATCAGATATTGTATATGGTACCGATATGAGACATTGTATTTGGTATCAGAAACTATATTAGGTATCACGAACACTACATGCTACCAACATACATTGGATACCAAAAATACTATAGAATAAAATACTTAAGGTATCAGATATTATTCTGGTACCTTATAGAAACTGAACATGGTACCATAAATATATAAGACTTTATATATGGTAACAGAAATACTATATGATGCTAGAATATACATTAGGTATTAGAAATTATATATGGTACAATAAATACATGACTATACTTGGTATTAGAAATTATATTAGGTACTGGGAACACTACATGGTACCATAACATACATTGGGAACCAAAAACACTATATAGTACTAAAAATACTTGAGGTACTAAAAATTATATTATGTGTCAGTTGTTGTACAAGGTACCATAAACAAAACATTATATAAAAATCTGAGTTATAGACATTGTATGTGATACCATAACAAAAATTAGATACCCAAAATATTCTAAGGTGCCAAAATATACATTAGATAGCAAAAATTAAATATTATACCTTAAATACGTGAGGTATCAGACATTGTATTTAGTACCATAAACTATATTGGATATCTTGAATACTATATGGTAGCAGAACATAAATTAGCTACCAGAAATATTATTAGGTATTATAAATACTTGAGGTATTAGATACTATATTAGGTATCTGGGTTACTATATAGCACCAGAATATACATTAGGTACTAAAAACACTACATGGTAAAATACTTGAGGTATCGGCCAATGTACATGGTACTATAAATTATATTAGGTATCGGCCAATGTACATGGTCCCATAACACATATTAGATACCAAAAATATTATAAAATATAAAATTAGATATTAGATATCAAAAATTAAATATGGTATCGTAAACACGTAAGGTACTAGATAATGTACTTAGTACCAGAAACTATATTAGTTACTAGGAACACTACATAGTATCAAAACTTATATTAAGAACCAGAAACACTACATGGTACCATAAATACTTAAGGTATCAAACACTGTATGTAGTACCATAAATACTATAAGGTACTGGAATATAAATTAGGTAACAAAATTGCATAAGGTATCATAAATTCGTGAGGCACCAAATATTGTACTTGGTATAAAAATTTATATTAGGTATCATCAATACTACATGGTACTAGAGCATACATTGGGTACCATAATCATTATATGGTACCATAAATACTTGAGGTACCAGACAATATATATGGTACCAAAAATTATATTAGGTACCAGTTATTATATATGATACCAAAAACAGAATATGGTATAAAAAATATATGAGATACCAGACATTGTACCTGGTACTATAACAAACATTAGGTACCAAAAATACTATAAGGTACCAAACATAAATTAGGTATCAAAAATTGAATATGGTATCATAAACACGTAAGATACAAGACATTATACTTGGTACAAAAAACTATAGTAGATACCAGAAATACTCTAAAGTACCAGTATATATTAGGTACTAGAAACACTATATGATACTACATATACTTGAGGTATCAGACAATGTATATGATACCAGAAATTATATTATATACTAATTATTATATATCATAGGATAAATAAAAAATAGAACTAAAAATAGGTAAGGTATTAGATATGGTACCATAACAGATATTAGGTACCAAAAATATTATAAGACACTAAAACATATATTCGATAATAGAAATTATATATGGTACCATAAATACGTAAAGTATCAAACATTGTACTTTGTATCAGAAACAATATTAGGTACCAGGAACACTATATGATATCATAATATATATTGGGTACTAGACATACTACATGGTACCATAAATACTTGAGGTACTAGATAATATACATGGTACCAAAAACTATATTAAGTACTAGTTATTATATTTGGTATCAGAAATAGAAAATGATACCAAAAATACATGAGATACTAGACATTGTGTATGGTACCATAACAGACATTAGGTATTATAAATACTACAAGATACAAGAATATGCATTAGATACCAGAAATTGAATATAGTACCGTAAATATGTGAAACACTATATATGGTGCCAAAAATACTATAAGTTACCGGAACATGTATTAGGTATCCAAAATTATATATGGTACCATAAATATGTGTGGTACCAAATACTGTACTTAGTATTAAAAACTATATTAGGTACCATAAATACTACAAAATATTAAAGCATATATTGGATATCAGAATCACTATTTGGTACTATAAATACTTAAGGTACCAGACAATGTACATGATATTATAAATTATGTTAGGAATCAAATATTGTATATAGTACCAGAAACAGAACACAGTACCAAAAATATGTGATGTACCAAACATTGTATATGATACCATAAAAGATATTATTGAACATACATTACGTGACAGAAATTAAATATGATACCATAAAAATATAAGGTACCAGATACTATACTTGGTACCAAAAACAATATTAGGTAACATGAATATTATATAGTAGCAGAATATATATTGGCTATCAGAAATACTATATGGTACTATAAATACTTGAGGTACCAGACATTGTACATTATACGGAAATACTACAAGGTATCAGAATATATATTAGGTATTAGAAATTACATATGATACCATAAATATATGAGATACCAGATATTGTACTGGGGATCAAAAATTATATTAGATACCAAAAACACTATATATTACCAGAACATACATTGGATATCAAAAAAAACTATATGATAAAATATTTGAGGTACTAGACACTGTACTTGGTACCAAAAATTATATTAGTTATCAAAAATACTACATGGTACCAAAACATATATTCGGTACCATAAACACTATATAGTACCATAAATACTTAAGATACCAGATACTATTATGATATCTTATAATATTTCTGCTACCTTATAGAAATTGAATATAATACTTTAAATACATGAGATATTATATATGGTACCAAAAATACTACAAGGTGACAGAATATTTATTAAGTATTAAAAATTATATATGGTACCATAAATACATGAGTTGGGAATCAAAAATTATAGTAGGTACCAGGAACACTACATAGTACCAAAAATACTTGAAGTACTAAATAATGTATATGGAACCCAAAATTATATTAAGTATCAATTATTGTAGATGTTACCAAAAACAAAATATGGTATACATATTTATATAAGATACCAGACATTATACCTGGTACCATAACAGATATTAGGTATTCGAAATACAATAAGGTATCCAAACATGTATTAGGTATCAAAAATTAAACATGATACTATAAATACGTGAGGTTCTAGATTCTGTACTTGGTATCAGAAAGTATATTTGGTATCAAGATACTACTTGATACTAGAATATACATTGGGTATCAAAAACACTGCATGATTCTAAAAATACTTAAGGTACCAGTATCTATAAATGGTACCATAAATACTATATGGTACCAGAATATGTATTAGGTATCAAAAATTATATATGCTCTATAAATACGTGAGGTACCAGACACTGTATTTGATATCAGAAACTATATTGGGCATCAGAAAAGCTACATGTTAGCAAAACATATATTGGGTACTAGAAACACTACATTGAAAAATACTTAAGATACCAGACAATGTATATAGTATCAGAAGTTATATTAGGTACTAGTTATTCTATATGGTACGAAATACATAATATAGTACCAAAAATATATAAGGTACCATACATTTTATATGGTGCCTTAACAGACATTAGGTACCAGAAATACTACTAGGTACCAGAACATGCAGTAGGTACCAGAAATTGATACTTCTCACCCTTTACGTCGGGAGTGGCAAAGATTTTGGATGATGCTTCACACCCTTTGTATCGGGAGGAGTTCGATCAGGTAGAGATCTACTCGTTTGATGGAAGATCTTCTGAAGATGCTTCAGATCGGAAGGAATTGCGGGAGTATCAGCCACCACAAAAGACTAAGATGTTGGATTACTTCCAGCGACTCCCTAAATCTACTAAAGGTAAGCACCTGCTTATCTTTAGGTTGGTAAAATAGTTGATACAGTTGTGAGCGATGAAGAGGCTGATGAGATACAACAGGGTATTAGTATGGGAGTTGTCGGAGATAAACCTTTAGATCTGAATAATCAAGGGGATTTCTCCCTCTTGCTTTTACCCCACATAGTCCCAAAGTCAAAGATGATATACCTATAGGGTTGGATCCTTTGGTTGGTGGGACGGTTGGTGACAAATTTAAAAAAGGAGCCTACAATGATGGAGCACAACAGGTGTTTGTGAGTATGCCTGAACCATGCTAATGCTCTAGTCCCTCTGGGCCAAGGAGTGGCATAATTACTAGGTATACAAAAGGCCCTGGAGGCCAATTTTGGAGTGTTATATGTGGGGGATCCTCCTTCAACGAGGAAGATCTACGACTACACTATATAGAGCTTGAGATCCAAAATGGGGTGAAAATTGCAGTCATTCTGAGGAGTGCTATTGAAGCTAATTTGAGAGGGTGGGAGCACACCTTTGTGGGATATATAGTGGGAAAAAGGCCTTTCTTTCCGAAGCTATAGGTCATTCTTCAGAAATTGTGAAAACAAGTAGGAGGATAAAGATCCTCTTAAGGTAGAATGAGCTATACCTCTTTAAGTTCCTCCAATAGAGCAACAGAACACATGTATTGGAGGGTGACCCGTGGCATTTTGAGAGGTGTACTTTTATCGTGTTGAAGCAGTAGAGCAAGGAAATAAAATACAACCGTGACCTGCTCGATAAAATATCCATTTGGGTTAAATTTTCTGACATCCCGATCGAATGGTGGTCGAAAGAGGATATGAGCAGACTTAGTATCTGATTAGGAAGCTTATTACGCATTATGAAGCAACGGCTAGAGGTGAAAGGCATAATTTTGCATGGTGTTGCATAGAGGTGAAATTCAGTAACGAACTACCACATGAAGTTCCTAGTCGACGAGAGGACGAGAAGGTTTTTTTTCATGCAAAAAGTTATTTATGAACAAAAGTCGTCTAGCTGTGCAAAGTGTAGAATTTTTGGGCACTCGACATCTAATTGTGGAGGTAGTGGACCGAAGGCTTCGGTCCTAACAGCGAGTGGTGCAAGAAATAATGTTTTGGGACCCAAAATTGGGGTTGTTAAACATAACTGATGGAGGCCAATCGGGGGTGCTGCGAGACCGGGAGGAGCGAACGCAAAGCAAGTGGCTAATGTGATGAGATCTGTAGGCAAAGAATTTGAGGCCGGGAGAGGTGTGGTTCATCAAACAGTTGTCGGTGAGATTTCGGAGGAGGGCGAAGGGTGGACGCTAGCCAGTGGAACAAGGATATTAGGGCAAGCTGCAACAAGGGATCCTGATGGTGGGGAGCTAGTTCTTGATGCTTCCCGCAAAGCTATTGATTTTAACAAGGTTTATAGAGCCATGGGGGTGCTAAATTATTGGTACCAAGTATGGGTTCTCGCTATGCTGTTTTAGGGGACGAGATTGGGGTGGACGACCTTAATGGAAGCACAATTGAAGCCGAGCAAAGCCCTACTGCTGGGTATGTATTTTCTTCAGGTAGTGTGGTTGTCCCCTCACCCACCAAATGGATACTTGCTGGCGAGGCGGAGGTGGTAGTTAACCTTAGTGTGGGCTTATTAAAACTGGTGAATGAGAGTTGTCCAACTGTGGTATCGCCCCCTAGTGAGTCCGTAAAGAATGATGAAGCTTCAGATGTGAGTGCCAAAGGCATGTCTACAGATCCCCTTGTCTCAGCAAAGGTAAATGATCAAAAGAGGATGTTGTAGGGTAGATAGTACAAGGTGAGCCGAGGGGATTGATGTTGCAGGACAAATAGTACAATTTGAGTCTGCTGCTCTACTAGTACTATTAAAGAAGCACTAGAGACTTGCTTGTTTGATAGTGATGCTCATGGGGGAGACTCGGTGATTTGGATATCTAAGGAGAAGGTGCCTTTCAACATCGCCCTGGCCATCAGGATAACTTCCTCCCCTTTCCCATCGAGCATGAGTAGCAGCCCTTGACTGGACAACCTTGGGACAGATACAATTAAAGCTAGGGCTAAATCTAGAGCTTTTAAACCGGGCATACACAACCGACCACCCCGCCCTAGCCTTGCATGCTTAGGAGATCTGACACTTCCAATCTGCTCGACTTTAGTCGAGCCTCTTCAGCAATTGGGACGAGATTGTGGCATCGATATATCGGAGGACGACATATATGAGGTGATGAGACTTGAGCATGCTCTACGAAGAGAGCATGAGCCTCCTACTGGGGACGATCTCCCATAAGAAACCAAGGTTCTTACAGATTTGGGATTGGGCTTTGATCGAGCTATCATGCCCGGGTAATTAGAAGTCTTCTTCGACTGTTGTTTTATCAGAATTTTTGATACTCAAGTCTCTTGAGTACATGTACTATTTATATTACTTCTTTATAACGCACAAGTTGGGTTCTGTCAAACCCCCTCCCAATATGGGGATGCCACCTTCTCTCGAAAAGAAAAAAGGAAAAAATTATAACATCTTAATTTAATGCAGTGGATTTCCAACTGGGTGATTAGCTCATATTTATATTTGCTAATTTTTTCAGATGCATTCCTAGGCATCTCTCAGGGATGGGATGCTTTAAAATCTCAACAAAGACTCGAGTTTGTGCTTTACCAAACATGGAAAAGGGAAATGAATATATGTATAGGATTTTCCTTCCAGTAAAAGGGCATGTTGCACTAGCTTATGTATATTCAGTCCTACGGTTGTACTCTACTTCCACTGCAATAAAATAAAAAGGAGGTGGAAGTTTAAAAATTTTATACGATTGATGTGTATATTGACTATGTGATGTAAATTCGGTTGCGATACACGAAAGCTAGCTAACTTTAGAACAAGTTATGAATTAAATTTATAAATAATTAGTCTCCCTAAGCAAGTTAGTATGTATAAACGATGACAAATTAAGATACCAAGATAATAAGATTAAATTAAATCTCAATAGGGTTTGCAAATAACAATTTCAGCAACTAAGTACTCATGCAAAGGACTAATAAAAGGTTCGGATAACGATCCAACGGTGTACCAAGCAAGCCAAGCCAAAATTAGGGTTAGGGTTTATGATAGGACTACAGATCTACGACGATATGTGATGAAAGTCAACGATACCAAGAACATGTGATAATTATCAAAAAAGATAAAAGATAATACTCTTGAGATTCAAGTTCTCTATACAGACAACTTTTGTCGATAAAGATGAATGACAATGACGAGGAAGATCGAGAGAATAAGTTGGAAGAACTCCACGAGAAGACGACGACGGACGAAGGGTGCACCTTCAACGTCTCTCGATCAAAGCAAGAAGCTTTTAGGGTTTCTCTTCATTCATCAAAATTGTCTTCAAAATTAGGGTTTCAATCCCCTTTAATAACCCCCATAAAGACACATATGGAAAAAATAAAAAGACGCAAGAGAGGAGGCCTCGGGATCTACACGAAATAGGGGTAATGGCCTCGGTCCATGCAAGACATACCCGTGTGGTATGTTTCAAGGGAAAAAATCTCGTCTCCCCCTTTTTGGATTGCTAATGGCACCACTTTAATTTAAAATTAATTTCCTATTTAACTTAAAGATGGCCAAGGGTATTCCAATAGATTCTAATGGCTAAAATGGCTTGGCTATTGGCTCCAACGGCTTGGCTTTAGGCTTGCTTGTCTTCATATCGTCGGATGAGAAGTCTGACGCCTCCAGTCCTACTACATGGCACGATTATTATTCACCAATTTAAAATTATAAGTAGCCAAACATGTAATAATAGGATGCGACAAAAACCCCGCACCATAGGCCAAACAATCGTAGAAAAAAAACTGGATATCCGATCTTCATCTGAAGACAGGCGGTAGAACCTAAAATAAAAACTACTACCAACTAGAACATAAAAATAAAGGTAAACTTGCATTTGTAGCTCGATGTGGCTACATCAGTCCCCCCGACTCGAAGAACTCGACTCCTGATAAGTAATATCATGCATACGCTGATAGAGGTCCTCGCACAAACGCCATAACTCCTGCTTACTGATTCACGAGGCATCTGAAGGTGGACGTCTGCGCCAACGAACCAAGTATTATCAATAATCTGCACATCTCGTCCTAGTAGTGCGAACATTGATGACGACTTCGATCTCATCGGTACGCTCGGCTACTGTAGTATCTGAAAGGAGCATCGATGGTGTCTCTGGCTCTGAGGTACTCTCGTGATATGCAAAAAATTGGCTATATTTACGATCGGTGATGTAGCGATGTCGATGGGAATTAAGCTCTAGTGGATAAGCATTATCGCCAAGCTTCTTCAGAATACGAAAGGGCCTGAATCTTCGCTGGCTGAGTTTGTGATGGGAGCTAACGAAAAATCTCTCCTTCCTAAAATATGCCATCACTAAGTCGCCCTCTTAGAATTGTCTCTGCCTTCTGTGTTTATCGGCAACAGCTTTATATTTCGCATTGGAGACCTGCAACCTGTCAAGCATATCTTTCTGTATATTTTTGATAACATCATATAATTCAAAGACATCATGGCTTTCAGGATCAGAATAGCAAATAGATATACGGTCAAGTAAATGGGGAACATGGTATCCATATATAATTTCAAAGGGGATTTACCCTTAGACCTATTTACTGAACTATTATAAGCAAATTCTGCTTGAGAAAAAATCATATCTAATTGGGATGGTTTCTCACCTGCCAAGCATCTAAGCATGCTACCAAGACTTTGGTTGACCACCTCCATCTGCCCATCTGTTTGTGGATTATAACACAGCTAAATTCTAGTTTAGTTCCTAATTTGGACCATAAAGTTTTACAAAAGTAACTTTGGAACCGTGTATCCCTATCCGAGGTAAAAGATTTTGGTATACCATGAATGCAAATAATTTCTTTCAAAAACAATGCAATGACATAATATAATTCATAAGTTTTTTTGCATGGAATAAAATATGCCATTTTTGAAAATCGATCGACAACCACAAAAATCAAATATACCCTCTGTGGGGGAAAAAATACCGTCGATAACCCGATCATCAGATGGAGCTGGTCGTCATCCACCGCCTTCGCGTAAAGATCAAGGCTCACCTCCGAGCCAAGGCCCCTCCGACGCTCAAGTCAGGAAAGGAAGGGATGTGTGTAGTATGGTCCTGGGTGTCGGAAGCGAATTACCTCTCAAGAACTGGAATTGCTTCTTCAGAGTTCGAATTGATTACATGTCGATGAAGGGGTGGAGTTTGTTTTATAGTTTTACGTGTGCGCAATTGCTGCGATCTATCCTCCGATGATCTCGGGATGGTTATGGCGGATCCCCTCCGATCGGACGTCGTTCAAATCTTTCCTTTTATGCTCCCACTGATTGTGGGCGTTATACCTCATCGCGGGTAACCCATGATCTTAATGGGTGAGATATCCTCGGGATTGCCCAGCCTAGCAGGTCTCCCGGTAGTTACAGCACATTCTGATCTTTCTTCGCTTGATGGTGGTTCTTTATTGTCAATCAGGTTAGGCTACTCGTGCGCATGGGTAGTCTGTGTTGGAATTTGGATCCGCTAATCAGAGTCGCAGCGAAAGCAAAAGAAAGATCCGAAGATCATACGGTGTATGTTTCATTACAATTCGTGATCCAAAACAATCTACATGCAAATCTACGATCTTAGCATATGTGCAGACATCCTAGAGGCATACTACGATCTACGGAAGACATGCATGCATCTACTTAGATGTTTAGATTCATCATACCTTATGGATCTATGATCCGAAGATTACGGAACGATGAAGAACCATACTTGAATCGCAAGGGAAACTGTCGAATAGCACCTTGTCCTTTGCGAATTGAAGAATCCTTGAAATCCCGTCTCTGAGTGCAGGGATTACGAGCCGACGGAGGAATCCGTTGCGAAGACGATGGCAAGCCGCGAGAATTTCTCCTCCTTTTTCTCCTTTCTTCCTTCTCCTTCCTTCCTCTTCCTTCTCCCTTCTTCTTCCTCTCTTTTTCTTGGCCGAAACCACAAAGGAGGAGGACTAGGGGTCAGATTTTTGGAGGGGAGGGAGTAGAACCATTAGAACCGCCCCCCCCTCCTATTTCCTTTATAGGGCCGGTCTCCCATGACTCCAAGGAGCCTAGGGCCGGCCCCTGGGAAGATAGGGATGAGGGGGAGTCGGATTTAGGTCTTCCGAGTGTCTATCGTGAAGTCCGGATGAAAATGCCCTTCACAAAAAGCGGAAAACTGAACGTGAGACTGAGTGAGGTGCGCTACTCGGAATCGAGTTCCGTCAGCGCCTGTGAGCTCCTAGAATTATTCCGCTCAATTTAAGATCCATATTCAATATGTTCTGAGCCATATTTCAGTATTTACCAAAATACCCCAATGGCCCGTAACACACGTGAATTAGGTTCTTAGGCTTCGGGCTTGTGCTCCATCACGTTACTTCGCATCCAACGTATCCAACTAGGTCGGGGAACAATTCCTATACGCAACGACAGGGTGGAACCTTCAGGGTTCGGGATCTCTAGCTCCAACCGGATCCCTGATTAACTATTCCGGTGACACACTGAAAGTTCCGTTAATCAGCCATAATCCGATTAACCCGCGTAGCCACCCAGAGTGCGACGCGAGTTGAACTCTAGTGATCCTAAACTTATGTTACTCCCTTGTAACCCTGTTCTCTACTATACTCCGATAATCCTCAGTCCCTCCTACTACTGGTGCCATGATACGACTCGGGCGGTGGAGAGCACCGTCAGATCTCGATCGATTATCTGACTAGGGTTTGATGACCTGTCATCTATAACACCACACACCTTCCGGTGCTATGCCTAGCATCCAGAACATCGTCACTCATACTGACAACCACCAGGCTTGGGTTAACTGTGTGGACAAATTGACTCATCAAAACACACCCATCCAATACTGGACGTCGGATAACCTGTAGGGATTACATATCATTCAAGCACCAGCCGGGTAACCCAACGTACCGTGGTATTGGACTATGGAAGGTCTGCACACGTTGGCACATCAAAGCACCACACAACTGGTTGGCCCAGTGAGCATGGTCCCTCAGGGTTAAGGACAGATTATCTATAGTAGTAAGACGGTTTTATGCACCAGTGTCTGAATCACTTAACTGTGCACCGTCTTGGTTCCTGTTCAACACGATCATCGTGCTTGGTCAGGTGAATGGGAATCCCACGTTCCCGTGGTGGAGACTTCACTACATCCTCTACCTGCCAATAGCTTGTTCTCGGTGAAGCGACCGACATTACCTAAGCTGTGAACTAGTTCTAGGTCTACACAGAACTGGTCCACTGTGTCTCCCAAGCATGGATCCTCCATGCGCCTCAGTGGCCTACTGTGTTCCCTAGGGTCCTTTTATTATATGAGTATTATCATATACCAGAGTAGTAGGCTAATTAAAGTAATAACCAAAGTCATCTTTATTAATGTTAATACAGAAAATCCACGCTAAGGACACACGAGCTACAACAATCTCCCACTTGGCCTAGCGGGGAACAACAGTCTTAACTCCCATGGCAACCACGTGCTTCTCAAAAGCCTTGGTCGGTAACGCCTTTATGAAAGGGTCCGCCATGTTATCTGCAGATGCCACCTGAGTCACTGCTACCTCCCCTCGCTTATGCAAGTCCCGGATTATGTAGTATTTCCGCTCGATATGCTTGCTCTTCTGGTGATATCTTGGCTCCTTGGATTGTGCTACCGCTCCACTATTATCGCAGTAAAGGACAATAGGATCTTGAGCTCCCGGTACGCATCCTAAGTCCGTGAGGAACTTCTTGAGCCACACCGCCTCCTTAGCTGCTTCGCACGCCGCAACGTACTCAGCCTCTGTCGTCGAATCTGCGATGCATCCCTGCTTCACGCTCCTCCAACTGACAGCTCCTCCTCCTAATGAAACACAAACCCTGACGTCGATCTCCTGGATTCCGGATCTGACGCAAAGTCAAAATCCGTATATCCAATCAGCATCAGTTCCTGTGAAGAGTAAACTAACTCATAATCTCTCATCCTATGGAGATACTTGAGTATACTTTTTATAAAAGTCCAGTGCCCTGGACCCGGATTTGACTGATACCTGCCCATCATGCCTACTGCATAGCATATATCTGGTCTCGTGCACTGCATGGCATACATCAGACTCCCTACTGCCGAAGTATAAGGTATCTTCTGTATCTCTGCCCTCTCCTCAGGAGTCTTAGGACCCTGATCCTTGGACAACTTCATTCTATGTCTGAATAGAACCAGTCCCTTCTTGGAGTTGTATATACTGAATCTGACCAAGATAGTATCTATGTAGGCTGACTATGACAGCGAGAGAATCTTGTTCTGGCGATCTCGAGTTACTTTGATCCCCAGAACATAACTCGCTTCACCTAGGTCTTTCATGTCAAATTGAGAGGATAACCACACCTTCACTGTAGACAACGTTCCAACATCGTTTCCGATGAGCAGGATATCGTCCACGTAAAGCACTAGAAAAACTACTGCAGTCTTATCGCTCTTTTTATAAACACATGGTTCATCCACGTTCTGTTCAAATCCATAAGACTGGATAACATGATCAAAACGCATGTTCCAACTTCTGGATGCTTGCTTCAGTCCATAAATGGACCTTTGCAACTTGCACACCCGACCTTCCTGACCTTTTTTTTTTTTTTTTTTGACGGGTAAAAAACGAATATATTAAAATAAAAACAAGTGCGATTACAGATCACGGCTTAACTCAGGACGAGTAAGCAGACTCTAGACCAAATAGGGCCACACCCGGCACCTAGAACCAATTCTAAACAGGACACCCGAAGTACGTCAGGATAGCACATAACAACACTTGATTCACTGACGTACAACCATACAAGCTCATCTAGAGCACCACAACTTGAGCTACACATCCCAAAAGAGGACCAATCAAGGTATCTCCAATGAACCACCGGCTCCACTATGAGTAGATCTGTCACTATCCCCCAAAGGCCACCGGCTCTTGATTCTCCTACCTACGTTTTCGACCACAAAATGTCGAGAAAACGTTAGGTACTCCACCCTTGCCAAAGGACTCCATCCCCAGTGCTGGATAGCCAAGCGAGAAAAGAAAGAGCTTTGCTCAACATCCAAATCATAAGATACCTCTACTTCATCTCCGTAGGGTGCCTCAGTCTCAAGAAGCTTCGCTAGAATTTTCTTCGCTATCTCAATATCTTCCAAGGGGAAGCCAATAAATTCCTTCTCCATTAAGTCAAGGCCTATCCACTTCGAAGGATCATCCTCCTCGGCTTCACTAGAAGCATCCGAAGCAACCGATGCCGCCAACTAAGCCTCCTCTGTGACCAAGGCTCCAGCGTCGCACGTGTCACCCACACTCTAAGGCTCTGCATTTACTGATCCGTCTGCAGCCCCTGTTTCCAAATCTTGCAATACAGCAAACCTGGACCCTTTACAACTTAGTCCTGCAACAGAAGCAGGTTGATGTTGCTTTGGCACCCCCTTGGCTTCTCTTGCAGAAAGTGCATCATCCTCCCGTAATACTAAGGATGGTGCTGAGGCAGTCCTGTGTAACACTGAACTGGAGGCAGCATCAGTGGTGTGTAACACAGGACTGGCAAGAGCATCAGCCTCATGTAGCACTGGCCTGTTAACATCAGGCCTGTGAAATACAGGAGAAGGTACTGGAGAAGCAGCACCATCCTTGTGTAACACTGGGCCTGGAGCAGCAGGAACCTCACGTAACACAGGACTGGCAATAGCATCAGCCTCATGTAACACAGACCTGTTAACATCAGGCCTGTGTAACACTGGACTGGAGGCAGCATCAGAGCTGTGTAACACAGGACTGGCAATAGCATCAGCCTCATGTAACACTGAAGACGGAGCAACACAATCCTCATGTAATACTGGGCCTGGTGCAGCAGGATCCTCACCGCGTAACACTGGATTGGGAGCATCTGTGACCTCGCGTAACACATGGCCTGGTGCAGCAGGATCCTCAGCTGGGCGAACTACGGCAGCATCAACTGATGAATCTGAACCATCCCTAGTTGTAGTGGCCCTCACAAAGACTTTAGGCCTGGAAAGACCCTCCTCTTGAGCAATGCAATCCACCTCCGCATGCCCAAAAACACCGCAGGATTGGCATTTTGAGGAAAGCCATTCGTAAATAATAGGCTGCAAGAAACCCGTAGCCTCTTCCTCTCGATATGCTGGCACTACCTCTGGAAGATCATCACCCACCGAGATCTCAATGCAGCACCGTGCAAAGCCCTCCTTCTTAAGCATAGAGAAATCCAAGTCCAAAGGTACCCCAATAACACTGGCCATCCTATTGATAGACCCCCACCAAGGCACTGGGACGTTGGGTAATTTGACCCAAATTGGCATCTTAGCAAAAATGTCTCGCTCCATCTTTGCATCATGCTTCCAGCGCTTGAGCACCACCAATCTTCCATCAAATTGCCAAGGTCCGCCCTTAAGAACTTTGGTGCAGTCCGATTCCTCCCCAAATTGAAAGAGAAAAAATCCATTTTCCCGAGTGAAGAACTCCACAAATCCTTGGGGCTTCCAACACCTCAACAAAGCTGATTTGAAGTGCGGATAAAAGGGTCGCTTACCGACAACCTAGCCCACCAAAGTGTGTTGCCATGCATTCAGGTTATCCCTCTCTTCCTCCAAGGGGATCACTGCACATTTGTGCCCCTCACGAACGTCGGGAGCAACAAAACATGCCTTAGAAGGAATAGTCTTATCACCACAAATAGAACTCCATGATCTGTTAGGATCCAAGCTACAATGACCACCTAGCTGACCCTCTTCAGGAAGTTCTGCTGCCATAACTCCTCTTAGAGGCATTCCATCAAACACCTTGGCTGCAGTCAAGTGTGCTGCAGTCCGAACCTGCAAACTAGGGGCTTTACCTTTGCCATCAGCCATCAATGGAGGGAAAGAGGAGGGATCAAGTGCAGCATCACCACCCGATCCCAGCTCGAACAACTGAGCTCTATCCCACCCTCTTCCATGACCCGATCTGCTACCTACTCTCCATGGGGCCCGATCCTTTGGTGCTAACCGAACCTTAGCTTTGCCTCAACCACGAGAACCATCTCCAGCACGAGAACCAGATTTGAGCCCAACAAACCCAGATCTAGCTCCCGCCCTACCTCGAAATCCAGACCTCCCGCGAGAGCCAGCTCCACCTAGTCCTTGAAAATCAGATCTGGAGCTTACTCCAAATCTGAAGTTCCGATCTCCACCATGCCCAAGGATTCCTCGGCAACCCTCAAAATCAGATCTGATCTGGGGGAGAAGAGGTATATCCGGAGCACCCGTCGCCCTAGCTATCTCCTCGCGGGCCTCATTCCCTCCTCCAGTCAAAGGAGGAGGAGGGGGAGATCCCCCCATGGAGGGATCACCACCACCCAAATCGGTTTCTCTCTCTAGAAACCAGAGCTTCTCTCTCTAGAAACTGATGGTAGGCCAATTCTCTAGAAACAAGAGCTTATGAAGACAGTGGATAGGTGGTGCTCTGGCGGTTTCCTGACTTTTTGCGACAGAGTCTGGAGGCTGAGACATGTAGATGTCTTCTTCCAAATCCCCGTTGAGGAATGCGGTCTTGACGTCCATTTGCCAGATCTCCCAATCATAATGGGCTACAATGGACAAGAGGATCCGGATAGACTTAAGCATAGCTACTGGCGAAAAGGTTTCGTCATAGTCGATCCCTTCTCGCTGGGTATAACCCTTAGCAACTAGTCTAGCTTTGTAAGTCTCAACGGTACCATCCGGACCTCTTTTCCTTTTGTACACCCACTTACACCCAACAGGTTTAATGTTGTGAGGTGGTGTTACAAGTGTCCAGACCGAATTTTGAGATATCGATGTCAGTTCTGCCTCCATGGCTTCCTGCCATGCTGCATGGTCAGTGGATACCATCGCTTCGTCATAGTTCAGAGGATCATTCTCCTGAAACTCTGGATCAACCATAAAGGCTTCTCCAATGTATCTATCAGGAGCACTTGTGGTCCTCCCACTGCGACGAACCTGCGGTGGTTCCATAGGAGTCGATTCTACAGTACCGTTAATCTTAGTGGTATCGGCTCCCACTACGTTTTCTGTCTGCGTACTTCCATCAGTACCAAGCAATTCTTCAAGAACTACTTTACTGGTGGGCTTATGGTCTATTAAATAATCCTGCTCCAGGAATACGGCGTTCGTCGAGACGACAACCTTTTTATCCTCAGGATCATAAAATATACCACCCTTTGTCCCTTTTGGATACCCAACGAACAGACATACCTTAGTTTTTGACTCCATCTTATCTCGCTTGTCCTTCCGCACATGTGCTGGACAACCCCAAATCCTAAAGTGATGTAGGCTTGGCTTTCACTTTAACCACAGCTCCTAAGGAGTTAGGGGTACTGACTTTGATGGAATAAAGTTCAAAGTATATGCTGTCGTCTCTAGGGCATATCCCCAAAAACTAGGTAGCAATGTTGTATAACTCATCATAGTCCGAACCATGTCTAACAAAGTTCGGTTTCTCCTCTCAGATATACCGTTCTGTTGTGGTGTCCCTGGTGCAGTCAACTGGGATACGATCCCATGCTCACGCAGATACCCAATAAATTCATCCGATAGGTATTCGCCTCCTCGATCCGACCGGAGAGACTTGATATTTTTACCCGTCTACTTTTCTACTTCAGCTCTGAACTCCTTGAACTTATCAAAGGATTCAGACTTCCGCCGCATTAGGTATATGTATCCAAACCTCGAGTGATCATCCGTGAAGGTGATGAAATACTCGAAGCCTCCTATAGCACGGACACTTATGGGCCCACATACATCAGTGTGTACCAACTCCAATACCTCCTTAGATCTGCTACCTTTGGCTTGGAAAGACCTTTTAGTCATCTTGCCTTCCAGGCAAGACTCACACGTCAGTAGGCTTTCTGAAACATTTGGACTTAAGAGTCCTACCTTAACCAACCTGTGAATCCTGTCTGAGGCTATGTGTCCAAGCCTTAGATGTCAAAGGAGTATTAGATTATCTGAGGGATTTTTCCTTTTAGATGAATTAATCACACAAGCTTCAGTTATGTTATCCTGCTTATGATTGGAGTTAATTACATAGAGACCATTCTGTATCTTTCCCTTACAAACAAAGGAACCATTCAATTTAATTGACACACCAGAAGCATCAAATAAAACTGAAAAACCTTCATTATTCAATAAGAAAACAGAAATTAAATTACGTCTCAAGGACGGTACATAAAGTATGTCTCTAAGTAATAAACTTCTTCCATCAAGGAACTGCAAGATGACATCTCCAACTTCTTCAGCCTCTGCCACGGCCTCAGTTCCCATGCTTAGGATTATCTCTCCTTCACCCAGTTTTCTTGTCTTCTTGAACCCTTACAAATTATTGCAAGCATGGCTAGTGGAACCAGAATCCACAATCCATAAAACTGGAGAACAACTGGATGTTACAAGGGATTCCACTATGTGGATTTGAGATATACCTGTCTCAGCCTTCTTGGGAGTCGTGCGGCAGTCGCCCTTCCAGTGCCCCTTCTTGCCGCATCGGAAACATTTTCCTTTGGGCTTCGCCGGACTATCCTGCTTGGGAACTTGCAACTGCACCTGGCCCATCTTCACGGGCTTCTTAGACTTTCTTTTCTGAAACTTGCCCTTTACTTTCAGAGAAGAATTCCGCTCCACGTTTAGGGATTGGGCTCCTGCCTTCATCCCGTCCACTGCCGCCTGGAGCGCCGCTAGGAGCTCTGCGTTAAACATCTCCAACCAGTTAAGATTGAAGTTGGTAACGAAGCCCTCAAACGCTCCTGACAGAGACGCGAGGAAAATGTCGGTCTGGATCTCTACATCCAAGATGACATCGAAGGAACCAAGCTCGTTCACCAAACAACTTCAGTATATGATCCCGAACTAAAGTCCCTTTTACCATCTTCGTGGACACCAATTTCTTGATGGTCAGGTAATGAGTTACCCGACTACGACCCTCGAATATTTCCTTCAGGTAGAGCATCATGTCTGAAGCAAAGGCCATGTCTTCGACTTGCTTCTAAAGAACGGTCTGCAAGGATGCCACAATGTAGCACTTGCACATCTCGTCAGCATCTAGCCAGTCTTTCCATTCCTTTAACTGGGCCTCAGTTGCACTTGGTCCCGGCATGGCCGGTTGAGGGGTACTTAGGGCAATTGTGTGTTTGCCAACCCTTAGGACGAGCATTAGGTTACGCTTCCAGTCCTCGTAGTTTGGTCCCGTAAGTTTGTTATCATTAAGTATGGAGGCAAGGGGGTCGAGCTTGGTCATGATTTCTGTAAACAATGATTTAAAGCAATAGTTAGGGTCTACTACAATCTATTTCATGGAATTTAGAAATAGATAATGTCTACTCCAGCCGCTATGTCTTCACCACCTCAAGTGGAGACATCCAGGAATCTAAATTCCCTAGGCTGGAGCACTGAGACTATCGGCCCTGAATTGGAGACAGCATCTCGATGAGAGCATGCAACCGCTTCTACCAACGGGGTTTTTACGACCCAGTCTTCATCAGAATTATCCATGGTAAACTGAAAGACCTCCCAGTCTCCTTTTGGCCAGCTTTATGTGACCTGCGTGCGCAGCAACAGCGGCTTCACACAAGCTTTCGGATGCTTCCCACAAATCTAGGTGGTGTCGGCAGGGGGGTTCATAGGCTCCCGCGGTGCAGGATAAAACCGTCACCCACTGCCACCGGCATCCCCCATGTCCCAAAGAAAACCACTAGGCGAACCAGCATGGAAAGAAACACAGCTCTCACCCGGTGGGAATATCGAACTGCGTACCTCCCACCCAGACCCTTAGCCGGTTGATTATGGAGGCCAGGGGCTCCCCTTTGGAGAGAACCTTTTATACATCCCTTCTTTATGAGGTTTTATGCATATCTAGAATGGTCACGACCTCCTAGACATTGACCCTGGTCTACCGTGCTCCCACTAAGATTACAAAACCTCCCGCAAAGCATTAGTATCCTCGGAAAATATCATAGTCCCTACCTTGAATACTCAGCTTTCGCCTTTCTTGCAAGGATCACATTATATAGATTCCAAGGATCCCGATACTTCACTAGTTTGCCCACAATCCTAAGATCTGAAGCCTAGCCTAAGGTCAACGTGGAAAGGACTTCCACTACGATGATACCTCGTTCACAATTTGATACCTGATGTCATAGTAGACCTCATCTCATTACAGGTTTCGATGCTGGCCAAATAGGAACATCTGACAACCTCCGTCGGACCTCAACCTAATGGTGGCATAACCAAATCGTGATGAGTTCATACTACCATCAAACGTCATCTAGAAACGGGTATCACACAGTGAAATCCTAACCTAACTTGGTCGCTAGGACCACGTAGGGAAAGGGCATCCCACTAGGGTTATCATACTTCTTATGGAGATATTAGTTAATTATCTCTAAACAAATCTAACACTGCGTCTATCTCGGTGCACAGTACTTGGCTACCTGAACTACCACGAGGGCGGTTACCACCTTTCCTTTTAGCTAGCCACCGGATTCGCACGTGTTAGAAGCACATAGTGACACCGATGAATCCATAATTTTAGTACTAACCCTAAGCCTGATCTAGAGACAAACTCACAAGCAAGAATGATAATCACATTATCATCGGGGTTCTCTAAATACTGAATAAAGAGAAACAACAGAGAAAGCATCAAAACTGAATCAAGTCCAGGGTCCGACCCCTGAACCTGAATAGCACAGCCAAGATATCCTGCTCTTCCATTCTGCACGATCTCTGACGATGATCCCCTTCATCGCCAACGTGCACGCTTTCGCCGGGTCTTTGCACGCCATGGTACCGCTTGCCCGAACCGTGGATGTAGCATCATCTCCTTCTTTCTGTGACCGAAAAACTAACACGCTCCGAGCAAGTGCTCGTTCGTGTACAATTTCGCTAGAAAGTAAAGAAGACAATCCTAGAAATATGGCCAGGGAACCAAGGATGGTCAACCCCCACCCTCGCCCATCTAGAGCCTTATAAATCCACAATAATAATCAATGCAAAATAAAATCCGGGGTCCGACCCCCGGATGCATGCAATCACAGATTACTATTCAGCGCGGCACCTGCAAAAAGACGATACATAGCACTATCCATATGCATGATGTACGCCGAACCCCGATGAAAACATATGCCATCATATATTCACATGATGTTTTCACGAATTCATGCATGAAACATACACCAAAACGTGCTCTGATACCAATTGTTGGAATTGGGTTCCGCTAATCAGAGTCGCAGTGGAAGCAAAAAGAAAGATCCGAAGATCATACGATGTATGTTTTATTACAATTCGTGATCCAAAACAATCTACATGCAAATCTACGATCTTAGCATATGTGCGAACACCCTAGAGGCATACTACGATCTACGGAAGACATACATGCATCTACTTAGATGTTTAGATTCATCATACCTTATGGATCTATGATCCGAAGATTACAGAACGATGAAGAACCGCACTTGAATCGCAAGGGAAACTGTCGGATAGCACCTTGTCCTTTGCGAATTGAAGAATCCTCGAAATCCCGTCTCTGAGTGCAGGGATTACGAGCCGACGGAGGAATCCGTTGCGAAGACGATGGCAAGCCATGAGATTTTCTCCTTCTCTTTCTCCTTTCTTCCTTCTCCTTCCTTACTCTTCCTTCTCCCTTCTTCTTCCTCTCTTTTCCTTGGCCGAAACCACAAAGGAGGAGGACTAGGGGTCGGATTTTTGGAGGGGAGGGAGTAGAACCATTAGGGCCGGCCCTCCCCCTCCTATTTCCTTTATAGGGCCGGTCTCCCATGGCTCCAAGGAGCCTAGGGCCGGCCCCTAGGTGGATAGGGATGAGGGGGGGTCGGATTTAGGTCTTCCGGGTGTCTATCGTGAAGTCCGGACGAAAACGCCCTTCACGAAAAGCGAAAAACTGAAAGTGAGACTGAGTGAGGTGCGCTACTCGGAATCGAGTTCCGTCAGTGCCTGTGAGCTCCTAGAATTATTCCGCTCAATCTAAGATCCATATTCAATATGTTCTGAGCCATATTTTAGTATTTACCAAAATACCCCTATGACCTGTAACACACGTGAATTAGGTTCTTAGGCTTCTGGCTTGCGCTCCACCGCGCTACTTCGCATCCAACGTATCCAACTAGGTCGGGGAACAATTCCTATACGCAACGACAGGGTGGAACCTTCAGGGTTCGGGATCTCTAGCTCCAACCGGATCCCTGATTAACTGTTCCGGTGACACACCGAAAGTTCCGTTAATCAGCCCTAATCCGATTAACCCGCGTAGCCACCCAGAGTGCGATGCGAGTTGAACTCTAGTGATCCTAAACTTATGTTACTTTCTCGTAACCCTGTTCTCTACTATACTCCGATAATCCTCAGTCCCTCCTATTACTGGTGCCATGATACGACTCGGGCGGTGGGGAGCACCGTCAGATCCCGATCGATCATCTGACTAGGGTTTGATGACTTGTCATCTATAACACCACACACCTTCCGGTGCTATGCCTAGCATCTGGAACGTCGTCAGTCATACTGACAACCACCATGCCTGGGTTAACTGTGTGGACAGATTGACTCATCAAAATGCACCCATCCAACACTGGACGTCGGATAGCCTGTAGGGATTACATGTCATTCAAGCGCCAGCCGGGTAACCCAACGTACCATGGTATTGGACTATGGAAGGTCCGCACACGTTGGCACATCAAAGCACCACAGAACTGGTTGGCCCAGTGAGCATGGTCCCTCAGGGTTAAGGACATATTATCTATAGTAGTAAGACGGTTTATGCACCAGTATCTGAATCACTGAACTGTGCACCGTCTTGGTTCCTGTTCAACACGATCATCGTGCTTGGTCAGGTGAATGGAAATCCCACGTTCCCGTGGTGGAGACTTCACCACATCCTCTACCTGCCAACAGCTTGTTCTCGGTGAAGCGATCGACATTACCTAAGCTGTGAACTAGTTCTAGGTCTACACAGAACTGGTCCACTGGGTCTCCCAAGCATGGATCCTTCATGCGCCTCAGTGGCCTACTGTGTTCCCTAGGGTCCTTTTATTATATGAGTATTATCATATACCAGAGTAGTATTCTAATTAAAGTAATAACCAAAGTCATCTTTATTAATGTTAATACAGAAAATCCATGCTAAGGACACACGAGCTACAACAGTCTGGCCAGGTGTCTAACCTATCCAACTTGTTCCTGACCTAGCCTTCGTTGGAGAGCTTGGGCTCCTCCGATCTTCTTCCTAGGCTCAGCTTTTAGCAGGTGGTGCAGCCTGTGGACCGGGTCTGGTCGACCTGGACTCGGCCCACCCTCGGCTAGTACTTTGTCTTTCAGCATTGGACCAAGCCAGGCGGTCCAGTTATACACATGTCAACATCCGATGAGTGTGGCAAAAAAAACCCTTCTACACCCTCCTAAGAGTCATAGGTAAACCAACAATGAAATCCATTGTGACATCTTCCCAGGCCTAGTAGGAATAGGTAACGGAACATAAAGTCCAATATTTTGTGATTGTCCTTTAAGTTTCTGACAAACTTGACAATGTTGGACAAATCTCTCGACGTCCCAATAAAATTTAGGCCAAAAAATCTCTCTTCAACCAAGACAATAGTTTTGGCTTTACCGAAATGTCCGACTAGACCGTTGTTATGCAGTTCTTCAATGATAAGCTCTCTCAAGGACCCCTTACAGATGCACAACCTCGTACCGTGGAATATGAATATGTCTTGTAAGATATAGGATGTGGTAGAGTCTGTGCTAGAGTTCTGATATTCCTCCCAAACTAGACCAAAGAATTGGTTGTCCTTATAAATATCTCGTTTGGAATCGAAAGAGACCAATCAATTTTGCATAGACACCATAAGATGTCACTGATGACTCAGAGCATCGGTAACTCGATTGATGACTCCTGTCTTGTGTCTAAGATGGAGGGTATATTCTTGCAAGAAGGCGGACTACTTAGCATGATGTTTGTTTAGGTTCTTTTGAGATCCCACATATTTCAATGCTTCATGGTCGAAATTAAGCACAAATTCTCTTTGGATAAGATAGTGATGCCAAAATCAGAGAGCCTAAATGATGGCATAGAACTCCACATCGTATGTAGAGTATCATGATCGTACGTTTAGCTTCTCACTGAAATACGCAACAGGTCATCCCTCTTGGCTAAGGACTGCACCTATGCCAATATTAGATGCATCACAATCTATCTTAAAGATTTTGTCAAAATTAGGGAGCGCTAAAATTGGGGCACTCGTCAGCTTATACTTGATTAATTCAAAGCTTTTTTTTGCAGCTGGAGTCGACTGAAATTTTTAGTTTTTCCCACCCTTAAGATAAACAGTGATGGGGGTGATTAGACTACTAAAGTTCTTAACAAACCTTCGATAGAATGGTGCCAACCCATGAAAATTTCTAACCTCCGTAAGTGTCATTGGAGATTGCCAACTTTGGATAGCCTCAATCTTGATGGGATCAACTTTGATTCCTTTAGCCGACACAATGTACCCCAAAAAGATAAGGCTACTAGTGAGGAACGAACACTTTTTAAGGTACATAGAGTTTGTATACACGGCCACAAATTTTTCAATGAAGGGTCGGAGGGCTTGGTTCATCACCTGCATGAATATGCTTGAGGCGTTTGACAAACCAAATGGCATGACAAACCATTCATAAAGACCTTCTCTAGTCTTAAATGTTGTCTTCCACTCATCTCCTGGTCGGATCCGTATTTGATGATAACCGCTCTTTAGGTCAATTTGGAGAAATTTTTTGAGTCATGCAACATATCAAGCATGTCATCAAGCCTAGGAATGAGGAATCTATACTTGATTGTAATTTTATTAATGGCTCTACTGTCTATACACATTCTCAATCCACATTCCATTCTTTTTGGGAGTGAGCAATGCAGGAACAACACATGGGCTCAAACTCTCTCTGACAAAACCCTTGCGACACAATTCAGAAACTTACCGATGTAGCTCTTTGTACTCGCTCGGACTCATCCTATAGTGTGGAAGATGTGGTAAACTAACTCATGGGTGAAGATCTATCTGATACTGAATGTCTCTCATAGGGGAAAGTCCATCGGGGAGATCATCAAGCACGACATCTAAAAAGTCCGAAAGAAGGGATTGTACAGCTAATAGAATCTCAGGAACATCCTCACTATCTTTTGTAACAAGCAAACAAATATAATCTTTCCCGTTCAACTTGCTTCCCATTCGTGCTCCGCTAACAATAAGAGTTGTTTTCTCGGGAGTCTTCGTAGGTATAGGAGTTGGTTCTTACTTCATCTTTGGGCCAATTTGTTAGGGAAGGACTATCGTACGACCATCCTTTAAAAACGTATAAGTATTGGAGGCACCATCATGAAGAACTTTTCTATCATACTGCTAAGGTCGCCCTAGCAATATGTGACACACCTCTAAAGAGATAACATCACACCAAACCTCATCACTGTAGAAGATACCAATGGTAAACTTGATAAGGCATCGATGTATGACATTAACTTCACTTTCTTCCTTGAACCATGACACTTTATAGGTTCACTACAAAGGTTCAGTTTTCAGTTTCAACTTTTGGACCATCAATGTAGCAACGGAGTTGTCCGTGCTTCCACTATCAATTAGTAGGTTACATAATTTTTCATAAGATGTGCACGTAGTGTGAAAAATATTACGCCTCAACCATATATCGTCGCTAGGAGCCTTTTTGCTTTTCTTGGGAGAGCTTTAAGGACAAATCATCACTCGATGAATGACCATGAGTGGTATTCCATTCTCATCCCCGACAGCGTGTATTGGCTCAGACTCAGACTCTCCTCCCTCTTGATCCTCCTCATCTTCCTCATTCTCTATAAGATTGGCTTCAGAATTAAACTTTTGCTTAGTACAATCGGCCAATTTGTGTCCAGATTAGTTGCACTTGAAACACTTGAAAGTGCCCGAAGCTGACCCTAGAACGCTTTGTTTTGTTCCATATGTTCTCTTTAGATTAGAAAGACTTTGGATCAGGATTAGTTTGATTGTTGTTAGAGGGGGATTTATTCCAGATATTCTCTTTAGCCCAAGTCGGCTTATTCGCAGAACTAGTCGATGTCTTATTGCTTCTATACCGGTTTGTGAAACGTGATTGATTTGACTCAATTTTTTTGGCTCGCCTATAAGCATCACTAACCCTGCATAAGTCATAAAGACAAAAAACTTCTTAGATTAGTAGACGAAGACCATTAACATAGCGGGCAACGCTCTGTTGTTCATCTCCGTGAAGATCATTGCGTGCTTGTATTTTGTAGAACTCTTCGATGTTTTTATCTACAGACTTATTGTTTTGCCTCAAGTTTTGAAACTTTTAAAAGGTGTTTTGCTTGTAATCAGTGGGGAGAAATTTTTGGTCCATCTTTCCTTTCATGCGTTCCCAAGAACTGATCTTGCCCTTTCCTTTTCGGACCTGAGAAGCTTGGAGTTACATCCACCAGATCAAGGCATAGCCCTTTAATTTGAGGCTAACGTACTTAGCTTGCTTATCCTCATGAAGCTCTTTCCACTCAAAGAACTGATCGATCATATCTACCCAGTCGAGGTGCTCTTCGGTATCCAAGCGACCCTCAAAGTCTTTGACATCAACTTTAATCCATGATCCCATCCCTTTTGTGGTCTCTCCTCTCGTCCTCACGGACATCTTTTACGCCTCTGGGGAATTGTTTCTCCCATGCTCAACTCTCCACTATCAGAATCAGTGCTAGGTTGGTTCCGATATACTCGATTGGCATTGTACCGATGGGGTATTTGGAGAGCAGTCAATGCTAGTGTGATTTGATCAAGTTGGGCTTGTATTTGATCCATGAAGTGTTATTGTTGCCTAGCGGTCTCTTGCCAAGTAGACGGTAGGTTACCCTAATTCGTATTTGGGTTTGGATTTTGGACATTATTCTAATTTGGTTCACCCATGGGAACTTGCCCGAGGATTGTTGGTTTCCTAAAAAAAAATTGGAAATTTTTTTTCTGTTGGCTATCTTTTAGGGCCCCCTAATACCAAACAAGTCAGTAAAGGTGTCTTAATCAGTCGAATACATGCAATATGGATAAAAATTATTTGTCTCAAAAACGTATATGATTTTGGATGCCACTCGAGCAAAATATTAAAATTAAAATTTAGGACAGCAAGCATGCAAGATGATGTGCGTGCAATTCTACGCGCAGAACTGTGCTCTGATACCAATTGATACAAACTTTGTTGCAATACACGGAAGCTAACTAACTTTAGAAATGGTTATGACTTAAATTAGATAACTAAAAGTAAAATTCATCAAGCACTAGATCATCCGCAATCAGATTTTTATTAAGAATTAGTCTCCCTAAGTAAGTTAGCATGCATAAACGATGGCAAATTAAGACACCAAGACAATAAGATTAAATTAGATCTCAATAGGATTTGCAAATAACAATTTCAGCAACTAAGTACTCATACAAAGGACTAATAAAAGGTTCGGATGATGATCCAATGGTGCACTAAGCAAACCAAGCCAAAATTAGGGTTAGGGTTTATGATAGGAACTACGGATCTACGGCTGTATGCGATGAAAGCCAACGATACCAAAGAACATATATAATTATTAAAAACAAGAAAAGATAATACCCATGAGATTCAAGATCTTTATGTAGATAGCTTTTGTTGATAAGATGAACGACGAGAGGTAGAATATGATGATGAAGATCAAGAGAAGAAGCCGAAAGAACTCCACGAAGAAGACGACGGAGGACGGAAGGCACACCTTCAACGATCTCTCGATCAAAGCAAGAAGCTTTTAGGGTTTCTCTTCATTCATCAAAATTGTCTTCAAAATTAGGGCTTCAATCCCCTTTAATAACCTCACAAAGCCACATATGTAAACAAAAAAAGATACATAAGAGAGAAGGAGAGGCGGCCTCGGGATCCGTGCGGAATAGGGGTAGCACTCTCGGTTCACGTGAAACATACCCGCACAGTATATTTCACGGGAAAAAATCTCGTCTTCCCTTGTTGGGTTGCTAAGGGCACCCTTTTAATTTAAAATTAATTCCCCATTTAACTTAAAGACGGCTAAGGGCATCCCAATGGATTCTAATGGATAAAATGGCTTGGCTATTGGCTCCAATGGCTTGGCTTTAGGCTTGCTTGTCTTCACATCATCGGATGCGACATTCGACACCTCCTGTTCTCCTATATGGTATGATTATTATTCATCTACTTAAAATTATACATGGCCAAACATGCAATAAGAGGGTGCGACAAAAACCCCGCACCATTGGCCAAAAAGTCGTAGATAACAAACAAGACATCCGATCTTTGTTTGGAGACAGGCGGTGGAACCCAAAATAAAAACTACTAGCAACTAGAACATAAAAATAAAGATATACTAACGTATGTAGCTCGATGTGGATACATACCATGTTAAGATAATAAGCCTTAACGTCTTACCCTAAACGATAATTTAACCCTTAATCTTAATACATGGTAGGATTCATAATTGTTAAGGGTGCATTTTTTATTATTTCCACTCACTTACGAAAACAAAAATGATTTCCATTGACTTATATGCCCATTGACTTCATTTCCTCTCCCTCATTCTTTTTAGACAAAAGAAATTAAATGAGGAAAATATGCTTTATCTATTCATTTTCACTCGTTGTTCTTTTGGGAGGAAGGAAATTAAGTGAGTAGTAGAGAGGAAGGAAATCTACTTTATCAGTTCATTTCCACATGACTTAAGGAAATGAGTTTCCGTCCAAATTTGAGAGGAAATGAAGTGGGCCAGTTGAAAGAAAATGAATTCCACAGATGGATTCATTTCCACTGACTTAAAACAGAAAGAACAATGAAAATGAATATGAAGTCAACAGGTGGATCCATTTTCACCCTCGTTTCCACCCAAAAGAATGCACTACTATGATTTTTTTCTATTTTTGGAACCCTACATATAGTACCGTACATGTAAAATTCACCATGATATCAATTTCGAAGGTCACTCATGGTTGGCCATATTAATGGATTACATCAATATGTTGGCCGTTAGTCTCTAGTCCGATTTCATTGTCTTAAAGCTAGCACTACTTAAAGACTAACACCATTGTATTTTATGTGATCTTTCATCGTGTGGTATGAGAGACGAGGCACATTTTACTTCTTTGGTCTTTGTGCTCATTCTCATGGGTGTCCGACTTTATGCCATTGACAAGCTGTCAATCAAGTATGTTATTTTGATGTAACCTTTGGCAAACCACCCTATGACAATGTCAACTTTCTATCAGCAACGAAGACCTTCCGACATAGTGCTAAAATATATTATAGGCGCAAAAAGATGGGTCATCTTATTGCTTGAAACCATACGAGATTACAGCCGCTTTCGGGTCTCTAGGTATGAGGCGGAGCAATTAAGATTTTATCAAAAGATTATGGGAGAGATCCTTCTATGGTCCTCTAATCTTCGTCTCCACGGATATTCGTTTGAGACTTCGGATAGATTGCCCAAATAAAAGATCTTACAAGAGTCTTAGGGTTTTTAGAGAGATATGAGAGCTTTGTTTGCTTTGGCCCTTCCATGCTTCGAGCTTCTATCGGCTACAGTTTGTTGCGTCGCTCCTCGATATTTGTGCCTCTTTATGTTTTGTTTGTCCTCGGAGTCTTTAATCGCCGGTCTTTGGCTTTGATCTTGCTTTTGGATTTTGGATTTTGCCTTTGGCTTCCGACTTTGGCTTTTGGTTTGTTTTGGCTATTGCACTTGAATATAGAAGAAGAGATGCTTGTGTTGTTTCGTGTGTTGCTTTGTTTATCGTTCTTTGTAGTTCATCAGTTTTGGCGCTTGCGTTGCTTTAGCTCCGGCTTTTGCTTGGGCTTTGGCTTGATCTTGGTGTTTGACGGTGATGGACGTGTCTATGGATATTCTTCTCCGGGCTTTTTTCTTCATCGATAGAGCAAACCTTTCTTTGATGACGGCAGGTGTAGCGTCAGCTTTGGCCTCCTTCTCCAGACTTTCTTGTTCATGGATGGAGCGGAGCCTTTTGAACTTCAAATGTGTGGCTTCATGTTGATGGCTTTGAGATGACTAAGCTTTAGTTTCCTTGAGGGATGTGCTTACCCATGTCTTGTGAAGCCTTTAATCTTTGAGTATTGGAGCCTCCTTCTTCTTTTCAAAGTTTCTTCGTCTTTTGAGTCTTACCTCTTGTTTCTTCCCCCTGCCACTTTATTTATAGGTAGGGGGGTACGTGAGAGAGATATGGTAGGATCTTTTGATTTTCTTGAATATCTTATCTCTTCAATTAACCTCCTCATAACTACCAGGATTTATCCCCTTATTTGCTTTGAATGATTTTGGTCTATCTCTTCATGATTTGACCGATCATAACCAGAGGATTCGTTTCCTTCTTTATCTTGAGTAGTCATGGTCTTGATTGAGTTTTATCTTTTTGTAGCTTGAGCCATGTTCATACTTGATCGATGACTATCCAGTTTTGATCATTGGATTGTTAGGATCGGTGTGGATCCACCTTTGGCAGATATCCACACCACCACCACCTTTTCTTTTTCTTTTTTGGTCGGCCTCTCGCTATATGGGGGGACGTAGGCTTTATAGTAAGGGTTAGTGGATCCCACTTGTAGGTGGTTCTATTTGGCCCTCTTTTCGAGTTCGATTTGGTCATTGTCCTTGGTCCTTGGAAAGTTATTTGGTCTTATGGGCTACGCCTTTTGGGCCTTTCAGATTTGTGTAGATGATGGATTTTCATTGTCTACACATATCTAGTCCAAGTCAATCTTGAGTGAAACCCACTCCAGACATTTTCTTCCATGAGACCTTACCAGCATGATGCTAAATTATATCAAGTTTGAGTAAACTTTGAGTGCCATTGTACTCCAGGTAACTTTATATATATGCATAAATATAAATTATATTGAAAATGGAAAAACTTTAAATATAACCTTGACTAGCAGCAAATATAGTTATAAGGGTGATAAACTTAAAACTGAAATAAAGGGTTGCACATTTAGTGTTCGGGAGACAAAGGTTTCACTAAGTTCATCCGGATCACGTGCTATTGGAAAGATTTAGGTGTGATACCCTTGGTGAGTGGATATGCAACAATCAACTTTGTACTAATGGGAGGAACCTCTATGGTTCCTCATAAGCCTTCTCATAAACCATCAAGTACTTGACGTTGATGTGTTTGTTTCTTCTGGTGATCTTCTTATTCGTCACATGCTGGGTGACGGTCTCATTGACACAGTAAATAGTAAGAGCTCTATGGATCAAATCCACTATCCCCTAACTCCCCATAAAACTTTTTAACCAAATTATATACAACATAGCTTCAAAGTAACTTATATACTCCATGTGCATGGTTTAATTGGTTATTATTGACTGGTTGGAGCTTCTCCAGAAAATAGTTCCCTCAGCTAGTAGAAACATAAACCCTGAAATAGACTTCAGCGAATCCTTGCATCTTGCAAAGTCTAAATATAAATAGCCAACCTACCTGAGATCATCAGTGTAACATCCACCCCAAACACACAAGATATTGTCCGCTTTGCCCGTGCCCGCACGAGAACTTCCCAGGGGGTCACCCATCCCGGTACTACTCTCGTCCAAGCACGCTTAACTACGGAGTTCTTACGAATTCCGTAGCGGCACACGGTTTTAAAACATGTCTTCTATGTTTGGGAGGGGCAATTATATAAGTAGCTCAGAATCTCCTTCTCTCCAGGCAATGTGGGGCTAACTCGTGGCCTTGTACACCTCACCTCACCTCACCTCATCCATCTTGGCATCACAGCCTCAGGAGTCTTGGCTCTTGGTCTATTGGATCTTGGTCGTCACAATCCACCCCCCTTAGGGTTACAAGTTCTCGTGTAGGGTTAGACCCCCCCATCCCGAGGAGAACCGGTTCTGATACCATTTACTAACATCCGCCCCAAACACACAAGATATTGTCCGCTTTGCCCGTGCCCGCACGAGAACTTCCCAAGAGGTCACCCATCCCGGTACTACTCTCGTCCGAGCACGCTTAACTACGGAGTTCTTACGAATTCCGTAGCGGCGCACGGTTTTAAAACGTGTCTTCTATGTTTGGGAGGGGCAATTATATAAGTAGCTCAGGATCTCCTTCTCTCCAGGCGATGTGGGGCTAACTCGTGGCCTTGTACACCTCACCTCACCTCATCCATCTTGGCATCACAGCCTCAGGAGTCTTGGCTCTTGGCTCTTGGTCTATTGGATCTTGGTCATCACAATCAGATCGCCTCTAGGTTAACATGAACTCCTTGGTGCGTTGGAGATACCTTAAAATATTTTTCGGTAATCTTCAATGGGTAATAAGTGGATTCTTCTGGTACAAACCCAACATGCTAACTGTAAAGCTTATACCAGATGAATAGAGATCAAGACATACATAAGGCTTCCAACCACAAAAGCATACTCATTTACATCTACTTGATTCCTCTTAGCTTGGTTCTTCAAACACTGATCCTGAAAGAAAATATCACATTTTCCTGGAGACTTGTTCGGAGCACACCTGTACATATCTTACGACTTTCTCAAAATATGCCTTATGTGAGGGACCTAGAATTCCTACTGCCTTGTTTTTAAATCTCTTCATCCCAAAAACGTAGTCTGTCTAACCTATGTCCTTCCTATCAAAGTGCTTTAATAGGTATTGCTTGATGCTATGGAGCAAGTGTATGTCATTGTCTACAAGAAGGATGTCTTCAATATAAAGGATAAGAATGACAAATTTGCTTTCACTGGATATGAGATATATGCATCGATCAACTATACTCTCCTTGAATACCCAACTGAAAATCATCTCATCAAACATGAGGTACCGCTATCTTGATACATACTTCAATCCATAGATGAACTTCTTAACCCAATAAACAAGATTCTCCTTGACTTTTACTCCAAAACCTTTTAGTTTGGACATGTAAATGTCCTCCTTGGGATCACCATTTAGAAACGTTCTCCTCACATCCATCTAGTGCGACTCAATGTCAAAGTGCGCAACAAGAGCCATTATGACCCATAGTGGGTCCTTCATAGAGACTGGAGAATAGGTCTCGTTATAATCAACGCATTCCTTCTGTTTCAAGCCTTTAGCTACCAATATGGCATCAAACCTTTTGATTTTTCTATTTGAGTCTCACTTGGTTGTATTGATTCATTTGGACTAAACTGATTTCCTATCTAATAGCAATTGGACTATATCTCGTACTTGGTTTTTCTCCCTAGATTGTAACTCCTCTCTCATGGTATCCTGCCACTATCGAGATTCATCACACTCTATAGTTTCATAAAAAATAACAAGGTCATCCAAGTCACGATCCATGCTTTGCTCCTCCTGAAAGTAAACTTCATAGAAATTTGAAATGACAGACCTATACGTTGTCGCTCAGATCTCCTGATCGGAACTAACTGTATTTGCTACTTCTGAACTGGTGAAAGTGGTGCAGGTGACTCTGGTGCTAAAAAGGGTTCCAGTTCCTCGAGGGAAACTGGGTCTGGAGTAGAAAGAAATGGTGTACCGACCTCTACTGGAGTAGGAAGTAGATCAAAGATGGAATCTTGGAGAGATCTTCCTGAAACTGAAAATATGATTGCTGAAGGCTTTCATTGAATTCAACATCCTCTAGGAACTTAGTTCTGTTGGTCTCTACTATCTCCATGGGCCTGGAAGACACATCATTGTGGTTGACCACTCGGGTTAAACATTTTGGGTTGTGTATTTTTGCATGTATACATGTATATATTTAATGGGGACATCCAAACAAAAGGGGCTCAGCTTTGCTCCCGTAACAAAAAATGGCCATTAACAGACTGGTAGCGTCAAGGACCGTACGATGCGGAACCAATGGCCGTGATGGAGGTGCCATTTTTCCATCGTGACCATTATTTGAGCATCACACGGTCCTGAGCACTACCGGCCACTTACTGGCTGATTAAGTTACTGGAGCAGAGTCGAGTCCCAACAAAAGATGGTCTCTACCTAGGGGTATAAAACGGCCGGCAGACTAGGGACTGGCTTTTCGGGATTGACATTGGGCACGACCCGAACCCGAACCCAACCCGTTTACAATAGAAATTTAAATTGATTTTTGAATAGGCTTGTTCCGAACCCAACCCGTTTACAATAGAAATTTAAACCCGAACCCGACCCATTGTCATCCTACTATGGTTCTTAAAAAATAATAATGCATAAAAATTATGGTTATTTTGATTTTGCCCCCCCAAATTTTGTCTTCAATTAGACCTTACCCCCCATATTTTCATTAATTAGACTTTACCCCCCAAAACTAACTACTCCGTTAGCTCACCATCTAAGAGAAAGGGTGAGCTGACGGAAAATAAATAAAGTTTTGGGTGGTGAGCCGGCGGAACAGTTAGTTTTGGGGGGGTAAAGTCTAATTGATGAAAAGATGGGGGGTAAAGTCTAATTCAAGGTAAAATTTGGGGGGCAAAGTCAAAATGGCCCTAAAAATTAATGCACAATTAAGTTGGTGGGTATAGGATGCTTAGAAGCGGGATAAGGAACGGAATTCTTGTGGGTCTTTATCCATGTTTCGTTGCAGAACGGAAGGCTTTACTTTTGTGGAAAGCAAGTAAGTAGCTTGAGACCCTTCTTTTGTGGGGTTTCCAATCCAAGCATCCTCAAGTCTATTGGTAGCTTAGTTAGGTTTCACTTCCTTTTCAACTTGGTTTGTGTTATGATTGCAACTAGAGTTCTTCAACAAAAGGGTTTTTTTTTTTAACCTCCCCCCAATTAATTGGGTTGATTAAAGGGTTATTTTGACTTTGACCCCCAAATGTTCCTTGAATTAGACTTTACTCCCCATGCTTTCATTAATTAGACTTTACCCTCCAAAACAAACTGTTCCGTTAGCTCACCATCTAAGAGAAAGGGTGAGCTGAGGGAAAATAAATAAAGTTTTGGGTGGTGAGCTGGCGGAACAGTTAGTTTTGGGGGGTAAAGTCTAATTAATGAAAATATGGGGGTTAAAGTCTAATTGAAGGCAAAATTTGGGGGGCAAAGTCAAAATGACCCTTAATTAAAAGAGAAATGCTATTCAGCCAGAAGGTTTTTTCGATTCCACTTAGCCCGATTGATTTGGCCGTGTACGAGTGGTGGTTGAATCTCACCGGTGACATTTAAGAAGTCAATAGTAACATTATGTTCTTTTAACACCACTACTCGTACAAGCCCAGTGCAATCAGCCTGAGAGGATCGAGAAAACCTTCGGGCTGAATAGCATTTCTCTAATTAAAAAGTACCTCCTCTGCTCTTAATTTTCCAGTCTTATCCCATGTTGATGGTAAATCAACATGTCTTTTTTAATATGGGTTTGGATAAGAAAGTTAGCTTTAACGTAAGTAGCTACACCACTACTACCGCCACCGATATGTTAGTGATTTGGTTGTGACCTTGTGTCCTTTGCTTCGCCTAGTGGCGGTGGTTGTGTCCCACAGAGGGACAGTCTTGTGCTTGCTTTGGACTGTGGCGCCTTCCGAAGGTCAGTTTGATCTCCCATTTCAATAAACCCAAAATAAAAAAAACTACACCACTGCTGCCACCACCTGGTTTAAAGAGTACCAACAGGAAGTTAGCTAGTAAACTCTCTTTTTTTACTTAAATTTCAAAGTGAAAAAAAAAGTTATTAGTAACATTCTACTAATTTTTAAATTTTATTTTACTCTATCCAAGACAAATACAACCTGATTCAATGCCTTCCTTGTTCCTACCATCTGAAACTTTCCATTTCACCGCCAACGCCGATCTCTTGCCAAGGTCCCTTGCCCCAGAAGTCTGATCACAACCATCCCTTTGGCTGCCGGTCAATGCTGAGTGCAATTCACCAGTTGTAGCAGTGCGCAATGAACAGTTGTGATTGTTGCCACGTTAGGGTGGCGCGGTTTGCGAGGACAAAGCGGGAGGCTGTGCATTCCCTATAGTGGGTAGGGATGAAGATACAAACTGAAGCTGCTGAAGGCATTTCATGGGCTGTATGTAGCCCCACCCCTAATTCCTAAACAAAACCAAGTTGCACATTGACAGAAGGGCATCAAACCATCACCAATGTAACCATAGAGATTGCATCCATTCAGTGTTTACAACAAGAAGCCCATACAGTTACACTTGCAGAGAAGAGGAACAGCTGAAGAGCAAAGGCATCACCGCGGCCTCGAGGCTTTTTTTTTTTATCAGAAGGCGGCCTCGAGGCTGATTCAAGCTGGCTTGCACTCAGACGCCCATGATTGCTCGGCACTGCAACTCCCAATGCTCCTTGACCTGCCGAATGCGCTCCACTCTCTCAGTACGCAGCCGCTCCTCCCAGTACTCGGGGCAGCTGTTGAAAGGCATCACAGGGAAAAATTGGTTTAAATCGACCCCCGTAATCTTCTCAATTTATAACTAAACCCGTCTGTTAGATATAGAGTTACTATTAGTCCCACCTTAGTTGTGGTATTATAATGGTGTGCGTTCTCTCCTTATAAAAGGAGAGTTACTATTACCCTCTAAATCAAATAATTATAAATAAACCCCCCTCAAGTTTTTTTTTTCTTCTAATATTACATATTGACCCATGCAGTTAACTGATGACCAAAATAAAAGATTATTCCTTCACTTGGACGTTATTATTAAAAACAACTGATATTTACTTATATTACCCTTCTAAAGCCAAAAACACCCTTTCAAAGTGGTAATAGTTTGGGTTAGATTCGGCTTAGGGCCATGTGAACTTCGGGTTAAGTCCATTTCCAATAAAGATGAAGTAACTAGTCGAAACAAATTTAAGATGAAGTAACTAGTAGAAGCACATACCTTCGGCTTAACAAAATGTCCAGCTCATCCAAGTGTACGGCACCCTCGTAGACTCCTTCCTGAAATCATGATATCAAGCATGAAGCCGCATCATTTAGGAAATTTACGATCTACCACCAAGGAAATTTCGAATCTACCATGAGTGTTTCGATAAAGTTCGAAAAGCGAATGGAGGAAAGGAGGAGCGTTGCAAAGAAAAGTACCCGTCGGCACAAAGGGCATTTTACTGTAGGATTGACAGCTTGTAGCCCATCGACGATCGTCACTGATGCAGCCGAGCAGCAACAAATATAACAGAAGATATGGCCGCACCTAAGAGATACGGGATCGAACACAGTGTCCTTGAAAATGACAATGTAGAGTGCAATAAGGATACAGATTCTCCATACATGTGTACACCCCTACTATATAAAAAGAATAGGGCTTATGCTCCAATTTATATTTTTTTAAAATCAAAATAACAGACAAAATAGATAGGCAAGATGCATCCCTCTCTTGCTTTCTCTCTCCTCTCTCTATCCCCCTCTTAGTCTTTTTTTCAAACCCCACCACCTAAAGAAAGACGAGAGTAATCATTCACCCTCCTTTCCCTCAGCCCTCTCTTGCTTTCTCTCCTCTCTCTATCCCCCTCTTAGTCTTTTTTCGAACCCCACCACTTAAAAAAAACAATAAGAGAGAGTAATCTCTCTCTCTCTCTCTCTCTCTCTCTCTCTCTCTCGCGCGCGCGCGCGCGCGCGCGCGACGTGCAGCATTCTGGCAATAATACTAAGAATGCAACCTTAATTAAATTCCAAGTACAGCCTAGAAATAGAATCTCTCTCTCTCTCTCTCTCTCTCTCTCTCTCTCTCTCTCTCACACACACACACACACACACATGCAGCATGCGATAATAAAAAGAATGCAACCTTGGTTAAATTCCAAGTACAACCTATAAGCTCAGCAGGAGTCAAGGGTTGCCTCATTCTGCCGGTTCGTTAATTGGTGATTTTGTGACAAATTATGGTGAGCAACGTACCTCAAAACAGAATACATTGTGAAATAACAAGATTGAATGTGCTGATCTCAAACTCACCAAACAAACGGAACAAGTCAGATTGATGTCGAGCTTCACAGAATCGAACGAGCCACATGAAAGTACTGGCCTGTCGCCATCGAATGTGAGTGAGCAGTCACCAAACAGCCCCGGGGCGTCTCCCTTGCTGACCTTCCCGTCCCTTGAGTTAAGGCAAAAGGCCATTAGCTCGCAAACCCACGGAGATTGAAGGATCTCGATATGCATGTTCTGCGCTTGTGATCTGAAAGCCTGACCTAGGCTAGAGTAATGAATCTGTATGTGTTAATCAGATGTAGGTTTTACAGTAGGAATATTAAAAGTAGTATCACAATACAACTGAAACTCTGAAGTCGTGGGATAGAACAAAGTATCTCCGTAGAAAATAAGGGTGAATAACACCTAGTCCCCTGTAGTTTGACCGATTATCATGTCCACCCACTCATGTTTAAAACCCTACAACTGCCCCTGTAGTTTAGGGATGGCAACGGATCAGGTTTGGGACTGCTCGGCCTATCCTGAACCCATCCCGTTAAGGAATACCTTGTCTCAAACCCATCCCAATTCCGTATCGGGTTTGGAGGGAAAATGTCAAACCCATCACATTTGTATTAGCCAAAACCCAAACCCGTCCTATCCCAATTATACTTGGCAGGACGAATTAAAACGAGTTGGATTGGGTTTGAACTGTAAGAGAAACAGTAAACATAGTAGGAACTAAACACATTTTAACTAAGAAATAAACAAATTTTACATTTTTTTAAATATATTCATGGAAGGAAACTTTGACTTATGGCAAGTGCAACAAATGTTAATGTATATGTTAATCGAGATATGCATATGTAATTGGATAGGATTCGAGGCGGGGTAAGCTAAACCCAATCCCGTCCCAAACTCAATCGGGTTCCTTCAAACAATCACAAAGCCGCCCCAACCCATTTAATTACATCCCAAACCTGTCCCAATAGGGTCGGATTGAGTAACTCGTTAAACCGTTTAATTGCCATCACTATTATAGTTTCGATATCCTTTGGCAATCACCCCCTCGTGAGGGGGAGAAAGTGATATATTTTTTAAACCAAAGGGAGGCACATTTGTACGGGTTTCAACTTGAAGGGGTGGAAGTGATAATCGGTCGAACTTCAGGGGGTCTATGTGTAATTTAGCCTAGAAATAAAAGGTAACTTTCACGGAACAGATTATTGAGAGTCAATCGACCTACCTTGTCGTATTTCTTTAATATTTTCTTCATAGCAATATAGTTGATGATGGAATATTTAACCAAGTCTCTGCCTTCTTGTACCAAAGCTCCATCATTCCATCGCAACTCGCTTCTGAACCATAGTATACATTTCCGAAGGCCTGATGCCGAATGCAATTCAAGCACTTTCTGTGCTCGTTTATTGAAGCAATCGACAACTGCTGCCATCTCTTTGAAAAGGGAGGGGAAAAATGTACCATCACAAGCTACATGTGAACCAACATAAGAAGTCAACAAGAATACCTAAAAGGAGTTTATGATAACATGTTAAGACTGATATAACATGTTCATGAATGCATGGAAGAAATAAGCACGATCCTTTCATTTTGAAACACTCTATCCTTCGCTATCAGCCTATCAGGGATTATCATGATAGCCATACACATGGACGAGAAAATAATTGACTGCAAACATTAGTGGTTGTTGATAACAAAGATGAATTTCAAACTAGTTATCAAAAAAAGATAAGAAACTAATTTTACAGTTGTAAGTGCAAAAGGCCACACAAACAATAAAATAGAGGGGGGGGGGGGGGGGGGGGGGGGGTTGATCGTTAAAGAACTTATATGACATAGAAATTGCATAAAACTTCAAAACTTGGGTACATTACACACCTTGTCATACGGGGGCAAGTGCGTTGTCGCTGGGACGCGACATCAGTCACTAATGTTTGTAGCAAGCTAGCAGCGCTCCCCCCCCCCCCCCCCCCCCCTCCGCCCCCGGCCCGGTACCACCCCCCGGCACGTCGTTGCTCATGTGCGCCCCCCTAAAAGCACTAGACTATAAAAATGACATGATCAGGTAGTGCGGATCACTAAGGTGGATTACATCCGGACCTTGCATAGTATAGGATGAGCTGAGGACCTGAGGTGGATTACATCCGGCCCTTGCATAGTATATGTTACACTATTTCTCTATATAGAAGGTAGGACCGTCTCTCGTAAAGAAAGATAGCTACCTCAAAATATGAATGCTTGTCTTTCAAGCAACAACCCCTTATAGAAGTTAGGAGTGCCTCTTTCCCCACTACCCCGAAAAGATCTTCTCTTTCAAGACCCAAAACCAATCTCATAGCTTCCTTTGAACCCAACTCCACTCTCATGGCTTCCTACCCCACTCTTATGGATTCCTCTTAACCCAACCCCACTCTCATGGCTTCCGATTTCACAACCATCACGATGGAAGTAACCAAGTGGACATTTGTCGTCAAGAATCAAGATCACCGACGTCAAGGTCACGGTCACGACCTCCCTGCCAGAGTTTGGTACGTGGACTCCGATATAATTACCCTCCACGACCGTCGGTGGGCAGTTCCATCTACAAGGCGCTAGCCATGGAATTGGTGTCTAGCTAGGCAGAGGTCATCACCCTGAGTGTGGGGCACATGTTTGTGGTGTACCAAATGGCCCGAGTGACTGTCGTACCACTGATCCTCAGGAGCAACCTCCTCGGAGAAGAAATGATAAGGCAACAAAAGTATGTCTCTAATATCTGATTGGTGGGATTGGAGATCCTAGGACTTCGCCTTCCGTCGGAGGAGGTGGCGGTAGGCGACGTGGAAGACCTGAGCAAAGAACATGTGGAGATTCCTAGCCTTCAAAAGTGGGTGGATCCTCATAAAGGAGGACATGAAAGGGGATCTCGACCCGAAAAAAAAAATTAGATGCTTTTTGTTTAATCAGAAAGCGAGTGTCGCTCATCAGCTCGTGTAGGATCAACGGCACAACAGCTGCTCAGGCCATTTGGTACACCACACACACATGGCCCACGCACAAGGTGGTGATCTGATGGGGACATCGAGCAGCGCCCATGGCGCGTGTACGAGCGCAGGAGGCGCCACCTGAGCCTATGGCTCTGATCAGACAGCCTGCACCATCATGGATGTTTTCAGTTGTTTTTATTTTCTGCATTCTGTTATTTAGTCCCACCTCGACTTCCAGGGACTTTCGTTTGTTATCGCAGGCCTTTATATAGGACTGTCTATGGATCTTGTAAGGGTATTGAATGAATAATAAAATTTTCGTTTTCCTCCACATGTGTGTTGAGAGAATCAGGGTGAGGCGTGTGAAACCCCAAACCCAAACCCTAGGTGTGTGAAACCCTAGGATCAGATTAGGCGTGTGAAACCCTAATTTTTTTCTGTCTTTTCTTTCCCTAGCCCAGCCGCCGCCCCTCTCCCTCCTTTCCTCTCACCCGATCGGCCCGACCCAGGCGCCAAACCCCCCCCCCCCCTTCCCGAAACCTCCTCCTCTCCTCTCCCTCTCCCGCGAGCCTTCCCCCCCTACCCCTGTCCGTGCCCCCCCTACCCGACGCCGGCCCCATCCGACTCCCCCGCCTGCCAAGCCCCCTGCCCGATCCCCCTCCTTCCTTTCCCATCCGACCCGGCCACCCCACCCTGCCCTTGGCACCACCGGCCCGACCCAATCCCGACCCCCCTCCCCTCCTCCCGGTGCTACAGCCCCACCCCCCCTTGCCTCCTTCGGCTGTACCAACCCGGCCACCACCCCGAGCCCCTCCCTCCACTCTTACCCGACCGGCCTCACCCCACCCCCTCCCCTCTCCTTCCCTGCAGCACACCCGACCCACCATCCTCTCACCGCTCCGGCATGACCCCATGGCGGACCCCGACGTGGACCATGGGATGATCGAAGACGAAGACGGGTACCTCGACGTCAACTCCCCCTTCCTCAACTTTCAATTCTCGGAAGGAGAGCGTGGAGGAATACGTGGAACGAATCACCTACACCGTGGTTCGTGACGCTAAGGCCCGCCTCGGCATCAGCGAGTGGCATCGTCGCTGGCACCCTGACGCGCCGGTGCATCGGAACATCGTCTGCCTCCACCTGCTGGCAAATCCTCACCCAGTGACGAGCACAGCCCCGGAGGCCCCAGCACCACCATCGCCTCGCCCGGAAGTCCTGCCGACCCTGGAGAACGTTCCCGCGCCACCATCTTCACCTCCTCAGTAAGGATTCCCCTACTCGACCAGGTATCATCGTGTTTCACCAATTGGATCTCTAGTATATTATCATTGCCAACTGCTGCCCCTGTCGTGAGGTTGAGCGTCCACCTGGCCTGTTAAGTTGCTAATCTGAATCTTGCGAGTAGGACTATTAACCAATAATTTAAGCATAGTTTATTTATCGCCTGGATTCGAGAATCGATTGGCAATTTGATAGTAGTTCCCAAAAGCAAATACCCATGTTATTTGTTTGAATCGTTTGTCCCGCTTGGTATCAAAATTAATAGTTACGCCCTGCCTGCTCAATTAATTAATAACATTATCTTCACCTGCATTGTTTCGCATCATTTCTGGTATCAGAGCATGGTTGTTAGATAGGAACCCTGCATTTATTGTATGTCATCATTTCCTCTGCATCAGTTGTCGTCGTGTGTGCATGCCAACCCGTAGAGGTAGGCCATATCTTTTAGGGGAGTCTAGTGAGTCTGACAGTTGCAATATGGATCCCGACGCCCTAGCTAGGACACTCGCAGAGTTAGCTCAGGGGATTGCCACAATGAACCAAAATTTCGCGGCTTACCAACGCGATACCAATGCCCGTTTTGACCGGCTGGACCAAGTTCCACCTCGAACTCCCCCACCCATGGACCCTCAGGATTTTCGGCCACCTTGGCAGAATAATCAAGATCCGGATGAACAATACCTCCGGAGCATCCGGCTAGAAGTGCCCGCTTTCGATGGCCGGCATGATCCCCAATTTTTCCTAGACTGGCTCCAATCCATGGACCGGTATTTTGCCTGGTATCCATTAACGGAACCCCGGAAGGTCCGATTTGCCGCGATGAAACTCAGTGGCCCTGCCAGTCAGTACTGGACTAACGTCGAAGCCTTGAGAGTGGCCCGAACCCAAGACCCCATCGATACTTGGGTAGCCATGAAGAACGAACTAAAGGGGAAATACATGCCACCTTCCTATCAAGCGCGTCTCTTAGATCAGTGACATCAATTCACTCAAGGTAACAAGTAAGCAAGGGACTACGTCGCCAAGTTTGACGAGTTCTTGACCCGCTGCAACGTTCTAGGGACTGAGACCCCTGTTCAGGTTTTATTCCGTTTCCGGTCAGGTCTAAGAGAGGACCTGAGGAACGAACTTTCTCGCTCAAGATGTTACGGAGCTAGAGAGGGCCTACGCTTTAGTGCAAGATCTCGATAGTATTAGGTCCACCCACTCTCATAGGGGCCAAGATTCCCGAAGTAATGCCCCTCGTTCCTCCTCAAGCAATTACCCCAATCGGCCCTACCCCACCCAATCTCAACAACGAGCCGACTCCACAAGTCGAAGCCATGAGAAGGACAACCGTGGCAAGGGTCCTGAAAGGGACTTCTCCAAAGTCAGTCCCCTCATCAAGTGCTACAAGTGCCAGGGTTATGGGCACGTGGCTGCAAATTGCCCTAGCCCCGTCAAAATCAACATCATTGATGGCACACCTGTTGAGGCTGTAGAGTCAGAGGTTGACGGCTTCGTGTACCAAGCCGATGAAGACGAGGGAGACTTCGACGAAGATGATAGTGATCCCGCGCTAGCTTGCCTTAGGTATGCGTCACCCATCAAATTGTCAGTTGTAAGGTGCGCCTTGTCCCAGCCCAAAGAACAAGATGATTGGAGGCGTACCAACATCTTTCACACCTTTACCCGAATCGGAGATAAGAACTGCAAAGTGATCATCGACAGTGGAAGTTGCATTAACGCGCAGTTTCGTCTGCCGTGATCTCCAAGACTGGGTTGAAGGCAGTTCCCCATCCCTGACCATACCAAGTCTCCTGGATCAATTCTACGGCAATGGAGGTCAAACAAAGATGTTTGGTCCCCATAAACTTCAATGCCTACCAGGAGAAGATCTGGTGTGATGTTTTGACTATGGATATGAGTCAAGTCATGCTAAGACGGCCCTGGCTTTTCGATAATGATGTTCTCATCTACGGCCGATCCAACATGTGCCTATTTGAACATGAAGGCAAGAAAATTAAGTTGTTACCCTCTCAGCCCAAGAATGGTCCACCCGCGCAAAAGTCCACCCCCTCTGCGAAAAAGACTAGCAGCGTTAGTTATATCGGTGCCAAAGAATTGAGCATCGAGCTGGAAAAGGGGGCTCCAATCATGATCCTTGCAGCCCGGGAAGTTCCTAAAGAGTCCACCCAAGTTATTCCCCTAGAGGTTGCCCCAGTACTGAAAGAGTTCGCCGATGTTTTCCCTGAGGACCTCCCAGACCAACTACCTCCGATGCGTGACATACAACACGCCATCGACTTGGTTCCTGGAGCCAGCCTCCCCAACCTGCCCCACTACCGAATGAACCCTACAGAACATGCCGAGTTGAAGCGGCAGGTTGATGAATTATTGAAGAAGGGTTTCATCAAAGAAAGCATGAGTCCTTGCGCGGTTCCAGCTCTGCTTACGCCCAAGAAGGATGGAACCTGGCGCATGTGCGTAGACAGCCGTGCCATCAATAAGATAACGGTCAAATACCGTTTCCCTATCCCTCGCCTGGATGATCTGTTAGACCTGATGTCTGGAGCCACAGTCTTCTCCAAAGTTGACTTGAAGAGTGGTTACCACCAAATTCGCATCCGCCCGGGAGATGAGTGGAAGACGGCATTTAAGACCAAGGACGGACTGTACGAATGGATGGTTATGCCGTTCGGACTGACCAATGCGCCTAGCACTTTCATGAGAGTCATGACACAAGTACTCCGCCCTTTTATGGGAAAATTTCTGGTGGTGTACTTTGATGACATACTCATTTATAGCCAGTCCCAAGCGCAGCATTTAGACCACCTCCGGCAAGTCTGTGTCGTGCTAAGAAAGGAAGAGCTGTTCGCCAATCCTAAAAAGTGCACTTTCCTTACCACCGAAGTCCACTTCCTCGGTTTTGTCGTTTCTGTCAACGGGGTTTCTGCCGACCCGGAGAAGGTCCGCGCAATTGAAGAATGGCCTGAACCCAAGAACATCCGGGATGTCCGAAGCTTCCACGGTCTCGCCACCTTTTACAGAAGGTTCATCAAGGGGTTCAGTACCATTACGGCCCCAATCACAGACTGTCTAAAAAAGGGCGAGTTTGAGTGGACGAGTGCTGCCACTAGGGCTTTTCTGGAAATCAAAAAGCGAATGGTTGAGGCCCCTGTGATGCGCCTCCCAGATTTCACCAAAGTCTTCGAAGTAGCCTGTGACGCCTCCGGAATCGGCATTGGGGGCGTCCTCTCCCAAGAAGGTCATCCTGTCGCGTATTTTAGCGAGAAGTTGAATGAAACTCGACAGCGATACTCCACTTACGATAAGGAATTCTATGCGGTGATCCAATCGCTTCGCCACTGGCAACACTACCTGCTTCCGCAAGAATTCGTTATCTATTCTGACCATGAGGCCCTGCGGTATATCTACTCACAGAAGAAGCTTAACGCACGGCATGGTCGCTGGGTTGAGTTCCTCCAGGACTACACTTTCACCCTGCGCCATAAAGCGGGAGTAGAAAACAAGGCGGCCGACGCCCTCAGTCGCCGCATGTTCGTTCTGTCCAAGTTGACCGCTTCGGTCGAAGGTTTTGAAAGATTGAGGGCCGAATACGAATCTTGTCACGATTTCGGCGAAGTCTATGCTGCACTAATAGACGACACAGTTCAAGAAATAGACGGGTACCTCATGCAAAACGGGTACCTCTTCCGTGGCCGTCGATTGTGCATCCCCCGAACATCCCTTCGTGAATTCCTTATCTGGGAGCTTCATGCGGGTGGTCTTGCTGGCCATTTTGGCGTTAACAAGACCGTCGAGGCCATCGAGTACCGATTTTATTGGCCGAGCCTGAAACGTGATGTCGCCAGACATGTGGGTAGGTGTCATACTTGTCAACTGGCCAAGCAGAGAAAGCAAAACACTGGCTTGTACACCCCTCCCCAGTTCCTAACTGTCCCTGGCAGGACATTAGTTTGGACTTCGTACTCGGCCTCCCGAAAACCCTGCGAAAACATGACTCGGTCTTGGTAGTGGTAGACCGATTCTCTAAAATGGCTCACTTCCTCCCGTGCTCTAAAACTTCCGATGCCTCCCACGTCGCAAAAATCTTCTTTGATGGCATCGTGAGGTTACATGGGTTACCCAAAACCATCGTGTCGGATCGAGATGTCAAGTTTACCAGTTTCTTCTGGAAGACTCTCTGGCATAAGTTAGGAACAAAGCTCCAATTTTCCACGGCATTCCACCCCCAAACCGACGGTCAAACCGAGGTAGTCAATCGGAGCTTGGGGAATCTTCTGCGAACGTTAGTGGGTGAACACGTTGGGAGTTGGGATCTGAAACTGTCAATAGCCGAGTTTGCATATAATTCATCTGTTAATAGAACTACCGGCATAAGTCCACATGAAATTGTCCATGGTTTTAAGCCTAGGCAACCCATAGATCTCATTCCCATGGCTAATCATCATAGAGTCTCCGAGTCTGCATCTGCATTTGCATCACACATGCATGAACTACATAAAGAAATCAGTAACAAGATTGAGCAGAGCAATGCTGACTATAAATTACGAGCTGATGCCCGAAAACGAGTTCAAACTTTTAACATCGGGGATTATGTGATGGTCCGGCTCCGCCCGGAACGATTTCCCCCGGGGACTGTTAAGAAACTACATGCACGCAGTGCCGGCCCCTTTCGGATCCTAAGGAAGATAAATGAAAATGCCTATGTTATCAACCTACCTGAGGGTTTTGGCATTAGTCCGACTTTCAATATCGAAGATTTAGTGGCCTACAAGGGCCCAAATTTCAACCCTAGTAACCCTCTGCTAGAGCCTACCTTGGACCCTGTTTCTGAGAGCACCTCCTTACCTCCACTACCCCAAAATATCTCAAATCCCACAGCAGACGACATTGATAAAATTCTAGATGACGAGATCGTCTCGGGTAGAGACGGTGGAACCCGAAGGTACCTGATTCGCTGGAAAGGGAAACCCTCATCTGAGGATACATGGGTGGAGCGAGAAGAACTGCAACGGCTTGACCCGGACCTGCTGGAGCTATACGAGAGCCGCACCGAGCCTTACTCGACGGAGTCGAGCTCTCTCCCACCCCGGGAGAATGATGGGGACATCGAGCAGCGCCCATGGCACGTGTACGAGCGCAGGAGGCGCCACCTGAGCCTATGGCTCTGATCAGACAGCCTGCACTATCATGGATGCTTTCAGTTGTTTTTATTTTCTGCATTGTGTTATTTAGTCCCACCTCGACTTCCAGGGACTTTCGTTTGTTATCGCAGGCCTTTATATAGGCCTGCCCATGGATCTTGTAAGGGTATTGAATGAATAATAAAATTTCCGTTTTCCTCCACATGTGTGTTGAGAGAACCAGGGTGAGGCGAGTGAAATCCCAAACCCAAACCCTAGGTGTGTGAAACCCTAGGATCAGATTAGGCGTGTGAAACCCTAATTTTTTTTCTGTCTTTTCTTTCCCTAGCCCAGCCGCCACCCCTCTCCCTCCTTTCCTCTCACCCGACCGGCCCGACCCAGGCGCCAAACCCCCCCCCCCTTCCCGAAACCTCCTCCTCTCCTCTCCCTCTCCCGCGAGCCTTCCCCCCCTACCCCTGTCCGTGCCCCCCCTACCCGACGCCGGCCCCCATCCGACTCCCCCGCCTGCCAAGCCCCCTGCCCGATCCCCCTCCTTCCTTTCCCATCCGACCCGGCCACCCCACCCTGCCCTTGGCACCACCGGCCCGACCCGATCCCGACCCCCCTCCCCTCCTCCCGGTGCTACAGCCCCACCCCCCCTTGCCTCCTTCGGCTGTACCAACCCGGCCACCACCCCGAGCCCCTCCCTCCACTCTTACCCGACCGGCCTCACCCCACCCCCTCCCCTCTCCTTCCCTGCAGCACACCCGACCCACCATCCTCTCACCGCTCCGGCATGACCCCATGGCGGACCCCGACGTGGACCATGGGATGATCAAAGACGAAGACGGGTACCTCGACATCAACTCCCCCTTCCTCGACTTTCAATTCTCGGAAAGAGAGAGCGTGGAGGAATACGTAGAACGAATCACCTACACCGTGGTTCGTGACGCTGAGGCCCGCCTCGGCATCAGCGAGTGGCATCGTCGCTGGCACCCTGACGCGCCGGTGCATCGGAACATTGTCTGCCTCTACCTGCTGGCAAATCCTCACCCAGTGACGAGCACAGTCCCGGAGGCCCCAGCACCACCATCGCCTCGCCCGGAAGTCCTGCCGACCCCGGAGAACGTTCCCGCGCCACCATCTTCACCTCCTCAGTAAGGATTCCCCTACTCGACCAGGTATCATCGTGTTTCACCAATTGGATCTCTAGTATATTATCATTGCCAACTGCTGCCCCTGTCGTGAGGTTGAGCGTCCACCTGGCCTGTTAAGTTGCTAATCTGAATCTTGCGAGTAGGACTATTAGCCAATAATTTAAGCATAGTTTATTTATCGCCTGGATTTGAGAATCGATTGGCAATGTGATAGTAGTTCCCAAAAGCAAATACCCATGTTATTTGTTTGAATCGCTTGTCCCGCTTGGTATCAAAATTAATAGTTACGCCCTGCCTGCTCAATTAATTAATAACATTATCTTCACCTGCATTGTTTCGCATCATGATCTCTGCCGAGCTGGCCACCAATCCCACGACCAGCCCCCTACAGACAGAGCGGCCCAACCAACAGTTGTGGAGGGTAATTGTATCGGAGATCCACGTACCAAACACCGTCGAAGAAGCCGTGATGTTGATGTTGAAAATCTTAACGACGAACGTCTGATTGGTTTCTTGCATCGTGACGGTTACGAAATCGGAAGCCATGAGAGTGGAGTTGCGTTCAGAGGAATCCATGAGAGTGGGGTAGGAAGCCATGAGAGTGTGGTTGGGTTCAGAGAAAGCCATGAGAGTGAGTTTGGGTCTTGAAAGAGAAGCTTCTTTTTGGGGTGGGAAGAGAGGCGCTCCTAACTTCTATAAGGGGTTGGTTGCTTGAAAGACAAGCATTCTTATTTTGAGGTAGCTACCTTTCTTTTACAAAAGACGGTCCTACCTTCTATAGAGGGAAATACTGAAATAACACAACTTATATTATGCCAGGGCCAGATGTAATCCACCTCAGCAATCTGCAGGACCAGATCAAATCATTTGTATAGGTTGGTTCTTTTAGGGGACGCACATGAGTATGGGGGGAGCATTGGTACAAACATTAGCGACTGATGTCGCATCCCAGTGACAATGCACCTACCCCCGTACTTGGGTAATTTTATAGTTGCAAGTACAAAAGGCCACACAAACAACAAAATAGAGAGAGAGAGGGGGGGGGGATATTCAAAGAACTTATATAACTTAGAAATTGCATAAAACTTAAAAACTTTTACCCACATTTTACAAAAGGATAATAATCTTTATCTCAATGACCAACCAAACTAATGAGAAATTAGAAACTTTTAGTTTACTCGCTTTGTTTGGTTGATATTCTACAATAACAATAACATTTACCCTAGAACTTGTTGGAAAGATAATTGATATTCGATGGATTAGTTATGAGGTGAAAAGAAGACTAACTATTTGAAAGCTTCAGGGTTGAATATGAGATCGATGTCTTTCAGACAATATTTCTACCCTTCCGATAAAATCCACAAATGCACAATGGGTTGTGAGAAAGTTGTAAGGTGAATAAGACTATAAATGCACCTGAGCCAACCCAAGGCCCATCAGATGGCCCAGTTCGAGGCTGATTTGGGCGGAGTTAACATGGGCTTTGGGTCGGGCTGAGCACAAACTTTCAAGCCCGAAAGTAAAGCTCAAGCATAATCCCTAATCGTTCTTGTTTTTTGTACACAACTAATATAAAATTTTATGCAGACTACCTCATTAACATGAATCACTCCAATTTAAGGAACATTTTTTCACATACATATTTTTAATACCTAACATAATCACTACTTTTTATCCTTTTTGTTGTTCGATCAAGAGCAAAAAGATATTAGGCCTAGACCATGCTAAATATTCGGCTATGTCTTGTGACGTGTTTAGACCTTGGCTTCACAAGAAAGTTTTGGACAAGGCTTAGGCTAAGACCAAAATATCATGTTCGATTTGGGTTTAGTTCAAGTTCGATCTGGGCTCGTGCTTAAAGCGGTCAGACCAGAAACTGACCAATTTACAAACCTAAAGGTGAAGCAGGCTACAGGGAAGTAGTAGCAAGAGGAGCGTAGACGTGAATGATAGGATGCTTAGAAGGCTGAGACACTATAGAAACAACAGAAGGGAACAATCAAAGATGGATGACATACTAGGAGATGAGAAGAATGATAAAGAACTCCCTCAAAAAAGGTCAAATGTCTCGTGATATGCAAACAGACAGTAGTCGTAGCAACGATAACCCTTATGATCATTCCAATACCCAAAAAACACAGATTTAGGAACCTTGGGAGAGCTCAGTATATTCACCAGGGAGACGCAGAATGAGACATGTGCAGTGAAAGGTGCACAAACAGGTGGAACCACGTAAAGAATATATAAGGCGTATGGCCACAAAGAATTGTGGTTAAGGAACCACTTTTAAAAACAACTAGAGAAATAACTATAAAATTAATATAAGAATAAGAAACCAAAGACAACTCTAGACCTTTTACTCAACTCAAACTACGGCTCCCAATTTATAAGTCCTAAGAAATAAAATTGACCTCTTTGATAGAATCGACACTTGGATTGGAGTCCAAAGAGGAGGGACTTCCAATAAACAATGACAAGGGCCGGATCCCCTTGTGATGCACATTATGAGTGACGACCTTCTTCTCCTTGGGGCTAAAACCATCTACATTATTATGTTTGGCCTCTCCAACCTAAATACACTTGGACATGCTCGACAATTGAACCAGAGCATACATGCGTGCGAATTGTTGATGGTCACGTACTGATATAAGAATGCATGCATGAGCATCACAAGGCGCCCAATCTTTGTCTTTGAGTTTAATTTGAAGACTCTCCTCTTTAGGACTCCAATCGAAGTGTAATTGTGCTAGAAAGTTCAAACTTTACTTCATATAGAAATCTTAAACTGTTTACGAGTCCAATTTCAAGTTGAATTTGAACCAGAGTCCTAGTTTGAGTTGAGCAAAAATGTAGAGTTGTTTTTGGTTTCTTATATTTATTCAAATCTCAAGTGTTTTTATGGCCCTTTTTAAAAGTGAGTTTGGTCGTCATATTCTAAGAGGAAAGTGTATAAAAGAGCCCTAGTTTAGTATTCTATAGAGTTAATGAATGCAGATACTTATCATCGAGTATTACTACTTATCAACGAGCGATATTAATATGTATCGGTGAGCGACCAGTAGAAAACATCTGTGATATTTCTTATATTATCGATAGGGTCTGTGACATCACATTTCGTCGATCGATTTTCAGAGTTCTCTATGTTATCTGTTGTATTCTCTTGCTACATTTGTCTTGGTGAGAAGCTCGGTACATAGTGTAATGAATTGAAAACACTAAGATGTGATGCCTCTAAGTGCCTGTTTGGTTGCTGTATTTTTGGCCTGAATTTTTTAAAAAACACATACACTCATATTGAAGTTGTTTGGTTAAGAGGATGTGATATGTGCAAACTGACGCGATCTAGGTAAAATTTGCATAGCTTTAAGTGCAAAAGGTGTGAAAACAAGGTTTCACCAAAACCCATGAAACTTTAATTGCACAGTCACCTGTCCAAACAGATGCACGTGCGGCATTTGGAAAGCATCTAAACGTGCGCTTAATGCCCGTTAGAAGTAAGACTCTTCCAGTATTATCTGTCTTAATTTGTTATTTTATTTAAACTCCGCATGCATACTTTCAATTTTACACCTATATTAATTCTTATTCATAGATGTAAATCATGTAATCATCCATAAGCCTAGATCCGCCCATAGACCCCGCATCAGACTTGAGAAACCTAGAATTTCTGCTACAAATTTTCAATTGCAGCAAACACCTAAAGATGTAAGACTTAAAATGTGAATTTCATAATTTGAGCTGTGCCCAACACTCCCCTCCCAAATAATAATAACAACAACAGCAATAACCACACCTTTTATCATTTCCTGCTTGGTAAAGGATTAAAAAAAAATCACAAATATAGGATGATACCCTATACCCATATACAAACCTGGGCAATGTTCAGAACATTTGTTGATGGAGACAGCTAAATCTCTACCACCACCATCATTCCAAACCCCATCTTGGTTTTCTTCCTCTTCTTCTTGGATTTGGGGTTGGAATCGAAATTGAGATTGGAGATGGTGGTGGGACTGCAATTCCCTCCTGCACCCCTTGAGCATCTTCTTGAGCTTCTTCAATCCCACCCCCGGCAGATCCTCCTCCCTTCCCTGCATGTACTCTTCATACCTCTTGCAGAACTTCATCTCCTCCCTCCGAACCCGAACACTGAAACAGGTTTCAAAATCAACACACACACACACACAGAGAGAGAGAGAGAGAGAGAGAGAGAGAGAGAGAGAGAGAGAGAGAGAGAGAGAGAGAGAGAGAGAGAGATGATACCGCCGTTCCAATTATCAGGTTCCGCCTCGACGGAGCGGATGTTACCTCCCCTTCCCTTCCTCCTCCTTTCCCATCGTCGCTGCCACCACTTCCCCCGCCGGATGTGATGGGGAAGGAGGTGACAGCAGCTCCGGCGATGGATAAGGAGGAGGAGGAGGGAAGGGTATGCACCGGCGGCTCCAGCAAGGAGGATGGAAGAGTATGCTTCGGAAGCTCCGGCGAGAAGGAGGAGGATGGAAGGGTAGGCGACGGCGGCTCCGGTGAGGACGAGGAGGGAAGGGTAGGCGAGGGTGGCTCCAGCGAGGAAGTAGGGAAGGCTATACTCCGGCGAGGAGGAGGAGGGACGGGTAGGCTGCAGCGGTTCCGACAAGGAGAAGTAGGGGTGGCAGTGGTGGCTCCGGCGGTGGGGAAGAAAGGTTGGGAAGGGGAGGAAGGAGGGACAGTGGGATACGGAAAACGGGAAGCAGTTGGCAAGGGGAGGGAGTAGCTGGGGGAAATGGGGAGGGTAAAGTTGACATTAAAACAAAAAGGGAAAGTTTGACATAAGTCCTTTTTGAGAGATGACTTTCAGTTGCAGGACATATTATTTTAAAATATAGCTCAAGTCCCTTGCCACGAATACGTATTCTTTTTAAAGACGAATATATATTCTTTCTAAAACGAATATATACTGTTTCTCAACACGAATATACACTCTTCCTGGAGACGAATGTATACTTGTAGGGACCTTAGCCAATATAGCAAATTATGGTATCCTGCGGCTAATATTGCAAAATAGTTAAGGACCTATATCTAATTTGCCGAAAAAAAAGTGGGAAAACAAAAGGGTAATGGAAAACGGGAAACGATTTTGTTCACTTCTAGTGATCCACTCTTTCTTGACTGCCTCCCCTTGTTGGGGGTGTTCACTCGAGTCCGTGCGACAAACATATGTCGGGAGGGCAATCGTGCGGCAGATTGACTGGCCACAGCAGGGAAAGCTGTGTCTGATAAAGTTGTATGTTTCAATGGTTTTCCTACAGGCATCATGCCTCTGATTTTATAGGACATGAGTGGTGGCTTTGGTGTCCGTTTTGTTCGCGCATGACCTTTTTTGTGTCCTTTGTAAGGGTTTAGTTGATAGCTGAATACCAAAAAAAAAAAAAGTTGGAACAAGACCTTCCTCCTTCTTAGTCCATTTCAAAGGCGTTTATTCATCTCACCATGATGAATAAAGTAAAATAACATGCATGCCCTTGAAATGGGTCAATAAGAACTAAGGTGTTCCAACTCCTTAAAAAGATTGGAACAAAATTGTTTACTAAAAGGGAATAGGGAATATATTCCTCCCGACTATCCAACACGCTAGCCCTCCCTTTAATTTGGATGTCACATGACACTTTTTAACCAGGGTTAGGGGTTGGTCAATGTGGGTACACCCCTCCTAATAATGATCATGAAAAAAAAATTAAAAAAAAAATACCAAGTGTTATTTTTAAATTAACCATAGCAAGGGCTATGTCCTCGCTATAATTTACCGTTAAATTTATCGATCGTTGATCGGGTTGTTTTAAAATTTTTTTTAGATTTTTTTTTAAAAATCTTAATCTAAGTAGAGTGGATTGACTATCCATAAAAAAACATATGATTAAAAACTGTCATGTGACACCCAAATTGAAGGGAGGACTGGCATGTTGGCTAGTCGGGAGGACCGTGTTCCCTATTCCCTTACTAAAAAACAAGTAAGCTCATCAACTTAGAGATGTAAAGGAATTTCTAAAAAAAGAAACATTTCATTCACATTGTAAAATTACTTAATATATCTCGCTAACCCCAAGTTCCCCTCACTTTACTTATATAATTTTAGGATGGCAAGTATGCCCTTCACTTACCATATCTCATACCCCACACCCCACTTCCAACCCGTACCCCATCTCATTCCATGCCATCCTCCCCTCTTTTATTCCTCACCTCCCTCCTCCTTCCCCATTGTCGAAGCCACCTCCCTTCCTCCTTCTCGTCCTTGGTGTGGAAGGAGGAGGAGAAAAGAATTGAAGGAAGGGGAGGCGACTATGGCTCTAGTGAGGAGGAGGGGGGAGTGGCAGTGGTGGCTCCAACATGAGGGAATGGGAAACAAGTGGAGTATGAAGGAGGGATGCAGGTTGGATATGTGGGAGGGCAAACTTACCATTAATAAAAACATTCAAAATTATTATCACGAGTTGTGTAAGAGCATTCAAAAGATTTTTAAGGACATAAAAGTTGAAGTAGAAATTCAGAAGAAAAAAAAAAGGCAATATACAGACAAAGATTTTATTTCATTTATTGAAATTGGTCGCGTCAAACATAAGATAAATAAAGACAGAGACTATTTTATATATTTGTTCAATTTAAAGAATAATGCATCGTAATAAGACTGAGTTGCAACGTCTTCAATCTTCGTCTCAAGTTAGATCTTCCTCAAGAGCATCCAAGCAACTTGCTAGTGCAACCTCAGTGGTATCAAGAAAAAGTTGTAGCCGCTTAATAGATGAAAACGCCGAGGATTCCATAGTTATTGGAAGCTTCCCTTGAAGCCGGCCTACTGCTTGTTGGGAAAAATCTAATTCTAGTAAAGAACCAAACTTTGATGCACTCCTCGGTAGGATCCCACTGTAGATGGCAATGTTACCTAGATCAAGGTAAAATTTTGCAAACTCTAGCTCCCCGAGTGGCCGCCACCTCGACGAACACCCCGTGCTGAACTGCGAGGACAACCAAGCTATGGTTGAGGGAGGAGGGAAACCCACAGTTGGAGTGATGTCATGGCGTGGGGACTGAATTTCAAACAATAGCAACCTCTGGTGGACACACTATTCTCCCCCATAAGCAGAGGGCATGCTGAGAGGAACACCACCCCCCCGTCACACATACAAGAGGGAAGGATGTGTTCTTTCTGCAATAATTGGTTTACTTATGAAGACTAGAAGACGGTGCGCCGGTGCTAGGTCAAAGAGGCAATTAATGGTGAATATAGAAATTACTAGGGGATCAACCTTGCGACAAAATATTGTGAATAGGTGAGTCATCGCTTCAGTTCCCAAAATGATTACAGTGAATCATTTGGTGCCTCCAAAGAGATTATTTGTGCTATCTCTTGCAAGTAGATTTCTACCCATGATAAAGAGTACAAAATGTCAAATCTTGTTAACAGATGCCATGCAATAAATATGTGTTTGACCGTTACCCGAGGAGAGGGAGTTAAAGAGATGACTAGCACATGATGAACTTAAACCAATACAAAGATGATGACACGTGGTTGATAACTGAAGCCATCTTGTCTTTCCTTCTTTAAAATATTTAAAAGAAGAAAACGAGGGTATTGTAGATGCCCTAAATATCTAGACCAAGTTGCATCATCCTATCTATGCAGCTGAGGATGAGAAGTTACTAGAGGCAGAACTCTTTCTATCACAGAAGATTCATATCCGGTAGTAGAGACTGAAGGTCTGGCAGAACTTATTGGCAAAATCCATAGAATAGCATAAGATATTTTCATAGAGATTATATTTATTTCCCTGTCGAAGGCTAAACGTGGCATAGTAGTGTACTTCTTTGCTTGAGTATGTCGACTAAAGATTAATTGAGGCCTCTGTACCTAGCCTTATCTTTAGAGCCTCAGCGTCTAAAGATGCATTGACCGATTCTATTGTTGAGGCTTTTGAGCCCTATATTCTCTTCATAGCCTCAAAGTCTAAAGATATATTTAAATCGAGACTTTAATGAGTAGCAGCTTAATCTAAGATCTACCTACGATGACAAAGGCATAAATTACCAAGATCATTAGCATTAGATATTTTCAAATGTTGCTTGGGAATTAAGCAATTTTGTTACAAGATAATGAATACATATTGGTACCTCATCAAAATATTTGAAGGAGTGGTAGCTCATTGACAGTCGTAAGTGAAAAAATTAGTTATAACTATCTTTTTAAGATCAACTATAAATAGAGGATCAATCCTCAATACCAGGTATCAAAATCTAGACTCCAAAACTCTAGTTTTCCACTTTTAGAAAAAATCATCAGTTTGACTTAAGTGTCAGTTGAGGGCTACCTATTGCATGAGGTCCAGGCTTTAGTTGTTAGCTGGGTTCTCATAGCTTCCGTTCTTGGTGCAGTTTGGTTGGTCACCCGATCCTTGCTTCTCTCCAGTCTTCGACTCTGGCCTTGTCTTTAATTGGACATGTAGGTTATATTTGTACTGGTTTCTCATGTGGAACCATAGAAGGAATTCAATCACTACTAATTGGTATATTTATTTATGGCGCAGGGCATAATCGAAGAGCTTAGTGTGAAACGCTTAGGAAAGGAGCGAAGAAGAAATTGTGCGCCAAGGAAACCCCTTTGGTATTCACAGTAGAAGATCTATAAATGAGTAGGGGTTAGCTTATTCCCAGACGAACCAGCCCATCCATCGAAACTTAACAAAGCAAGGGAAGGCCCCTGTTGTTATATTTATCGGTGGCTCGAGTCAGCAGGAGCTAATGCGATGCTCGGACCCCGGAGGCAGGACACACGCAATTCACTCGACCTATTCTACTTTTTTTGAGGTTTCCTCCATCGTGATAAAGTTCTCAATTTGTCTGGAGAGTTCAGCCTTCAGCTCTTGACTTGACTTATTATTAAGAAAACTACTAACTATCAAAATGGAAGACGATCTAGAATCTACCCAAGAAGATAGAGAGCCTCACATACGAGAAAAAGTCACAAATGGAGTTGAACCAAGTAACATTGCAACAAGAAAAAGACGATAGGAATATAAATATAGGATGTCAGAGAAGCGTCCTGCTTTAAGAGGCACTTCAAGGATTCCTCACTTCTTTCTCTCATTCAAAACCGTGCATGAAACTTTCAACTCGCACGGCTCCTAAGCGATAAAAGAAAGAAGAACTCATCTTCTTTCTTTTTTGATTACCTTCCTCTAAGACTAGTTAGTAGAGCGAGTGCACTAGTCTCTTAGCAAGGTAGCTAGTTGAGTTGTTCGATTCCCTCTTATTTATGCGAGGAAGCAACTATGCCAACGGTAGTTGCATCTAATCTAGTTCCTGTAAGAGAAAGAATTTGGTATGGCTTCGCTACCCTCACCTAAAGGAAAAGGTCAGAGCATTCTAACACCCGCTATCAAGTTTTTGATTTGTCCTTTGAGAGCTCTCACCCTTACGGCCAAGCAAGGGAGCTACTTTCGAGCGATCGATCTTGTTTTAGCCCAATGAAATTGTTGAGCTAGCGTCACTGCAACGATCAAAGGGCTGATTTCAAACCCTTTTTTTAGTTGTTTGAATCCACTTCTGAAACCCCACTTGGGGCCTATGTTCAAGTCCGGTTTTTGATCCTCCGGAGTCAAGCTTGAGAGCAACCAACGAAGATCACCAAGGCCCACTTCTGTGAACGCAAGTGGGAGACCTGAGGAGTGTGGGAAATGTGAAGGGGAATATAGAAAGCTTGATTGGTACAAAACAAAGTGACGGACAAAGATAAGGCAATGAAATTGGTCGTCAGACAAGAAATAAGAAATTCAGACGTCAGTGAGTAGGCCTTGTTGCAAGCAAAAGCCTATGTGGGAATCCTTCTTTACCTACCTCGGTCAGGTAGACTAGCCCTTCCAATGAAGGCAACCAAAAAATGGAAAAAAAGCAGACCAAAAAAGCCTTGTTCTAACGTACAAAACCTGAGCCGCCCCCCAATGATGAGGGAGATTCTGGAATGCTAGTTCGACTCTCTGTTAGGTAAAGGTTGCCTAACCGCGTATATGTTGAAAGAGATCCGAGAGATCGATCTCCCGACATTTTCTTTGAGTGTTTTTGTGCAGCATGATCTTTATCCAGTGGTAGAGCTGATCTTTATGTGTACAATTTTCACTATTAGAGAGAGAGAGAGAGAGAGAGAGAGAGAGAGAGAGAGAGAGAGAGAGAAAGAGAGAGAGAGAGAGAGAGAGAGAGAGAGAGAGAGAGAAAGAGAGAGAGAGAGAGAGGAGGGGGGGGGATGTCACTTGGAAATTATCCAAGAAGACATCAATTATCAAATCCAGAAAGAATTTGTGCTTGTAGCCTTTGAAATGACTAGAAGTGAAACAAAATGGCTTAAGACTTATTATTTGATATGCCCATGCTTAATAAATATATTTATGCTATATCATTAAGATGTTATCACCAAGTTATGATAACAAATGTTAGATACAAGAAACACAATGCTAAATTTACCAGACATGTTCAGTTAAGACACAAGATTGTAAGAAGGCTAGATCAATAGAGGTAATCGTAATTAGTTATATCAGATATGAAAGGAATATAGCAGATTTCTTAACAAATGGGCTTTCTAATAACATGAGACTAAAAAAATCAGGGGGGGGGGGGACTTGTGCCTATATGAGAGTCATCGTCAATAGTAACTCATCTAATTGGAGATCACGAGAAGTTGCTTCAATGGATAATAACAAACTAAAAGAGTGACTGGTAAGAGTACTAAATATGGAGAAAAATTCTTCTTGGTATATCCCTATATACTTTTACTTGGCCATAACACAACGAGGAAGAGCATCTGCTATAAATGAGTTGAAGACCTAAGAGACAATGTATTGTGTTGTAGATACCTTTGACACTCACCTATATAAGTGTGTTGTCAGCCATAGTCTATGAGAATTAGATATCTCCTTAGAGCACTTATGAATACAAGATATTGCACTATGTCATAATGTAAAACCCCATTCGGAATCCATCTTAGAATTATTAATGTGAGTCTGATTATCAAAATATATACATAAAAGTTCAAGTGCATGACATTGTTCACTTTGACTTATATGGGTAGCAATTATCAAAACTAGGAGGTTCAAGTTTAGAAGATACATTTCTTTGAAATACACATTAAGTTAGTGTCAATCTTTTTCTTACACCAAATTTAAATTTTTGTGGGGATTGTTGTTTATGTTTTAAAATTTTAAAGTTTTAATTTAAAATTTGGAGGGAATATAGACATTTGGTTCCCTCCTTCTGGGGTAATATTTATGGTTCCCTTGCTTTTGCGGATAATAAACTCTCATCTTTTCATTTTATTAGTCCCGCATTGCTAGGGGAAGTTGTTGAATGGCTATATACTAAAGCTCATCTATCTCATTTGTTTGGGATCAACAAGATGAGGTTTTATGGTGCACTTCGCACACGTGCACGCACGACATGTGCAAGGAACTATAGGACGCAAGAGGTGCTAATTAAGCACACTTTGCACTTTGGACATTACACGCCAGCATCATCGTGATTCGCTTGGGCCGCATTTCTTTTTGGCTAGGCTCGGTCCAGTGGGTTGACTCACTAGGCTAGCGAGTTGAGTCAACTCGAGTGAGATTCGAGACTCGGTTAACTTGGCGGTTACAACCGTTGGGCTTTCCACCCGTTGAGCATGTACGGCTGAATTAACAATTGGTTTAAGGGGTGCTTCTAAGCACCTATTGGTTGGGTGAACCAATGTCTATTGGGGTGCCTGATTGCCTATCTATAGAGACCCAAACCGGCTCATTCAATTCATCTAAATACAAAGTACCAAAAGCTAGCCTTCTGGTCATATTCTATGAAATTTATCTCTATCGTTCTTTGTTTTAAATAGTCTCCTATTTTAGTTTCGGTACCATAAAAGAGTCGGATTGGAGGTCGTGATCAACTAGTGCACATGGAGTTCGGTCGAAGAGGTTTATTATATATTGGAAGCTAGATAACCAGGAAGTCATTGCCCCAAAGGCGGCCTCTTGAAGAGTAACTCACCTTTCAGAAGATAGTGGATTTAAGGTTGCGATTTACCACACGGAGACGTTGACTTTGGTCAAACTTCGATAACAAATCCTTTGTGTCTACCCCCCCCCCCCTCTCTCTCTCTCTCTCTCTCTCTCTCTCTCTATATATATATATATATATATATATATATATATATATATATATATATATATATATATATATATATATATATATATATATATATATATATATATATATATATATATATATATATATGTTGGAAATAAATCCATGGTAGAGGCCCACAGCGGAAGCAAAGAATAGGTCCGAGGATCGAGAGCGGTGTGCGTTACATATCAAAAATTTCATCGAAACGATCTACATATGCGTGTATGAAACTAGCATGGCAACTACTCGAACCCCTAACGACGATCTAACGCAAAAGAACAATCTAGCATGAATGCATGTTCTAATTATGTTAGATCTACTTGTTAGAGATCATACCTGCGTGCGGAATCTTTCACCGCGACAAATTTCTTCTTTGTCGATGGAGACGGGCTACGGATCTGCTCGACATAGCTTCGGTACGACGGCCATAACTTTCTGCTCCGAACTCCGATTGGGCTGAAATTTGGACTGCAGGTAGCCAACTTCGAGACGCAACTTTTCCAACAAGTTTCACATCGTTTGGACTTCTGTAGCTCCCGGAATCGCAGAAACAACGTTGATTTTCTGTGCAGATTCTGGACAGCAAAAGGTTGCGGGAGACTCCTTCTAGTTCACCCGATCTCACACGATGCACGGCACCTCGTCGATGGATCTCTGAGTGCCTCCATACGACGAGCCTTCTCCTTCTACGAAACACCATGCGAGGAAGATGAGTCGTCATCCAATGGCGCAAGCGAGGGAGAGAGAGACGAGATAGGAGATGCGAAGAGAGAAGAGTGGCTTCGGTTTCCCCATGGCTTGCATGGCCGGCCCTAGGGCTTGCCCATGCTACTAATTTCGTGCACCCTCTCTCTCCTTCTCATATATATAGCCGGCCTATCCATATGGATAAGGACAGTATGGATAAGGATGATTGATTCAAACCTTATCCCTATATATCTCTTCTTTATCTCTATCCTTTCCTTGTTTTCGAAAACGGTCAAAACCAGCCCGTTTTCTGCGCCTCATAACAGGCCCCTTCATCGGAGGCAACAACCTCCCGAAACTAATGGGGCCGGCCTTGACCAGTCTCTCAACACTTAGGGCCGGCCCCCTTAGTGCATAGTGGCGCATGGTATGACCGAAACGCCCTTATGCCACTAGTTGGCCGTTCCTCGTGTACGAGACTTTGCAAGGCACACATAAGTAAAGTGCACCAGTGATTTCACTATTCTCTGAGGTTCCCGTAGGGTTCCCCTAGTGAAGTCAACTAGTCAACTCGCAACATGTCCCGGTGCATCGCACCCATGTGGCAAAGTCCACTTATGGCAAGGAATTGCTACATGCGTCTCTGCACTAACCTAGGGTTTCCCCTTAGTGCACACACGTAGCTACACATCTACCGTGCACTAGTGCGAAGCACTCACGGAGCATATGTTTGGACTTCTCGCTTCCTCTAACTACGTTCTGTGTTTCGAGGAGATGGTATAAGAACCGTACATAATGTCGATAAGGTGGAACCTTCAGGGACCAGGGTTCATGGCTTCCAACTCAGACTCGATCGACACACTACCCGAGTGTACCATCGATCCTCTGAGTCCGAGTTAACCTGCGTAGCCACCCAGAGTGCGACGCAGGCTGCACTCCAATCCCCCCGGACTTACTATGTTCTCCCACATACCCCTGCTCTCCGCTTAGTATGGTAAACTCGCTGTCCCTCCACTGGTGCCATGACGCAACTCGAGCGGTGGAGAATACCGTCAGATTCGAGTGCTCATATGACTCGGTTCCTTCCAGGTTGACCACATACATCATATCTCCGATTACTCTTTCGAGCAACCGGATCCGTCACCAGTCCAACTGATGACCACCTGGCCAGGGTTTAATACGACGTAGGTCAAACCAAGGAACGCACCTCCCGTTAGGGGTGTGGATAGCCTGCAGGAGTGACATGCTGATGCAACGCCAGCCGGGTAACCCAGTACACCGTGGTTTTGGATCACTGCATCCGGATCCTCACACATTGGTGCGCCAAAGCACCACACAACTGGTTAGTCCACCAGACATGGTTCCTCAGGGTTTAGGACCGTTTTACCCTAAGCAGAAACACGGTTTAGTGCACCGATGTCTGCTCATCGATCTGTGCACCGTGTTGGTTCCGTTCGGCCACAGACAGTGTGCCTGGTAATGACCGTGGTGGAGACACCCACGCTCTATCATCCCAACAGCTTATCCTGATAGGGCGACCAACCCTAATCTGAGCTGCGAACGTATTTAGGTTACATGGGACCAGTCCCTTGAGTCTCCCACTCAAGAGGATTACCATGTAGCCATGGCTCTCTGTTCTGTAATCAGAACACGTACTAAGGTACGTACCTAGATGCAATCTTATACTATCAACCATACATAGCTAAACTATAGGTTTTACGAGCTGTAGACCTCACCAATTCTAACATATATATATATATATATATATATATATATATATATAGGGATGATTGGTTGCGCTGTGCGCTGCCGAACCCAAATGTGATGCGCACTGAGAGCCGTCTGATCAAAACCGATCAAACGGACTCCCGCTCCCCGCTCCCGCACCGCACAGGGCAGTTGCACAGCACCTCAAACCCACGCCGGCCCCGACCACAGCAGCCGTCTGATCTAATCGAGCGGCCCGAAACACATATCGCTGTTACTGTAGCGGCTACAGTAACAGCGAAAAGTGTTTCGGACCGTTCGATCGGAAAGTTTGGGGGGAATCGAACGGTCCGAATCACTTTTCGCTGTTACTGTAGCCGCAACAGTAACAGCGATATGTGTTTCGGGCCGCTCGATTAGATCAGAGGGCTGCTGTGGTCCGAAACACTTGTGGGTTTGAGGTGCGGTGCAGCTGCGCTGTGCGGTGCGGGAGCGGGGAGCGGGAGTCCATTTGATCGGTTTCGATCGGACGGCTCTCAGTGCGCAGCGCATTTGGGTTCGGCAGCACACAGCGCAACCAAGCATCCCTCTCTCTCTCTCTCTCTCTCTCTCTCTCTCTCTCTCTTTCTCTCTCTCTCTCTCTCTATATATATATATATATATATATCATCTATGTAATGCCCTGATATTTTATGGTTTATTCAAACCATATAATATTGAGGTTTTAGAAAGAGACGACTTAGTAAAACCAATTTCCACTAGAATGGTAGGAAAAGAGAACTATTTTATTAACATCAAAAGTTCGTTACATTGCTTGTTTTAAAAAAAAGATAATACATGTAATGTCTTTCTTCAATCATTCTTCAAGATTCATCTCTAGCCAGACTTTGCTTCTAGATAGTGCTTATAAATTAGTCTACGACTTCTTTGGATCATCTTCCTCTAGTCCAATCTCAGCTCATGTATGGTTAGCATCTGCAATGTGTTCATCTGTAAGGGGTGAGTCTCAACCATTCACATAGACTCGATAAGTTTGTGATTTACTTAACTATTTAAGAAATTAACATGTATAGAACTTACAATGATTTTAGATATCAAATGACATCATTAAATAATGTGGAAGTATTGCTTTTTTGGGCCTCAATGCGGGACAAAGTATCAGACCCAGTGTCTTTACGGGCAAGCTCCACACCCAGGTACGTTTATCAAGTATGCGCCACACCTATGACATTTCAGGCACGCAGCCAAGCAAGCCTTTCACTCAGGTCTCTAATGCCACAACTAAGCAAGTCCCATATCCATAAGCATTTTGGCTACATAGTTGGGCAAGCTCCACACCCATAATTGATCAATCTTTCCATATTTTTCATAATAACAATAAAACTTAATATATTTAGAATAATCAAATGTAATGTTTATCACATGAATAGTCATGATCGACACTCCTACCTGGTTTTGATGTAAGTGTTGGCCTCTCTCAGGTTTGACCTTTTATTTTGAAGATAGCATGTTATAACAATAAAACCATCTTATGAGATGAACTTGATCAATGCCTAAAGTTTGATTCTATGAGTATATGGCGGCAAAAGGAATCAATTTAAAATTCCAATTCATAAAACTATGGTCATTATACCCCCGAGGACAAAATGGATATTTTATATATTTTGTTAACTTTTCCAACTTAACTTTATGGTGTTGTTGATGATGTTTCCATGAGGGATTAACCACCGACGAAACTCAATTCCAAGTCTGTATGGCCAAGTTATGGTTTAAATGGTTTTTAGGAGCATATATATAATTATTTTTAAAAAAATGGATCCAAGGAAAAATATAAATTATCATTCCTATAGGTCAAATTGGATACCACAGACCCGTGGTTGCAAACATATTTGAATTCTGAGTACGATTGAGAAACCTATGGTCTGATCAATCTATTGGGATAACGTGATAGTTTTATTATTTTATGTTTAGATTTAATATTTTCGACTCTCAAGTGATTCGTCTTGGTGCCACGAGTCTTTAGGCACTAAAGGAATAGAATAGAATTCTTAACTTGTTTGCTAAAGATATGGCTGAAGATGGTTTGGTATGTTGTCCTTAGTAGAGTAGGGCTTTTTTTTTCTTTTAGGTACAGCTTAGTAGGGTTGGGTTGACAAGTCAAGTCAGGTTGCATCCATTGATGTCGGGATGATTTTTTCATTACTTAATGGATTTGAACCCGAATCGAACTAACATCGGGTAATTACTGGCGGCGTAGGTGGCGTCGGCCGGTGGTGCAGGCGGAGCGGTTGGTGGTGGCCAACGACGGTTGGAGTTCCTACCGGCAATCCGGCGAGGCGGTTGCCAATGGTAGGTTATTAAAAATAAAATATTTAGTTAAATAGCAGTTGACCAAAAGTATTTGTCGGACTAGCGCTTTAACATCCACGTGGCATGTCAGCGCCGAAAAGCGCTTGCCACGTCGACTGTCTAATTTTTTTTCTCGGGTCATGGTAAACTCAGCATCCGTATTGCCGGGTTTGCTAAACATCGTCCTCCCTAATCCCATTAAACTTAACTTCACAATGCCGGTTTTAAAACCGGTATTCTAATAGCTGGGTTCAAACCTACACAGTTTAAACCCAGTATTTGCACCATCGGGTTAACCTGCTGTCTGTCGAACTTTTCCTTCAGTCTGCTCTCTGTCGAACTTCCCTCAAGGAAATCTATATACTGTATAGTAGGACTGATAGACACCAATCGTCTTCGACATTCCTGAAACTTGGGGGACTCACAATCCATAATTATCCTACCCCCCCCCCCCCCCCCCAAGAAAGTAGTATAGGAACTCGTGAACCGAATGTCATTTCCTTTATTAACACGATAAAGTTAGAAATTAAGAGAGCAAAATACAAAATGAATGCGTGATTGGTTTGAAGAACATCTTGAGATTCAGACGATTGCAGATGATATAACTATTGAATATGTTCCTACTCCACTCACAGATAAAAAAAACATTACAACCCAAGTTTTGAATAAGAAGAACGAAGGAAGAAGAGCACGACTCGAAGAAATCAGTTTAATAAGAAGAAGGAAGGAAGATCCAATTTTTGAATAAGAAGAACAAAGGAAGAAGAGCACAACTTGAAGGAATCGGTTTAATGATACATGTGTTGTCATTGATTTTAGAAAAGATATTACCACTCTATATGCATCGGGTTTACAGATAATCCGTTCACCAGAGGATTAAAACGTGCACTGCTAATAATCCGCCCTGTGAACTCAACTCTCTTATGAACAATGTTGTCCCGAGAACAAGAGACCTCGAAATAGATAAAAAAAACACTAAAAAAATACCGAGAACCAAAACAGGGACATTATTTCAAATAACTCAAAAGACACCACTGAAACGATACTCGTTTGTTCAAAAACACCCATTCATTTGAAAAACATCCATTCATTTAAAAACTGGTTGGAGGAAAATGAACTAATCAATACCTCTTCACGTTGAATGGTGAATCCAAGTGGATGCGAAGCTTGCGAGATCAGACAGCCTGCAAATATAGCTACTCAGAGAGAGAGAGAGAGAAAGAGAGGGAGCACCTCAAAGGATGGAGCTAGGAGGCAGTCTCATATGACGTTCTCATCCTTGACCGTGACCTGGAGGCGAGATAGAGAGTGGCAGGGAGAAGGGGCAAGATCGAGGCCAACTGCGGGGAGTGGCAGGGAGGAGGGGATCGTGCGTGAGGTGGAGAGTGGCAGGGAGGAGGGGCGAGTGGAGAGTGGCAGGGAGAAGGGGGGAGTGGAGAGTGGCACGGAGGAGACCAATCTGATCGAGAGAGCAGATGGAGTGAGGACGGGAGGGGGAGAGAGACAGACAGAGAGTGAGAGAGCAGATGGAGTGAGGGCGGGAGGGAGGGAGAGAGAGAGAGAGACAGAGAGAGTGAGACAGTGAGAGTGTCTGTTATATTAATATAGGGGGGCTCTGCGGGCTCTGTTGTAATTTTTTTTTTCAGGGCTGTGCTTAAACCCGGTGATGACAACACCGGGTTTAGCCAGGATCGACTGAGAGACAGGAGTTCGATTGAGAGAAAGTTCGACAGAGACCAGACTGAGGGAAAAGTTCGACAGACAACAAGTTAAACCTGGTGGTGCAAATACCAGTTTGAACCCAGCTATTAGAATACCGGTTTTAAAACCGGCATTGTGAAGTTAAGTTTAATGGGATTAGGGGGGACAATGCATAGTAAACCCGGCAATACGGATGCCGGGTTTACCATGACCCGAGAAAAAAAATTAGACAGCTGACGTTGCAAGTGCTTTTCGGCGCTGACATGTCATGTGGCTGTCAGAGCGCTAGTCTGACAAATACTTTTGGTCAACTGCTATTTAACTAAATATTTTATTTTTTAATAATATTTTGAAAAAAATCCCTAATTTCTTTCCTCTATTATAATTGGTTTTGAATCTCAAGAGACTCTTATCCATTAAGTCTAAATATGTTAGGATATGAAGGGTCCCATCAACAGGTTTCATGTTTATTTATTCTTTAAATCTGGATTAACATATTTTATAATAAATTGGCTGTACTAAAGTACTAATCTGGGTTGATCTTGTGACTAGGTGGGTTGGATCATTATATATGTGTTATGGGCTCTATAATTCACCCTTTAATCTTTTATTTATTGTATTAATTCTCTCTTTTAGCCCTTTTTAGTTTTTAACCTTTATTATGATGGGTCAAATGACGGTCCGGACGCGATGGTAAAGTTGGATGTTCAATTTGATCGACGTATAACAAAATTTTATCTTTTACACAAAATTTTATTCCTTTAATATATTAGAAAATATTTTAATATATTTAAATTTTTTGGGATATTACAGCCTACAATCCTACCTCACTAATCGATTGATTATTGATGTGAATCTTTCGATGGCAAAAAAATCCCCCACATTCTAAATCATCAATAAGTAGCCACCCCTACTTTCCGTGATTCAACTATTTCTCTTTTTAGAATGGATTTGGTGATTCACAAGACTCAACACACTTGATGTGTGAATGTATATAATCCCATATAATACCATGGTTATACTTGTATCATGTAATGAATGTGATGCACAACACATGGCCTATTGGTTTTCTTAGTCTATGTGACATTTAGTTCTTGTATTGCTTTGATAAATGATCAAGTAATGTGGCTCAATTTTTTGCCTTCCAAGTTTAATTTAATTTGTTCTTGATCTATTTTCTGTTGAGAATATCTCAACGTGGGTGTTTATTAAATTCAGTTTAATCAAATTATGGGAAAGAGTATTGCACAATAAATCAAGTTTTTTGCAGATCCAACTCCTTGCTAAGTTGGCGAGGGTTGTAGTCCGTAAGGTCAAGGGTTCAGGGGCGGAGCCCCTATCCTCGAATTTTTTCAGAGACATAAACATTCTGGTTATTTTACACCAATTTTTTGTAAAAATTATTTTACACCTATGAGTGTCAAATTAGCTTGCAAATTTATTCAAGAATCTTGCTTCCTCCATCATCTTCTAACAATTTCTTTTTCGGATCTCATTTAAGCATTACAATAAATGCCAAGGGAATAACTTATTACAACTTATATTTATATTTGAAGATGTGTCAAAACGATTATGCATGACAAAAAAGATATACAAAGAAGAGGGAGATAGGTACACACCCTTTGTTAATAACTAGTAAGAAACCCGAGCAATGCCCGGATGAACTTGATAGACACCACTTCGCAAAGACGATATCACAGCCGTCCAAAGAAGTGTGCAAGTGGAGTGAGTGGTTCATTCATCGGGGTGTGATTCACTTGTTAGAGAGAGAATGATTTTTCTAATTAACTGTTGGATTTGGATCCGCTTATCAGAGTCGCAGCGGAAGAAAAAGAAAGATCTGAAGATCATACGGTGTATGTTACATTATAATTAATTCTACAAAATAATCTACATGCAAATTTATGATCTTAGCATATGTGCGGACACCCTAGAGGCATACAACGATCTACGGAAGGCATGCATGCATCTAGTTAGATGTTTAGAATCATCATACCTTTTGGATCTATGATCCGGAGATAACGGAACGATGAAGAACCGCACTTGAATCGCAAGGGAAACTGTTGGATAGCACCTTGTCCTTTGCGAAATGAAGAATCCTCGAAATCCCGTCTCTGAGTGCAAGGATTACGAGCCGACGGAGGAATCCGTTGCGAAGACGATGGCGAGCCGCGAGATTTCCTCCTTCTCTTTCTCTCTTCTTCCTTCTCCTTCCTTCCTCTTTCTTCTCCCTTCTTCTTCCTCTCTTTTCCTTGCCCGAAACCACAAAGGAGGAGGACAAAGGGGGGGTCGGATTTTCTGGAGAGGGGGAGACCTAGGGCCGGCCCTCCCTCTCCCTATTTCTCTTATAGGGCCGGTCTCCCATGGCTTCAAGGAAGCTAAGGCCGACCCTAGATAGATTAGGATAGAGGGGGGGCGGTTTTTAGGGATTCCAAGTGTCTATCGTGAAGCCTGGACGAAAACATCCTTCACAAAAAGTGGAAAACTGAAAGAGAGACTGAGTGATGTGCGCTAGTCGGAATCGAGTTCAATCAGCGCCTATGAGCTCCTGGAATTATTCTACTCATTCTAAGATCCATATTCAATGTGTTCTGAGCCATATTTCAGTATTTACCAAAATACCCCTATGGCCCGTAACACATGTGAATTAGGTTCTTAGGCTCCGGGCTTGCGCTCCATCGCGCTACTTCGTATCCAACGTATCCAACTAGGTCGGGGAACAATTTCTATACGCAATGATAGGGTGGAACCTTCAGGGTTCGGGATCTCTAGCTGTAACCGGATCCCTGATTAACTGTTCCGGTGACACACCGAAAGGTCCGTTAATCAGCCCTAATCCGATTAACCCGCGTAGCCACCCAGAGTGCGACGCAAGTTGAACTCTAGTGATCCTAAACTTATGTTACGCCCTCGTAACCCTGTTCTCTACTATACTCTGATAATCCTCAGTCCCTCCTATTACTGGTGCCATGATACGACTCGGGCGGTGGGGAGCACCGTCAGATCTCGATCGATTATCTGACTAGGGTTTGATGACTTGTCATTTATAACACCACACACCTTCTGATGCTATGCCTAGCATCCGGAATATCGTTAGTCATACTGACAACCACCAGACCTGGGTTAACTGTGTGGACAGATTGACACATCAAAACATACCCATCCAACAATGGACATCGGATAACCTGTAGGGATTACATGTCACTCAAGCGCCAGCCGGATAACCCAACGTACCATGGTATTGGACTATGGAAGGTCCGCACACGTTGGCACATCAAAGCACCACACAACTGGTTAGCCCAGTGTACATGGTCCCTCAGGGTTAAGGACAGATTATCTATAGTAGTAAGACGGTTTCTGAACCAGTGTCTGAATCACTGAACTGTGCACCATCTTGGTTCCTATTCAAAACGATCATCGTGCTTAGTCAGGTGAATGGGAATCCCACGTTCCCGTGGTGGAGACTTCACCACATCCTCTACCTGCCAACAGCTTGTTCTCGGTGAAGCGACGGGCATCACCTAAGCTGTGAACTAGTTCTAGGTCTACACATAACTGGTCCACTGGGTCTCCCAAGCATGGATCCACTATGCGCCTAAGTGGCCTACTGTGTTCCCTAGGGTCCTTTATTATATTTGTATTAACATATACCATAGTAGTATTCTAATTAAAGCAATAACAAAAGGCATCTTTATTAATGTTAATACAGAAATTCTACGCTAAGGACACACGAGCTACAACAATCTCTCACTTAGCCTAGCGGGGAACAACAGTCTTAACTCCCATGGCATCCACGTGCTTCTCAAAAGCCTTGGTCGGTAACGCCTTTGTGAAAGGGTCCGCCATGTTATCTGCAGACGCCACCTGAGTCACTGCAACCTCCCCTCGCTTCTGCAAGTCCCGGATAATATAGTATTTTCGCTCGATATGCTTGCTCTTCTGGTGATATCTTGGCTCCTTGGATTGTGTTACCGCTCCACTATTATCACAGTAAAGGACAATAGGATCTTGAGCTCCCGGTACGCATCCTAAGTCCGTGAGGAACTTCTTGAGCCACACCGCCTCCTTAGCTGTTTCGCACGCCGCAACGTACTCAGTCTCTATCATCGAATCCGCGATGCATCCCTGCTTCACACTCCTCCAACTGACAGCTCATCCTCTTAACGAAAACACAAACCCTGACGTCGATCTCCTAGATTCCGGATCTGACGCAAAGTCAGAATCCTTGTATCCAATCGGCATCAGTTCCTGTGAAGAGTAAACTAACTCATAATCTCTCCTCCTACAGAGATACTTGAGTATACTTTTCACAGCAGTCCAGTGCCCTGGACCCGGATTTAACTGATACCTGCCCATCATGCCTACTGCATAGCATATATCTGATCTCGTGCACTGCATAGCATACATCAGACTCCCTACTGTCGAAGCATAAGGTATCTTCTGCATCTCTACCCTCTCCTCAGGAGTCTTAGGACCCTGATCCTTGGATAATTTCATTCCATATCTGAATGGAACTAGTCCATTCTTGGAGTTGTGCATACTGAATCTGACCAAGATAGTATCTATGTAGGCTGACTGTGACAGCGAGAGAGTCTTGTTCTGGCGATCTCGAGTTACCTTGATCCCCAGAACATAACTCGCTTCACCCAGGTCTTTCATGTCAAATTGAGAGGATAACCACACATTCATTGTAGACAACGTTCCAATATCGTTTCCAATGAGCAGGATATCGTCTACGTAAAGCACTAGAAAAACTACTGCAGTCTTATCGCTCCTTTTATAAACACATGGTTCATCCACGTTCTGCTCAAATTCATAAGACTGGATAGCCTTATCAAAACGCGTGTTCCAACTTCTGGATGCTTGCTTCAGTCCATAAATGAACCTTTGCAACTTGCATACCAGACTTTCCTGACCTTTTGCGACAAAGCCTGGTGGCTGAGACATATAGATGTCTTCTTCCAAATCCCCATTGAGGAATGTGGTCTTGACGTCCATTTGCCAGATCTCCCAATCATAATGGGCTGCAATGGACAAGAGAATCCGGATAGACTTAAACATAGCCACTAGCGAAAAGGTTTCGTCATAGTCGATCCCTTCTCGCTGGGTATAACCCTTAGCGACTAATCTAGCTTTGTAAGTCTCAACGGTACCATCCGGACCTCTTTTTTCTTTTATACACCCAACAGGTTTAATGTTGTGAGGCGGTGTTACAAATGTCCAGACCGAGTTTTGGGACATCGATGTCAGTTCTGCCTCCATGGCTTCCTGCCATGCTGTATGGTCAGAGGATACCATCGCTTCGTCATAGTTCAGAGGATTATCCTCCTGAAACTCTGGATCTACCATAAAGGCTTCTCCAATGTATCTATCAGGAGCACTTGTGGTCCTCCCACTGCGACGAGCCTACGGTGGTTCCATAGGAGTCGATTCTACAGTATCGTTTATCTTAGTGGTATCGGCTCCCACTATATTTTCTGTCTGCGTACTCCCATCAGTATCAAGCAATTCTTCAAAAACTACTTTACTGGTGGGTTTATGGTCTATTAAATAATTCTGCTCTAGGAATACGGTGTTCGTCGAGACGATGACCTTTCTATCCTCAGGATCATAAAATAAACTACTCTTTGTCCCTTTTGGATACCTAACGAACATACATACCTTAGTTTTTGACTCCATCTTATCTCGTTTATCCTTCTGCACGTGTGTTGGACAACCCCAAATCCTGAAGTGCTGTAGTCTTGGCTTTCGCTTCAATCACAGCTCCCAAGGAGTTAGGGGTACTGACTTTAATGGAACAAAGTTCAAAGTATATGCTACCGTCTCTAGGGCATATCCCCAAAAACTTAGTGGCAATGTTGCATAACTCATCATAGTCCGAACCATGTCTAACAAAGTTCGGTTTCTCCTCTCAGATACACCATTTTGTTGTGGTATCCCTGGTGCAGTCAACTGGGATACAATCCCATGCTCACGCAGGTACCCAATAAATTCATCCGATAGGTATTCGCCTCCTCAATCCGATCGAAGAGACTTGATACTTTTACCCGTCTGCTTTTCTGCTTCAGCTCTGAACTCCTTGAACATATCAAAAGATTCAGACTTCCGCCGTATTAGGTATATGTATCCAAACCTCGAGTGATCATCCGTGAAGGTGATGAAATACTCGAAGCCTCCTATGGCACGGACACTTATGGGCCCACATACATCAGTGTGTACCAACTCTAATACCTCCTTAGATCTGCTACCTTTGGCTCGGAAAGATCTTTTAGTCATCTTGTCTTCCAGGCAAGACTCACACGTCGGTAGGCTTTCTGAAATATCTGGACTTAAAAGTCCTACCTTAACCAACCTGTGAATCCTGTCTGAGGTTATGTGTCCAAGCCTTAGATGCCAAAAGAGTGTTGGATTATCTGAGGGATTTTTCCTTTTAGATGAATTAATCACATAAGCTTCAGTTATGTTATCCTGCTTATGATTGGAGTTAATTACATAGAGACCATTCTGTATCTTTCCCGTATAAATAAAGGAACCATTCAATTTAATTGACACACCAGAAGCATTAAATAAAACTGAAAAACCTTCATTATTCAATAAGAAAATATAAATAAACTTCTCTAAGTAATAAACTTCTCCCATCAAGGATGATATATAAAGTATATCTCTAAGTAATAAACTTCTCCCATCAAGGAACTGCATGACGACATCTCCAACTGCTTCAACCTCTGCCACGGCCTCAGTTCCCATGCTTAGAATCATCTCCCCTTTACCTACTTTTCTTGTCTTCTTGAATCCCTACAAATTATTTCAAGCATGGTTAGTGGAACCAGAATCCACAATCCATGAAACTGGAGAACAACTGGATGCTACAAGGGATTCCACTATGTGGATTTGAGATATACCTGTCTCAGCCTTCTTGGGAGCCGTGCGGCAGTCGCCCTTCCAGTGACCCCTTCTTGCCGCATCGGAAACATTTTCCTTTGGGCTTCGCCGGACCATTTACTTAGGAACCTGCAACTGCATCTGCCCCATCTTCACGGGCTTCTTAGACTTTCTTTTATGAAACTTGCCTTTGGTTTTCAGAGAAGAATTCCGCTCTACGTTCAGGGATTGGGCTCCTGCCTTCATCCCGTCCTCTACCGCCTGGAGCGCCGCTAGGAGCTCTTCGTTAGATATCTCCAACCGGTTAAGATTAAAATTGGTAACGAAGCCCTCAAACGCTCCTGACAGAAACGCGAGAAAAATATCGGTCTGGATCTCTACATCCAAGATGACATCGAAGGAACCAAGCTCGTTCACATTGCCAAACAATTTCAGTATATGATCCCGAACTAAAGTCCCCTCTGCCATCTTCGTGGACACCAATTTCTTGATGGTCAGGTAACGAGTTACCCGACTACGACCCTCGAACATTTCCTTTAGGTAGAGCATCATGTCTGAAGCAAAGGCCATGTCTTCGACTTACTTCTGAAGGACGGTCTGCAAGGATACCACTATGTAGCGCTTGCACATCTCATCAGCATCTAGCCAGTCTTTCCATTCCTTCAACTGGGCCTCAGTTGCACTTGGTCCCGGCATGGCCGGTTGAGGGGTACTTAGGGCAATTGTGTGTTTGTCAACCCTTAGGACGAGCATCAGGTTACGCTTCCAGTCCTCGTAGTTTGGTCCCGTAAGTTTGTTATCATTAAGTATGGAGGCAAGGGGGTCGAGCTTGGTCATGACTCTGTAAACAATGATTCAAAGCAAAATTAGGGTTTACTACAATCTATTTTATGGAATTTAGAAATAGATAATGTTTACTCCAGCCGCTATGTCTTCACTACCTCAAGTGGAGACATCCAGGAATCTAAATTCCCTGGGCTCGAGCACTGAGACTATCGGCCTTGAATTGGAGACAGCATCTCGGTGAGAGCATGCAACCGCTTCTGCCAACGAGGTTTTTACGACCCAATCTTTATCAGAATTACCCATGGTAAACTGAAAGACCTCCCAGTCTCCTTTTGGACAGCTTTATGTGACCCGCGTGCACAGCAACGACGGCATCACACAAGCTTTCGGATGCTTCCCACAAATCTAGGTGGTATCGGCAGGGGGGTTCATAGGCTCCCGCGGTGTAGGAAAAAACTGTCACCCACTGCCACCGGTATCCTCCATGTCCCGTAGGAAACTACTAGGCGAACCAGCATGGAAGGAAACACAGCTCTCACCCGGTGGGAATATCGAACTGCGTACCTCCCACCCAGACCCTTAGCCGGTTGATTGTGGAGGCCAGGGGCTCCCCTTTGGAGGGAACCTCTTACTCATCCCTTCTTTATGAGGTTTTATGCATATCTAGAAAGGTCACGACCTCCTAGACTTAGACCTTGGTCTACCGTGCTCCCACTAGGATTACAAACCCTCCCGCAAAGCATTAGTATCCTCGAAAAATATCATAGTCCCTACCTTGAATACTCAGCTTTCGTCTTTCTTGCAAGGATCACATTACATAGATTCCAAGGATTCCGATACTTTACTAGTTTGCCCATAATCCTAAGATCTGGAGCCTAGCCTAAGGTCAACGTGGAAAGGACTCCAACTACGATAACGCCTCGTTCACAATTTGATGCCTGATGTCATAGTAGACCTCATCTCATTATAGATTTCGATGCTGGCCAAATAGGGACATCCGACAACCTCCGCCGGACCTCAACCTAATGGTGGCATAACCAAATCGTGATGAGTTCATACTACCATCAAGCGTTATCTAGAAATGGGTATCACACAGTAAAATCCTAACCTAACTTGGTCGCTAGGACCATATGGGGAATGGGCATCCCACTAGGGTTATCATACTTCTTATGGAGACATTAGTTAATTATCTCTAAACAAATCTAACACTGTGTCTATCTCGATGCACAGTACTTGGCTACCTGAACTACCACGAGGGCGGTTACCACCTTTCCTTTTAGCTAGCCACCGGATTCGCACGTGTTAGAACCATATAGAGACACCGATGAATCCATAAGCTTAGTACTAATCCTAAGCCTGATCTAGAGACTAACTCACAAGCAAGATAGATAATCACAATTATCATCGGGGTTCTTTAAACACTAAGTAAAGAGAAACAACAGAAAAACATCCAAACTGAATCAAGTTCAGGGTCCAACCGCTGAACCTGAATAGCACAGCCAAGATATCCTGCTCTTCCGTTCTGCACGATCTCTGACGACGATCCCCATCATCGCCAACGTGCACGCTTTCGCCGGATCTTTGCACGCCATGGTACCGCTTGCCCGAACCGTGGATGAAACATCATCTCCTTCTTCCTGTGACAAAAAAACTAACACGCTCCGAGCAAGTGCTCATTCGTGTACAATTTCGCTAGAAAGAAAAGAAAACAATCCTAGAAAATATGGCCAGGGAACCGAGGATGGTCAACCCCCACCCTCGCCCATCTATAGCCTTAAAATCCACAAGCACAATAATAATCAATGCAAAATTAAATCCGGGGTCCGACCCCCGGAAGCATGCAATCACAGATTACTATTCAGCACGGCACCTGCAAAAAGACGATACAGAGCACAATCCATATACATGATCTACGCCGAACCTCGACGAAAACATATGCCTCTATATATTCACATGATGTTTTCACGAATTCATGCATGAAACACACACCAAAGCGTGCTCTGATACCAATTGTTGGATTTGGATCCGCTTATCAGAGTCGCAGCGGAAGCAAAAGAAAGATCCGATGATCATACGATGTATGTTTCATTATAATTAATTCTACAAAAAAATCTACATTCAAATCTATGATCTTAACATATGTGCGGACACCCTAGAGACATACTACGATCTACGGAAGACATGCATGCATCTAGTTAGATGTTTAGAATCATCATACATTTTGGATCTATGATCCGAAGATAACGGAACGATGAAGAACCACACTTGAATCGCAAGGGAAACTGTCGGATAGCACCTTGTCCTTTGCGAATTGAAGAATCCTCGAAATCCCGTCTCTGAGTACAAGGATTACGAGCCGACTGAGGAATCCGTTGCGAAGACGATGGCGAGCCACGAGATTTCCTCCTTCTCTTTCTCTCTTCTTCCTTCTCCTTCCTTCCTATTTCTTCTCTCTTCTTCTTCCTCTCTTTTCCTTGGCCGAAACCACAAAGGAGGATGACAAGGGGGGGTCGGATTTTCTGGAGAGGGGGAGACCTAGGGCCGGCCCTCCCTCTCCCTATTTCTCTTATAGGGCCGGTCTCCTATGGCTTCAAGGAAGTTAGGGCCGGCCCTAGATAGATTAGGATAGAGAGGGGGCGGTTTTTAGGGATTCCAAGTATCTATCGTGAAGCTTGGACGAAAATGCCCTTCACGAAAAGTGGAAAACTGAAAGAGAGACTGAGTGAGGTGCGCTACTCGGAATCGAGTTTCGTCAGCGGCTGTGAGCTCCTGGAATTATTCCGCTCATTCTAAGATCCATATTCAATGTGTTCTGAGCCATATTTCAGTATTTATCAAAATACCCCTACGACCCATAACACATGTGAATTAGGTTCTTAGGCTCCGGGCTTACGCTCCATCGCGCTACTTCGCATCCAACGTATCCAACTAGGTCGGGGAACAATTTCTATACGCAATGACAGGGTGGAACCTTCAGGGTTCGGGATCTCTAGCTACAACTGGATCCCTGATTAACTGTTCCGGTGACACACCGAAAGTTTCGTTAATCAGCCCTAATCCGATTAACTCGCGTAGCCACCCAGAGTGCGACGCAAGTTGAACTCTAGTGATCCTAAACTTATGTTACTCCCTCGTAACCTGTTCTCTACCATACTCCGATAATCCTCAGTCCCTTCTATTACTGGTGCCATGATACGACTCGGGCGGTGGGGAGCACCGTCAGATCCTGATCAATCATCTGACTAGGGTTTGATGACTTGTCATCTATAACACCACACACCTTCCGGTGCTATGCCTAGCATCCGGAACATCGTCAATCATACTGACAACTACCAGGCCTGGGTTAACTGTGTGGACAGATTGACTCATCAAAACGCACCCATCCAACAATGGACATCGGATAACCTGTAGGGATTATATGTCACTCAAGCGTCAGCCGAGTAACCCAATGTACTGTGGTATTGGACTATGGAAGGTCCGCACACGTTGGCACATCAAAGCACCACACAACTGGTTGGCCCAGTGTACATGGTCTCTCAGGGTTAAGGACAGATTATCTATAGTAGTAAGACGGTTTCTACACCAGTGTCTGAATCACTGAACTGTGCACCATCTTGGTTCCTATTCAATACAATCATCGTGCTTGGTCAGGTGAATGGGAATTCCACGTTCCCGTGGTGGAGACTTCACCACATCCTCTACCTGCCAACAGCTTGTTCTCGGTGAAGCGACCGGCATCACCTAAGCTGTGAACTAGTTCTAGGTTTACACATAACTGGTCCACTGGGTCTCCCAAGCATGGATCCACCATGCGCCTAAGTGGCCTACTGTGTTCCCTAGGGTCCTTTATTATATGTGTATTAACATATACCATAGTAGTATTCTAATTAAAGCAATAACCAAAGGCATCTTTATTAATGTTAATACAGAAATTTCACGCTAAGGATACACGAGCTACAACATTAACATCAAATGATCATTAAATGTCATTGAATGGGTATTTATCATCTTTGTAGTAGGTTTTTAATAGGATTAATGAGAGAGTTGCGTTCACACATGGGAGTAGGATTCTTGCTCTTCAAAAGAGATCCACATGTCATAACACGAAAGAGATGGTTACATTTTGTTAGATACCACTAGTAATAAACCCAAGCAATGTCTGGATGAACTTGATGAACACCACTTAGCACAGACGATATCATATATGTTCGACGTAGTGTGCTATCTGGAGTGATTGTGATTCACTCGTTCGGGTGTGATTCACTTATTAGAGAGAGAGTGAGAGAGAGTATTAATGATTTTTCTAATTAACATCAAATGATCATTAAATACAATTGAATGGGCATTTATCATTTTTATAGTAGGTTTTTAATATGATTTATGAGAGTGAGCCATGTTTACACACGAGAGAAGGATTATAGCACTTCAAAAGTGGTCCACGTGTCACAACACGAGAGAAAGGGTTCTATTTTAGTATTATACCAGTAAAAACTCGGGCAATGCCCAGATGAACTTGATGGACGCCATTTGACAAAGATGACATCACAGTCATCCGAAGAAACGTGCAACATGGAGTGAGTGTGATTTACTCGTTGGGGTGTGATTTTACTTTTTTTTTTAGAGAGAGATGGTACTAATGATTTTCCTAATTAACATCAAATGATCATTAAATGCAATTGAATGTGGATTTATTATTTTATAGCAAGTTTTTAATAATATTTATGAGAGAGAGTCGTGTTCACACACGATAGAATGATTATGGCTCATTAAAAGAGGTCCATGTGTCACACCATAGGAGAGAGGCTTCTAGTTTAGTATTATACTAGTAAGAAACCCAGGCAATGCCCGAATGAGCTTGATACACGCCATTTGGCAAAGACGAAATCACAACTGTTTGAAGAAGTGTGCAATCTGAAGTGAGTGTGATTCACTTGTTAGAGAGAGATATTTAGATCAAATGACCATTAAAATCCATTGAATGAGTATTTATCATCTTTATGGTAGGTTTTTAAAAGGATTTAAAAGAGTCATGTTCACACACAGAAGAAGGATTCTGGCTCTTAAAAAGACGTCCACGTGTCACTACGGGAGAGAGGCTTCCATTTTAGTTTTATACTATTAGACTATTAGATTAGATTAAATATTATTAGATGCATGCAGTATTAAAAATCAATGGATAGATTCTCTGATTATATCAGGTAAAGACTCTGTTGAGATGGTCCTGCATCACACAGGTTAGTCCCGCATTGGTAATGGGAGCAGATGATGGCCAGTGTATATATCAGCCTTGGACCTCCCTTTACAAGTCGGTTTTATAAGGAGGCGGGTATCCAGTTTATATACCAACTTTGGACCTCCCCTTACAAGCCGGTTTTATAAGGAGGCGGGTATCCAGTTTATATACCAGCTTTGGACCTCCCCTTACAAGCCGGTTTTATAAGGAGGCGGGTATCCAAGGGTCTGGATTCTTCACATGGTATCAGAGCACTAGACTCGTAATATAGTATCAGATATAGGCCCTACCCCGTCTCCCCTCTATGTGGTTCCATCATACCCTCTTTTTTCCTCCGATCGAGATCTTCTCCCTCCCTCTGATAGAGAGGTGCTCTGTGTGCAAGCGGGTATTGAGAATAGTCCCACATCGATAAAGGGACGGGAGTTCCACGTCTTCATATACCTTGCCTACTCTCTCTCATCACCAGTTTTGAGGGGGCACGAGAATCGTAACATGGTATCGGAGTTAGACCCGCTCAGCTTCTCCTGATTGTGCCCTTGCCACGCATGTCCCGCATGAGGGGGGGGAGATGGTCATGCCTCACACGAGTTAGTCCCATATTGGTAATAGGAGTGGATGATGGGCAGCTTATATACCAGCCTTGGATCTCTCCTTAAAGCATCTCCAACGGGCTCCGAACAAGGAGCACCTCCTAAGACCGTGGGGCCCATTTTTTGTTGCCATGTCATAGGAAACAGACTCTAAAAGACTCGACTATAGAGGAACATCCCTCGAAGTTACTAGATCAACTCCAGCTGGTTACTCATCCTCTTGTTCTTTCGCTGAGTTCACAAGTCACTCCAAAAAGCAATATAGAGAACAATAAAAAAAAATCAATTTTCAAATAAATTGAGGGAGGGGATGAGAAAAATTATGGTCTCATACTCTCCAAATAAAGAGTTATTTTGACTTTGCCCCCAAATTTTGCCTTGAATTAGACTTTACCCTCCATAATTTCATTAATTAGACTTTACCCCCAAAAACTAACTGTTCCGTCAGCTCACCCTGCAAAACTGTATTTCTTTTCCGTCAGCTCACCTTTTCTCTTAGATGGTGAGCTGACGGAACAGTTAGTTTTGGGGGGTAAAGTCTAATTAATGAAATAATGGCAGTTAAAATCTAATTCAAGGCAAAATTTGGGGGGCAAAGTCAAAATAACGCAAATAAAGGAGGCCCCCACCTCATTTCGTACAATTGCTTAACCCGCTGGAGTTGCTCTTAGAACTCTCTGGTTCCTTCTCCTTTCCGCGGGCCACTGAATCGAATTAGCCGTACCGAACACACACCGACAAACTGACCAATCGTCTCATCGAAAAGCGTAAACAATTCTAGCGGGACCAACACGTATACATCTTGTGTTCATCTGTCATTTGTAGTAAATACTGTTTGCTGTTTGATCTCTTTCAGCACCCAAACCTCGCGCCACTGATAATTGGTAGATTTTTTTGGTCGTCTCCACCCTCCTCAGTCTTTTTATACTCCTGCTGTCCGCTTGCCATCCAATCGCGTGTCGTTTCCGGTTCCGGCGTCCTCCGCTGCTGGGGTAGAGGAGGAGATGGCGGAGGCTGAGACCGGCGAGGCGGCGCGGCCGGCGATGGTGGTGGGGATCGACGACAGCGATCACAGCTTCTACGCCCTCCAGTGGACCCTCCGTCACTTCTTCTCCGGCGGCACCACCGGCACGATCCCTCCGTTCAAGCTCGTTGTCGTCCACGCCAAGCCCACCCCCACCTCCGTCGTCCCCCTCGCCGGCCCCGGTATCCTCCAAAGGGTTTCTATCTATGTTACGATCGATTTACTTTTCTCTCCCCTCACTGGCCGGTGTCTGGACTGTAGGAATCGCTGAGGTGGTGCCGTACGTGGAGTCTGATCTGAAGAGGATCGCCACCGCCGTCGTTGAGAAGGCCAAGGAGCTGTGCGTCGCTAATTCGGTAACGTTTCTGAACAATGTGGAATTTTGAAAGTTCACAGCTTCTGCTGCCGCCGGCCATCTTTGGCGATCACCGGCGCCCTGCCACCCACTACCAAGTGGGAAGTCGGGAAAAAATCAGTCAAAGTCGAAAAAGTCGGGATAAAATATATTTATATAAAATATTCCAAGAGGGTTTTTGAGATGTACATGATGGGATCAAACACGGATTATTTGGATTAAAATGCATAAATCGGGATTAAAACGCAAAAATCATATATTTTTTTCTCATAAAATTGCGAATTCTAAAGAAAATCTGGAAAAAAAAAGTCGTGTAGCGAACGTTTAGACTTATTAAAAAAAGCAGAGTTTTTGGTAACAGATGCTTTTGATCAAAGTCCTTGGGAACTTTTAGATCATGAACTCAATGACCTTGGGCTGTGAAAGTTTACAGGAGTTCCTGGGAGTTCGTTACTTTAAGGTACCCAACAGCTAACCATAATAAAGGTTTTAGTTGGAGAGGAACTCTCCAACATGTTGCATTTGCGAATTAACATACGCATTCCAAAGGTGGTTTACTTGGGATTATGGAAGCCATCCAAAGTATGATCATTATTTCTACCATTTCCATCTCCTAGTCCTAGCAAAAAGCCCTCATGTCTGGGTATCGTGTGGTAGACGGGGTGTCGATGAGTACACTAGCTGAAGTGAATGGAGTTGAATTGGATTACCAATAGCCACTTAATGTAGTTGGCTTATTTGGATCCAGTTTGACCTATCCTAGGTCGCGGTAAGTACCTAAACAAAGCCATCAATACTAATCATGCATGCATACTATGTGGCACTTTAAGGATCCGGTACGGTTATCCATCACACATACATACAGGGTGGTTATGTATGGGGAGTCCATCAAGTTTGGTTGGTGTTGTGCATGGTGTGATTAGTACCCTAGCCAAGTTCTTTTGAACTTAATCAGTTATTCATTAATATTTTTAGAAAATTGGAAAATTTTGTTACTGTGGTTGATCTTTTGACTTGACAACTGCTATTCTTATCCCATAGTTATGTGGTTATTGTGCAAATTGTCTTCCCGGGGGGGGAATGGTCTCCAGACCCTTGATTCCCGATGGTCGATGACATCACCGGACGAAGGGAGGGCTGCTTGTGGGGGATCCGGCCTTCTTGATGGTGGACAATCTAATAGGGGGCGACTAAAATGCTATGAGATGCAAGCAAAGATACAATCATGCAACCTAAGTTCTATATACTATGATGCAATCAAGAAATCTCCTTAAAGACAATGATCTATATGCTATGCAATGCTATGATTTACTGAAATTAACTTTTAATAAGCAAACAATGACAATTATATGATCTACTAAAGATTTTCAACACAAGATTCAAATATGGAAATATGAAAGTCCCAGGATGGGTCTAGAACCCTCCAGGATGATGTTAAACACGGAATAGCTACAACAAACAGGATGCTATAATAACAATCTCAGGTTATGTATTACAAAAAACATGGATAGCATGTAAATCACTCAACTCTTTTCCTCAACGGCAGCCTTAACGGGTGAAAGCATACATGCTCTAATCGATTGTCAATATAATAAAGCACACTAAGTAATTTTAGATGGAAATCTCAATCGGGAAAAAACCATCTTCGGCAAGCTGGTTGAGAGTCAACGACTCCCCTTAACTACAACTACCCACAAGGAAGTTAAACAGGATTTTAGAAGAGTTACCATCGACGACCCTATGCCCTCAAGCATACTTCTCACAGTGGTTACTGGCAGCATTGCACGCCCAATAGTCCGCCCAATATCCTCATTTACATAAGCTTGTCGTCTGGTTCCACGTTCGTACTGGTACGTCCTTCAATGCCTCTACCAGTACGTCCTTCAATGCCTCGGTAGCTAGTGGAGATCCCACCTCTCCGGTGATGAGCGTGGGTGTTTGAACAATCACTACTACTCAAGCGCCACCTCTTCGGTCTTCCGCAAGCAGCGAGAGAAGAAGATATGAGAGAAAATGATGGAAATGCCTTCTCAAAGAGGCTTGAGGGGGAGACTCTCCTTAAAGGAAAAAGAAGATATGGAGTCTCTCACCCTAGCACTCCCTCTCAATAGAACCAAGTAAGCTCAAGAGTCCTAAGGAAATTAGGGCTTCCAAAGATATGAGAGTTATCTCAAATGGTGTGAGGGATGAATATTTATAACCCATTTTAAAACCCTAGTGATTAAGGCCGCAAAGCCAGCTTAACTAAACAGATAATCATTAGAGAAAATGAAAGCTAAACCCATCGTGCGCACAGTAGGGAAAATGTGCTCACAAATCGGACGTTTCTATAGAGAAACAAAGCATGCGCAATTTCTGCCCAGATCGTGCAGAAATTATGTCCAGATATTGCAAGATGGAGGGATGTTGGGGGAAGTTTAGGGTCTAGTTTTGTAAAATTTGGAGATGGTTTGAGGGGTTTGTGATGGATTCTAAGGTTCAACTGTAATGGATTTTCGGGTTTTGCTAGCGGAAATCGATGAAAAGCAGGGGATTTGTAATGGCATAGGTTGGGCATGATGGAGTGTAGCGGAAGGAACAAAGGGTTGTAAAGAAGAAAGATAAGGAAGACTCGCTCACGGTCTTTGGATTCTTCACGATCTTCAAGAATAGAAGAACAAGCACAATCAATTCAAGAAAACGCTTTATTATTTCAATAGCATAGAATAGCCAACCCTAAAACATACAATTGCTTATATAGAGGAGTGTGGGAGAGAAGAGAAAGGAAGACAACTGGGGGGGGGGGGGGGGGGTCGTTCAAGCTTATCACGGCCGGACTTGGGAGTCCTACTTGAAGGACTGTTAAGTTGTTTTGAGTCGCCAGTTGATCTAGCACAAGTGCCTAGCTTTATTACATAATACGAATTCAGAGTCAACCTCTATGATCTCTCCATAATTCAATTACTTGGTTGGTGCGGAGCGAATAAAAAAATTGTCGTGCATTTCGACATCTATCAGGTTAACATTCTAGCGAGGATATGTTGATGAAGAACCGTTATGATTCAATCTGAGAGCCAACCTTTCATGGTAATACTTGAACCTTTAATAGATGTGTGATCTCAGGATCTTATTCCATCAAGTTTGGGAAGCAGATGTTGGGCTGAATGCAATTCTTAATAGGACGAAACATCATCATCCAAATCTTTTTTCCATCAAGATGGAGTTGGCTAAAAGGGAGATTGACAAGAAATTTTTGATCGGCTGTTAACATGGCATCATCCCTCTAGCATCGGTGTCAAAAAACTGACAAAGGTAACTTGCTATGAGAGGGGCATACCAAATAAAAGAAGTGAAATCCTAGCGTATGGGTAGGTAGCTATCTTGTTGGTTACACATTTTTAAGGATATGCAACCAGGAAGCGAAAAAGAGTAATCTACAAACTTCATTTCATACACGGAGAAAGCAACATGTAAATTTATCTCTTATTTCTTCAAAAATCCAATAATTTAAACAAAATGTGAATAAAAATATAACCCCAAAGACATACCCATCTAACCTTTTGTCCATCTATTTGGTTTCATCTTAATAAATTATTCTTTGCTAACTATTTCTATTAAGTGCTATCATTGTCGTCAGTAGAAGTTTCTCCATATCTTTTCTGGCAAATTCCACCAATTTTATTTTAGGTTTTTTTTTTAAACTTAACACTCACCCCCGTAAAAATAATAATAAAAAACCCACCCACCCATATCGAATAAAGTAGACTTCCGTCCTTTGCCCACCATTCCTATCAAAACTACCCATCATTATGACCAGGGGTATTAATAACGGTCCAAGGGTTAATTCCAAAGAGTATAGTGCCAGCTTTCTTTATCCCTCTACAATAGGACTCTTACCCTATTCTAAGACTCCATACTAATGAACAAATACAATTCCATGTAAATACGATTTTTTAGACTCATAAAAAAGGAAATAGTACATTTACAATCTATGAATATGTATGTGCTATGAATCTATGATATGTATAGAAGGCTCTAGGCAACTACAGACTACAGTTTCTCTATTTGAGGATGTGTTGTCTTGATTTTGACTTGGACTAAGTTAGACTTTAAAAATTCCCAAATACAGACTACAGTTTCTCCAGTTGAGGATGTGTTGACTTGATTTTGACTTGGACTAAGTTAGACTTTAAAAATTCCCAAAATTGATGCATATCATGCTTTTCAAGAATAACTTATTGGTACTGTAAGTTTTCTTTGACGGGTTTGGGCAATCAAAATTAGGGAAGTCACTAATGCTGCTAGCTCTGCTGGTGCGGTCATTTTGGATGCTAGAATATGTACGTGTACTAAGGAAAGGAAAGATTATTTTCTGTCTATCTTTTTTAAGAACCAAATACCCCATTGAGGATTCAGTTCTTTTTTTATGGAAAGAGAAATATAAGCAGAGTTGTTTCTTTTCTTGTCCATTTGGATTATCTTGAATTCATTTGGCTGTCTTTTTCAATTGCAATATAGGAACCAATATGAATTTCAATTTGGTATCTGTGCTTATTAGTACACTTGTTTATTCTTAGGTGGGTGATGTTGTATATGAGGTGGTGGAAGGAGATGCCAGGAATGTTCTTTGTGAGGCAGTAGAAAAACATCAGGCAGATATGTTGGTTGTTGGCAGTCATGGCTATGGAGCGATAAAAAGGTCTGGAATTTTCTTTCTTTTTATTCATTCAAAAATCCATATAACCATTGGAAGCGGAAATTGTTGGAGCTTTACTGATTTGTTTGCAACAACATCATCGTAAGAACGCTAGGAAATTTGTTTTATGCTTGTATAGGATCTCTAAAGTTTTCTTTTATAATACAACATCCAAGAAAGTCTTTTAACTCTCAAATTATATAATCGTCAACAAAACACGAGGTACTTTAGGTTTTATAATTAAACAAAAAGGCCACTATAACTTTGTTTTTATATTCAAAATTTAGACATCTTTGAAACATATATCGTATATTTTGGATGGTTGACTAGAATTTCATAACATGTTGAGGAAGCTTGCTGATTACCAGGTTGTGGTTGATAGACTCAGTTTGGGGAACAGGTAATGTACATTGCACAATAGTTTGATTGCCTTGTAGAATTTGAGATAAGGTTGATTTTGTAAGCGCAAAGAAAAAGGAGGTCAAAATTTGCAAGGAGCTATAACTTGGGTTTAACAATAATCTTGACGCAATAGTTGGTCGACATCACATATTGTACTTTTGATTTCTTTGATCAAATAACTTTGGTTAAATATTGTATTATTGCAGACCTTTAATTGTTTATTAGGTTTTGGCATGTTGAACCTGATATAATAGCATGACAATTTTGGTGATTTGGAGGGGCTTGCTCCCTAGTTACATGATCTTAAATTGTGTAACCAACATGGTACATCTCCCTATCCACCAACTGATCTTTTAGGTTTTTTGGTATGTGATACAAGAGCATCCATCGATTGATTAAAATATAATTTTATATGACACTTAAACTACCGAATTTTGAGTTGTTTTGTCAGTATTGTCAAGGCAGCTAGCGATGCCTAGGAAACCAGGCCTGCCTAGGATAGGCCTAGTCGGCATAATTTTCTTTAATTTTCATAATTATTCATATCTTATAGTATTTAGATTTGATAAAAAAAATAATATATCGACGTAAACTTAAAGGAGAAGCAATCAAACAAGAAAATTCATACATAAATATTAGATGTGATGTAAATATATTGCAATCAAACTTCATCATAAAACATAGAATATAGTAGAGCTTCGTCAATGAAATTGTGAAGTAGGCACTTGCTTTAAATTTGTCGATGTAGCCATTTAGACAATGCTTCTCCAAGATCCTCTTGAATGGACTCAGCGACTGGTACAACCATATCATTGACGTGCTTGCTGAAATTAAAGATGAATTGAAGCAGCTAAAGTATCAAACGCAAGCCAAATGTCAACAACATCAGTTGGATTAGCAGATATCAGAATGGCAAGCAAACTGACAACAATTGATAAATCAATTAAAGCCTAAAGCATTAGTAAACCATATTGGGACTCCCAATGTTTCTCTACCTCCGTCGGTGACACCGGTGGAGATCCCTGAGCAGAGTCCACACTCCATCAAGCTTTCTCCGGTAGAGTCTCCAATCCCAGATGGTTGACTTCATTTAGCTAGATCTTCCACCATCGGCTCAGGTACTCTATCTTTCCTGGGCGCAACCTCCATGACAGGTCATCGGCTCACCCAGGTGATCATTGTCAGTAGCTCGTGCTACTACTGTCACAACTACCGATCCCAACTCGACGCTAGCAATTTGTTCTTATAGAACTTAGGAGTTGACTATGGTACGGCATGATCACATATGATGGGCCTATATCATCAAATTCAGATATTGACACCTGCTATGGAGACTAGCTAGATTCTAAAGAACCCAAAGCTGGGTTCAACTTCATAGAACTCATAAGCGAACTCTTTCTAAGTTGGTGTGAATAATGGGGACCAGACCCAACAACTTCATTGCCTCCACCTGCGATCGAACCAAGCGGCCCACTTATCTTTTTATTTATTTATTTTCTATTTAAGTTATCATTTCTTCATTAATTAGGAAAATTATGAGACTTGTTGCGCAAGTCATCTGTTGCATTCATTTTAGTCCCACATCGCTTGTGGAAATTCATGGATATAACCCCGCCTATTATATAAAGGTGTAGGACCTTTTGTTTTAAGATATGAAATATACGAATTAAAAGAAATTGCTTGCAATTATCTAGGATTCCTGGATTGGAATCCATTTGAGTTGAATTCCTCAAATCCGGTGAACTCCGGATCACACCCCCCTCCTCTTTTTTAATTTCTCAACCCTAAATCTTGATTGTGTAGCATCCAAGACAAAAATGAAGAAGGAAAGCAAGAAGTATATAGAAGATGAAGAAGAGCAACAGGAGGAAAGAAAGAGAAGTAGAGAATCTCGTTTTTCTCTATTTTCTGTCTTTTCCTCTCTTTCTTCCCCGCGAGCAGCCATCAGTCGGCCCTTCCACTGTCCATGTTTAAGTCTGTGTGCAAAAGGTCATGTCCTCCCTCCTCGTCGCGTACTTTGTAGAACCTATGCACGGGATAAATCATGTGCCATCTATTTCCCTGCCCCCCCTTCCCTCTCCTCCCTCAATTTCGCATCCGAGACAAAAATTGAGAAGGAAAACAAGAAGAAGAATAGAAGATGAAGAAGAGCAACAAGAAGAAAGAAAGGAAGAAGAGGATCTCATTCTCTCTTTCCCTCTCATCCCCACAAACAGCCATCGGTCAGCCCGTCCTTTGGCCATGTTCCTGTCGTGCAAAAGGTTGCGGCCTCCCTCCTAGTCCCAGACTTCGCAGAACCTAGTCACGGGATAAAAACATGTGCCATCTGTTTCCCTCCCCCCCCCAATCACCACAGGGCACCCCAGGCATCATATTTCTTTTGGCAACCAGTTGGGCTCCCCTATTGCTGATTATATCCATTGTTGCCCAGAATTTCTGAGGCCAACCCTAGTCGCAGCAGCCTTTTACTGAGGCCACCCTAACCTCGAAAAAACTGATTTGCTGATTTTCTAGATTTGAAGCCTCTTTCTATGGATATTTTATTCATGGTTCGCTGATTTACTCGAAGAATTAATTCAAGTGACATCCTTCAGTTATTTATCTTTCTTTGAAGATGATCCAAGGGTTATTTCTTTGATTTTTTGAGGGACCCCATAGCCCGTCCCACATCTTTAATCCTCTGACCAGACCAAAGACCGTAAGGGTTCAGAGAGGACAAGATAAGTTCAATCTCCAAAGATTAGCTCTACCAAAAAGGTGCAAGTCATCAGGAAACATGAGATGGGAGATGGATTTGGGCATTTCTTCACACTTTAAGCCTGGAAATAAGCTTGGTCCTATCTAGTTTGAATAAACCTCTGGTTAGCACCTCCAAACAAAGTATGAACAGAAATGGGGATAGTGGACATCCCTGCATGATTCCTCTTTCAGGAATAATATAACATTCTGGGTTCCCATTAATAAGAATAGAGAAAGTAGAGGTCGATATACACTCGTGAATAAATATTCTGAACCGAGGAGAGAAGCCATAAATAATAACCCCCTGGATAAAAGACAATTACAATCGGTCATAGGTTTTAGACATTTCCATCTTGAGAACAAAGAGGCCAGTAGCACCTTGTTTAGACTTCATAGAATGTAGAATCTATTTGGTGATGACAAAATTATCCTCAATTTGTCGCTGAGGGGCAAACACAATTTTATTCAGAGAGACTATCTTGTTGAGAGCCTATTAGCTATAATCATAGTGATGGCCTTGTAGACAAACATTACATTGCATAGACTGATGGGTCTATAATCAGCTGGGGATATAGCCTTCTCTTTCTTAGGAATAAGAACAATAAAAATATGATTAATCTCTGAAGGAATGCATGGCTCTCTTTTTTTGGAAGAACCACATTTTCAAATTCCCTCATAAATTCTGATCAAATTACATTACCCATTCAATCTTGGTTACAGAAATTCGGGGAATGCAGATGCTAATAAATGTTGATTAATCCTAAGTTTTACTACATTCGTTTTCACTTGCTTTATTGTAATACATACATACCTCCAATGAGTTCATTTACATAACATAAAGGGCAAAGGTTTTGATTCAATTGTAGTAATAGGAGATGTGAGTTGCTCCCTCGATGCCTGGGTAACTATTCTTGTAAAAATAGTACTTTCTTCATTATGTTTGCTGTTATTATTATTCTTTTCTATTCTTTTTTGAAGATTTTTTTTTAAATTTAGGATGAACATATCCTTATTTAGGATTGCATCTATAAAATAGTTTAAATGCCTCGTCATCACTCTATCATTGGACAATCTATTCACTATTACAAGTGATTAGTAGACCGCTATCAACACAAACGTAGCTTTCATCAATGAGTGACGATTTCATCTGGCCCAGATGTAAATTCAAAAAATAAGGCTATGTTCATCCTAGGTTGAAAAAAATAATAATATCTTCAAAACAAGAGAGAAGAATAATAATATCAGTAAAAAATTAAAGAAACTACTATTTTTACAAGAATAGTTGCCGATGCATCGAGGGAGCATGATATGCTACTTCTTCTATTACTAAATCAGTATGAATAATTATTCGATCACCGGTGTTTGCTGCTTCTCTACAGGGTGGTTCTTGGGAGCGTGAGCGATTACTGCGTCCATAATGTACAATGCACTGTGATGATAGTGAAGAAGCCCAAATCGAAGCACTGATCCATCCAACCGATCAATACATCGTGGATCACCATATTGATCTAAGCTTATATCGAATATTAAGTGTAAAATCATATTGGACGGATAATATGTCATGAATCTACTCTGGTGTTTCTTAATATATTTAGAAATAAATATTATGTACATCTTCGAGCAAATTTTGTAAGTATCGAGAAATTGTAGCATCATCTTGGACTTGTTTTCGGTGGTTGCTGGCTGAATTATGTTTGTATGGACTACTGGAATTATGTTTGTCCATTTTTATACCTAGCTAGTAAGAAACACGGGTAATGCCTGGAAGAGCTTGATGCGTGTGAAATCTAAAGTGAGTGTGACACTTGTTAGAGAGAGAGAGAGAGAGAGAGAGAGAGAGAGAGAGAGAGAGAGAGGCCCTCATCAACTCTCTCCATGCCCACATCTTTTTTTCTGCCTCATCCATCCCCTTTCGCAATCAGACAACATATACAAGACCCAAGTCGGAGCCAGCATCAATGGTGCGGACAATTTATCTATTATTGTATGATGATTTCTTAACTTTTCATAGATAAATAACTCTCTTAAGTCAATGGCACATTGGGATATAGATGGAATATAATGAAATAGAGCCACTTTGGGATCCCTGAAATGAGCCATGCAACGGAGCCACTACGAGAAAGATTTGGACTCGTATTGTTCATGGACCGAGAACTGTAGTTGAACTCAACGAGGCCGAATGTAGATTCGAATCTTATTTGGGGAGATTTGATTCATTCTTTATTAAAGACATTATTTTCTTTGAAGGTTGTTATTATGTCTGATAGTGGAAAAAATCTATGGTATAACGGTGATGACAGATCACTGGTATCACGAGCAAATCAAATGCTGAAACACCCATTGAGTACCACTACAATTGCATCATAGCCACACGATGACAACCACCACGACGGTGCCCAACTCTTCATTCCACCGGAACAAATACTAACCATTATTTTTAAAATCTAGAACAGGTATTAGAAACGAACAGGTATTAGAAACGAACGGTTCCGGAATGATACCAAACACCCCCTTAGGTGTTCCTTTTGCACCCAGAAATCACATTTCTCCTTTGGAGAACAGCGTAATTTAGGCAAACCTCAAGAGTGGTCAATGTAAATTATCCTGAAATTTACTTTTTTTTCCAAAGCATTTCTCAATCAATCACAGTCCTTCTCTAACCCAACAAAACCTTGTTCTGGGCTAATCTCAACAGTCCTAACTTCATGCAAACTCAACAGTGCTAATCTCACCAATAAATAAAACAAAAATAAAAAAAAGCAAGAAAAACAGCCAAACAAATCATCACAAGACCAGTCCCATAAATAAAAATTAAATAAAAAATAAAAACCATCAAGAGTCCAACTGAAGGCCCTAAGCAAATAGACGACTACTTTCTCGCAGGGAGTGGCATAACGAATCTCTAGCACTTGATCTCCTTCAACCCATGGGCCAAGTACAAGAAAGTTGGATCGGTGGCGCCTTCTTTGTAGTATGCAAACACCATGCTACATTCATCCTGCATCCTCTCCCCAACAAAACTGCAACAAAATATGAGCAAATTACAAAAAAAAAAAAAAAAAAACACCCTTTAACTATGCATGTCATTTCATATCGGGGTCCTAAAATTATGCTCCGAATACTCTTAGCCCCTTCGTCAACTTTTATTCCGGAAATACCCTTGTCCTAGTAATTATAAGTTAAATACTAAAAATAATTTGAGTCTTTTTGAAAATTGAAAAGAGTATTTTCGGAATAAAAAGTTGACGATGGGTGTCAAATGAAGACGGAGTAAAGTTTAGGATCCAAATTATTTAAAAAAGAAGTTGAGGGACAAATAAGAAATGAGTTAGGGTAATTTGCCCCCAAAAAAAAAATTAAGGGTAAATTATATGAAACCCCTTGAACTATTGCCCATTTTTCATGTTACTTAACCCCTGAACTAATAAACAGAACAAAATACCGCCTATACTACAAAATATCTTCACCTAACCCACTTCGTACAAAGTTCAATTTGTTCAAAAATGGTAAATGATCATGTTTTATGTCAATAGTTTCCCCCCCTAGATAGGTCGGGGGGGTATTTTGTTTGGTTTTTTAGTAAGGGGGGGTAACATGAAAATGGGTAATAGTTCAGGGGGGTTCATGTAATTTATCCAAAAGTTAATGAAAATATGAGCAGATTTGGAAGGCTAGAAGAACAAGACATAAGATCATGCTGCGGATTAGGGCTGCAATTTCAAAGTAGAAACCTAAAACACTCACAATTGCAGATCACTAAGCTTCGAGAGCAGATACTTGGTAGCCCCCTCGATGTGCTTCTTAAATAGATCCTGATTCTCCCCCTCCAACTTCGGTGTTAACAGCTTGATATACCGCTTCATGAAGGTCACAAACTGCTTCTTGTCGAACGGAGGTTGCTCCTGTTGGCACAAACAAATAACATTTTAGCTCCCGGATAATATAAACATAATAGATGCTCATTTCTGGAAGACTAGTTAAACCTGAAGCCGGAAGGTGTCGACGATGTCGACCACCTTGACAGCCTGATCATCGACCCCTTCGTCGTCCCCGGCACCTTCAGCCGAAGGGTTTGCACCGATGTCTACATCAACTGCTCCTTGAACCACCCACTGCCAATGAATCCATAACAGTTTTGAGGTTCAAAGTTTCATATAGTAGAGAAATTAAAAAAAAAAATCCCTATCTAGATATAATATATGCCAGGGGGATCTCTCTCTCTCTCTCTCTCTCTCTCTCTCTCTCTCTCTGTCTCTCTCTCTCAGCCCCAAGCGGGCCAAACCTATCGAACGGCTATGCTTCTTCTTTTTTGGGGGGTGTGTATGTTGTCATGACATACAAAAAAAGCTGTATAAATGGCACATAAACCTCATATTTATCATGACAATAATATAAAACCGGCAGCAGAGTATAAACTTAGATTTTATATATATATATATATATATATATATATATATATATATATATATATATATATATATATATATATATATATATATATATATAGTCGCGGGGGGGGGGGGGAGGGGGGCTAGGGTACTAACCTTTCCCTCAACTTCCCACAGGATTCCATTTTCAATTTCTTTGTATGGAAACGAATCAGACAGAAGCTCGTCACCTAGAAAAAACAAATACCTATATATATTAGTATATCACTGACAATTGTACAGTAGAATCAAGGAAGAAGTCTTAATGGCATGCATTTCCTAGTCGAAATCAATATTAACAAGATGCATTGATAATTGATGTCTACAGAATTATGAAAATTCTCCCCAAAAAGTACATGAAACCATTTGAATGTAGTGCGATGAAAAAGAGTACTTAAAATAACAATAAAATTTTGCAAATTCGCCATTTATCACCTCAGAGTTATATAGCTTAGAAAACAAAATGAAGTATCGTTCATGACCCCACTTGAAATGGCAAGGATGTGTAGGGATCCGGTCTCCTACTTCCTATATGATCCCTCCATGTGTCATCAATATTTCAAGTCAATGAGCACATACAGAAATTACATGCAAAACATGCACTCAACCTAGTCACCCCTTCGAAGATTGACTAAACAAGATAGGCGTGTTCCCCAAACATCACCCCCTTTCCTCATCTTATAGGGTATCTACAAATGAATGCCAACTTGCTAAGTACCTTGATCTGTTGATCAAACAAGAGACATCCATAAAAAAAACAAAAGTAATTTTCTGAAAAAATTATAAAAAAATGTTGCACCGATAGTTGTCAGACACAATGAGCATAGTTGACTGAGTATCCGTCTTTGGTCATCGCATATCAACTTGTTCACAACTGATGTGCAAGGAAGTATGTGATGGATCTGCAGGAGAAATGTATATTCGATTGTAAACTAGTTGAAACTCCGATGGATCCAAATCTAAAATTCGGTAAATATGAAGGCAACTTATTCGATGGTCCAAGATGATATAGAAGGCTATTGGGAAGTAGCTATACCTATTGTGGTTGGACCGGATATTAGTTCTGTCGTGGAGGTTGTTAAGTCAGTTCATCTGGACTATGGAGTATAAGGCAACCTCGTTAGAAAGTTGTTTGCCATATATATACTTAAAAGGGGCTCCCGGAATATGTCTTGTTTCTAAACCATCTAATCATCTTGATGTTGTACGATCTCAAATGCAGATTTGTCTGAAGATCATTTACATAAAAGATTAATAGCTTGTTATTGTGCATTTATAGATGGTAATCTAGTTCATGGAAGAGTGAAGGAAGGATGTTCGGTAAATGGCAATTGTTGATACTGACTCTGAGATGAAATTGGTTATGTCTCTTCTGCGAGAAATGGGGTCTTCCACCAATGCATCTACAAAGATACCCTATGATAATCAAGCAACTATGTATATTACAAATAACCCAACATTCCTTAAGGACAAAGCACATTAAAGTTGAATATCAATTTGTATGGGATATGATGACCAGAAAAACCGATCACTACTAAATACTAATGTCAAAGTTTGGAGAACAACTAGGGGTATATTTACTAACACTTTCAAAAGAAGTCATTTCTCGTATTTATGTAACAAATCGCGCATGATTCATATCTAAGCTCTAGCTTGAGGGGGAGTGTTAGTATCTTATTAGTACTAGTAGTAGTTGTGTAATTGAGTAGGAGCCGTAGTCATATTCACAAAGGCATTAATTATAAAGGAGAGGGGCACCCCTAGGGTTAGGGCATAGTGATTTCACGCACACACATGTATCTTTTATTTCCCCATTTATCACTAGGTCTCTCACTCTCTTTTCCTGCAATAGAACCCACAGGTTAAGAGCTGGTTTCAACTTTCAACCATGATATTAAAGTCAATTATTTGGGGATCGACAAGCGAAAAAAGGAAACTACAATATTGCTAGTTAACTACAATAGTACTAGTAGTAGTTGTGTAATTGAGTAGGAGCCGTAGTCATATTCACAAAGGCATTAATTATAAAGGAGAGGGGCGCCCCTAGGGTTAGGGCATAGTGATTTCACACACACACACGTATCTTTTATTTCCCCATTTAACATTAGGTCTCTCACTCTCTTTTCCTGCAATAGAACCCACAGGTTAAGAGCTGGTTTCAACTTTCAACCATGATATTAAAGTCAATTATTTGGGGATCGACAAGCGAAAAAAGGAAACTACAATATTGCTAGTTGACTCTTGAGTCTTGGCAAGAAACACAAGATCATTCATCCGTCAATTGGAGTTCTCAAACTTTGGCATCCGTTATATTTATCTTAAGTGGAACCCTTGTAGTGACTAACCTTACATGGAGGAACCACACTCTCTCCAAAACAAAGGCACCTTCTCAGAAGATGATAGGTTTCAAGTTGAAAAATTGGCCTCAAAAAGATGCACAAGGCATGGGCAGCTAACTTGGTTGAAGCCAAATCCAAACAAAATCCATTAGATCTCAATACGCAATCAATGAACACATATCAAACTCATGTAACCACCAAAGTTGCACCCCAGCACCACCCAAACCAGTGTCGTTGTCAACAAATGATGTTATGGGTGATTGTTATAAGATGGGTTCACTGACAATTTAATTCTTACCTAGGTATGGGTGCTAAATAATTTATGTAAACAATGAGCTAGTTGCCTACCCAGATATAACTCAATATGTACGTTACTTCTTAAGGTATAATTACTTGTTCCAAGCAAAATTCAAATCCACAGGCTTTATTCTATGTTTCCTATCTTATCACTAAGATAAGGCATTATGACAAGAGTTGCAAAGGAAACAAGATGGGTTTAGAGTTTCAATAGGGAAAATGGTGCAATGTTCTAATTATGAGGCTATGGGCTATGCAAGGTTCTAAAAAGCGTTAGGCGCTAGTCCGGCGGTGGGGGGCCGCCTAGCGCCTAGGCGGCGCCTAGGCCTTTTTTTTAATTATTTTAATTATTATTTTGATATTATATATATATATATATATATATATTAATATAAGTTCAGGATTATCCCAAACCATTATTTTAAAGAACAAGTATATAACCATAATTCAAAATTGAGTGATTAACAAGAACAAAAACAAACATGGTCCGCCTGGCCAGCCTCAGCCCGCCTAGACCGCCTTGCCCCGCCTAAACCGCCTAGGCGGCCGCCTTGCCCCGCCTAGCTCCGCCTAGGAGCTTGGCCGCTTTTTTGGAGCGCCTAGACGGCCCCGCCTGGGCCGCTTTTTAGAACACTGGGGCTATGAGGTATGCAAAAAGGTTATTTAACTCTTTTTTTTCTTCTCTTTTTTCTTTAGGGGTCTATGTTGGTTTCTTGTGACTTCCCGAAAACCGTGTTTTGCTGAAGAATGTTTTAAGTTTGATATAATATATTGCATCGCATGTTTCAACACAAAAATGTTGACCTTAGTTAGAAGGCCCATACACATCGACAACAATATGGGTATGTGCCAGCCTTCTGCCAAAGGGGCCCATGCACTTAGACACATGTATGGATCTGTGTCAGCCTTCAAACCAAGGGGCCCATGCACATAGACACATGTATGATCATGTGTAAGATTTAGTTCTAAGGGGCCGATGCACATGTGTGGACATGTATCAAATAGGCCCAAAATTGAAGTCTATGTACGGACTCATATCTGCAAGTGAGTATAGTCTATTCATCTGTTGAGGTTGGTATACTTTTAGTTTCAGTCATTGGACCGTGACTGCTTATATCGTAGATGCTGGACCTCCAATCTATCATTGGTTTTATTTTGGCAAAATTCAACTAGAGAATCCTGCATGAAAATTGTTCTATAAATTTGTGAAGAGACTGCAGACATAAAATAGGAGTTGAAGGTCTCTACAGTTGTTGCTCCAGTGTGTTTCAACTTTTAAGGGGTGCACACTTGTGAACAGGTTAGTTGTCTCATGGAGATGAACTTTGTTTGCAACCCTTCAAGCGTCAAGGGGCAAATTTTGTCTTAAAAAGAGCCTAGAAACTATGCTTAGCTAATCGCTATTTGCAGAAAGTAATAGAAAATTATTTTACAAAGCATCCTCAATCGATCAATCTTACGTGCAGCTGGACAACAAAGAAATTCCAAGGCCTGCAGTAATCCCACCCAATTCCAACACCTATTATCACAATTTTAGTTAAAAAATGACTTTTGGTAGACCACATCTTTACATTATGTAAACTTGTTTTTTCTTTATTTCCATGAGGAAGGGGTCTATCGGGTCTATATACACTGTTTTAGTTGAAAACTGAGCTATGGTACACTGAATCTTTCTTTGCTTCTTATGAAACCTTTTAGCTTAAGAATTTGGCCTTCACTATAGATGCATGATGCATCCCATCTGTATATTTTCTCAAAACAGTTTTTATTTGAAATTTAGGCCCCTACATTCAAAAAACTTAAAAATCATATTAACATCAATCAATGAGTATCAAAAGAAGGCACCTTCAGAACTCAGGACAACTTTCATATTAACATTGATGCCAAAAAAGTTTTAAACAAAATTGCGTATATGGTATTTTTTGAGCATTTTGGAGGAATAACAATGTCGAAAGATTACTTGTCTGTAATGATGAAAGTGCAACACCAACATTGTATGAAGGACAAGAACGAATATTGATGTTTAAATAAGGACTAATCATATTGAAAGTATACAACAAGAAATTCCAAAATAACCAAAAGAATATAGTACATGTTCCTTCAATTTTGATAAAAGGCTAATTAGATTTCTTGAAGAATCGATCATAAGCAATTTTGCAAGAATTAAGTATAAGAAAGAGTCAAAAAACAATCTACATCTTTTTAACTACAGTGTCATTGTTGTGGACAAATATAATGGCATTCATGTTGAGATAATTTATCAATAGATATTCTTCATCCAACACTTGATTGGGACTAGTGTAACAAAATATCTCCACAATATGGTCTTTTTGGTAGATGTTATGTACAACTTCTAGAGATGTAAATGGCCAGGTTCGGATTGGGCCCTCCCAAGCCTGGTGCCATTCCTAACTTGTGTGTGTAGCCAAATCCGGCTTGGGTCCGAATTAAATATTTCAAGCATGGCCCAAACCAGGCCCGGAAATTTGTATGAAGCCCAATACCAAACTAGACCCAAATTAAGCCCACACTTCTAGCACGATCTATGTGTAAATCTTCTTTTTTTTTTCGCTTGCTAACACAACAAAAGGGGAAATTAGCATTGATTATGATAGTTATTAAAAGGTATATATTGGGTAATGCTCATAGAGTCTAAGACATTGGTAGTTGTAATGCACATGTATGTAAAATTATATATATATATATATATATATATATATATATATATATATATATATATATATATATATATATATTGTTTATAGAAATAAAAAAACATAACAATTTGGGCTTCGATTCAAGCTTTGGGCAATGTTAGGGGTCTATTGAGGATCTGAGTACACCACAAAGCTTCAAACAAATCATCATTACGATCTCCTTGTGAACACATCAACCTCCATCACCACTTTCACCGAAAACCTGTAAAATTCCATCCAGTTGAACCTAAAACCATATCGAAACCTGTCACACCTTACCTGATTTCCACAAAACCAAATTCCCTTGAACCCTTCATCAACCCTACATCTTCATATACCAAAAGCCCAAATTTCTATGACCAAATTGAATCTCAATTAAGCCCAAACTCAAATTTGGGTTGCAAGGTCCAGATATAAGAAAAAACCTTGAAACCCTAGATTTGCTAACCCAATCGCCACCAATTTTTTTAGAATCCCTCGGTGTCTCATCTGAAGGAGGGTTAAGGCAACCCCCTATCGGTTAAGGCTAGATTTGATACCAGGTCTCTGGTAAACTAGTACAACCCCCAAGAGACTTTACCAACTAAGCTAGTCGGCACCCACAGGACCACACCACCAAATTTGGAACACAACTTCTCCACCATGGATATCCAATCCTATAAGGTTCATTTTGGTTGGATCATCGCAGCATGATCAAAACAAGCTTTTATCCCATCGAAGCTTGATCAAAGCAAGCTTGTTATATCATCGCAGCTTGATCAAAGCAACCTTGTTATTCCTAAAATCTGCACCTTGAACCCAACTTTAAATCTGGAATGTGCAGTCCAGATCTGAAGAACACTTTATAACTTTACATCCAACCATCTGATTGCCACCAAAATGTAACCCTAATTGCCTAACCATAGACCTACCCCACTTCCAAGTTTCATCCACAAAGGTCTTGGTTGTTTAGTTAGGTTCTTTAGATAAAAGTGATATTTTTGTTATTGTTATTAAAATTCCTTTAGGAACATTAGAGTGGATTTTAATTTAATCTCAAGGAAATTGAGTTCTGTACCTTTTCAACGGCATTAATGGATACGCACATGTTTACCCCAAAATCAAGATATCTGAATTTTAAGAGGACCGAGAGGCACACAGCACATAAATGCACTTTTCTAGGTAGGTGTGTAACTCTACCTGTTTCAAAGCCAAGTTCAAGGCACACTTGTTTTAGTTTATCTATTTCAACGACATACATTGTTAGGATCCCTAAAAACTAGGTGTAACGACAAGAATGAGACAAATAATATGGAATCAATCAGTATCTATTTAATAACATATTTTGTATTCCCCATGGGTGGATCCTAGATCATAGTGACAAGCAAGGCTTAGATCATACCGGTCAGTATGTAGCAGATTTAGCTGCCATAGTTTCATAAATTGGCATATTTTACAAATAATTTGCAAGTTTTATGAAAGATTAGTGAATTATACAAGTACCTCATGGATTAACAAATAATTTGCCATTTGATCGGTTTGGACTTATGTTCATAAGTTATTCATGATTTATTCAAGAAAACTGCATATGTCAAATCAACATCCTAGATCACTTAACAATGTTGTAACCATTCTTTTCTGAAAAGAGACCTTTTCTAAGAAATCCATTGCCCTCGTCAGTATCAAGAAGCATCGGAAGAGTTTGTTTAGTTGTTATACGTCCATAAAGGGAAGGAATCGTGAAACATACAAACTTTTACGCGGCATTCTTAACTGTATTACTTTATCGTTTTGCATGGTGAATTTTGTTTTCTTTGGTTTTTGGTATATCTTTGGGCTTGAAGACTCAACCTTCCATCGTGGATTAAGCTTCCCTTACCTTTGATTCGTTGTTTAACGTCTGGATTGATCACAAGATTCACAACAGGATCTTAATATTTTCAAATCTGATCATAAGATCCAAACCTTGTAAAAAAACCCTAATCGTGGAGTCCACAAGATCCAAGCTTTCATGCAGATGTAGAAGATCAAGCTCGGAAAAAAAAAATCAAATCGAAAATCTGATTCGCGGGATGACATCACAATCGAAAATTCGAATGAGAGAGCACAGATCTGCAAGCAATACCTGTGAGGAAATCCTGATATACGAGCATGGTTCCTGCCAGAAACAGAGATGCAAACCCTAACCCTAAGCGCAAGAGAGAGGAAGAAGAGATCAGGCGAGAGAGACGACGGCAGGGGCGGCGACAAGGCGTATTTATAGACGAGAGTCTGGGTGTCCTTTTCGTTGCAGGATTCCCCTCTACTCCCGCCGGCTGGTATTTAAAGAAAAATATTTTTTTTATTCCGTAAGCTGAAATCTCTCACGAACCGTCGGATTGATAGGGATATGCCGGAATATATCTTATGGACGGTTGTCAGACCGAAATTACTGTTCTATATCTCCTCAAAAAAGAATTACGATTCTGTATTTTTCGGTGCGGTCGGGTATTTCGTGTTTGGTACTCGAAACTTGATGGGAAATTTTGGGGGGAGTTCGGTAGGGGTGGCAATGGGTCGTGTCGGGTCAGGTTCGTGTCGTGTCGTGTCTAGTTTCGGGTCGTGTCTAAAACCTCTAGACCCGAACCCGACCCGTTTAACTAATCGTGTCTAGATCCTAGACCCTACCTGATCCATTTATAAATGGGTAGACCCGATAAGACCCGTTAGAGCCGTTTACCACACGGGTTTATTCAGTTGACCCGATCCGACTCGACCAGACCTAACCCGATAGACCCGCTGATACCATTTATTACAGTATCGGATTGCGGGTAGACCCGACACGACCCGTTGAATATTAAACGGGTCTTCCCGGGTCTACCGTGTCCATACCCTAAATCCGGACCCGACCCGTTTATTAAACGGGTCTATCGTGTCGACCCGTTTACGACCCGAACTTGTTTAGCCCTGACCCAGACCCTCTAACTTCGTGTCAGGTCTGTCGTATCAGGTCCGAAATTGCCAGCCCTAGAATTAGGGGAGGCAGTCGTGCGGTTTAAGCAATAAAATTGCATCGCACTATTGTTTAATGCAATTCTGGTGTCACCTGGAGCAATTTTGTTACGACTTCGATGTTTGAAGGAAGAAATTGTGTGATTTTGGTTGTCTTCTTGAAACCGCGGTGCATCACAAAATAATGTATGTTAGATATGTGGGGGCAGGGGCGGAGTCAGGATTTTCTTGTAGGGGGGGGGGGGGGGGCAATGTATGATTGCTAAACTAGAGTTTTTAAGCCTAAGTGATGGTTGACTGATACTGTTAAAAACTAGTGTACGCTCGTCCATATCGGCATTGTAGCGAGCTGCCTTCGGCGACAACACATTGTCGGCACTGCAGCGGGACGCCTTCGGTGGCAACACACCTGAGCGCCTTCGGCAACAAAACACTTTCGACGACAACACCGACATTCATAGAGACACCCATTTCCTCTCCCGTCTCGATTGGCACGAAGCGAGCGCCTTCAATGCGACCAACTCCCCCTCCCCCTATAATCGATCAATCACAATTGTCTCTATTCGAACAGATTCCTCGAGATCGACCCGATGGTTGAGGCGGCCAAAATTTTAGCATGCGGGTTTATAGTCGTTGATGGGAACAATGATCACGGGATGAACGGGCAGGATTAGTGAAGTTTAAATGGGCTGAGATTTTAGAGGTTTAGTGTAGTTTAAATGGGTCGAGATTTGAAACCAAAAGGAGGGAGTTGGTTGATGGGGAAATAGTGATCATGCGTTGATTTTTGAATGAATGGTTAGATCTATTCGGTTTATTTTTGTCTAGTCAGCACAAAACCGACGTGCCATGTTATATAGAATCGAACGAATTCCTCGAGATTGACCCGATGGTTTGGGGCGGCTGATCGAAAATTCAACATGCGGGTTTATAACTGTTGATGCGAACAACGATCACAGGATGAACAGTCAGGTTTAGTGAAGTTTAAATAGGCTAAGATTTTAGGGGTTTAGTGCAGTTTAAATGGGTTGGGATTTGAAACCAAGGGGAGGGAGTTGGTTGAAGGGGAAATAGTGATCGTGCATTGATTTTTGAACGAATGGTTAGATCTATTCGATTCATTTTTGTATAGTCAGTCCTAGTTACCTTCCGTTTTGTCTAGTTAGCACAAAACCGACGTGCCATGTTATATAGATAGGGTTTTTGGTCTACCAAAGAAAAACGTATGTGCTTCAAAACTTATCTAACAGAAAGAACTATATATTACATTGAAACACTTCGCATCCATAGCATCAATTTTTGATCTCGACGAACACAGATGGTGAGTGATTGGCATCGAAGCACAATGCTCCGATGACTCTGGTGCTTTCTTCAATGGTCAACCCTCCTCCATATCCCTCTAGTATCATCTCCGATCTCGACGACAACTTCTCTGACTCCAGCGCTTCCATAAATATGAGTCGAAGGAGTCATAATCGGGGTTGGAGATTATGCCTGCACCCACCAAAATCGGATTGGGGTTGGCCATTGATGAAATCACCGGAGCCCAAGGATTCATCGTTGATGTTCCCGAAGGGGGAGTGACGACACAAATCACTCACCATTTGTGCATATCAAGGCAAGTGGTGCGTCATTCATGATACGATTGTACCTAGTTTCCCTAATTAACGGTAATTGAGTGAACCCAAACCGAGAGGACTCAAGTTGGGCTACTGCTCTTTTCCATCTATTGGGGACCACATAGTAAACTGTTAGAATTGGTGAGGTCTACAGCTCGTAAGAATCTATAGTTTAGCTATGTATGGTTGATAGTATAAGATTGCATCTTGGTACGTACCTTAGTACGTGGTCTGATTACAGAACAGAGAGCCATGGCTACATGGTAATCCTCTTGAGTGGGAGACTCAAGGGACTGGTCCCATGTAACCTAAATATGTTCGCAGCTCTGATTAGGGTTGGTCGCCCTATCAGGATAAGCTGTTGGGATGACAGAGCATGAGTGTCTCCTCCACGGTCATTACCAAGCACAGTGTATGTGGCCGAATGGAACCAACACGGTGCACAGATCGGTGAGCAGACACCGGTGCACTAAACCGTGTTTCTGCTTAGGGTAAAATGGTTCTAAACCCTGAGGAACCATGTCTGGTGGACTAACCAGTTGTGTGGTGCTTTGGCGCACCAATGTGTGAGGATCCGGATGCAGTGATCCAAAACCACGGTGTACTGGGTTACCCGGCTGGCGTTGCATCAGCATGTCACTCCTGCAGGCTATCCACACCCCTAACGGGAGGTGCGTTCCATGGTCTGACCTACGTCGTATTAAACCCTGGCCAGGTGGTCATCAGTTGGACTGGTGACGGATCTGGTTGCTTGGAAGAGTAATCGGAGGTACGATGTATGTAGTCAACCTAGAAGGAACCGAGTCATATGAGCACTCGAGTCTGACGGTATTCTCCACCGCTCGAGTTGCATCATGGCACCAGATGGAGGGACAGCGGGTTTACCATACTAAGCGGAGAGCAGGGGTATGAGGAAGAACATAGTAAGTCCGAGGGAATTGGAGTGTAGCCTGTGTCGCACTCTGGGTGGCCACGCAGGTTAACTCGGACTCAGAGGATCGATGGTACACTCGGGTAGTGTGTCGATCGAGTCTAAGTTGGAAGCCATGAACCCTGGTCCCTGAAGGTTCCACCTTATCGACATTATGTACAGTTCTTATACCATCTTCTCGGAACACAGAATGTAGTTAGAGGAAGCGAGAAGTCCAAGCCTACGCTCCGTGAGTGCTTCGCACTAGTGCACGGTAGATGCGTAGCTACGTGTGTGCACTAAGGGGAAACTCTAGGTTAGTGCAGAGACGCATATAGCAATTCCTTGTCATAAGTGGACTTTGCCATATGGGTGCGATGCACCGGGACATGTTGCGAGTTGACTAGCTGACTTCACTAGGGGTACCCTACGGGAACCTCAGAGAATAGTGAAATCACTGGTGCACTTCACTTATGTGTGCCTTACAAAGTCTCGTACACGAGGAACGACCAACTAGTGACATAAGGGCGTTTTGGTCATACCATGCGTCACTATGTACTAAGGGGGGCCGGCCCTAAGTGTTGAGAGACTGGTCAAGGCCGGCCCTATTGGTTTCAGGAGGTTGTTGCCTCCGATAAAAAGGCCGGTCATGAGGCGCAGAAAACGGGCTGGTTTTGACCGTTTTCAAAAACAAGGAAAAGATAGAGATAAAAGAAGAGATATATAGGGAGAGGTTTGAATCAGTCAATCCTATCCGCACTAGGCTTATCCATAAGGCTAAGGCCGGACCTATATAAGGGATAGGGGAGAGGGGGGGCCGGCCATGTATGATGCAAGCTATAGGGGGCCAGCCCAACCATGGGGAAACCCTAGTCGCCCCCTCTCCTCTTCTCTCTTCTCTTCTCTTGTCTCTCTCTTCCTCGCTTGCGCCATTAGATGGCGACTCATCTTCCTCGCGTGGTATTTCGTAGAAGGAGAAGGCTCATCGAATGTAGGCACTCATAGATCCATCGACGAGGTGCCATGCATCGTATGAGATCGGGTGAACTAGAAGGCATCTCCCGCAACCTTTTGCTGTCCAGAATCTGCACAGAAAAACAGCATTGTTTCTGTGATTCCGGGAGCTACAGAAGTCCAAATGAGGTGAATCTTGTTGTAAAAGTTGCGTCTCGAAGTTGGCTACCTGCAGTCCAAATTTCAGCCCAATTGGAGTTTGGAGCAGAAAGTTATGGTCGTTGCACCGAAGCTATATCGAGCAGATCCGAGCCCGTCTCCATCGACAAAGAAGAAACTTGTTGCGGTGAAAGAATCCGCACGCAGGTATGATCTCTAACATGTAGATCTAGCATAGATAGAACATGCATACATGCTAGATTGTTCTTTCGCGTTAGATCGTTGTTAGGGGTTCGCGTAGTTGCCATGCTAGATTTATACACGCATATGTAGATCGTTTCGATGAAAATTTTGATATGTAACGCACACCGCTCACGGTCTTTGGACCTTCACTTTGCTTCCGCTGCGGGCCTCTGCCATGGATTCACATCCAATAATTGGTATCAGAGCATGGTAGTGGTGTGCGTTTCATGTTTTTTTCATGAAACCGTCATGTGCGCGCATGAATAGTATGTGCCGCCATCGGGGTTCTACGAGTAGATCATGCATAGTATATTTTGTGTGTTCTATGAATTGTTCTTGCAGGACGCCGCTTCTAAATTAATCTGGATATGTGAATGCTTGCTACCGGGGGTCGGACCCCGTATTAGCGAATATTATCTGGATGTTTTTTCTTATGTGTGTGAATAGGTTTTAGAGCCTTAGTCGGGCAAGTGGTGGAAGTTGACCACCCTTGATTCCCAAGATTTTTTATTAGGTTTGTTTTTTCTTTTCGTTCTAGGAAATTGTGTACGAGCGAACACTTGCTCGAAGCGTACTACAGCTTTTTCGATTACAGATTGAAAAGGAGGACCTACCGTGGAGATCCACCACTGGGAGGACGAGCGGAACCATGGAGGATGATGGTGATCCGGCAAAGCGTACACGATGATGACAAAGGGCAGAAAGCGTCAGGAGATCATATACAGAGGCTTACACCGGATCGAGGAGCCTTGCGAAGGAGACAGAGAGCCTGCGCTGTGCCAGTCAGGTTCATGGGTCGGACCCTGAACTTGATTCAGTTGTGTGCTTGTTTCTTTCAGTAGTTCTTTATATTTCTGTAGAAAACCCCGATGTGATAATTTGATTATCTGTGTTAGAGGGATGCCCTTTCCCCTCGGGTCCTAGCGACCTTATTAGGATAGGATTCCACTAGTGACGCCTATTATTTAATTGACCCTTGATGATAGCATGAATTTTTCACATTTGGTTATGCCACCATTAGGTCAACACCCGATTAGTCGGGTGTGCCTATTTGGCCAGCATCGAAACCTAGAATGAGTTGGAATTCTACTATGACATCATTCGTCAAATTTATAAGCGAGACGCCATGGTAGTGGAAGTCCTTTCCAGTCAGTCTGACCTTAGACTAGGCTCCAGAGTATTAGCGTGATAGCTAGGTTTGCAAAGCATCGTTGTTCTTGGGATATGTAATGTGACCCTTGAGTGGAGAAATCCACTTGAGGCAGGGACTATGATATTCCGAGATCAATTAATGCTTCGCGAAAGGCTTGAAACACTAGTGGGAGCACGATATGACCAGGGTCTAGTGTATAGGTTGTCGTGACCTTAGTGTACACTCATACTTGCATTAAATAACCCTCAATTTAATAAGGGATACAAGAGAGGATTTTTTGAGATCCCCTGGCCTCCACGGCCAATCACTTCGTGCTCGGGTGGGAGGGCATAACTCAACAACCCCCTCGAGTGAGAGCTGTATTTTTCCATGCCAAGCTACTTAGTGATCTCCCTCAGGATATGGCGATTACGGCACCAAGGGTTCAGACTTTTACTCACCCTCGTGGGGGCTGTTAGAACTTCCGTTCCGTAATTGCCTAGGCTCGTGGTTAAGCATCCGAAGTATACATGAGGTATTCGTTGCGAAGACAATGATGATCATATGGTACTGACCAAAAGATAACCATGGTTCATCGATCAAAGCCCTTAGTTGACAGATTTGGATAGGGTCAAGGGAAAGACCCGTGTAAGCGGATGACTTACACACTGCCCCCTCGGACAGGGCAGCTTATTCCGAGATCTTACATACATGGTTAAATTAATTCATAGAGGTGTCTTCGCTGTGAGGGTAGCGCTGACATTTGGATATAATTAGCTTATTTTAAAAATCCATAAAATAAGTTTTTCCTGTATTCATTTTTATTCAACCATATAGTTCCCCTATCCGCTATTCCATAAGAGAACCACTTATAGAGTCTCTAACTACGTAGAGCGGAAGCGTTTTTTTTAGCTTATGCATAGGGTAGTAAACGTACATTGACATGTAATCTAAATATCCCTGTACTAGACCTAATGGGTCCAGATATCACTAGGGCACTAACTAGGACATATGACGACTAGCGAGAGTCTAAGGAGATGTGCAAGTGCTATGTTATAGTAGACTTGCAGATAACTCTTTAGAAGCGAGTCAGTGATATATCGGGTCTTCTCTAATAAAGTTTTATTTGCATAAGATGTCTAGAAGGCGAAGTCAGTCGACTCATCGCCTTTCCACCAAGATACTTGTCGGTACCGAGATGTCAGTGGGTATGCTTGTTCGGGAACACATCTTTGAGTTCCAGATCGAACTAGATTCCAAAGACATGGTGCCAGATGATGAGGTGGTGGAAGACGTCTGTCTTGCTTCCTTGTCTGGAATCTTCGAAGGCGTTATCAGAGACTTTAGCTTTAACAAGTTGAGAGATGATAAACGCAAAACTTCTAAGGAGATTTCCAAGAGACAAAGGATGGGATCAAGATTAAAGGCAATGCCTTTAGTGCTTAACCTAGTTCTTCTTTAGAAGAACCTAAGGGAATAACTTATCAGAGATTGAGAACAATTCTAGTGCAGAAACTAGTGTGGACTCCTAAGTATGGTAACGCTAAGGATGGAAGTGTTTCTGCTTTAGCGAGTGTAGGGGGTATTTGAAGATAGTGTATGGCCTCAGGATGTCAGGAGTTGAGTCGCTATCTAGTAGCAGTTCTTATGCTTCTTGGAATGTAGACTTCGGGTCTACAGAGATTCAAGAAAAGCAGAAGGCTACTTTATAGTGAAATAATCCTAACATAGGTACTGATGCCATAAGCCGCTGCGAAAGCTGTTAGATATGATTGTCTTAATTTTTCCGAAACACGGATTTTGATCTTTAAAGATTCAGTTATGTTTCCTCATTAGTAAATGAAGTTTTTTAGTTTTAGACAGCACCGTAGGTGTGTATCTTAAACTGAAAAAGATAGCTTCATTACTAGAGGAATAGATCAGAATAATCTCTTTGTATTTAATCTTAATTCGGAAATAGATTTCATGACAGCTGTAGCATCTAATTTAAATTCATCTAAATCCTTCAGAGACGTTATCCCATTTGTGACCCCTCTGATTTAGATATTCTATCTCAGATAAATTCAGAGATAATAGAAGGCTGAGTTTCTGTTCACAGATTCATCAGAGATCCTTCTAACCTATGAGTATAATCTGGAAGGTAGAATAACTAAAAGGGCCATGAAGGTATGGGAGTTAGTTAATTTTGACGTCTGTGGTTCCAAGTACGTCCAGACGATAGGAGTCTCTTCGATTTAATCGAAGGAACGAGAATCTATCGGACGAGTTCTATAGGATCCTGAGGGAGCATGGGATTATCTCCCAGTTAAATGCTCCAAGGATGACACGTCAGAATAAAGTCTCCGAGAGAAGGAATCAGACTCTGTTTGACATAGTCCGTAGTATGATGAATATTGCCAAGTGTACTACCCACCTTTTTGGTTGGGTTATACCTTAAAACAGTAGCTTATATCTGAAACTATCTCTCATCTGGATCAATGCCTTAGACCTATAGAGAGCTATGGTCTAAGCGAAAGCTGACACTATAGAGTCTCGAGATATAGGGTTGTCCTACACTTGTACAAAAGGACAAGACGGATGAGATAGAGATGTAGTTCCAGGTATATCTGTTTGTAGGTTACCCTTAGGAGGCATAAGGTGGACTATTCTATGATCTTGAGGTTTGGAAGGTAATCGTTTCTACGAACACCATCTACCTAGACCAAGATTATATTATAGACCATAAGTTTATCAGTAAGGTAGTTCTGGGTGAACTACTGGGTACTGGTAGAGAGTGTGCATCTGAAAACGTAGTGGGAGTAGATGATACAAGAAACTAGTATACTAGGTACTGTAGAAACGATTCACTTTTGTACCACCACCACCTCGTCATTGTGGGACCATCAGAGCTCCTGAAAGATACTATGGAGAAACTTCGATAGTTAATCCAAAGTTTCAGGAGGATGATCCCTAGAGCTATGAAGAAGTAGTGGGAGCTTCCTTTGTACCACCACATCGTCGTTGTGGGACCATCAGAGCTCCTGAAAGATACTATGAAGAAACTTTGATAGTTAATCCAGAGTTTCAGGAGGATGATCCCTAGAGGTACGAAGAAGTAGTGGGAGCTTCCTTTGTACCACCACCACCTCGTCGTTGTGGGACCATCAGAGCTCCTGAAAGATACTATGGAGAAACTTCGATAGTTAATCCAGAGTTTCAGGAGGATGATCCCTAGAGCTACGAAGAAGTAGTGGGAGCTTCTGACAGCTCTGACTGACAAAAGACCATGGAGGCAAATTTGCATCAATGTCCCTTAGAACAGTCTTGACACTTATAGCACTATCACCCTTCGGGGTGTAGGAGGTGTATAAGAAGAGCACCCGGTTAAGACTTAAGTAGCTAGATTAGTTACCAAAGGAGAAGGGATTGACTATGTCAAAACCATCTCATTGGTAGCTATGCCTAAGTCTATTTCGGATCCTCTTAAATCCATCACAGTCCATTATAGTTGGAAGATCTGGTTGATGGATGTCAAGACAGTTATTCCCTAATAGGAATTTGGAAAGGACATATGGATGATGTAGCCCCAAGCTTTGTGTCAGTAGGTTAGGAAGATATGGAATGCAAGTTGCAACGGTCCATTTATGGACTGATGCAAGCATCCAGGTTGGAATATCTATTTTGATCAAGGGAATCCGCTCACACAGATTTGATCAGAATGAGGATAAACTAAGTTGGTACAAGAAAGGTGAAATAGCTACAAGGGTGTATTTAGTACTTTACATTAACGATATTCTATTGATTGAAAATGATGTAAGAATATTATTTACGGTAAAGGTTTGTAGTCATCACAATTCGATGTGAAAGACCATAGTGAGTCGAGTTATGCTCTAGGAATCAAGGTAACTCGAGATAACCAGAGCAAGGTTCTTTTGCTGTCACAGGCTACGCATGAAAATAAGATTCTAGCCAGATTCATTTTACGAGGCTAGATATCTATTGCGCAGTAGGATTCATGGGTCGGTTTCAGTAGAACCCGGGTCCAAATCACTGGGCTAAAGTGAAGGGTATACTCAGAAATCCTCATTAAGTGAGGATTGTGAGTTAGCTAGCACTTCACAGGTCCTGATATTGATTGGATGCACAGGGTCTGACTTTGGTGTCAGATGTGCATTCCAGAGAATCGATTTCAGGAATTGTTTTTATTTTTGGATTAGAAGCGGTAGTTGGTAGAGTGTGAAGCAAGAGTGTATCACAGACTCTACCACAGAGGCTTAGCATGTTGTTGCGTGCAAGGTAGTATATCAGGTGGTATAGCTTAGAAAGTTCTTAGAGAACTTGGGACGCGTACCAGAGGCTCAGTTATATGTTGTTGTAACAGAAGAACGGTAAGCAAGGTCCAAGGAGACTAGGCACCACCGTGAGGGGAAACCCATCAAGTACAAACTCCACTTGATATGACAGTTATAGGAGGAAATGCAAGTAGCGGTACTGAGGTGGAATCTACAGACAATGTTGCCAATTTCTTTAGAAAATTCCTGCAAAGGCTTTTGGGCAGCATGTAGAAGCTACAGAGCTCAACACCGTTATTCCTCGTTAGACCTAGTGGGAGATTGTTAGAATTGGTGAGGTCTACAGCTCGTAAAAACCTATAGTTTAGCTATGTATGGTTGATAGTATAAGATTGCATATTGGTACGTACCTTAGTACGTGTTCTGATTACAGAACAGAGAGCCATGGCTACATGGTAATCCTCTTGAGTGGGAGACTCAAGGGACTGGTCCCATGTAACCTAAATACGGTCGCAGCTCTGATTAGGGTTAGTCGCCCTATTAGGATAAGCTGTTGGGATGATAGAGCGTGGGTGTCTCCTCTACGGTCATTACCAGGCACAGTGTATGTGGCCGAACGGAACCAACACGGTGCACAGATCGGTGAGCAGACACCGGTGCACTAAACCGTGTTTCTGCTTAGGGTAAAACGGTCATAAACCCTGAGGAACCATGTCTGGTGGACTAACCAGTTGTGTGGTGCTTTGGCGCACCAATGTGTGAGGATCTGGATGCAGTGATCCAAAACCACGGTATACTGGGTTATCCGGCTGGCGTTGCATCAGCATGTCACTCCTGAGGCTATCCACACCCCTAACAGGACGTGCGTTCCTTGGTCTGACCTACGTCATATTAAACCCTGGCCAGGTGGTCATCAGTTGGACTGGTGACGAAACCGGTTGCTCGAAAGAGTAATCGGAGGTACGATGTATGTGGTCAACCTGGAAGGAACCGAGTCATATGAGCACTCAAGTTTGACGGTATTCTCCACCGCTCGAGTTGCATCATGGCACCAGATGGAGGGACAGCGGGTTTACCATACTAAGCGGAGAGCAGGGGTATGAGGGAGAACATAGTAAGTCCGGGGGAGTGTAGCCTGCGTCGCACTCTGGGTGGCCACGCAGGTTAACTCGGACTCAGAGGATCGATGGTACACTCGGGTAGTGTGTCGATCGAGTCTAAGTTGGAAGCCATGAACCCTGGTCCCTGAAGGTTCCACCTTATCGACATTATGTACGGTTCTTATACCATCTTCTCGGAACACAGAATGTAGTTAGAGGAAGCAAGAAGTCCAAGCCTACGCTTCGTGAGTGCTTCGCACTAGTGCACGGTAAATGCGTAGCTACGTGTGTGCACTAAGGGGAAACTCTAGGTTAGTGCAGAGACGCATGTAACAATTCCTTATCATAAGTGGACTTTGCCACATGGGTGCGATGCACCGGGACATGTTGCGAGTTGACTAGTTGACTTCACTAGGGGCACCCTACGGGAACCTCAGAGAATAGTGAAATCACTGGTGCACTTCACTTATGTGTGCCTTGCAAAGTCTCGTACACGAGGAACGACCAACTAGTGACATAAGGGCGTTTTGGTCATACCATGCGTCACTATGTACTAAGGGGGGCCGGCCCTAAGTGTTGAGAGACTGGTCAAGGCCGGCCCTATTGGTTTCAGGAGGTTGTTGCCTCCGATGAAAGGGCCGGTCATGAGGTGCAAAAAACGGGCTGGTTTTGACCGTTTTCAAAAACAAGGAAAAGATAGAGATAAAAGTAGAGATATATAGGGAGAGGTTTGAATCAGTCAATACTATCCGTACTAGGCTTATCCATAAGCCTAGGGCCGACCCTATATAAGGGATAGGGGAGAGGGGGGGCCGGCCATGCATGATGCAAGCCATAGGGGGCCGGCCCAAGCATAGGGAAACCCTAGTCCCCCCTCTCCTCTTCTATCTTCTCCTATCTCGTCTCTCTCTTCCTCGCTTGCGCCATTAGATGGCGACTCTGTCTTTCTCGTGTGGTGTTTTGTAGAAGGAGAAGGCTCGTCGAATGGAGGCACTCAGAGATCCATCGACGAGGTACCGTGCATCGTGTGAGATCGGGTGAACTAGAAGGCATCTCCCGTAATCTTTTGCTGTCTAGAATCTATACAGAAAATCAGCGTTGTTTCTATGATTTCGGGAGCTATAGAAGTCCAAATGAGGTGAATCTTGTTGCAAAAGTTGCGCCTCAAAGTTGGCTACTTGCAGTCCAAATTTCAGCCCAATCGGAGTTCGGAGCAGAAAGTTATGGTCATTTCACCGAAGCTATATCGAGCAGATCCGAGCCTGTCTCCATCGACAAAGAAGAAACTTGTCGCGATGAAAGAATCCGCATGCAGGTATGATCTCTAACATATAGATCTAGCATAGATAGAACATGCATACATGCTAAATTGTTCTTTCGCGTTAGATCGTCGTTAGGGGTTCGCATAATTGCCATGCTAGATTCATACACGCATATGTAGATCGTTTCGATGAAAATTTTGATATGTAACGCACACCGTTCACGGTCTTCGGACCTTCACTTTGCTTCCGCTGCGGGCCTCTGCCATGGATTCACATCCAACACAAATAAGGCAGTGCAGCTGTCCATGGAAAGCTATTACTCTGAATACGTGATTGCATTCAGCACACCACACCTAATGGCAGTGATGTCATTTATGCCCCATGGTGGACTATTTGCAAGAAAATGGAGAAACATACAAGGAGTCCCGGAAGTAAATGAAGGCTCATAGAGAGAGATTCTAAGCCAGGAGGGGGTGGCATGCAATTTTTTTCCTATGTATTGTGTCAATTATATCCTCGGTTTTGCATTTATGTAAGTGGCTGTGATCCTAAGGGTGCAGCTATACCTTCGCCTCGTAGTGTAACCAACATATGTCAGCCAATACAGTATCCCACTCAAGGAATTTTCAAGGCTAGGGGGGGAGACTGCCCCCTCTCACCCTCACGTGGCTCCGCCCATGTGTGTGTGTGAAAGGGTGGGGTTTCTTTTTGTAGACTTACGTGTGTTCAATCGCTGCGATCTATCCTCCGATAATCTCGGGATGGTTATGGCGGATCCCCTCCGATCGAACGCCATTCAAACCTTTCCTTATATGCTCTCGTGGATTGTGGGCGTTATACCTTATCATGGGTAACCCACGATCCTAACGGGCAAGATATCCTCAGGATCATCTAGTCTGGTGAGACTCCCGGCAGTTACAGCACCTTCCGATCTTTCCTCGCCTAATGACTGTTCTTTCGCGTTGATCAGGTCGGACTACTCGTGCACTTGGGTAGTCGGGTCAGGTGTACAACCTGCCCAACTTCGTTCCCGACCTGGTTCCCGTCAGAGAGCTCGGGCTCCTCCGGTCTTCTTCCTAGGCCCAGTCTCTAGCTGGCAGTGCAGCCCGTGGATCGGGTCTGGTCGACCTGGACTCGGTCCGCCCTTGACTGGCACTTTTGGCTCTCCGCATTGGACCAAGCCGAGCGGTCCAGTTGTACACGTGTCAGCATCCGGTGAGTATGGCAGAAAACCCCTTCTACAAGACCCAGTAACCCTTAGGGGTCGTTTGGTTGGCGGAATGCAACCTTGGAATCCTATTTCGATTTCCTTGCATCCTATTACAGGGGATTAGCATATGATTCCGGTGTATGGTTTGTGCAAGGAAAAGACCAGGAAGTGGGATGGAATCATTTTCCATTCCCAAAATTTGTTTGGTTCAACATGGAAATGATGGAAGGGTATCCTGGGTTATGGTGATTCCATCCTTCCATTTTCATTCCCATTCGTAGGTGATCGATGCCCTAGATTGTTGCTAAAGTATGTGACCGAAGCCCTAAATCCTTCACAACAGTCACATCAGGTGGGCGGAGCAGTGTATCGTGGTAGGAGTAGATGATCGATCGGATCCCTAGAGCAATACAGGAAGCCGGAGTCGCAAGAGAACAAAGAAGAGAGATCACATGATAGACATATCACAACGGGTGATAAACGAAGCCCTAGCTTTGGGCATTTTCATCACAAAAATACCTGCCATGTAGGATGCCGGGGAATTGGGTTAGATCCCCCCACCCCACCCCTCTCTCTCTCCCAACTTTTGGATGAATCTCATTCCCCCTTAACATTGACAAAGAATAAGATTCCCACTGGCATCCAATTCCCCCCTCAAATATGTGAACCAAACATCGGAATCTTCGGTATCCTTTTTTTCGATTCCGGGGGAAATGCCTCAAATTTGTGAACGAAAAGACCCCTTAGTTTAAAGAAACTTAAGAAAGCTATGTTTAAAGATAAGAAGAAATCCACACCACCCCGCCTAAACGGTGTGGTGTCAGTTTTTCCAATAACCATGTGGTGCGGTGTTGATTCTTAATTTGTACTTAGCACGTACGCATCGTTGCCATGAGATGCCTACGCATCGTCGCTAGTAGTCGGGGTCTTTTATTTTTTTCAACCAAACTTGTGTACCTGCTCGAATTGGGATTGAACTCGAATTTGGATTGGAATAGTTGTCTTTCTCTCCAACCATTTTTTAAAAATAAAATGATGTTTTTCAAACAAATGGGTATTTCGAACAGTCTAATATTGTTCCGGTGGTATCTTTTGAATCTTTAAAAAACATGCTTTATTTTTTGCTACATTATTTTTTGAATATTTTTTTGTATACCCGAAGTCTATTATTCTATGTACAACAATGTTCTCCCTGTGTTGAGTTCGCATGGAGGATTTATAAGCAGTGCACACTTTAATCCTTTTGTCCGTTGTATCTTGGGAACTGATTGCTTGTAAGTCTGGTGCATATAGCGTGGCAATATCTGTTATAAAGTTAGTGATAATATGCCACGGACCGTTTCCTTTGAGTCATCATCTTCTTCTTCATTCTTCATATTTAAATTTTTGAGTCCAAATTTCAAAACCACTTAGGCAAAGGACTATATTTTATCCAATGCCTAACAATGGGTATTATTTAGATCCTGTGGTTAGAGAGGAACAACATGATCTTTAACTCCAAGGAATCCTTTGTTGATGGTTTTGTTGGGAGAGTTCTATTTATTAGATTTTTCCTTTTCTTGAGGCTTTTTTCTCTTAGGCTAGAGACTTTTGTAATCCGGTTGTTTCTTGATTTCTAATAGGAAAATTATTTGTGTCTCATCTTCTATAGGCCCCAACGCAGGGCCCTTGATGTGACATTAATCGTCAAAGGTCCATATTACCCATTTATCAAGCCTAGTTCAGTTATCTAATGCTTTTTAAAAATAAAATAAATGAATTGTCTGAAGTTTTTGGTAATATGTGTTTTTCATCTTAAAAAATGTATCTTTCATTGGACGCATCCATATTTTAAAAAATTAATATTTTTGAAGTCCACACATCGAGCTCTGCAAAACTAGACTCATGTCGACTATTAAATTTTGAGAAAAAAATCGGATACAAGACTGACATTTAATTAAGTGACATTTATCGAGTTATGTGCCATTGAGTGACATTTATAAATAGACTTGTCAATGGATCGGATTTGGATCGGATTATGCTATATCTAAATCCGATTCGTTACGTAAATGGGTTATCGGGTTTGGATCGTTATCGGGTCATCGGATAAAAAAACCCAATCCATATCCGTTTAAGTATGGATCAAATTGGATCGGATTCGGATCAGAATCCAGATCATGGATAGAAGTACATCAAATTGTTATGATATCATTTAGTATCAAATCCACAGAAGAATAATCGATTGTGAACTTGGGACTCCGAAGGGCTAGGATAAAATACGAGTCTCGATTGGAGGACCATGAGAATCTTGTTTATATTAACCTTTAGGGCCCAAGATTTAAGGGTCGAAATTTATGGACATGCTACTTTGCCATAAAGTTAGACACACATCATCCAAATCATTAGATAGAGGTTTTAGAATTATTGATTTTTTTTTTATGGGGATGATCATCTTCTCTTCGATGGCACATCAATAAAAAACCAGCACATTCTAAACCCGTTAAGTCCATCAAAATGTAAAAAGCTTTATCGATCGTCCATTTTAACTATTAAATTGAAGAGAACATTTGAACAATCTATCGGTTTTAAAATGTATTGAATTTTGCAGATGTGCAATCTAAGGTAAGGTGATCACCCTCACAAAAAATCAACAAGATTCTTAAACCTCCATATAACAATTTGGAGACGCGTGTCTAAATTTGTGGCAAAATAGCATGTCCCTGGATCCCGACCCATAATCTAAAGCAATCTAATCCAACAATGTATAAAATATTTTATATATGTGTGTGTGTGTGTGTGTGTGTGTGTGTTATAGTTTGTTGGATCTAATTCTTAACGGATTGGGTGGCCAAAATCCATAGTCAATTTGTTAAGTAAACGATTATCGGATTCGGATTGTTATCAGACTATTGGATTAAAAAAGCATATTCATAGCTGACTTAATGGATCCGATTCGGTTCAAGATTCGGTCCATTAACATTTATATTTATAAATAACACAAATATGTCACTTTTCAAAACCAAACCGTCACGTTAACTAACTATCTATATAACAAGGAACGACGGTCTACATGCTAAGTAGACAAAACGGAACAAAAAGCTGACTAGACAAAAAAAAAAAAAAAACCGCTAACTAGACTCTCTCTCTTCCCACAATCTCTCTCTCTCTCTCTCTCTTCCTATCTCTCTCACTCCCCGATTCTCGCTCTTTCCCCGCCTGGTTATCTCTCTCTCTCTCTTCCCCCCATCTCAATAGAGAGAGAAAGAGATATGGAAAGAGAAAGAGGGAATTGGAGGGGGTCTCTAGTAAGGGCTGATGCGATCGCCACCTTTTTAGGGGATCGAAGAAGAGAGGATTTTCGGGACGGCTATGATCGGATTAAGAGAAGAGAGAGAGACATTCGGTGTTGAGAGATGTAGAGAGATTTAGAGAGAGAAAAAGAGATATGGAAAGAGAGAATCAAGGAAGAGAGAGAGAGATGTAGAGAGATTTAGAGAAAGAAATAGAGATATCGAAAGATAAAGAATCAAGGAAGAGAGAGAATAACTGTGCATGGTTCGCGCACGAGAGAGAGAAGTTCATGATTGGAGGGGGATTTTGCATGTGTGATTGGCTTGGGTAAGGAGAGAAAGAGAGAGAGTGATGGCCGGCATACATGCATGCATAGATGATAGAGGGACGACTGCGATTAGGTTTGATTAACTTAGGTGTTAAGAGAGTTTAATGGAGGGATTTAAGAGGGATAAATGAGTTTTTAATGAAAGAGAAAATGGGATTTAAGAGAGGGCTGCCATCAAGGCTTTGGGTAATGGGATCATGTATGGTTTTGCATGGGTTTTTCCAATGGAAGGCTGTGATGTGTGCCCAACGGATGGATGTGATGTGTGCGGGGGATTCTGCATGTGCAGGGACGGCTCTGATTGGCTTGGGTAAGGAGAGAAAGAGAGAGGGTGATAGCCGGCTGCATGCATGCATAGATGATAGAGGGACGACTGTGATCAGGTTTGATTAAATGAGGTGTTAAGAGAGTTTAATGGAGGGATTAAAGAGGGGATAAATGAGTTTTTAATGAAGAGAAAATGGGATTTAAAAGAGGACTGCCATCATGTTTCGGGTAATGGGATCATGCATGGTTTTGCATGGGTTTTTGCAACGGATGGCTGTGATGTGTGCCTAACGGATGACTGTGATGTGTGCCAAACGGATGACTGTGATGTGTGTAATCAGGTTGAGATGAGGTTTAGAGAGAGAGGGAGATAGGGGGGGCTGCATATGGAAAGAGAATTAAGAGAGAAATTTGAGAGAGAGAAAGAGAGAAGTTTGTGGGAGATAGAGAGAATTAAGGGGGGGGGGGTCACAGGAAAAATAGGGAGAGAAAGAGAGAGAGAGAGAGAGAGAGAGAGAGAGAGAGAGAGAGAGAGAGAGAGAGGTTGCGATCTGAGTTTTAGATGGCTGGGATCAGCTGCATGTAAAGAGGATTGGGTTTGAGAGGGAGAAAGAAAGAGAGAGAAGTTCATGGGAGATTGGGAATTAAGGGGGGGAGTAGGAAAAATAGGGGAAGAGAGAGAGGGCTGCGATCTGGGTTTTAGATGGCTGGGATCTGCTGCATATAAAGAGGATCGAGTTTGAGAGGGAGAGAGAAGTTATGGAAAGATATCTCAAGAGAGAATCATAAGGGATTTTCGTTTGGTTCCAAATTTAGAGAGAGAGAAGTTCGTAGGAGAGGGGTGCCGCATGCTGGATTTTGAACTGGATGGCTGGGATCGTTATCGGATAACATGGGATGTCAGTTTTGTGCTGACTAGACAAAACAGAACCGCTGACTAGGACAAGCTGACTAGATAAAAAAATTGCCTCTTTTTCCCCATCTCTCTCTCTCTCCCCGTCCGTCTATCTCTCTCTCTCCGTTTCTCTCTCTCTCTCTCCCCGTATCTCTCTCTCTCCATATCTCTTTCTCTTTCCCTGTAAGAAAGGACAGGAATTAGAGAGATCGTGAGGAAGAAGGGGAGTCGCCATATTTTTAGGGAGAGAGGGATGATCGCGAAGAGGCTCGGGTATAGCTGCAGACGGCTGGGATTGGAAAGAAGAGAGAGAATCCGAGGAGGGAGAGAGAGAGAAGTTTGGTTAGAGAGAGATTTAAGGAAGAGAGAGAGAATCAGATGGCTGCGATCAATTTTAGGGAAAGAGGGAGCAGTTATGAGAGAGATTTAGAAAGAAAAAAAGATAGGGAAAGAGAGAGTTTCTTGAGAGGGTGCACGACCTGGTGTCTTGAAGAGGGGAAAGGAGCGATCTGGGTAGAGAGAGAAGAGATTGAATAAGAAAGAGAATCGGATGGCTGTGATCAATTTTAGGGAGAGAGGGAGGGGTTATGAGAGTGATTTAGAGAAAGAAAAAGATATGGAAAAAGAGAGAAAGAGGTTCTCGAGAGGGTGTGCGACCTAGTGTCTCGAAGAGAGGAGAAAAGCAATCGGGATAGAGAGAGAATAGATTGGATGAGAGAGAGGTTCTTGAAAAGGTCTGGACGACTGTGATATCTGGATAGAGAAAGAGAGAGAGAGAGAGAGAGAGAGAGAGAGAGAGAGAGAGAGAGAGAGAGAGAGACCCGTGGGGAAGAGTAGCGTGCATGGATGGACATGTTAAAGAGGGGGACGGCTGCGATGTGGACCGTGGACGATTGCGATTAGGTTCGAGAAAGTATATGTTGTGTTTGAGAGAGAGGGATTTGATGAGAGAGAGGATGAGGGACGGTTGCGATTGTGCATGGATGGGCTCTGGTAGTGTAACTTCCACCCCAAACACACAAGATATTATCCGCTTTGCCTGTGCCCGCACGAGAACTTTCCAGGGAGGTCACTCATCCTAGTATTACTCTCGCCCGAGCACGCTTAACTACGGAGTTCTTACGAATTCCGTAGCGGCGCACGGTTTTAAAATATGTCTATTATGTTTGGGAGGGGAATTTATATAAGTAGCTCAGGATCTCCTTCTCTCCAGGTGATGTGGGGCTAATTCGTGGCCTTGTACACCTCACCTCACCTCACCTCACCTCATCCATCTTGGCATCCCAGCCTCAGAAGTCTTAGCTCTTGGCTATTGGCCTATTGGATCTTGGTCGTCGCAATCCACCCCCCTAGGGCTACACGTCCTCGTGTAGGGTTAGACCCCCCATTGTGAGGAGAACCGGCTGTAATATCATTTTGTAATATCCGCCACAAACACACAAGATATTATCCATTTTTGCCCGTGCCCGCTCGAGAACTTCCCAAGGAGGTCACCCATCCTAGTACTACTCTTGCCCCGAGCACGCTTAACTACGGAGTTCTTATGAATTCCGGAGCGGCGCATGGTTTTAAAACGCGTCTATTATGTTTGGGAGGGAAAATTATATAAGTAGTTTAATATCTCATTTTCTCCAGGCGATGTGGGGCTAACTCGTGGCCTTGTATACCTCACCTCACCTCATCCATCTTGGCATCCCAGCCTCAGGAGTCTTGGCTCTTGGCTATTGACCTATTGGATCTTGGTTGTCACAGGTAGGGTGATGAAATGGCAATTGTGCTAACACAACTAACCCTTTTAATAAATGAGTCGGGTCGTAAACGGGTTCGGGTCATAAACAAGTCGACACGACTAACACGTTTAGTAAACGGGTCGGGGTCCGGGTTTTGTCGCCGACCCTTGACCCATTTAAGACCCGTTTACAAATCAATGAATTGAGTCGGATCTACCCAGCATTCGATCACAGTGTGTGATGGGTTCAACGGACAGCTGTGATCAGGACAACCATGTTGACAGGTGTGTTGCCACCGAAGACGGCCCGCTGCAGTGCCGATAGGCACGTGCATGCACTAGTATACTATGTTTCAAAACCAAATATCACATAAATTGACAATTATAAAATCAATACACTTTATCGATAGTTTGAGCCAATAAAGTGTATTGATTTTATAACTGTCAGTTTTACATAACAAAATTTAGGTTTTGAAAGTAATATTTAGTCAGTTTATTTGACAACTTGGTTTTGAAATTGACCGATTTGAATTATTTATAACTGTCAGTAAATATTACTTAATTATAGGTCAGTCTTGTAAATATCACTTAATTAATAGTCATCATGGGTCTAGTTTTGTAAAGCTTGATGAGTAGATTTAAAAAAATATCAATTATTTAGATTTTGGATATGTATAATGAAAGTTATGTATTTTTTAAGATAAAAAATCAACTTCCCCAAAAATATGATTTAAAAAATATGACAGAGTTATTTGCCGAGCACAAAGGCTTGTTGCCCCCGATAAAGTGGGCATTTTAGACATTGGAACTATGCCGCTTTTTCTATATGTGGGGGTTGGCTCGTCGAATATTTGCCACATGTTGTTTACTGATGGGGTCTATATACTTGGATATGTCTATCGCTACTCTTTCTAATAATATCTGGTTGGGGCCGTCATTTTGAGCGGTTTCTCAAAAAAAAAAAAAAAAGAGTTTTATGGCATACGGGGAAGTATACAATTTTTTTTTGGGTTGATGTGTGAGAGGTCTCTGACAACAGATCCATCCCGTGAACATAATACCTTAAAGTTTCATTTAGCCTAAGGTCCCTGACTTTTTTGGTAAACCCGAAATTACCCTCCTGTTTTTTCTCCCAGCTTTCTCAGGTAGCTCTGGCGGCGATGTTTTGGTCCGGTGGAGGATCCTAGGTCTAGGGGTTCATCCTATGGCCTATAGATCTTAGGGTTACGGTTGAGTTTAGGTTTGGTTCGACTCGTTTCAATGGCGGTCAGTAGCTTCGACAGCGACGTTCGGTGGTCTGACGATGGCGATCAGTTCTAGCGACGACGAGGTGTTTTACTGGTTTAGTGAAATGACAAAAAAAATTTAAAATTATGTGGAGGATAATTTCGTCTTAGTATTTCAAAGTCCTTTCAGCTAAACCGATCTTTTAGTCAATACTGCTCACTGAGTCACTCAAAATTTTTTTTATAGGAAAGACCGCATAGCTGTTTTTTAAAAAGTGAGATCCCAAACAACAAATATACTATTCAATCAATCACAGCCGTTGATCTTGTCTCCCTCCCCTCCATCCGAGCCCGCACCCAAGGCGAGGTCTCCCCCGCACAACCCCCCAAAGCACCATTTCTCCTGTGCAAGCTCCCCCCCTCCACCAGCGATTCTCCTCGTCCGCGGGGCTCCAATCAGCCCGCCGTCGTGGATCGATCTCCGCTCGCCGGAGATCTCACCGAGCAGGTCCGGGCGCTACGCGCCAGCTCGACCGCTGCCCGGATCCGTCGAAGCCGAACGCCGCCGTGACCATGGACGAGTTCCCCGGCCTCCTGGCCAGGGATTTCGGATTCCGGTCGCAGGGAAAGTCCGCCCCCATGTCCGCCTCCGTAGGTGGCGTTGGCAGCGTAAATCTGGGGTCCGGACCGGCCACATCGTGGAGCAGGTCAAGATCCGGGTCGAGCACCGGTGATTCCTTGCTCGGAGGGGGAATCTCCGAGAATCGGAGCCCCCCGGGCTACGATGATGTCTTCGGAGGCCCCCCGAGATACTCGAAATCCTCCTCGCACGGCCGCCCCGCCCCGTCCTCTTCTTCCCCACCTTCGTACGATTCCATTTTGGACGGATTCAAGGATTCAACTTCGAATTCCTCGTCTTTGCCGGTGTATGACAAACCAGTTTATGACGATGATGATATCTTTGATGGGGTCCCTGGCATCAAGAGCTCTTCTTCTGTGAAGTATGATGACGTCTTCGCTTCGATGGCGTCCAATCACGCCACATCCCCTCCGTATGATGATCTTCTTGAGAATCTTGGGAGGGCAGTGCCGGAACCGAAGGAATCGGTTGATAAGAGATCCGAGCCGCAGAAAGAGCAGGAATTGTCGGGGTTTGACGAGCTGATCCCGGGATTTGGTGGAAGTAGTCCTCCGACGAAAAGGTACACTTTTGTTCCCATCTACCATGTAGATGTTGAAGTCTTGGTGCTTTTGTGTTGGATGATAAATTCTCTTTAAAATTGCTGTGACTAGCGGTAGAATATCTTGATGTTCCAGCTTTGCCGATCTCTTAAAAAACCAGTAGATTTTCCTGTTGTTGGGAGGACTTGGGGTCTATAAGTGTACTCAGTGTATTTGAAATTGTTTGCTTTGTGTCTTCCAATTATCATCTTGAACTCTCCTTCATAAGGTCCTGTGAGGAAGTATGCCAGTCTTTGCTTTATTGTTCAACGAGTTATGCAACTTATGCTTGATTGGACTTTAAAGAGTCGTCTAGGTGGACGCCGAGGAGTTTTTAAATCAATGAGGTCGAGGTGTTGCCTAGGCGCGGTTCTGGGCCAATGATATTTCCTATTTCCTACGGGCGCCCAGATGGCTAGGCGCCAAGCAATCTCCCCCCCCCCCCCCCCCCCCCCCCCCCCCCCTTTTGACACCTCGGTGTTTTTGTGTGCCGTTGCATGTGTTCATGCACATTATGACGAGGGCAAACTATTGGGTCCCTATTTTTAATATCCATTTCTACAATCTATGCATTGCAAATTCCAAACCCAAGAGCAATAGGATGAACCCAACAAATAAAGAGAAAGGAAAAAGATCCATGATTGCATCAGAGGATGTGATTCTTTATGCAATATCTAGAAATAATGGACTCTAGCATATGATGTGTGGAGACATCTTTTCAATGGGTGGTCGGCCTTTCATAAACATGAAGGTAGGACATGTGATATAATGAACACTTGAAATCCTTCAGAGTTTGGGGCTATTAATGCATGGTGAAAGAGGGTGCATGACCAATGACGAAAAAAAAAGATTATTGGCAAAGTGAATTCACCTAAGATTGTTGGAACCAAATAAGGAGAACAATGAATTCAAAACAAATTTGAGAAAATTATTAAAAGCTATTTTCCCTATGCGGAATTTGTTCGTGATAATTCATATGTCCTCAAGTGAATCTGTCACCATCGATGCATTAGCCTTGAAATTCACTCCAAGGATAACAATTCTCGACAATTTTTGACCTCTCCTTATGGTGCATATTATAGGAGTGAATTCCCGAACCATAGAATACCTCTTTAGGAGATGCCAAGAGTAGTATCTAAGGGAACAAAAAGAAAGGAAGAGATTAAAAACTCATAGAGAGCCTCTTGGATCACAAATCCTTGAGTGTAATATGTTCAGATAAAGTGGTTCGGGCCCTTAATATAGCCCGCAAAGTCATGTGTATGTACTTGTTGGCTTGTGAACTCGTGCCTGACCAGCTTGCATCCGTGCATGGCCCGAGACGGGAAATCGTGCTCAAGCCAGACCCACCTCGTGCCTGTGTGGGTCCATGCCCGAGAGCCAAACCCACAATGGAAAGGAAACAGTGGAATTCAAATCCCCATATGTCTCCTTTCCCCAACTGATATGGGACTAATCCACCGAAGGAACAATGGGTTTGAGACTTTTCTTTTGTAAATATAATAATCATCCAGCGTGTATAACACTTGTTCTCAAGTCTCAATCTGGAACATAGTTTTGAACCCTTCCCCAACTTTATCGTAGGCCAGATTTGTTGAAGCCGCATAGCCATGGAAAAGTTCTCCATCCTAGCTAGGGGTTTTGGTTTCCGAACACAGGACAAATTCGTTGTTAAGGTGATATAGGGCATTCATGCAATTGTCTATCCTAGTATGAAGTTCATAATTGAGCAAGTCAACTGTGATTAATAATAAATAAATATAGGTATTCGCGACTAGCATCAATGATATTCAAAAAATTAGAGAATAGATAGTGATGAAAAGCTAAACGAGTGCATGCAATGAGAATTGTACTTTTTAGAATGAAAAGATGACTGTTTGAGAGTTGAGGAACTTCCAGTGCCTGGGCAATCAGACTAACAAAGACAGGCTAAAGGTCTCTAAAGGCTTTCAACCATTATGTTGGCTCAAAGTCAAGTGGAAGAAAGTTCTTAGGTTCATGTATTGTTATCGTTCTTGAAGCCAAGAAATGATATTGGAAGTAAAATCAGATGTAAATTTTTAGTTATAATTATTCAACAAAAGACTTAAAAGACTCAGAGTCTCAAATAGATATTAGTTTTTTAGTTATAATTATCCAACAAAACGATATTGAACCAAACTCTTATGCATTTGCAAGAAGTCGTCCAAGAATAGCTCATCAGAAGAAGTCATTCTGAGTATATGGATCATTGTGGCCGAATATCTCTCCACCCCTAATGAAAATAACGCAATAATATTTGGTATGAAAGTTTTTCATATTTTTTTAGCCACTTTGACGTGGCACTCGTTCGCAACTACTCCTTTGCTCGGTGGTCGGGGCTGAGTGTGATTCACTGCTTGGACTGGGTGCAAGGAACTGTTATGATCGGATGCCACGTTAGGATGACAAAATAATTATGGAAAACTCTCATACCAAATATTATTTTTCCTGGAAAATAATGATCACTGAAAGTCAATAATTTAATCCCTCCCACAAAGCTCGTACCTCCATTGTTGCGACATATGAGTAGGAGAATAAGATGACTCTAAAACCATCGACTACATTTCCAGCAACAAGATCAACCGTACCATCAAAATTAAATTTTAATTCCTCACACCCTGGAGGATACTTGCAGATTCAGATCATCTCTCGACGTTTGGGATGAGTACTGTCATCAACTCAACAATGATGAAGGGCTAACCAATTTGATGCCACTATCCTAACTTTCCTCGCTATGTTAGAAGTTTGTTCAAAAAATTCCTCAAAGTTGGCTCTATTATGAGCCTTCCATGTATACGAGATGAGGGTATTGATAAAAATAAATAAAAAAATCTACTACTGGTAGCATTGCCCCGCCATCTAAAAGGTTGATTTCCATCCATTGGAAAAGATCTTGAAGATTCAAAAGAGGGGGGATGAATAGAATGTTTGCACTAACTAATACATGTCACCATTAGCCCCCCATTGATAGTAAAGAGTGTATGATTAACATCTTCAACTTCCACTCTGCAACTAAGTATGTTTATATTGGCACTAAACTCTTCATGCTAAATATGTTAGCTACACGTTCCCACTCTATTTGTGCAAAACGAGAAACAACTAGCAAATACGATTCGCACTGTATTTTTATTAAAGAAATGACATCTGTTTGATGTCAGAACAATGCTAAGGGATGCTTCCATACTTTCATTCTGCCTGAAGTCTTGGACCTTAAGAAGAGTAAAAAAGATATAGACATTCTTGAAGTGTAGCTGGTCATGCACCAGAAGCATATAAAAGGATATATCCAAGAACAATCATGGCCGATTATCTCTATCTTCTATCTACCACTTCCATGTTTAGCTTCATTGAGTTATAGGATTGGGTATAAGACCCTGGCCAACTCGTTGTCATTTAGGTTTCTTCTCAATTAAGGATTCCAATGTTCCTAGTATCAACATAAGCCACCTTTCCCAATTACATCTTCAAATTCTGAAATTCCTTTCCAAACATTAGACAAATGACCAGAGATTGGTATCTAGTAAGTGGGCAAACTCTATTGCATACATATGTTTCATACACTGGGAGGATGGTGAGAACAGATATATTTTTACATCCCAGAGGGGCTATAATTGCAGACACCCTTATTTTTGGTACATAAGCTCCTATAGCAATGGAAAATGCCCTACCTTGGATGTGGTTTGACCTATTCCATTTACGTAATTTGAAGTAACCAATTAGGTTTACGACGAAACCTATTATTCGATCACCGATCCAATTTGACTACCTCTACAGGACCTACGTCAATGGAAAACTATTGAGTAACGATCACAAATGATTTTGTTCAGTAGTTCCTCATAGAAAATTATCTTGATTGGTTAGACAATTTATATGGTACCGGTATAATCGTCTTTGTCATGCATTGTTACAGGGTGTTGGATTCTTTGAAATCCAAAAGATTGGATTCAGTTACAGGGCTATGTATAATTGGATGAGCATGATTGTATTTTTGTATTATTGCAATTATTGTAATTTTTAACAAAAACTAAGCAGTGATTTGTTTCTCTCAAAAATAAACTAACAAAGGCAAAAACAAGGACATTATTAGTTGATGAAAAGCTTATTTTATGAGAAAATTGATATGTTGTAGTATAAATTAGTCAAATCCTATGGTCAAGGCCAACTATTCCTCGTCATTACGTTAGTGTATTTTCTTACGTTTTATCAACTTAGTGGATCAGATGCAATAAAGATATGAACTAGGGTTTTTTTCCTAGGCGCCTAGGCCACTCCTAATTGGGTGTCGCTTAGGCGACTAGACCTCTTATGGGCTAATTGGGCTATAATTTCAAAACAGGTCAGGTCGCACCCATTTTGTTCAAAATCCTCACTGGTTGATAGGTCGGGTCGGGTTCTAATTGCAACTGACAGTAATAACAAAGTTAAAACACAGGCCAGGGGGGATCGTTGGCCTCTCTGTTGCCTCCCCCTCCCTGATTGCCGATACCCTTCTGGCCCTCTCTAGGGTTTGGTGGCTAGATGGATGCGGCGGTTGGAGGCGGTGAAGCGGCGGCTGGAGGCGGTGAAGCGACAGCGGAGCTCGGGCTCCTCTCACCTCTATGTTGCCTTTCCCCTCTCGATAGCCGATACCCTTCTGGCCCTCTCTAGGTTTTGATGGCCCGGTGGACACGGTGATGGACGCGGCAGCGGCAGTCGGGCTCCTCTCTCCTCTTGCAATCTTTTCGTTCCTTCTTTTCAGGATTTGCAAAGGGTTCCCTCCAATCGAGAGGCTGGTCTTCTATCACATTTTTTGATATTTCTTTGTGAAATACGTTAATATCACTGTCAGATCCATAGAATCTAAAGAACATTGGATTTTGCCACATGTGTTTGAAGAAAAATCAGAAAATTTGTTAAAAATGGCGTTGATCTTGATTCGATCTTTGAAGGGATTGAGATTTGAACCTGAGCTTCTGGTTAATAAGTTAATGTTTTTTGTGATGATGTGTGATAATGTTATTCTTATTTGTTGCATTATATAATAGTTGTTTATTTGTTTCTATTTAAATTCTTTAACACTGTACTTTTTGAAGCTTACCACAAGATCTGCATCATAAGTATTCATATTTGGATCATTTCTTTGGTAGGAGTAAGACCACAAATTAGTTAGATGTACATCTTATATCTATTTATACTTTTATTATATTTTTATCGCTTGGGCATTGCCTTGCCTTGGCAGACCAAATTGCCTAGGCAATGCCTTGACGCCTTAACTTCATTGATGAATAAAAAAAAAAATTAATTCACTAACATACAATAAATATTTATCAGACTAGCGCTTTGACAGCCACGTGGCCTGATGGCACCGAATAGTGATTGCCACATCGGCATATTATTTTTTGTCATGTCTGATAAACCCGACATTCACAATGCTGGGTTTAAACTCGGTGTCCGGAATGCTGGGTTTAATAGAAAGTTAGAAACCCAATTTCAGACAAAAGCCAAGTGTTGAGCAAACAAGCCTTGTTTCAATTCAAAACCAATGTTGTCAGAACTGAACCGGAGGACGAACCGGTTTGTGTACCGGTCCGGTCCGGTTCACCGGCCCAACAAACACAGTTAAACCCAGAGAGAGATAGAGAGAGCGAGAGCATTTGTGCACAAAAAAAAAAAACCCCGGTTCGTTTATACCTAAAACCACATGGCCCAGTCCGGTTTATACGTAAAACCGCTCGGATGACGGTTCAATACCGGTTCGTTTTCCAACACCGGTTCATATCGCATACGGACCGGTTTTCCTACCGGTTCGTCGGTTCCCGGTCCGGTTTTAATAACATTGTTCAAAACAGAGTTTCCATTAAACCGGGATTCAGAATGCCGGGTTTAAATCTGGCATTCTGGTTGCTAGGTTTTCGGGCATAGGAAAGAAGAGAACAACCAATGTGGCAGGGAGTTTTTCAGCTTTGACTTGACATCAATGTTATTAAAACCGGACCGGACCGGGAACCGGTGAACCGGTAGGGAAACCGGTCCGTATGCGATATGAACCGGTGTTGGAAAACGAATCAGTATTGAACCGTCGGGCCGGGCGGTTTTAGGTATAAACCGGACCGGGCCGGGCGGTTTTAGGTATAAACGAACCGGTTTTTTTTTTTGGTGCACAAATACTCTCTCGCTCTCTCTATCTCTCTCTGGGTTTGACTGTGTTTGTTGGGCCGATGAACTTGACCGGCCGGCCGAACCGGACCGGTACACAAACCGGTTCGTCCTCTGGTTCGGTTCTGACAACATTGCTTGACATGTGGTTGTCAGAGTGCTAGTTTTATAAATATTTATGGTCAACTGCTTTTGAGTCAAATATTTCTTTATTATATAATATTTTGAAAAAATCTCTATGAACTAAGGTTTGGTCTTTTGGAGATTTGGTCAATATGATTATGGGTTTCTCTTATGAACATTGTTCTTCATTGTGTAGAATCCAGAGAACTCCTGGAACAATCAATAACTACACAAGTGTCGATATTTGTCCGATGCTGGTACCTCAACCAAGTAGAAGAATCCTAGTGATATTATAGAAGAAATCAGATCAAATTCTAGTGTTCTCTTGAATGAATTAAAAAAACTTTCAACTTTGCTGGCTTGTCTCAAATATATACATCGTTTCCATTCCGTTTGTTTGTTTGTGCTATTGATTTTCGTTGGGCCTCGTCATGTTCATTTTCATTTTACTTATTTGCTTTTGCAATGTGCCTACATCTGTTGATGACTGCATAGAAATGTCATCCAAAGAACCTACACAAGTTTACAAGTGGAAGAAGAGGATGAAGAGAGCAAAGAGCAGCCACAAAGAGCTTACCTCACTTTCCAATGAGGGCCGACGGTCATGCATGCCCTCGAAGCCTCGAAGAGGGGGGCGATCGTGGGTTTGATGCCTTTTGGGTATCCTAATCCTACTAGTACTTCGTATGATAGTGTATATGGCTATATGCAGCTGGATATGGGTTGGATTCGCCGAGTACTTGCGTTATGAGTAGGAGTCCTAGTTTAAGTGAATTTGTGAGTAGGCGCCCTAGTTTGAGAGAAATCAAGAGTTCTTGTTTGAGTTGAGTAAAAGTCTAGAATATTTTTTGTTCTTATTTTATTGAAAGTTCGGGCATATTTTCGTGGTAAATATTTAAAGTGAGATTAGAAGTCTTGTTCTAGCAGGGACGCCTTTTTGAGTCCTAATGTAGAGTAGTATATTGGGTAACGGATGTTTCAAATCAATTAGGATTGGGTTTGACCGTTTGAGCCTTTGAGGTTGGTTTGAGAGTCAATTTGTAGTAGATACCCATGTAAAGGGATCTACAAATTAAGAACAAATTATTAATAAAATTTTAGAGTTTTTCTTGTCTCTCCAAGGAAGTGCTAATGCTTTCTTCTTTTCATAGTGACAACTCCATGGCACCCTAGGGGCTGATTCCTACACCTTGTACAGTGGTGCCAACTCAGTAGTGGTTAACTTCTATATATATCCAGCTGGTTAGTGTTTTCTTCCTCCAATCTCTTACGTTAACCATTGGAATTTCTTATCAAGTCTCAGATTTCTAAACACTAACCTTATCATCTTATGTATAGGGTTTTCATATTGGATTTTATTTTACTCAAAGTCAGGTTTGTCAGAAATAGTTTAGGAAACAAAAAATTGGATTCACTTTCACCTTTAAATAATCTGGCCTTTAGATCCTTTATCCATACATGATCCATCTAAGCCCACTATTTTACTTTAATTATAACCAAGACTCAGATCTAACTAGTAATTTCGGATCGATTTTTCTCCAAATCTAATCTCTTTGATTGTCCTTCATTGGTTAGGTATTAGTGTCTTATCTCTTTGATTGCATACAATAGATGGCATGCTCATTATTTTTGTTATGCATAATTTTGTGCGATGTGCATTTTCTTGTTCCTGTGTTGTTTTTTCACCCAAGTTTGTTGACCATTGACTGGTCTGTCACTTGAGGAATCTTGTTTCTTTATTACATGCTGGTCATTATGTTAAATTGATACGATAATTTATGCATTTATTGTTTTTGTCAACACTTTGTATTAGATATATTTTTTACATCAAGTTCATGTTAACTGCACTTTTTCCCGTCATAGTTGCCTTGTCACTCTTAACATATTTATCTGGTTTTTGCAGGGAGACTCCAGAGACCAAACAACAATCAGCTGCCCCCTCAGCTAAAACAGCTGCCAATGTGCCAGATGATCCCTTCGTAGTCCTGGAAACAACTTCCACCTCAGCATATCCATCCTCGGGGCTGTTCACTGCCCCTTTGGAACACATTACTAGGCCTATGAACTCTGGAAGTACACAGGTTGATGCCTCTCCTGATAGTGGGGGGATATTTGATGACAACGCTTTTGATGAGCTCACAAAATCGACGTCTTTGTTTACATCTGAGATGAATGAAAATCCAAAGGACAAAAGCGCCCTTAAGACTGAAAAAGTACCACCTCAGAGATCTTCAATGGAGACCTTTGAGAATGTCGTACCTAAAGTGCAGCCCACTAAACCTCCTGTTTTTGTTCAAAATTCGGATAAAAATGTTAACACATATGAAAGAAATGCTATGGACGATCAATTTCGAAAGTCTTATGAATGTCTGGAAACAGCGGATGATGCGTGGCTTACTGTTACCGAAATTCCCCTTCGCACGCAACCTACAAGTGTTCCACCACCTTCAAGATTGCCGCCTCCAGTTGCTATTAAACAAGCACAATTTGGAAAGACGGATCAATTTTCTTCAGTTGGTTTAAATACCAATAGAAAGGATAATGGATCTTTACAATTCACTCAAGGCTATCCGCAAATGAAAAATTCAGCTAAAAAAGTGGGTGCATCTCCTATAGATGAACTCGAAGATTTTGCCATGGGCAAGTCTCAACGATACGGGGAAGAGCATGCGGAAGTTCTTGACAGTGAAGAAGAAACTGAGACGAACTCAGCTGCGGCAGCATCCGCAGCTGCTATGAAGGCGGCTGTGGATAGAGCAGAGGCAAAATTCAAACAAGCTAGGGTCGTAAGGGAGAGAGAACGTGATGCAAAATCTGCTAAAAGTAGAGAGCATGCACAGCAAGAAAGAGATGAGAAAGCCATACCTGATGCCCAGGATCGAGAAGATAGAGAGAAGCAAGAGAGATTAGATCATGGACGAGAACAAAGAGAAAGGGAGGAGAAAGAGGTGCAGAAGAGACGGGAAAATGAGAGAGCACAAGAACTTCAGAGGGAAAGGGAAAGGGCCAGACAAGCTGTGGAGAGGGCTACACGAGAGGCAAGGGAAAGAGCAGCTGCTGAAGCTCGCCTAAAAGCTGAGAGGGCAGCTGTTGACAAGGTGAATGCTGGAGCACGTCAACGTGCAGGGCGAGCTGCAGTGCAAAGGGTAGCGACTGAAGCACGTGACAGGGCCACAGTAGAAGCAAGAGAAAGAGCTGAAAAGGCTGCTGCAGAAGCAAGTGAAAAGGCCACTGCAGTAGCAAGAGAAAGGGCTGCTGTGGAGAGAGCGGCAGCTGAAGCACGGCTTAGATCTGAGAGGGCTGCAGTTGATAGAGCCACTACTGAAGCTCGGGGGAGGGCTGCTGCTGAAGCTCGAGAAAGGGTTGCAAGAGAAAACCAGCATAAATCTGAAAATGATTTTGAATCGTTCTTCCATATGGGCGTTCGACCAAATAGCGCCCCAAAGCAAAGGGCTACAACCTCGGTGAGAACCCTGTCAAGAAGTTGGTAGCAATATATGTTGTACTGTCTGTAGATTATCATTTACTGACTTTATGTTTCAGGAAAGTGTTTTTGACACTCAATTTCAGAGCAAGGGGGGTTCCTCGTTCGCAGTTAGAAAGGAGCCATCTTCAACAACTACAGTTGATGACCTAACTTCCATTTTTGGAGGTTATATTCTGTTTGGCTGCAACTTGTACTGTGAGAATGCAGTTATGCAATTTCTCTTTCACAATAGCTAGTCATTGCTGATTGATTCTTTTTTTAAAGCCCATCCATCATCTGAGGAATTTCAAGAAGTTGAGGGAGAGAATGAAGAAAGAAGAAGAGCCAGACTTGACCGGCACCAAAGAACAATTAAGCGTGTGGTATAGCTTCTTGTGATGGTGTTTCTTTAGTACCGAATTCGGAGAATAGACACATGCACATGAAGTTACCACTTGTAGCTAAAAAAATATCTGAGTCTAGAGGTCCACTATTTTGTTATAGCCATCCTTATTTTTGGCTTTCTTTTAACACTATGTCCAGGAAGAAGCTCTGGCTAAGAAAAATGATCGTGATATGCAAGCTCAGAGGGATCAGGCAGAAAGACATGTAAGTCTTCTGATCTATTGAATGCTACATATAGTAGTGAACTCGATGCATGGACTCAAGTTTAAAAAACATGAAAGATATAAAAAATTTAACAAATGGAACACAATATATATATATATATATATATATATATATATATATATATATATATATATATAAAGAGAGAGAGAGAGGGAGAGAGAGAGAGAGAGAGAGGAATGTTACAGTGTTGTGAGCTGCCGGAGGGGAAAGTGAGCTGTGCTCACATTGACCCCCTAGAAGTTTTAGAATTTGATGAAATTTGGTGAGGGTGTTGTCTAGGGTAAGATGATCATCTTCATCAATTTTCATCAGATTCCAACACCCTCACCAAATTTCATCAAATTCTAAAACTTCTAGGGGGGTCAAAATGAGCGCAGCTCACTTTTTAAACCGGCTGCTCATAGCTCAACCTAACAGCCCCCCTATATATATATATATATATATATATATATATATATATATATATATATATATATATATAGGGCATGCTATAATGCGGCATGCGGTAAGTACGACACCGCACTACAACCGTCTGATGCACCGCTGCGTGCATGCGATGCACACAGCGGGTGCATCAGATGGCTGCGGTATGGTGCCGCACTTACCGCATGCCGCATTATAGCATGCCCCTTTATAGCATGCCCCTATATATATATATATATATATATATATATATATATATATATATATATATATATATATATATATATATATATATATATGATAAAATGCGGCGTGCGGTGCGTGCGGTGTCGCACCGCAGCCGTCTGATGCACCGCTGCGTGCATCGCACACACCGCAGCGGTGCATCAGACGGCTGCGGTGCGACGCCGCACGCACCGCACGCCGCAGCCTAACACGCCTATATATATATATATATATATATATATATATATATATATATATATATATATATATATATATATATATATATATATATATATATAGAGAGAGAGAGAGAGAGAGAGAGAGAGAGAGAGAGAGAGAGAGAGAGAGAGAGAGTAGGCTGGCAGCCTATTTCGGCGAAATGGGAAACCATCCATTTGATGCCCCTGGGAGTTTTAGAATGTGCTGATTTGTTTTGAGCATGAGCACCTTACTTTAGATAGAACACCCACAAAAAAAAGCACATTCTAAAACTCCTAGGGGCATCAAAGGTTAGAAGTTTTATCAACCGCTCGTTGTTATCGTTAATTTGAATTATTACATTTGATGCCCTTAGGAGTTTTAGAATGTGCTGATTTTTTGTGGGTGTTCTATCCATAGTTACCAAGTCGGAAGTTGGGAAAAAATTGGCTAGGGGAGAAGTCGGAAAGATCGGAAAAGAGTCGGGAAACAAACGGTAGAATTTTAGAACATATTTATATATAGATGCTACAATAGGTTTTTTTAGCAATACATGATGGGATTAAAATGTGAAAATCGTGACTTTTTTAAAAAAAATCGGAAGAGTCGTGTAGAGAATGTTTACTGAATAAGTCGTGTTTTAATTGAGACTTATTCAAAAAATCGGAGTTTTTGGTAACAGAGGTTCTATCTAAGGTAAGGTGCTTATGTTCACAAAAAATCAGAACATTCTAAAACTCGTAGGGGCATCAAATGGGTGGTTGCCATTTTCGCCGAAATAAGCCACTCGTCTATATCCCGTATTCACTCTCCCTCTCTCTCTCTCTCTCTATATATATATATATATATATATATATATATATATATGTGTGTGTGTGTGTGTGTGTGTGTGCGCTCGCGCAAGATTTTGAGTGCGTGCGTGTTCTCTAGAACAAATGACTTCACTAAAGTTTTAACATATTTGTCTTCACTAAAGTTTTAACATATTGGCGCATTGGATCTACATTCTTGTTTTGATAACCTGCGCCCAGTCATTTTTTTTTCTTCTGTTACTTCTCTTATTTTTCTCTGCACTGATTTCAGAGAATCGCTGAAACGTTGGATATTGAGATAAAACGGTGGGCTGCTGGGAAAGAGGGCAATTTGCGTGCGCTGCTGTCAACATTGCAATATGTGGGTCAAAGTTCTGTCATTTGCTGGATTTATTGCCCATTTGACTCAGTTAACATTTCGCATAATTAAATACATTAATTATCCTCTTGCATCTTTCTCTAGCACCGCCAATCAATTTTGTCTACTGATTTCTTCCTTCAGGTTCCTTTCTTGTTGCACAATAATCATTAGTTTTAGTTCACATTAGAATAGCATATTTAAAAAATATATGAAAGCTTGCTATATTTAGGTATACTGATATTTTTGAAATAATAATGTCATTTTTTTAGACTCACAAAGAGGAACATAATTATTTTGGTTGGGTACCAGCCAATACGGACATCGACATGGTCACATAATATTTGAGTATGAACTATCTTATATATTTCTGATAAAGCTTTTTATATCCCAATTCATTGACTAAAGTATGCTAATATTGCATATTTATTCTTGATCAAATCAAAATAGTGTCATACTTTTTTTTGCAGGAAAATAGTGTCATACTTCATTCTGTGCATATGTAGTCACCCAGTGTGCAAACATGCCATATGTGTGCTGTGCCTCTTTATAGCTTTATTCGTTCAATATGAAACAATCTCTAAATGAAATTTGCTGCAACATAGTTTAGTTTACTTTGGAGTGGAATATGGTTTCTCAGCCAATAAAGGAGATTCAACTGTTTTCTTCGATTCAGTTTTGCTTAGTCATGAACCTGCTTTCCTTGTCATTCATCATATTCTAAGTGATCTTGTTTTTCAAACTGCAAGCAGGTACTTTGGCCTGAAAGTGGCTGGCAGCCTGTATCTTTGACTGATTTGATAACTGGTGCCTCTGTGAAAAAAGTTTATAGGAAAGCAACCTTATGTATCCATCCTGATAAGGTGCAACAGAAGGGTGCAAATATTCAGCAGAAGTATATTGCTGAGAAGGTGTTTGATCTCCTTAAGGTACATATTCAGTTGTAAATAGATTTCAGTGACAATTAATTACTTCCATAATTTTTATCCATCATTAGGGATTCCTTTTGTTGAAGTTATTATCCTTTTACTTCTCTTTAGTACTTCGAGACGATGCAATTCCCTATATCAAATCTTGCCTTATAACTTCTTTGACTTGACTCTTTCATAGTCTTGCAGAACCTTAGAGGGTTGCTCCCAAGCTGCATGATCCTAAACTTTGTACCTTATGTTGTAGGTTTGTATGAGCAAATATTTTATTTTCACTCAAGTACAAATTTCAAAGAACTCGCTTCGAAGGAGCTGAGTACAAAATATTTATCAGGAGATTGCGGGGAAATTCGTCTAAGATCCTTTGATACTTAATTTCGAAGTACAAAAATTACAACAAGTAAGAAAAATGAAAAAAAAAGAAGAGCTTTGCGATGCTTGATCCTTCCGGGCTTTGGGCGTGATCGGCTAGGGGCTTTGCTTTACTCTTCTTCTTCTAAAATCTTCACTTGTTTTTCGCTCGTTCTTCGACTTGCTTTGGACTTGAATCTTCAATTTTCAATCTTCTTCTTCGATCTTTGGTCTTCGATTTTCTTTGGTTTTCTTCGATCTTCGATCATTCTTCTCCGGGATTTCTTGGAGCTTTGAAGTATCTTCAGTCGGGAGCTTTGTAGATTATTGTTGCTATGGCCAAAGATCCTTTTCTCTTTTTCTATCCCCCTTTTATAAGGGTCGAAGTAGTTATTGTAGAGAATAACTACTTAGGGTGGTTGAAGCAACCTCCCGGTAGTTTCTATAACTCCCTTGGATGGTTAGAGAAACTTCCAGGTGGTTTACATAACTCCTTGATGATTAGGATAATGTTCAAATGGTTTTGTAACTTCCACTGATAGTTAATCCTTTTGAGTTTGAGTAAACCGGTCTGATTAAAACGACTTGTGGTTCGGGCTTTGAATCTGAATCGACTTACTGCGACTCAAACTTTAACAAAGTTAGCTCTTGATCCGGTATTTTTCTGACTTGGTGGACTCAACGAGTCTGTTGAATCTAACGTAAGCTTACTTGTAGGAGCTTGAGCTTGATTATTCTTCGGCCTTGTATATCAGCTTGTCGAAGGATGCTTATCTCTAAGTATTATTCTATTGACTTAGAGATAGCCTTTGGATGATAGGGATATAGCACTTTTCTTACTCTCCCATTTTCCAGACTTAGTCAAATTTTTGGAGTATAGAGAAAGATTTTCCTGATCATTAGGAAAATAATGCTTTCCAGACTTAGCCAAATTTCTGAGTATAGATCGAGATTTCCTTGGTCATCAGGGAAATAATACCTACCAGACTTAGCCAAATTTCTGAGTGTAAGGAAAAATTTTCCCTGATCACTAGGAAAATAGTGTCTTCCAGACTTAGTCAATTTCTGAATGTAGAGAAATGTTTCCCTGGTCATCAGGGAAATAATATCTTCCAGACTTAGCCAAATTTCTAAGTATCGATCGAGATTTCCCTGGTTATCAGGGAAATAATACCTCCCAGACTTAGCCAAATTTTCGAGTGCAGATTGAGATTTCCCTGGTCACTAGGGAAAAAGTGCTTTCCAGACTTAGTCAAATTTCCGAGTGCAGATCGAGATTTCTCTGGTCACTAGGGAAATAGTGCCTTCCAGACTTAGTCAAATTTCTGACTGTAGAGAAAGATTTCCCTGGTCATCAGGGAAATAATGCCTTCAGACTTAGCCAAATTTCTGAATATAGATCGAGATTTCCCTGGTCATCAGGGAAATAATGTCTCCCAGACTTAGCCAAATTTCAGAGTGTAGATCAAGATTTTCCTGGTCACTAGGGAAATAATGCCTCCCAGACTTAGCCAAATTTCAGAGTGTAAGGAAGGATTTCCCTGATCACTATGGAGATAGTGCCTTCCAGACTTAGTCAGATTTCTGACTGTAAAGAAAGATTTCCCTGGTCATCAGGGAAATAGTGCCTTCCAGACTTAGCCAAATTTCTGGGTATAGATCGAGATTTCCCAGGTTATCAGGGAAATAATGTCTCCCAGACTTAGCCAAATTTCAGAGTGTAGATCAAGATTTTTCTGGTCACTAGGGAAATAATGCCTTCCAGACTTGGCCAAATTTCAGAGTGTAAGGAAGGATTTTCCTGATCACTAGGGAGATAGTGCCTTCCAGATTTAGTCAGATTTCTGACTGTAGAGAAAGATTTCCTTGGTCATCAGGGAAATAGTGCCTTCCAGACTTAGCCAAATTTTTGGTTTTCTGGCTTTAGGTAATATTTCAATGTCTACAAGGTTTTCCTACCCGTCAACCAACCTTCTAGGTTTCTTGGCAGGTTACTTTCTTGCCAAGTTGCCTTGGGCAGCTTTTCTGCACCAATGTTGTAGAGTTGCATCAAGTTGACAGCTGGTCGGAAAAATCTTATCTATCCTTTAGTGGAGCCATCTTAATTTGAGTTATGCTACATGTTTGACCCCATCTTAATGGGATAAGTCTAGGATGGTGATGATGATGATTTAAGCATGGCAGGTAATGAGAGGTTCTGAAGGACTTTGAAGAACATATTTTATTGGAAAAGGACACTTCCATACTAATTCATTGTAATAGACCTATGAATAGAACGACAATCCATTAGCATTGGAAGCATCTCATATCAATAAATTGGCTGGACAACTACCTAAATAGTAAATACTTGGTCTCTCTCCTGTATATTGTATCTTTGTTTGCTGGTCCCGTAATAAGTTGGATGTGTGTCCTGTAAAACTTAATTCATATTATATAGACTTATAGTTCACTAAATATACCTCTTCTTGCTTTGTCAAAAACTCAATTTTGATGTCATCTTTGAAACAGTAATGTAAAGCTTGGTCTTTATTATTTTGCTTATCTTATACGAAATTTCCACGACATCACATTTCCTCTAAATGTAAGGATTAGTTCTCCAAATATTTATGCCTATGACCTGATAGGTTTTCATAGATTTAGGTTCCTCTCTTCCTGGATATCGAAAAGAGTGTATTGCTACCAAAATTAAGAAATATTTTGGTTAGTGGATTAATTATCTGTCCAACAGTGGATCTAAGTGGCTTGTGTGATGTGTTGGTACAATAATGTGAGTTTAGGAGGTTGAAGCACCTGGAAAATGTATCTGTAAGAAAACTGATAAAATGTTCAAAAACTACATCTTTAGATGTTATATTTCATATTGTCTGACATACTTCAATATGATAAAAGGTCAGATAAAAACAACAGAGCATAAAGAAGTAATAAGAAATGGTCGAGTGAAGAGGGTCTCAAAGTGTCATGGAGTAGGGGAAGGCTTGGGAACGAGATTGCAATATAGGTGAATCACTCCAAGTAAGAGATTGTGGGTTTTATGGCATGATGATACGTGAACCAGTACAACAAAACATTAATAAAGAGTAAATGGAAAAAAAACTTTAGTTTTGTTCTAAAATACTAGTATCTCAGATCATTTGCAAAGAATATCATTGGATGATGTATCACTATGATCGGTTCTTTAAAATGTTAATGAGAAGCTGGAATCATAAGCTTCCGGGACAATTCTTACCACATTTATCTTCTCTCTTGGGTACAATCTGATCTGTTGAAAAGAGTGTTAGATAGTTTCTTAGAATTTCTTTGACTCGATTTCTGATTAGAACTCACATAAGATGAATGTGAAATAATTTATTGGCTTTAGTTTTTGTTTTAGTTTTTTGAGTGCTACCCACGCTTTAGTTTTTTTGTTAAGTTTTTGAGTGCTATCCATTTTTGTCAAGTGCGACCCCGTATGTACGAAAGTAGAAGGGTATTGGGTTTTGCGAACAACGCACATGCGTATAGTAGCTTGTGTAGTCATGCATGATATGTGCGTCCGCACACATAATATGCGATCACACATTGCACAACGACATCATGGATTGAGATTTCAATCAAAATCATGAAATTTTTGTTTTGGCTGCCACCGAAATGAAACACCTTTGCGAAACACCGAAAGCCTGTACTTCAGGTGACTTCTGTGTATGTCACATGATTTCGGGTAATTTTGTTGTATTTCGTTTTAATTTCGACTAAATTTTGTTCAAATTCCGTGGGCCTGTGAGATCTTGCGGGTTGAAATCCTGTCATCTCTTTCGGTGGGTTGACTGCTGAAGCAGACAAATTTCTTTCGAAATTTCTACCTTTTGGTGACTTTCAAACAGATTCCGATCGAAACCACGTGGGGCTCGAAATTCGACAGAATCCTTTGGTGGCTTTCGGTGAAAGATGACACTTACGGTCATTTCGAATGGAGTTTTCTGTAATTTCGGACGAAGTTTACCCATTTGGAGGTTGATGGGCTAAAGCCTATTAATTGAACCCATTGTTTTTGTTGGAAGCCGCAGATTTTGATCGAAAATCCCTGATTTTGCCATGTAGCCTCTGGATTTCGGCCGAAATTTTTGAATTTCGACTGAAATCTCCAAATCTCCATTTTTTCTTGCAAGTTTGATGCAAGCCTGAAGTAATATGCTAAAACTAGCCGAGTGAAAGATTATAGTGTAGCGAGTCATCGACTCGTCTCACAATACTTCTTCTTAGCTAGTTTTGGCTTGGGGTTGAGGAGTAGAGTGTGTTTTGGGACTTGGGAGAAGATATGCGAATTGCGAGGTGGCACATGGTTGAGACCGTCAATCTTGTTTAGATTGGGCTGGAATCTAGACCCTAGAGGTAGGTTTTTCTCATATTTATATATAATTCATTTTTATTTTTTGCCATTTCGTAGTGTTTCCACTTTCCAAGATTTCAGTTGGTATTTCGGTCAAAATTTTCATCGAAATCAGAGACGAAATCGAAATCACAACCCATGAACGGCCCATAGAATATGTGACCACTTATTGTACAACAACTAGTTTCCTAGCCGCTGGAGTTGTGCGGTTTTATCGTGTGTTGTGCCGACACACTAGTACACTACCCATGCAACTAAAACTGTTGGTTTTTTAAAATCATTTAATCCACCCCTTCTACCCTATATATACCCCAAGCCTCTCTATTTCACCTCATGACATTGCTTACTCGTTTTTAGTCTCTCTCCAAGCATTCTCCCAAAGGCTCAAAGCTTTTATTTTTTTCAAGATCAAAGCTTTATCCCCCTTTTCCTCTCATCCGTTTCTCACCTCCATGGCTCCAAGTCATAGGGCTGCAACTTGGGCAGATTGAACCCGACCCAACCTGAGCGCAACCTGAGTTTTGGGCGGGTTTGAGTTTGATGTATTTGAAGATTGGGTTGGGTTGGGGTCAAAAAATACAATCTGAGTGGAATTCGGGATGAGCTCGAGTTGAGGGGTTGGGCAACCCGGCCCAACTCGAACCCGAGTACTCATGTATGCTTGTGAGTCTATGATATATAGCTAACAATCATAGCTATCCCCAGTAATCATATGTTGAGGGGTTGCAATCACAACTATCCATTTCACCATGTCCCATATCATTCATTTGGTTCTTAGTTCTTGCTTATCATATAAAGACCTAGGTTTGGAGTTTCGGCCGAAATTGATCCGTTTCAGCCGTTTCGAATCGGTTTCGGTCGGAATCGGTCCCGAAACCTCCAGTTTCGGGTTCCGGTACTCAACACTCAATAAAAGCAGGACTTGGTTCAGGATAAGGTGTATTTCAGCATGACAAACATATTTACATAAAAACCATTTAAGTAAATGATCTTTATGTTCTTCATTTACGTTAAGTTATTTTACGTAAATAAGCAAATACCCCCCATTTGGATTTAATAAAAATATCAGAATAATCAAAATCTAAAGGAATCAAAATGTAATTTTACAGTTCCTATACAAAATCAGACTTTACAGATTTTGGCTAAAAAGAAAATTCGGTGAAAAAAAACCACAAAGTATTTTGGATCGGAAAAAATCTCAGAAATCTAGAAGTAAAAGATCAACTTAAAAACCCATAGTCTGGTAAAATATTTTGAATCTATAAAAAATTTCTTTCACAAGAACTTTTTTTTCCTCCAGACTTAGCCAAAATTCAAAATCACGATTTTTTTTAACTTTTTACTAAAAATCGGGGTAAAGCAAAAGCCATGCCCTTTTGAAAACAAGACCACTATGAAGTGGGTACCGATGTACTTATTTTATACTATTTTTATATTTTGTAATTATTTTAAATTTAAAAAACAAAACCGAAATCACCGAAACTCCGAAACCGATCCGCGGTGGGTGGACCGAAGTCGAAACTACAAACCTTTATAAAGACATTATTTGATGATCTAGAAAATTGCATGGATAGAAATGCAACAAAAGTTGTATAGTAGTGTTAGCAAGTATAAGTTTTTTTCATTGTTTGAACATCAAGTGTCAAAACTGTAAACAATGATTGGAAATAACTCAAATAAGTATACCTGAACCCGCACAACCCGACCCATCCTACCAACATGGGCTAACTTGAGCCTAACCCGAGCTTGAAATTTTTTGCTTGGGTTGGGCTTGGGCTGGGCATCTCGGGTTGGAGGTTGGGTTGGGTTACGGTTGAGGGTTCTAGTACTTCGGTTGGACTTGGGTTCCCCTAACCCGACCCAACCCGCTGGAGTTGCAGCCCTACCAAGTCCTAGTGGAGGCCAAGAGTCGACGAGGAAGTGATGACGAAGAAGAAGCGACAAGATCAAAGTTCTATCTCCCTTTCCCCTTATTTATTTTTTTCAACACACACTCTCGCAAACTTTCATCATGTCTTCTGCGAGTTCATCATCGAATCTAAACCCGAAGTCTAATGACCCCGGGTGGAAGTATGGCCACTATAAGTATGACACTGAGAATAATCTTATAGTGTGCGAGCTGTGCTGTATACGAGCAATGGTGGTATTGGCGTATTGCTCGACATAAGCAACACTTAGCCTATACAATGTGAAAGCATGCCTTAAAATAACTGGTAAGAGTTCGAATGGGAATCATGGAGTACATGGAGATTGGAGAGGGATATTTGGGACGTTGATACTTACGATACCCCATTTGACACACCTACATCCACTACATGCTCTAGACCACTAAATGCTCTAGACCACTACATGGTACATTAAGCGGATACGACATGACATCATGGACGTCTCGATCGATTTTGTAGATCAAGCCCCCAAAATGTGGTTGATTAGAGGGCGGAGGGTGAAGGCCCAGCACAAATCTCAACATAAAATAAATATAAGAATGAAGAGAGGAAAACAACAATAAATGCAGTAGCCAAATGGGCATACCAAGTTGACATTTCTTTTTATGCCTTTAGGCTTTAAAGCTTCAAGTTTATGGTTGAAGCTGTCCAACAATTTGGTCTAGTTCTAAAATCACCCTCCTACCATGAAATTAAGCACACTTGTCTAAATTTTGAGGTGGAGACCACATGTGCTTTCCTCGCCAACTATAAGGGCGCATATGGTTGAAGTTGTCAGATAATTTGGTATAGGCCTAAAACCACCCTCCTACCATGAAAATAGGCACACTTGCCTAAAGTTCGAGGTGGAGACTACATGGGCTTTCCTCACCAACTATAAAGACTCGTGGAAAATCTATGTCCCAAAATCCATGGATTGTTGGGGACTTCATGGACCTACCTCAGAGATTGAGCCAACAGAGGATATAGATGGGCCTCTCGTTAGGAGTGATAAGGAGGAGACAGATGCCGAAGAGTGCATCGAAGAGTGAGTTGACTCAAACGATGACTAATGGCCAACGGATCTGACAATGGAGGCGATGGAGATTTCTCTTGATGGAAAGTTGAAAATTTAGTAGTTTGTTAGTTTAGTTTTCTCTTATAATTATAAATTTGTAATGCCTCATAAATGGAATGCTTTCAGTTTTCATGTTTTTGCAGAATTTGTCACCCAAATTGTTTTTCTAATATCCTAGTTGGGGTCATAGACTCATAGCCAACCCCCCTCAAATGAAGAGAGGGTGTTCTCCACTTTCTGACTTCTAACGTATTATAATTATTTTTCTGAAATTTTTATTTTTTTTGGGTTGCTTTTAATTTTTCCAATAAAAACATGCACAACCCCTGTTGTGCGATCACTGTTTGTGTGCTTTAGGTTTTTTATAGCTTTAGGACTAAGAATTGTAGCGTGTTTAGTAAGTTTTTGATTTTGGTAAATTTAGATTGAGAACATTTGGAATTATTAATGTTACATTTCATGGTCCTTTAAATAAATTTTGAGTGGTTTTGATAAATGAAGCTTAATTTTTGGTGAATTTTTAAGCCTCTTTTGTAGAAGTATCCTCAAATATCCTAAACTCTAACCTCTTTGTGAAAGGTTTCTTCTTCTTAACCTTTATCTTTTTAATTTCTTACATTATTAGTTTTTAAACCTCTCCGGCTCTACCTTATTCCTCTATCTTGGTGAAATCCCTCACTTTGTTCCCTACCATGGTATCACACCAGTTGGTTCTGAAGTGCTTAATTAATGCCTTGGAATGTTGAGTATCCATATGAAGAAGCATGTTAAAGTATGATATTAATGGAAATGATTTCATGATTCTTTCACTTTGGAGTAGAAAATTAGTATCCATGATAAATGGAAAAAAGGACATGGTGAAGGATGGAGTGGAAGCCATTTAAAGAAATAGATATTCCGTTACGATCGTATTCAACTTGTTATGTAGCTAAAATCTGGATGAAAAGTAACCTCCGTGTGTCATATCCACCGCCTAACTAGTTGAAACCATGGTTTTGTGATGAAGTTTCACCTTTTTTTTTTTGGCGGTAAATCCAATCAAGGAGGATGTTCCTAAAGAGTTGAAATCTTGACTTGTGATCTCTATGATATCCACGATCCTCATCCTTAATTAAGGCCACAAGACCGTGATACGTATGTCCTATTCTGCTTTTATAAGCAAAAGGCACACGTCAAATATGATCTTATGATTAAATATGGTGAAGATAAATTGGAGGTCTCTATATGAGAAAGACAAATCAAATAAAAGGCTAGGATGGAAAATTGAAAATTAACATCATCAATCTCCTAAATGAATTTCCATGCAATATGAAAACCATTGATGCGAAGTTGATTCATTCGGAGTAAGTCCAGGTTTAGAAGATTAAGGAGTTTTATGGAGTGAAGTATGGAGGAATTATTTTCTTAGAAACTTCTTGGCGAATTCCATGGGTACTCTTTGGGTATTCTCCTTTTCTTCTTAGTCCTACTTATACCTCATCATGTTTCTTTTTCCCTCTTTCAATCAGATGCATGCGAGCTCAGGCAAAAGATGATGTATGCGATGAAGACTAAGTACTAGGCTTTATAATTAAATTTGGGAGCCCAAAATGGATGCTCTGCTCCAGGCTCCAGAGCCCTTTTTGGGATTCTGGGAATTTGGGCTCCAAGAATCCTAGAATCAGGATTCTATCCAAACAAGGCCTTAATCCCTGTAACTAAGTATAGTTTGCACCGATATTTCTATTTATGTTGGTCATCGTTGAAATCTAGTAATTTTGAAACGAGACGAACCAAAATTAATGATTGAGACGAAACAAACTTAATGCTTTTTTTTTTTACCACTTAAACATTGTGTAATCACTTCACTCGCTCAAATACAGCTTGTTGATATGAAACAGGAAGCCTGGAACAAGCTCAACTCCGAAGAGCTCTTCTAATAGGTCTCGATACATGATTTGTTGATCTTGCTCGAGCTGTCGGGGAGGGATCGACTTGCGCGGAGGACTGGAGGCAGTAGCGGTAACGCCTTGTTGTTGTTATAATTATAGTAATAATTATTATTTTTTCGAATTTTTGTGTTGATGTATGTGTTGATAATTCGATGATGTCTCGGAACTACACCCCACCTATAGGAAAAGAAAAGATACCATGTTCATGAATGCTGCAAGTCTATTTGCCCTTGATGTGGTCTAGAGTTGCATAGGGGTTAGGCCCCTCATCTTATCTTTTTTTTCTTTTTTTTTTTTTTGTGCTACTATGATAAAGAAAAAAAGTCTGTTGACCGGCTTGTATAGCTGGTAGCATGACCGACCAATACTAATGCGCCATGTGTTCAAATTTGGGTCTAGGTTCGGAACATGGACAGCCCGTCGTGATAAGTTAGAACACATGGCGGGTTAGTAGGACAAACTCAGGGTTCGATCCTGCGACCACCCGAGAGGGAAGCAAAGGGTATACCGCTGGGATGCAACCACTGTTGCATTTGTTAAAACATGGATAGTGTAGTTTGTGTTCAAGAGGTGGCTACACCACCACCATTCTAGATGTACAAGGATTATGGGACTTATTCCATAGATGCCCCATTCAAAATGTATTTTGTTTTCAAGATGTTGGGTTTTTTTAGGGTTATTTTGACTTTGCCCCCCAAATTTTCCTTTAATTAGACTTTACCCCCCATATTTCATTAATTAGACTTTACCCCCCAAAACTAACTGTTCCGTCAGCTCACTCACCAAAACTTTATTTCGATTCCGTCAGCTCGCCCTTTCTCTTAGATGGTGAACTGACGGAGCAGTTAGTTTTGGGGGGTAAATTCTAATTAATGCAAATGTGGAGGGTAAAGTCTAATTCAATGCAAAATTTGGGGGGCAAAGTCAAAATAACCTTTTTTTTTTTACTACTATGGTTGTATCCCAATGGTTAACCGAGAACGATTTTGTTCCAACTTCCTTAAAGAGGTTGGAGCATCCCGCTATCTCTCATTGGTCCATCTCGAGGGCTTTTGGTCATTTCGTCATAATAACAGTATGAAATGATAAAAATACCTTTGGAATGGACCAATGAGAGAGAGCAGGATGCTTCAACCTCTTTAAAGAGGTTGGAACAAAATTGTACTTGTGGTTAACCCCATTGTTTCCGTCCCAAGCGGTCACATGATTGAATCCAGGGGCTTATCTTACACCATGGCCCGATAGGTGGATCACATTCCACCCCAACCGTCAGGCAAAACCAACGACCGAGGTTTGTTGGGGTGGATGATCAAGCGGCAACTGAGGTCGCGACATTTATTCGCGACAGAAGATTTACGGTCTACACCATGTGGCATTTAAAACTGATGCACCTATGGACAGGAACAAAGCCTAGTCTTTGGCGAAGAAAAAAAAAGTACTTTGTGTTCTTATAGTTGGCAGGCTTCGAACTATGCATTGGCACTTATAGGTGTCACTCTAATCAGGATGTGTATGTCTTTAAAAAAAATCTTGAGTTTTTTCAATGTGACAACACCCGAAGTGCTCCAAAATTTGACCTATTGGAGGGAGGAGAGCCCTGCTCCCCTTACCGATATGGGACTATTCCAATGGGATAGGTCAACAACCAAGGTGTTCCTAATCATGTCGAGTGGATCTTTACGTTTGTTGTTTCATGCCATTCTGGTACTAAGTATCTCAAAGAAGAAACGAAAATGCTACTCTACCAACCTATCTATCAAATTTTTTTCCCCTTCAACCTGACGTGGCATAATCATGGCAATATGGTGTGTAGATACTAATGCAAGGGGAGGTCCACTAGAAAATATATAAAGATACAATTTGTTCACCCCTAGTCGATGTAGGACTAAATCCTAATGTAGACACACAAATTGTGTCTAACCCGGACCTGACTCGCGTACGCCAATTCGGAGGCAAATCCGACACGCACTCCGATGCGGACCCGACTCGCATGCACCAAGTTGGAGGCGAACCCGACACACTCTCCGACCCGGACCTGACTTGCATGCACCTACGCGGATGCGAACCCGACACGCACACCGACTCGGACCCGACACGCACTCGGACCCACCCGACCCGCGCCCAACAAAGGGGCCAGGTGGGCCCATCCTCAAATGGGGCCCACCCGGCCCCCCTACTAGGGACCCGAACCCCTTAAAGGGGGGAGGGGGCTGGCCGGCCCTGCAAAGGAAAGAAAGAAAAGGAAAGAAAAGAAAAGAAAAGAAAGAAAGAAAAGGAAAGAAAAGAAAAGGAAAGGAAAAGAAAGGTAAGAAAAGAAAAGGAAAGAAAAGAAAAGGAAAGAAAAGAAGGAAAAGGAAAGAAATACCGCCATGCGCGGGGGGAGGTTGCGCATGACGTCTGCTCACACATGGATCTGCGCCGATCCCTCGATCCGACGGACAAGAAGAAGAGCCGGGTCGCCATCGATTTCGTGTGCAAAATTCAGCCATAATTACCCCGCCAGAAAAGGAAAGCAGATAAAGATTTATTCCTCTCTTCAATTGAAGAATAAATCTCGGGCAATTATGGGGGAGATATTAAAGGGATTTAAAATTAAAACTTCTCATATCTCTCCCCTCCCCCCTTCGCCTATAAATAGAGGGGGAGGGGGAAGGCTCAAGAGGTCGGATGGCAAGAAGCGAAGCTCTGCAGAAGAGGAGACGCGCTCTTCATCGACCCAAGGCTTCACGAGGCACGGGCAAGCTATCCCTTCGGGACCGGCTTAGTCCATTGAAAGCCCTCATCAACGTGAAGACCCTTGCACAAGAAGATCAAGCCTTCGACTCCGTGCACGAAGAAGAAAGCTCGGAGAAGAAGAACCCTTCGACTCCGAAGGCGCCAGAAGCAAAGGCCGGAGAAGAAGATCGGAGCGGTACCACCCCATCGTCTCCAACAAGCCTTCGACTCCGATCAAGCCCAAAAGCCCGGAGAAGAAGAGAAGCGGCAGTACACCCGTCATCTTCAACAAAGCCTTCAACTCTGATTACGCCAAATACGCCCGGAGAAGAAGCCGACGCCACAACCGTCGCCAGGTTAAAGATTGAAGACAAAGCGAGGAAGCTCTGCAGAAAAGGAGACGCTTCTTTATCGACCCAAGGCTTCACGAGGCACGGGCAAGCCTGTCCCTTCGGGATCGGCTTAGTCCATTGAAAGCCCTCATCAACGTGAAGACCCTTGCACAAGAAGATCAAGACTTCGACTTCGTGCACGAAGAAGAAAGCTCGGAGAAGAAGACCCTTCGACTCCGAAGACGCCAGAAGCAAAGGCCGGAGAAGAAGCTCGGAGCGGCACTATCCCGTCGGCTCCAACAAACACTCAACTCCGATCAAGCTCTAAAGACCGAAGGAGAGAAACGAAGCGTCATCAACCCGTCGCCTTCGACAAACGTCTACTCCATCCACGAAGAAGAAAGCCTGGAGAAGACTACCTGAAGCGTCGCTACCCCCACTGTCTTCATCAACAAAAGCCGACGCTACAACCGTCGCACGGAGACCGTCGCTACCCCCGCCGTCTTCATCAACAAAAGCCGACGCTACAACCGTCGCACGAAGATCGGTGCTACCCCCACTATCTTCGAAAGCATTCTTCGACTCCGATCATGCCAAAAAACCCGGAGAAGAAGAGAAGTCCAGCCGACACCCAAACCGTCGAAGCACCGAAGAAGTAGCCCACGTCGTTCGAGAAGAAGACCGAGTTGACGCTGAAGCCAAAGCCCACGCAAGAAGCCAAAGCAAAAGCCCCGGTAAAGCCCGCGCCAAAGCAACGCAAGTGCCAAAGCCAAGCGACTACGTCGGTCTCGAGCAAAAGCACCGCACGTTCTAGCCGATACGACGCGAAGTCCGGAAGAACGAAAGCATCGCAAGTCTCCCCCGTCTACGTCCAAGTGCAAGTGCCAAAGCAAAGCAAAATCCAGAGCCACGCCAGAGCCAAGCCAAAGCCAAAATCCAAAGCCAAAGCCAACGCCAAAAGCATGATCGACGCCGTGAACCGACGATCAAGGACGCCGAGGTCAAGCAATGAACGAGGAAGACACGAAGACCGAGGAACAAAGCTGAAGACCCCCTAGCCGACGAAGCGCGAAGCACGGAAGGGACCAAAGAAACAACGGATATTCCTTAGCCTCTGAAAAGCCCTCACCCTGTAAAGGCCCCCTATCCTGGGCAACCCCTTTCAGAGCTCTCGCACGAACACCACATGGAGACGCGGATCAAAGGGACCCTCCAGAGGATCTCTCCCATAATCCCCTGATCAACACTCGCCGCAACCCGGACTCGCCAACCTCGAGCCACCCGGGTCCCGGCCACCCTTGTAATCTCGTGTGTTCGCAATAAAGACGACCCGCATCTTTTTTTCGCGCATAAAGATTTCTGGCATGCCCGGTGGGACCTTCTCTCCTTTCATCCGTACGGCTGAAGAAGTTGCTCCAAGTTCGTAATGTCCGGGACAAGCAACGATGCGTTTGCTCCAAGCCTTTCGCCGATCGCCGAGTCTCCTCTACTCCGACACGGTGATCCAGCAAACCCGGAGGGTGATGCTCCCCCGATGGTACGTGTCTACACTCGGCGTACTCGAACTCTTGTGGATGTCTTCATGCCAGAAACTGCTGCCGAAGATACTCGCCAAAGCGCCGACGAGGCCTTGGTGCATGAAGAAACGAGCCTCGATTCTGGAGTCTATGTCCAAAAATTTGGGGAGGACCAGCCCCAACCCCGAGTCTGTTCGGATTCTCCAACGGATGTTGCACCTCCTCTGCAGGGGGCAAACATCAATCATCAACCAGAAGCAAGTCGGCGCAACTACGTCTCCGATGATGACAGTGAGGATGTGAGCATGCAACATCGAGACGTCCTCCGTCACCATCCTCCGTCCGCTCTCCAGCTCCAAGTCATGTAGATGAGCGAGCATATGGCGCAGATTACTCGACTGATGGAGGAGAAGGATCATCACATCAACACTTTGCTTCAGAAGCTAAGCGCAAGGGATGCTGCAACAAACGATCAACCCATTGCCTCTCCAATAGTCGCTCCAGCTCTGTCTTCAACTCCCGCTCTTGCAGAGGTTGTTCCGACGATTCAAGCAGTTACTCCAACACTCTCATCGGTTCCCGTCCCAGCGGAAGTCGTCTCGCCAGCACCAGCCTCGGTGGTCACGCAACCTCCGGCAACAACAACAATGAATGCTCAGCAAGTACAAGCGTTAGTAGCCGACATGATGCGCTCCCACGGCAGTGGCCTTCCTCCGATCACGGCGGCATACTCAAAGCCCTACACTGCGAGGATCCAGCAGCTACGCTTCCCAATCGGATTTCAGCCACCAAAGTTCCAGCACTTCGACGGAAAGGGAAATCCAAGACAGCATGTTACTCACTTCATCGAAACCTGCAACAATACCGGCACATATGGCGACGAGATGGTGAAATAGTTCGTTCGCACCCTCAAAGGTAATGCTTTTGACTGGTACATTGACCTTCCTCCAGGGACCATCGACAGCTGGGACCAGATGGAGAGGGAGTTCCTCAATCGCTTCTACAGCACCAGACGCACTGTCAGCATGATCGAACTCACCGCCGTCATGCAAAGGAAAGATGAGCCGGTGATCGACTACATCGACAGATGGAGGAACCTCACGCTGAATTCACGAGACCGCTTGTCTGAAGACTCGACCATCGAGATGTGCACCCAAGACATGCATTGGGGCCTGCTCTACATCCTCAAGGGTATCAAACCTCGGTCTTTTGAATAACTCGCAACTCGGGCTCACGACATGGAGCTCAGCCTAACAAGCCGCGGGGACTCGAAGAACAAGGACTTCTTGAAGGTGGAGAAGAAGGACAAGCCGCAAGCACCAAAACCGAAGCAAGTCAACGTTGCTGATGTCGCTTCAACCTTCAACCCGCTCAAGATCGGTGGCAAGCCGGATCAAAGGAAGGGAGCTGTCATACCGCCGCCTCCGCCGCCAAGATAAAAGATGACTCTCGAGAAGCTCGAAGCCAAGGAGTACCCCTTCCTGGACTCCGAAGTCTCCTCCATGTTCGACCAACTGCTGCAAGAGAAGATGATAGAGCTCCCTCCTTCGAAGAGGCCCGAGCAGATGCATCGCGTCGACGACCCTCTCTTCTGTAAATACCACCGAGTGGTGAGTCATCCCATCGAAAGATGCTTCGTCTTCAAGGAAAGAATTATGGCACTCACAAAGCAAGGAAAGATAGAGATCGACACCGGGGAGGTCGCTACGGCCAATATGACGTCCATCACCTTCGGCTCCTTCTCGCCGGTACTCGTTGCTGCGCGACGAAGCACGCCCAAATTGCGCATCAACCGTCAAAGGCCAACAGCTAAGTCAATTTCCCAGCCGAGAGTCTCGAAGCGACGTCAACATACTCCTGCGCTCACCAAGGAAGGAACACCGCTGCCCTGGGGGCAACCACCGCTCACGCCAGCGCATCTTCCAAGCAATGCTACATCCCAACGAGCGCTCCAAAGAAGATACGAGCGAGGAGATCCAGAAGTGGGTCTGCTGGGCCAGCCTTCGGGGAAGTTCGACTATTACATCCTCTACTCAAGGCCTCCGTCCGTTTCGATTGAAGAAATCAAGCCCACCAGCTGGGGACCGGAAGATGAGCCAGTGGAGCTTCAGGAAGAGCAAGTCCCTTCCAGTCAAGCTACGTCCCAATGCATCTCCGAAAAAGATACAAGCAGGGAGATCCAGAAGTCAGTCTGCTGGACCAGCCTTCAGGGAAGTTCGACTATTACGTCCTCTACTTAAAGCCTTCATCAGTCTCGATTGAAGAAATCAAGCCCACCGGTTGGGGATCGGAAGACGAACCAGTAGAGCCTCTGGAAGAACAAGTGTCTCCAAGGGAACCAGTTGCTGTTGCCAATTATCATCTCAGCGAAGGAGAATCCACCGACGAAGAGGCATGGGTCATGCTACCCCGGCGACGAAAGCCATGGCTAGCAAGACTCTAGGGAGGAAGGCGTTCAAAGTGCTGCCGACAAGCCAAGACGATCTCCTCCAGCAGAGCCTTCCAGAGCTAGCAACCTTGCAAGAATTCTTTCCCGATCACTTCCTCCCAGTTGATCAACGCATCAGGGTGTCTTGTTGCATGGTCGAAGTCCATAAGGCGTTGGAAGGAAAAGGCGAAATCGAAACTTCTGAAGAAGGCGACTCCACTGACGAGGGAGACGATTCTGACAAAGGGGACACTGCCTCTCATGACGAAGCAATCCTGCACTTGCCGCTCGTAGAAGCTTTGCATCTTTTGAAGAAGGCTCGCCTGGCAATGGCTGTGGCCTTGGCCGACCTGGATAGCTACAAAAGGAAAAGGAAGGACGACCAGAAGGGCAAAGCTGTGGTCTCATGTGATGCGACGATAACCTTTTCGGATGAGGACTTGCAACTCGTGACACGATTGCACAACCGGCCTGTCTACGTTTCGGGATACATCAAGGAGACGCCAGTGAATCGAATCCTGTTGGATTGTGGCTCCGCCGTCAACATCATGCCTATCCAGACAATGCGACAACTCGGCATCACCAACGACAAGCTCTTGCCCAGCCAATTAGTCATTCAAGGATTCAACCAGGGTGGACAGTCCACTATCGGAATCATCCGCCTGAAGCTTTCAATCGGCCCGCTAAATACAACGGTCCTCTTCCACATCATCGATTGCCAGACGTCATATCGCCTCCTGTTAGGAAGGCCATGGCTACACGAGAATGGCGTCGTAGTGTCCACCTGGCACCAGTGCCTCAAGTACTACGAAGTAGGCATGGAGAAATGCATAGTTGCTGATGACAAGCCTTTCAATGAGGCCGAGGCATATTTGGCCGACGCCAAGTTCTACCAAGCGAGAGACCTAGTCGCGGAAGTCCTTCCGGCTAAAGCCCCTCGAGTCCAGAAGGCTGAAGAAGTAAAACAGGGCGAGGCTCATCCACCTGCAAAACCGATGCAACCTTCCGACAGGGCGAAACTCCGGGTCCAAGAAGCACCAGGATCAAGGCAAAGGATGCGCATAAGTTCCGAGTCAAGAGCAATGCAACACACTCCGTTGCTCGTCCAAGCGACGCCAGTCCTGCGTCTTGCACCTCAGTGGCTCCGTAAATCTGAGCGATCGCCTTCTGCTCCGACAAGGAAACGGGCCCCGCCGTTATCGCAGGCCAATGTCGTCACTCTGTAAAAAATAACGTTGCCACTACCTAGTCTGACGCAAGCTCCGAACCTAAGCAGACCTGTCGAATCAGTCGACCCCAATCAACTTGGAGTCAAGCCGAAAGGAAGTTGGGGGCAAAACGCTGCCAAGTTGCTGTTCAAAGCTGGCTACGACAAAGAAAGCACCATGGGCACACTTCCCCCAGCAGCAACGCCACATGGGATGACGAGGACTCAAGCTCGGTTGTTTCAAAACGATGAACAAATTCTCCCGAACCGCCGAGGCATCGGCTCCAGTCAAACTCCGTTGGTCGTCAGAACCGCAGCGAAGAAGACCTTCACCTCCAACTACATCGGGGAGAAGATGGTAGACGAAGCAGCTAAAGGATCGACAATCTCCGATGCACGCTCTACCTACGCCAGCTATCCTGACAGCAAAAGACGACGGCGATGAGCTCGGTGCCAAGCCTTACTCCAGAAGCAAAACAAAAGCAATCAAAGCCAGTCAAATCTAAAGCGCACACCCGTGTTCGAAAGGCTCGGGCCAGTCAAGCAATTAAAGAAGAAGTCGGTGTTTGATCATTTGGGAATGCCAGTCGACGACATCATTTCAACACCCGCCCACCCACCCATGGCAGCCGTCAACCATATCTTCGTCATCGAAACTGACAACGGTGATACTTCTACTTCGGACGACGAGTTGCAAGAAGCCCCGCCCGTCCTCGCAGAAGGGGGGCAGTCCACCGTTGATGACTCAAAGAAGGGGGGCAGTCCAAGAAGACGACGATGGCATGCTCCTTCAGTTCCTAGGGCCAAATCCTTACTGTCTTGGGGGCAACCGCCTCTCATGCAAGTACTCCATTTTCCAAACAAAGCTACATTCCGGCACATGCTCAAAGCGAGAGACGAACAATGAAGCCCCACAGTCAACCTGCTAGGCCAACCATCAGGTAAGTTCGACTTCTATGTCCTCTACTCCAGGCCTCCTTCGATTCCAAACGAAGAAATCAAGCCAACCGGCTGGGGATCAGAAGACGAATCGGTACAGTCTCTAGAAGAGCAAGTCCTTCTGATCAACGAAGAGCCTTCAGTCGTAGCACCAGTTCTTCACCTTGACGAGGAGGATCTTACTAATGAAAACACACAGGCTATGGCGCCTCGAAGGAGAAGGCCACGACGATCAAGCTACAGGATAGCATGTCTGGCTAATCACAAGAAAGACCGGGCGACAAGAAAACTCCCCAGAAGAAAGTCCTTCAAGGAAAAGAATGAAGCTCCAGGAAGAAAGACGCCCGAAGTACCACCAGCAAGTCCGAAAAATCTTCTCCAGCAAATATGTCCAAAGCTGGCGACACTCCAGGAGTTCTTTCCCAATCGCTTCCTTGAAGCTGATCAAGACTTCAAGGTCTCCTGCTACATGATGGAAGTCCACCAAGTGCTCCGGGAAGTCAATGAAGAAAGCGACACCAATATCAAAAGCATGGGGAGAAGCATCACTGCCAACGACAAACTGTTCAACGAGGCTGAAGCACACCTTGCTAACGTCCAGGTCCACCAGGCCAAAGACCCCGTTGCAGAAGCTCCTCCAACAAAGGCTCCACAAGCCCGGGAAGTTAAAGCAGTTGTGAAGGACAAAAGCTCTCCACTTGCAAAACTAGTGACATCCTCCAGCCAGACAGTGCACAAAGACAAAGAAGCGCCAGCATCAAGACAGAAAATTCACATCAACTTCAAATCAAGCTCGATGTGATGCGTTCCGTTGCTTGCTCAAGCTGCTTCAGTCCTGCAGCTCGTACCTCAGTGGTTTCGCAAACCAGGACGATCGCCTTCCACTCCAGCAAAGGAACCAGCGTCATCATTCTTCGGGGCCAACTTCAGCACTTTGTAAGAGATGACACTACCGTTACGTGGTCTGTTGCACGTCTCGAGCTCAACCGAGTCTTCCGAGTGCACCAGCTCTGAGCAACTCGCAATCAAGCCAGAAAACACTCGGGGGCAAAACTCCACCGAGTTGATGTCCAAATCCAGCCACAGCACAGAAAGTATGGCGCACATGGGTTCACTACCCTCAGCTGCAATACCACATCACCTGACAAAGACTCAAGCTCGTCTCTGCAAAAGCGGCGAACAAATCCTTCCAAATCGCCAAGGCATCGACTCCAGTCAAACTCCAGCAATCATCAAAACTCCAGTCAAGAAGACCTTCACTTCTAACTATATTGAAGTGAAGAAGGTAGGCGACAACTGCGAACCAGCGACGACTCTGCCTACCAGTGGCAAGTCCCTCAAAAGGTACTTTGCCTAGCGCAAGGTTACCCCCCTTGCCCCCCCCCCCCCAAAAAAAAAGGGGGAATAAACGAACTACGTGCGACTTGATCTTTCTCAGTAGGGTACGTAGGCAACCTACAAAGGTTCAGTCCATACAAAAGAAACATCCCAAACGTCGTCCAAGAAGGCTAGCCCAGAGAAGAACAAGTGCAAATCCACAAGTCCAGTCAGCAAACCAAAAGATGACAAGAAAGTCAACGTTCTTGAGGCGTTGAAGCAGCTCGCCTCCTGCGGCCTACACACGCTGCAATTCCCGGGGTAGAGAAGCCACTAACTTCCGACGCGTCGCCAGCTATGCACACTGCTTCGCAAGGTTCGATCTGGAAGCCTTCTCGATCACTCCACCAGCTTCCGGCACTTCGTCAGCCCTTCACACCGCCTTGCAAGCTCTGCTCCAGAAGTCTCCTCGGTCGCTCGAGACTTCCCCAAACGGGACTCCAGCTTCTAAAGCGACGCACGAGTAGCAAGTCGAAGACCTTAAGGCGTTAAAGCGGCTCGCCTCCCGCAGCTTACACGCGCTGCAACTCCAGGGGTAGAGAAGCCGTCAACTTCCGACGCGTCGCCAGCTATGCACGCTGCTTCGCAAGGTTCGCTCAAGAAGCCTTCTCGATCACTCCACCAGCTTTCGGCACTTCGTCAGCCCTTCACACCGCCTTGGAAGCTCTGCTCCAGAAGTCTCCTCGGTCGCTCGAGACTTCCCCAAACGGGACTCCAGCTTCTAAAGCGATGCACGAGTAGCAAGTCGAAGACCTTAAGGCGTTGAAGCGGCTCGCCTCCCGTAGCTTACACGCGCTGCAACTCCAGGGGTAGAGAAGCCGTCAACTCCTGACGCGTCGCAAGCTATGAACGCTGCTTCGCAAAGTTCACTCCGGAAGCCTTTTCGGTCACTCCACCAGCTCCCGGCACTTCGTCAGCTCCTCGCGCTGCTTCACAAACTCCACTCTAGACGTCGTCTCGGTCGCTCGAGCTTTCCCCAAACGGAACCCCAGCTTCTAAAACGATGCACGAGTAGCAAGTTGAAGACCTTAAGGCGTCGAAGCGGCTCGCCTCCCGCAGCTTACACGCGCTGCAACTCCAGGGGTAGAGAAGGCGTCAACTTCCGACACATCGCAAGCTGTGCACGCTGCTTCGCAAGGAAGGTGCGCAGCCGCTTCGCAAGGAAGGAGTCATCCGCCTACGATCCACCGAGCTCATACAAAAGCTCGGGCCTATCTGAAGGTCATCAGTCCCTCAAAATCGAAGACCCGAAGGATTGAAACCGCCACTAAAGTCAAAGGCAGCAACCCGAAGAATGGCGGACACATCAGCAACAACCGCACCCTTCATGACCTCCACAAAGCCAAAAGGACCACTGGAGCTATCATCAAGGCCAAGATCGGCAAGCAAAAGGCGACCAAAGCAATATGCTCCTTATCGATGCTCGTGGCCTCATCCTCATCATAATTGAACTCCAGAACGCCCATCTCGATGCTCTTCAAACCAACAATGCCACCAGAAAGGCGCGACCTCGCCAGTCACTTTACTCCCGTAGGTGACCTCATCAACAATCCGGCCAGCCTTCGGAAGGCACTCAGAAAGACGACGCAAAAGGACGGAAGATGCAAGCCAATCCTAAAAAAAAAAAAAAAAAAAGGGGAACCGAGGATAGAGCTGCAGCCCAAAAGGAGACCCGCAACCCCCCATGAAGGGGGGGATGGAGCCCGACCCTGTAGCCGCGTCGCCCTGCGTCTGCGACCACGCCAGCCACCGCAGCCCGCACCGGGCTTCGCCACCCGACCTCCGGTCGGCCATCGCGTCGCCCTGTGCTGCACTTACGCCGGCCACCCGCACCCACAGCCGCCCCGTCGGCCTGCGCTGCGCCCGCACCGGCCACCCGCAGCCACCGCCGCTCGCACCCGATTGGGACTCGCCCGACTCAGCCCCAACACCACCTCACCGCTGCTGCTGCGCCCACGCCTAGCCTCCGCGTCCCGCGCTCGCGCCGCAGGCCGCCACCGTTGCTTCTGCGACTGCGCCGGGCCTCCGCGCCCCTCACGTTGGAGCCCGCGCCACCCGCTCCTGGCCCTCGCGCCGCGCGTACTGCAGCCCGCGCTGTGGGCCGTCGCTGCCGCTGTCTGCTTCGACAGTCGCGCCGCCTGCTGCCTTCGCGGACCAGAAGAAGAAGGAAAGAAAAAAGAAAAAAAAAAAGGGAAGGAAACAAAACAGAAAAGGAAAGGAAAAAAAAGGGAAAGAAAGAAGGGATGAAACAGAAAAAAGGAAAGAAAGAAACATAACAGGAAGGAAAAAAAAAACGTACCCCTCTCTCTCTCGTGCAAAACCACAGCCCCCCCTTCCTGCCTTTAAAAGGCTCACAACCTTATGGAGGGGGAGGAGCCTGGAACCCGGCCATGGGGGATCCCGACCCCGCGTCGGCCTGCCTGTGCTGGGCCAGCAGCCGGCCACCACGCCGCGACCCGCGCCCGGCCACCATCGGCCTGCGACCCAAGCCCGAAGCCGCCTCGTCGCCGATCTCCAGCCCGTGCGCCGGACCACCGCCTCTGCCGACCACCGCACGAGAGCCAAAAAGGAAGGAGGAGGGGCGCCGCAAACCCCCCCTTTCTTCATCCGACCCGAGTGGAGGCCGCCCAGCTCGGGCCCGCAACCCTATTCCGACCCGATCGGAGCCGGCCCTCCGCGCCGCTCGCGCCCCGGTCACCTCCGCGCCGCTCGCACCCCGGCCACCTCCGCTGCATCGCAGGCCGCCTGCGCGCGCGCCACCCCCGCGCCGCTCGCGCCCCGGCCATGTCCGTTTGCGCCCCACCGCTGCACCGCACGCCGCCGCTGCGCCCCGCTCCGTACCTCGGGCCGCGCCGTAGCTCGTGCGCCGCTCCACAACCTGTGGCCGCCGCCGTTGCCTCCGCGAAGCAGAGAAGAAAAAAAAAAAAAAAGACAAAACAGGAGAGGCCAAAAAAAAAGAAAAGGAAAAGACAAAACCAGTGAAAGAAAAAGAAAAAAAAAGAAAGGAGAAGAAAGGAAGAAAAAAAGAAGGAAGAGTTAGAGCTGCCATCCACAACGACTCCGTCTCCTCCCTTTGCGCCGTTGTCACCGCTGTCGGTCGCTATGACTCAGCCTCCTTCCCTCGTCACAGTCACCGCTCTCGGCCATGATAATCGGCCCCGCCATCGTGCTCCCGCACCGAAGAAGGGGCAAAGTCCTCCGCCGAGATGCACCGTGGCTGTCCTCGCACTCCAGTCGCCCTCGTGCCACTCTCAAACTCCGTACAGCGACCACCTTCTACGTTCGTGCAATCTTCGGAGCAAAAGAAGTCCGCAACGAGGAAGATGATCGAAACCGTAGCAAGGGTCTTCTCCGCAAGCAAGAGCCGCCGCCGCCAACAAAAGAGGTGACAACTAGAAAGACGGAGCAAGTCGCGTGCAACCCTAAGCAGCAGCCCCTTTAGCCTTCGCCTCCAAACCGCCGAGGAAGCCTTCGTCTCCAAGCCACCGAAGAGGCTTCACCTCCGCGAGCTGCCAGAGGGGCCTTCGTCTCCAAGCCGCCGAAGGATCCTTCGTCTCCAAACCGCCGAAGAAGCCTTTGCCGCCAAGCCACCGAAGAGCCTTCATCTCCGCGAGCCGCTAGAGGAGCCTTCGTCTCCAAGCCACCGAAGGATCCATCGTCTCCAAGCCGCAGAAGAAGCCTTTGTCTTCAGCGCCGCGATCATCGTCGCCGCCGCCGACGAAAGAGGCGACATCGGGAAGATGGAGCAAGTCGCGTGCAACCCCAGGCAGCACTTTTTCGACGACGGTCTTCAATAGCCGGCGGAGCCTTCGCAAGAGTAAGGTGTTGGATGAAAGGGGTAGGGGCCCTTAAATAAGCCCCCAACCCCGTCCACAAAAGGAATCAAGGACAAATGCTCTACGCTCCCTACATGCACAAACTCTACACGTTTCGGCCAGCGCACTCATCCTTGAGGGGGCATTTGTAGACACACAAATTGTGTCTAACCCGGACCCGACTCGCGTACGCCAATTTGGAGGCAAACCCGACACGCACTCCGATGCGGACCCGACTCGCATGCACCAAGTTGGAGGCGAACCCGACACACTCTCCGACCCGGACCTGAATTGCATGCACCTACGCGGATGCGAACCCGACACACACTCCGACTCGGACCCGACACGCACTCGGACCCACCTGACTCGCGCCCAACAAAGGGGCCGGGTGGGCCCATCCTCCAATGGGGCCCACCCGCCCCCCTACTAGGAACCCGAACCCCTTAAAGGGGGGAGGGGGCCGGCCGGCCCTGCAAAGGAAAGAAAGAAAAGGAAAGAAAAGAAAAGAAAAGAAAGAAAGAAAAGGAAAGAAAAGAAAAGGAAAGGAAAAGAAGGGAAAGAAAAGGAAAGGAAAGAAAAGAAAAGGAAAGAAAAGAAGGAAAAGGAAAGAAATATCGCCATGCGCGGGGGGAGGTTGCGCATGACGTCTACTCACACGTGGATCTGCGTCGATCCCTCGATCCGACGGACAAGAAGAAGAGCCAGGTTGCCATCGATTTTGTGTGCAAAATTCAGTCATAATTACCCCGTCAAAAAAGGAAAGCAGATAAAGATTTATTCCTCTCTTCAATTGAAGAATAAATCTCGGGCAATTATGGGGGAGATATTAAAGGGATTTAAAATTAAAACTTCCCATATCTCTCCCCTCCCCCCTTCGCCTATAAATAGAGGGGGAGGGGGAAGGCTCAAGAGGTCGGATGGCAAGAAGCGAAGCTCTGCAGAAGAGGAGACGCGCTCTTCATCGACCCATGGCTTCACGAGGCACGGGCAAGCCTATCCCTTCGGGACCGGCTTAGTCCATTGAAAGCCCTCATCAACGTGAAGACCCTTGCACAAGAAGATCAAGCCTTCGACTCCGTGCACGAAGAAGAAAGCTCGGAGAAGAAGAACCCTTCGACTCCGAAGGCGCCAGAAGCAAAGGCCGGAGAAGAAGATCGGAGCGGCACCACCCCGTCGTCTCCAACAAGCCTTCGACTCCGATCAAGCCCAAAAACCCGGAGAAGAAGAGAAGCGGCGCTACACCCGTCATCTTCAACAAGGCCTTCAACTCCGATTACGCCAAATACGCCCGGAGAAGAAGCCGACGCCACAACCGTCGCCAGGTCGAAGATTGAAGACAAAGCGAGGAAGCTCTGCAGAAAAGGAGACGCTTCTTCATCGACCCAAGGCTTCATGAGGCACGGGCAAGCCTGTCCCTTCGGGATCGGCTTAGTCCATTGAAAGCCCTCATCAACGTAAAGACCCTTGCACAAGAAGATCAAGACTTCGACTCCGTGCACGAAGAAGAAAGCTCGAAGAAGAAGACCCTTCGACTCCGAAGGCGCCAGAAGCAAAGGCCGGAGAAGAAGCTCGGAGCGGCACTACCCCGTTGGCTCCAATAAACCCTCAACTCCGATCAAGCTCTAAAGCTCGGAGGAGAGGAATGAAGCGTCATCAACCCGTCGCCTTCGACAAACGTCTACTCCATCCACGAAGAAGAAAGCCTGGAGAAGACTACCTGAAGCGTCGCTACCCTCGCCGTCTTCATCAACAAAAGCCGACGCTACAACCGTCGCACGGAGACCATCGCTACCCCCGCCGTCTTCATCAACAAAAGCCGACACCACAACCGTCGCACGGAGATCGGTGCTACCCCCACTATCTTCGAAAGCATTCTTCGACTCCGATCACGCCAAAGAAGCCCAGAGAAGAAGAGAAGTCCAGCCGACACCCAAACCGTCGAAGCATCGAAGAAGTAGCCCACGTCGTTCGAGAAGAAGACCGAGTTGACGCTGAAGCCAAAGCCCACGCAAGAAGCCAAAGCAAAAGCCCCGGTAAAGTCCGCGCCAAAGCAACGCAAGTGTCAAAGCCAAGCGACTACGTCGGTCTCGAGCAAAAGCACCGCACGTTCTAGCCGATACGACACGAAGTCCGGAAGAACGAAAGCATCGCAAGTCTCCCCCGTCTACGTCCAAGCGCAAGCGCCAAAGCAAAGCAAAAGCCAAAGCCACGCCAGAGCCAAGCCAAAGCCAAAAGCCAAAGCCAAAGCCAACGCCAAAAGCACGATCGACGCCGCGAACCGACGATCAAGGACGCCGAGGTCAAGCAAGGAACGAGGAAGACACGAAGACCGAGGAACGAAGCTGAAGACCCCCAAGCCGAGGAAGCGCGAAGCACGGAAGGGACCAAAGAAACAACGGATATTCCTTAGCCTCTCAAAAGCCCTCACCCTATAATGGCCCCTGTCCTGGGCAACCCCTTCAGAGCTCTCGCACGAACACCACGTGAAGACGCGGATCAAAGGGACCCTCCAGAGGATCTCTCCCACAATCCCCTGATCAACACTCGCCGCAACCCGGACTCGCCAACCCCGAGCCACCCGGGTCCCGGCCACCCTTGTAATCTCGTGTGTTCACAATAAAGACGACCCGCATCTTTTTTTCGCGCATACACCTAACAAAACTCCCCCTCCCACTAAGGCCTGGGGGCGAAGCCAACTCCCCCTCCTCTTGTGAGTTCAAGGGATTAATCTGATGCTTGAGAGGCATGAGCTCCTGAACGGAGGTTTGGGGCTCCACCAGATCGGCATGGGCTTGGGACAACCTAGGCTCTGATACCATTTGTAGATACTCTCACATCTAAAAATCCGGGTTGTAATGGGAGGTCCACTAGAGGGTATGTGAAGACATAATTTGCCCATCCCGAGCAAGAGGATCGAGGTTCACTAGCGCTAGGGTATATGAAAACACCATTTGCCCATCCCCAGCCGATGTGACTAATCCCTTAACATGTTGCACCCATCCCATATGGGCCCTATCTGTGAATCGTACTCAGCCCCGACAAGCAGGCAAAGGGACAACTGTGATATGGTGCAGCGTCAGGTTGGAAAAAAAAAAAAGTTGGCTAAATAACCTCTCTCAAAAATGAAGGAATATGCTCTACTTCAACGTCGGATGTTGGGGGACACCCTGACCTGCAACTGGTGATGACAGCCACCCACCTCGATCGGCTTACCGCATTCACTCAGACCAACATGCATCAGGCGGCTGTGATCGTGTGCCACGTCAGGATGTTGCCAACATCTGGAGTAGCTTTTCCAGTTGGATTACCATTGCTCCAAAAAGAGAGATCTGAGTGTGGGGAAATGCTATTTATCCAATCCGTTTTCCAACTTTCTGACATGGCATCCGATCACAGCTGTTCCATTACCTGCCGGTCGGGGCTGACTATGATTCACAGGTCGGAGCTGGAGCAACGAACGGGTGTGATCGTGCCACAACAGAAAGCGAAAAATTTTGTTCCTAAAACTGGCATATGCAGCCTGTGGCCTGGGTCTAAGGGTTCAAATAAGTACTACGACATTTTTTCTATCGCTCTGTAGTGGCGAGCCTTCCTACCTGTGGGGTGTACTCAAAATCGGGACATTTGGGGTGAGTTTCGATCCATGTTCATCCCCCTCGGTTGATCACTCTTGGTTGGAAAATATAGATGTAAGCGGGGTGGTAATTCATTAGCTTCCTTTACTTCAGCTATGGCTTAGTCCTATATTGTCGAAAATAATTTACTTATGGTCTGTTTGGGAGCCTGAAAAGGAGGGATTTTCACTTTTAGGAGTCCCGAGAAGTAAAAATCCTTATTTGATGTGCACAAATTCTCTCGACTACATGGTGCTCTATAATCAAGGCATTGATACAAATATTAACAACCCTATACCAAGGGATTAATATAAAAGATATGCTGCCAATCGATCAAAAGTTTAAAGATTCAGTTGGATTGAGGACCATATGAAGAGGGGTCTCGATATGGTTCATTATGGCCCCTCAAGTTTAGCGGTCTACCCCGGACGGTCAGCTTTGTTGGAAATCTAATCGTTCTATACTAGCAATCTTAAGGATTTATCAAGTACTTTATATTAACTAATTGAATATTTAGCAAATATGATTTTTTCACGCAAGCAAAAACAAGTCACAAATTTCTTTTAGAAATTGTTTGCCAAGGCAGAGCGGGTTCTATGGAACCGTCATTCACCTTGCCGAACTTTTCTAAAAGAGAGAAATAATCTATCTCTAATTATTTAGGTTTCTCTATTAGATGCAAATTGTTTAATTTAGAATGATAGGACAAAAGTAGAGTTAGAAACTCTGGCCTGTGGTCGAAACGTGCTAGGCACTGTCCCAAGAACCTTATTGCCCCCCTCGTGCGGGTCTCGTGGCAATGGTTCTCGGAGATATGACGACCCCGGTCAGGCGACCTCCTTCTCGTCGGCACGACTTCAAGAAGGTATTGCGAACCTCGTGAACTTTCAGGAACCCAGCGACTTGGATGACGATCTTCTCGAATCGGGGAGGCAGCACCGCAGCAGAGCTTTGGTCCGAGAGAGGGAGTCTCTTCGGAGCAAAGTGGCAGCACTACAGCACCACGACGAGAGAATGAAAGAGAGAGAGGCAGTAAGAAGGGAGGAATTCCGATTTTCGGAGTGTGTGAATCCCATAGCTGCACCGGGCCTTATATAGGCCTCGGGCTGTTAATGGGAGGCTGAAAGAGGGGAGCGGTTAATGGGCTGCGATTAAGCCCATTAACCTCGCACGTTACAGCTCGCAGCGAGCCTGTACGTAACGGCTAGCATGCAGCGCTTCTCGCGTAACGGCTAGTGTCCCAAATGGTAAATAATAAATAGTGGAGGACTTAAAAGCAAAAAGCAAAAATAGGGCAGGTGCGGACCAGCCCATTTCGGAGGTGCTATCGTGTCCGGGTCCGCGGGCGCACACACACGCGCCGCCCAGCCCATGCCCAAGCCCAAGCCCGGCCCGGCTCGGCTCGGCACGGCACATACGCGCGCGCGTGTGTGAGCTAGTGGAGCCCCTCCTCTAGTGTGATGACTAGTGGGGGGAAGTGGGCAAATCCTTATATGTTGGTAGGGGATTTCTCCCCTTACCGATATGGGACTAAAACCCAAGGTGTTTGTGTGGTTTTAACACACACACCCAACAATCCCCCACATGTGTTTAAAACCACTAAATATTAAATAATTTAAAAAATTCAAAATATAAAGAAAAAGGACTTTGCTGGATTCCTTATACTACGCAGTAGGTGTAGGTACCTTCCGGTTTGAACCTCCACTTAGTACAGTTGTATACATCCGTGAGGGCTTGGTGGACTACGCCTTGAACCAACCTCATTTATCGGGTTTCTACAAGTAGTACACGTAGTACAGTTTTCGATGGTTCTAAGCGGGTTGCGCTATTAATGGCCTTGCGCATATATCTTTTCTTGTATGTTTCTAGGGAGCAGCCCTGGTCCCAGAGTTGCGGCCTCACAACGATATACATATAGGTAAGTCCTAATAGGGGTGTGAGCAAGGCGACACCCCGCCTCATGGGTCTTGGACTTATTAAGAGTTTTACACTCATCCTACCCCTTGCTTTTAATAAGCACTGACGTCATAGGGACGGGAGCATTATTCAGTGCTCCTTATTTTCAATCACTACTACAGTTTGTTTCTACCCATTGAACCTCCTTGAGGTTGGGTTCCCACTGCGGTGATTTTTCTTATGGGCATAATCCCATCCCCCTCGACGATTCTAAGACCACTGTCCTAGATAAGCCCTTAGTTAGATGATCCGCCAAATTCTTTTCGGATCTAATAAAGTCTAGGGCAATTATTTGATTTTTCATCTTATATCTGAGAGATCTATGTCTCACTTTCAGATGTCGATTTATTTTTACATCAGCGTTTTCTTGATTACATTTATCAATAGCTGATCGACAATCACAATGGATAGATATAGCCGGTAAAGGCTTTTCTATCAATGGGATCTCATATAGAAGATCTCGAAGCCATTCTGCTTCTGTGCTAGTGGTATCTAGCGCTATCATTTCTGATTCCATAGTACTCCTAGCTATAACAGTTTGTTTGGTGGATTTCCAAGATATGGCTCCACCTCCTAGTAGGAATACATATCCGGTTGTGGACTTAATATCTATTGAGTCACTAATCCAGTTAGCATCAGAGTATCCCTCTAATACAGCTGGATATCCACTATAGTGGAGACCGTATGATATGGTTCCCTTAAGATATCTAAAAATTCTTTCTAACGCATTCCAATGGGACAAATTCGGGTTAGACGTATAACGACTAAGTCTATTTACCGCGTAGGCGATATCGGGTCGAGTATAGTTTGCTAGAAAACCTAACGATCCTATGATTTGAGCATACTCGCTCTGTAGTCTAGGAAGTCCAGTATTCTTTGTTAGATGGGTATTTGGATCATATGGTGTGGATACAGGTTGGCAATCGGGATCGTAAAATTTCCTAAGGATTTTCTCGACATAGTGGGGTTGGGATAACACTAAACCATTGTTCTTCCTAATGATCTTAGTGTTCAAAATAACGTCGGCTTGTCCTAAATCTTTCATGTCAAAGTTTTGGGACAAAAACTGTTTGATATCATTTATGATTTGTATGTTTGAACCGAATATCAGAATATCGTCAACATACAAATATAAGATGACAACATTATTACCATCTACTTTATGGTATACACATTCATCCGTTGTGTTGATATCAAATCCATAGGATAAGATAACTTCATCGAATTTCATGTGCCATTGTTTTGGGGCTTGTTTAAGACCATAGAGGGATCGAATTAACTTACACACCTTTCCCTCTTGTCCAGGTGCAGTAAATCCCTCGGGTTGGTCCATGTATATTTCCTCATTAAGATCGCCATTCAAGAAAGCAGTCTTAACATCCATTTGATGTATGACTAGCTTATAGATTGAAGCTAAGGCGATGAGGATCCTAATCGTGGTTATCCTAGCGACAGGTGAGTAGACATCAAAGTAGTCTACCCCAGGTTTTTGGGTAAAGCCCTTGGCTACAAGTTGTGTCTTAAATTTATCTATGGTACCGTCGGGTCTAAGCTTTTTCTTAAACACCCATTTACATCCTATGGTTTTACAACCAGGAGGTAAATTGGTGAGTTCCTAGGTATGGTTTTGAAGTATGGATTGGATCTCGTTATCTATGGCTTCTTTCCAAAAAGGTGAGTCTATGGACTTCATTGCATCTGTATAGGTGGAGGGGGAGTTCTCCACCATAAGTGCATAGAAGTCATCAAAGACTTTCTCTACACGGGCACGTTTACTCCTAGGTTCGGTTTGGGTTACCGGTTCAGTCTGGTCTTCAGGTTCTAATTGGACTTCAGGTTCGATCTGAGTCACCTGATTAGAACTGGAGGCCTGGTTATTGGTATTAATCCTAGTGTTGATCCTAGTCTTATACAGAAAGATGTTTTTGAAGTATGAGGCATCTCTTGCTTCGATTATGGTGTTATTGGCTATTTCGCTTATTTCAGAGTTAAACACTAAAATACGATTAGCGTTACTGTCTGAAGCGTAGCCAATAAAGATGGCATCTACAGTCTTAGGTCCTATCTTCTTCCTTTTGTTATCGGGGATTTTTACCTTAGCTAGGCACCCCCACACTTTTAGGTATTCTAAGTTAGGTTTCCTATGTTTCCATACTTCGTATGGGGTCAAGTCATTATGTTTGAACGGAATGCGGTTAAGGATAAAACAAGCCGTCATTAGGGCTTCCCCCCACAAGTTCTCTGGCGCTCCAGAGCTTAATAACATGGAATTGACCATGTTCATTAGGGTTCTGTTTTTCCTCTCCGCTACACCGTTGGATTGGGGAGTGTAAGGAGCTGTGACTTCATGGAGTATTCCATAGTCATCACAGTACTCACTTAACTCATTTGAGGTGTACTCCCCTCCTCGGTCTGACCTAAGGATCTTAATGGTTTCGTCTAATTGGTTCTCAACCAGAGCTCTGTAAATTTTAAATTTACTGAGAACTTCATCCTTAGTTTTAATAAGGTATAGGTGGCAATATTTTGAAGCGTCATCTATGAACGTTACAAAATATCTATTGCCACCTCTCGAGGTTCTTCCAGAATCACAGACATCGCTGTGAATTAATTCAAGTATATGGGAGTCTCAATCGATGGTTTTAAAAGATTTCTTAGGTTGTTTGGCTTCTACGCATATCTCGCACTTGTCGAGATTCCTAGTATCGGATTTGGGAATGATATTTAGGGTCATGAGTTTCTTAATTGAATTATAATTTACATGACCTAGTCTTTGGTGCCAAGTGACCGAAGACTCAACATTTAAAATAGTAGAAGAGGGATTGAATACATTCAATTTAAACAAACCATCACAAAGAAATCCTTTTCCAATAAAATTCATTCCTTTGGTGATTACAACCTTATTAGACTCAAATACAAGCTTATAGCCCTGTTGGACTAATAAGGACCCACTAATTAAATTTCTCCTAATCTCCGGAACGTGGTGGACTCCGCGCAGGGTCAGGGTCTTCTCCGACGTCAGCTTCAGGTCGATCCGTCTTATCCCTAGCACACGAGCCTCAGCATTGTTCCCCATGCTTACAGCTCCTCCACCTGAGACCTGATAGGTGGAAAACAAAGATTGATCAGAGCAAACATGAATGTTAGCTCCTGTGTCAATCCACCAATCAAATGCTTGAAAGGTCATGTTAACTTCAGGGGTGAAGAGAACAGACCTGAAAGCGGTCCCAGAAGAGCCAGCTCCAGAGGTCACCATGTTGACTTGGGAGCCGGGTGGCGTTGGACCATTTCTTCTTGGATTTGGAGGTGGTGCTGTCTTCTTGTAGAAGCATTGGTTGGCCATGTGATTGGTCCGACCGCAGACGTAGCAGCAACGCACTCCTTCCTTCTTTTGGTCCTTGGGATGGTTTGGGTTATGGTTGCTATGGTATGGCTTCTTGGTATATGGCTTAGGCTTAGGGTGGAAGGGTTTCTTTTAGAACTTATGTCTAGGTTTTTGGAATGGTTTAGACGGTTGATCCTCTACGTTGTTGACCTTGGGTTTGGATTCAGAGGATCCCTTTTCCCTGAGCCTATGTTGCTCCTCAATTCTAATAGAGTTTAGAACTTGAGTTAGGGTTAGGTCACCTTGGGTATGACTTAGGTGCTTAGAGAATTCAGACCAAGAAGCAGGTAGTTTATCTATAAGACAGGCTATCTGGAAGGTTTCATCAAGGGTGGAACCATTAGTCTTCAGATATTGAACTAGGTTCTCAAACTCATGAATCTGATCATTCATGGGTTTGGAGTCAACCATTTTGAAGCTGTTGAAGTCAGACGCTTTGAAGCGTTTTACTCCAGCATCATCTAGGCCATACTTACGCTCTAGGGTATCCCATAGGTCCTTAGGGTTTTGAATGGTATAATAGATATCGTATAATCTATCAGATAAGGCCCCTAGGATCCTATGAAGGCCATGGTAGTTGATTTCTTCTGGGGTCCTAGTGGGAATACCAGAAGTTGGTTCAGGTTCAGGTTGAGAAGTGGAGGCTCGGGTACGACGAGTTTGGCTAGACCCGTTGGATATTCCTGGTGCGGTTTCACCTATGGCTGATAGTAACCCAAGTGTGGTTAGCCAGAATCGCATCTGGTTTTGCCACCTCTTGAAGTTAGACCCGTCAAACTTCTCGGGTTTAGCACTAAGGGTTTCACGGTTTGGTGAGGCCATTTCGGACCAAAATTAGGAGTTGAAATCTGTGGATTAAAAAATAAGTTTTGTCAATTTTAAAGTACACCTAGATAGATTCGACTTTTAGAAGTCCAAATCAAACTTCCAAATCCTAACGGCCAGATGGGCTCCAGGTAGGAGGTGGAGCACTAGGCTCGCTCAAATACCAAGCTACCTTGGGCAATTTAATGCCGGTTTGACAAGCCTTTCTAGACACCGTAGGCAGTGGAATATTTCAATGACGACTTTTAGTCTTTTCTATAATCTATGCTTATAATTTACTTTTGTAGAAAATAATTTTGTAACTAGTAGCAACTAATAGGTAGCACGGAATAACGACTAATAGATGATCACGTAGGTTAACAGATAATTAGTGAGCAAGTTGCAAAGAGAATAACTTATGAACGATTAAATAACAATAAGTTTCTTGGATTGTTGGAAATCTAATCGTTCTATACTAGCAACCTTAAGGATTTATCAAGTACTTTATATTAACTAATTGAATATTTAGCAAATATGATTTTTTCACGCAAGCAAAAACAAGTCACAAATTTCTTTTAGAAATTGTTTGCCAAGGCAGAGCGGGTTCTATGGAACCGTCATTCACCTTGCCGAACTTTTCTAAAAGAGAGAAATAATCAATCTCTAATTATTTAGGTTTCTCTATTAGATGCAAATTGATTAATTTAGAATGATAGGACAAAAGTAGAGTTAGAAACTCTAGCCTGTGGTCGAAACGTGCTAGGCACTGTCCCAAGAAACTTATTGCCCCCCTCGTGCGGGTCTCGTGGCAATGGTTCTCGGAGATATGACGACCCCGGTCAGGCGACCTCCTTCTCGTCGGCACGACTTCAAGAAGGTATTGCGAACCTCGTGAACTTTCAGGAACCCAGCGACTTGGATGACGATCTTCTCGAATCGGGGAGGCAGCACCGCAGCAGAGCTTTGGTCCGAGAGAGGGAGTCTCTTCGGAGCAAAGTGGCAGCACCACAGCACCACGACGAGAGAATGAAAGAGAGAGAGGCAGTAAGAAGGGAGGAATTCCGATTTTCGGAGTGTGTGAATCCCATAGCTGCACCGGGCCTTATATAGGCCTCGGGCTGTTAATGGGAGGCTGAAAGAGGGGAGCGGTTAATGGGCTGCGATTAAGCCCATTAACCTCGCACGTTACAGCTCGCAGCGAGCCTGTACGTAACGGCTAGCATGCAGCGCTTCTCGCGTAACGGCTAGTGTCCCAAATGGTAAATAATAAATAGTGGAGGACTTAAAAGCAAAAAGCAAAAATAGGGCAGGTGCGGACCAGCCCATTTCGGAGGTGCTATCGTGCCCGGGTCCGCGGGCGCACACACACGCGCCGCCCAGCCCATGCCCGGCCCGGCTCGGCTCGGCACGGCACACACGCGCGCGCGTGTGTGAGCTAGTGGAGCCCCTCCTGTAGTGTGATGACTAGTGGGGGGAAGTGGGCAAATCCTTATATGTTGGTAGGGGATTTCTCCCCTTACCGATATGGGACTAAAACCCAAGGTGTTTGTGTGGTTTTAACACACACACCCAACAATTATCACGAAGGAAGGCAACGCGAGGTGACGGAAGGCCTTTGGTGAAGATGTTCACAACCTAATCCTTGAAAGATATAAATCGAGCATCAAGGTCACGGGAGGCAACCTTCTCTCGAACAAAGTAATAGTCGATCTCGATGTGCTTCGTACGAGTATGAAATACTAGATTTACAGTAAGATAGGTAGCCCCAAGATTGTCACACCACAAAATTGGAGAGGAGGTTTTGACGCCAAGCTCATGAAGTAGATATTGGATCCAACTAAGCTCAGCTGTTGCAGTTGCAAGGCCACAATACTCAGCCTCGGTGCTAGACCGAGAGACTGTCTTATGCTTTCGGGTACTCTAGGAAATAAGATTAGGGCCCAAAAACACACAATAGCCACTAGTTGAGCGCCTATCATCAGGGCAATCGGCCCAATCATAATCAGCGAAGTCACTTAAGCTGGGTGATGGATGAATGTAGATCCCAAAGGAGACTGTATGCTTCAAATACCGAAAAGTTCGTGTAACAACATTCCAATGATCATTTGTAGGGAGATGTATAAATTAACACAACTTGTTGACAACAAAAGATGTATCATGCCTCGTGACAAGATATTCGAGAGCACCACAAAACTACGATAAAGGGAGGGATCACTAAAGGCCGAACCCGTAGTCTTGGAGATCGAGTTTGTCATGGCGATTCATTGGTGTTGTGGGGAAGGATTTTGGCCGTCGTACGTGACCCTCCTCCAACAATCGAGTGCGTGACCCTCCTCCAACAGTCGAGTGAAGGTTTGACCCTTTGGGATGTGGCGCGCTTCGAAGCGTTGAGCTGTAACTTGCTAGGTTGTCACACAAGCACTATAGAGTAGAGAGAGTTGACGCAGGGAGTAATGACGAAGTTCGGCCGAAGCCTACGTCTCTGTGCGGTAAGATGCAACCTTTGAATCCACTATCTCTGAGTAAACAGTAGAGCTACTCTTGACAGGCCAAGGAGTACTTCTTCCAAGTAATCAGATGGTGGAGAAGGAGTCCGAAAACCAGAAAGCTCGAGGAGCTCTAGAGAAAAGAAAGTAGGATTTTGGTCTGGAATTTCGGATTTGGATTCATTTACAGGGTCTGCTATTTATAGAGGTTTGGTTTATCTATGAAATATTCTATGAATATTCCTAGAAATATCCAGGGTTTAGTAAATGCCCGGGGGATTTACCAGCCCCTAGATAGCATAAAATGGGCCCCAGGCAGAGCTGCGAGTCCCATCGTCATACAAGTGGGCCATAGGCAGAGCTGCGGGTCCCACCGTCATACTCGTATACCCCAAGCAGGGTTGTAGGTCCCACTGTAGTACTTGTGGGCCCTAGGCGGGGATGCGGGTCCCACTGTAGTACTCGTGGGCCCCAGGTGGGGCTGCGGGTCCCACCGTCGTGCTTGTGGTCCCAGACAGGACTGCGGGTCCCACCATCGTGCTTGTGGGCCCCAAGCGGGGCTGTGGATCCCACCATCATGCTGTGGGCCCCGAGCGGGGTTGTGGGTCCCACTGTCGTGTTTGTAGGCCTCAGGCAGGGCTGCGGGTCCCACCGTCGTACTTGTGGGCCCCAAGTAGGGCTATGGGTCCCACCGTTATGTTTGTGGGCCCCAGGTGGGGCTGTGGGTCCCACCGTCCTGTTTATGGGCCCCAGACCGGGCTGCGGGTCCCATTGCAGGGCGTTAGCCAGATTTTGCACCCACAGTTACCCCCTCCCAACTAGGTTGGTGCTAACCTAGCTGGTTGGGACTTCTTGGTGCAAAAAACTGATCGCTCGTCTGCTGACTTCCTGTCCGGGGTCAACTGTCGTTTGTCTGTCGACCCCCTGCGTGGGGCCGATCGTTGGGCTCACCGATCCCATACCATGGGTCGGCCGGGTGTGCGTCTGCTGACCCGTTGCGCGAGGCCGACTGTCGTATGTCTACCGACCCCCTATCGGGGGTTGATCGTTGCGTCCGTCGACCCCTTGACAGGGGCCGATCGGGTGTGCGTTTGCCGACCCGTTGCACGGGGCCAACCGTCGTTTGTTTGCTGACCCTCTATCGGGGGCCAACTGGGTGCATGTTACCCCCTCCCAGTTAGGTAGGTGGTAACCTGGTTGACTGGGATTACAAAAATAGGCGCGGGTAGTTGATGTAGGCTGTTTCAGGTCAAAGAATTAGGGGGCTGGGGTTTTGGGCAAAAGACCACTTGGAGTGGGGGTTGTGTGCAAAATATCCTGATTTGGGGGTTTTGGCCAAAAAAACCTACAGGGGGTGTTGGGCAAAAGATTTTTACTGCAGGGGGTTTTATACAAAATACCTTGAGCTAGAGATTTTGGGCGAAAAGATCTTGGGGGTGGGGGTTTTGTGCAAAATATCCTGAGCTGGGAGTTTTGGCCGAAAAACCTGCATAGGGGTGTTGGGAAAAATATTTTTTATGTAAGGGTTTTTGTGCAAAATAACCTGATCTGGGGTTTTTGGGTTTTAAAAGATCCTGGGGGTGGGGGTTTTGTGCAAAATATCCTGAGCTGCGAGTTTTGGCTGAAAAAACTGCAGGGGGGTGTTTGGGAAAAATTTATATATAGGGGGTTTTGTGTAAAATACCTTGAGTTGGGGTTTTTGGCAAAAATTCTGCAGGGGGGTGTTTCTGGGCAAAACAGCCGGGGGCGGGGGGTTTTTTTTGCAAAAAACTGAATGGGTCGGGTGCCGGGGGTGATGGGTGCCCGAGTTACACCATAGGGCACCCAAGGGGGTGGGTTGGGTTCGGGCCTACTCGGGGTCGGGCACGTGTCATGGAAAAAATTACAGGGTTATGTCTGAAACAGCCCCAACCTACAGGGGTCAAAGTGTAATTTATCCAAAAAAAAAAAAAATCCACCGTTAGATTCGATAACCGTACTACGTAGGTTATACCTCAGGACGTTATCGGACACGAGGAACAGCTGGCGGTCTGGAGCCGGCATCTACCAGCTGTTGGGTACACTAAATTCCGGTGACGGGATACCGGCCAAGCCGAAGCGGGGGCTCGAATCAAAACAGGTGGGCTCTCAGTACGGGCAGCCACCAACCAAAACCGCCGAAACACGCTGCCGATATTCTCCACCGCCCGATCCTCCCATCCGCCCCCCCACCTCACTCCACCCCACGATTCCCATTCGCGGACCACGCAATAAAAGCCGTTGTTAGAGAGAGACAGAGAGAGAGAGAGAGGGAGAGAGGGAGTGGGTGGGGTTTCCTTCCGAGGTGAAGAAGGGGAGGCGACGAGCAGAGATTCTCTCTCATCCCGGCCCTGTGATTCGTGGTGGTGCGGATTTTGATCGAATCGGGGGGAGGATTCTACTCGATTTCTCGGCTGGAATTGGGGATTTCCCGTGGGGGCATGAGGGCATGGGTCTGGGAGACACGGATCAGATGAGCGATAAGGGAGGGGAGGAGGCCGTCCCCTGCTCGATCTGCCTCGATGCCGTGACGATCGGAGCTGATCGATCCACTGCCAGGCTGCAATGCGGCCACCAATTCCATCTCGGTCAGTGCGTATTAATTGTTTGCTGCATCGTTTCTCTCTCACGCTCGATTCAGTCTCCTGTTGCTCGGATTTCGTGATCGAAGCAGGAAATCCGAAGGTTTGGGAAGTTTTTGCTGTTCCGATTTCTTAATCGGAGCTGAAGCATTTGTGGATTCGGCGTAAATTTCCTTCTTTTACGGAAGATACAATCTTAATCATGGGTTTTGCTTTTCCCGATTGCTGATCGCTGCTGCGAAGAACAGATGTCGAATTTTTTTCTGATTTCCCCCCCCCATCCCTGCACTGCGAGCATTCAATTCAAACTTGCTTTCCATTAGATGTTGCTTTGTCAAAAGTTTTTTGATAAAAAATCCTGTTTCCGATAATTCAAACTCGCCTTTTCCTTAAAGAAATCAGCAAAGACTGTCAAAAGCGTTGCCAAACTTTTTTAGATGGTATGGTATTACTCTTACAGTTAGAAAGCACAAATTCATGAAAGGAGAAGTACCGGCTTTGAACTGGTGTGTGGAGCATATACGTTAGTGACTGCAAAGGTCTGGCTGTATTTTCTTCTTTACAAATGGTAGAGTGAGAAAAGGGTAGTTTCTATTTCTGGTAGACTTGAATATAGATGGGTTTCAGAGGGTGGAGATACCATCACGGGCACGAATACCTAACGACCCAAAATATGACCCCCCGGTGACTAGTTCGGCTCCTAGGATTATCCGTAGAAGATTAAATCTTGTGGTATATAGGAAGGACTAATCTCTCCCATTTTGGTATTTTTGTCTAGACAACTCTAGCCCCTAGGATTCCATGATAGAATTTCCACAATGACTATCAAGTAGAGCTCTTAGGAGGTAGGATGTCTTAGGAGGAAGAAACATCTTATTGAGGAAAAATGGCTTGACTTTGATTGTTAGATCCATTATACAGAGTATGCATTTTCTTATAAAAGTTGACAAGTCTACACAATCAGAGTCTTCCTGTTAAAAGGGAAAACCCCCACAACTCAACCAAGGTATCCAATTATAAGAGCCGAGAACAGAGGAATGTAGACTTTTAATAGATATCATACCTTTTTCTTGAACGACCGCTTCTTTGTTTGCTGAGGTCATTGTGCAGTGTATTTCCCGACTGGGTCACTCCACGTGTCTCAAAGCCCAAGGTGGAGGGAGCAGCAATGAAGGCTCACATTCACAAAGAGAAACATAAGATGGGGAAACCTTTCTCCAAGGGAAGGGAAAAACAATGAAACCAACGTTAGGAACAAAGCTTTCCAGCCTTTACCCCAACAAGTGCCTTAATGAATGGGAGGGGTTCGTTAGGGTTCCCCTTGTGCCCTCTCTCCTTATCCATATATTCTCCTTCTGTGGGTTCGCGCTTATATGACCATTGGGACCTAGGAATTGTCAGGCCACTCCAAAACTGACACATGGCAGGCAATGGACATTGTCAACTTCAGGTGGACTTGGGTTTGCGGGTCCTTTTTTGTCTTATAGCGTGTGGTGAGTGGGCAGGACAACAACGTGCCGCTCCCGGGTTGGCCAAGATCAGGTAGTGACACCTCCTCACTATCAGTTGGCTATGGGTCAACCTCTATCAATGTGCTGCTGTGTATGGTCACGCCCGTGGTCCTTCAGCGTGCAACGGTGTTGACAGAGACGTAACGACATGACCCTTGCTCGTTGGCACAAATAATCTAGATTTGACATTATATGTCGAGTGTGTGCGTAAAACAGGCCTTGCCGGTTCGTGCACGCTCGGTCGATTCTGCCACTTGCTGACCACTTGTTGACTTATGTTGCTTTAACGGCTGATGGGTGTCATTTTTTCTCGTGTTTATTTGTTTCGGCACAGGGGGGACTCCACATGGTTCAATGACTTCTGTTTTAGTATAGTATAATTAGATAAGAAGGCATCAAACGCTAAACTAAAAAAAGCTTACTGACCACGATTTATCCACCACAACTTGGTTGAAGGGAAGTATCCATTATTGTAGTATATATAATAGCATGTTATAGTAGATAAGATAGAAAATGCTTATTGCCAAAGCTGGCTTAGCCTGATGATTGCCACCTCTCCTCTCATGGATGAGGTCCTTGGTCAGAGCCTCGGTACGGAGTCCAGAGTCCAGACTATAATTCCAATTGTTAGAATATGTCAAAAGAATAACAAGAAAATATTAAAAACATGTTTTATAATACACAAATGTCAACTTCAATAAACAACTAATATTAAATCGAGTTGTGGATGACGCTTTGAAAGTTGAAAAATTTGGAATATGATTAACGATAAAATAAAATTTTACCATGTAGAAAGTTTGAAAATTAAATCTAACCGGAGATACGATAAATGATTATCAAATTGCAACAATCACAAAGCTATGTGTGATGCAAATGTCATGTGTGAATTATAGGTTAGAAGCATGTAGGGTTCTATCCTAATGCAGTAAGTAAAGACACAATGTTTTTTAGGTGGAAACCAAACGAGAAAAACCACCATGAGCAAGCTCGGACACGAAGCAATCCACTAAGAGCAATGTATTACAATCAAAGGCAAAAGCGTTACTCTTGAATTGAGCGATACCTTCACAACCCAATCCACTTGAGCTTGGCATCGGCAGTCAACAACCACCACGACGATCCTCCTCCCATCAACCTCCTTCGAGCCAAGGATATCTCTCCGTGACCGAGTCCACGAACACATCCTCATGCAATCTACTCTGCACTTTGGATTGTCACAACGAATCTGAACCTCAACTCCTCTCGGCCTTGCTCAGGGCCTGGCTAGAGAAAGGAAAGAAAAAGAAAGAAAGAAAGAAAAAGAAAGAAGAAAAGAAAAAAATAGCTTGATTGGCTGACCAAAGCCCTGGCTAGAGGAAAGGATACGAGAAAGAAAGAAGAAAAGAAAGAGAGAAAACGAAAGAAAAAATATTGGAAAAAGAAAGAAAGAAAGAAAGGGAAAGGAAGAAGAAAAAGAAAGGAAAAGAAAGAAAGAAAATTTTCAAAATCTGGAAGACCATGATACTGACAGACTTGAAAATATTCTATAAATCCGGAAGACCATGTGTCTGGCAGTCTTGAAAATATTTAAGTCTGATAGGCCATGTGTCTGACAGACTTGAAAACATTCTAAGCAGTGTTGTCAAGGCGACAAGATTGAAGCCTGAGGCGTAAGGTGCTACTGAAGCCTGAGGCGCACGCCTTAGTGTGTAAGACACAAAAATATATCTTTTTCTTACAAAAATTAATAATAATTGTAAAAAAATCTAAAATTCATAAAAAAATTATATTTCATGAAAAAAAGAAATATAATCACTATTCAATTAAATCAATACAATAAAGACATACAATACTTATAACTCATAACTAGTGGCCATCAAATGAACAATTTGAGTGAGAATAATAATTCACAAGTTATTATGCAATATGCCAACATCATATTCATAAGTTAAATGCATACAATACTCATAAGTGATCACTGATAAATGAGAACTTATAAACAATGTTGAGTAACAAAACGAAAGAGTTGGGCTCTAAGGAGACCAAAGTTCTAAAAAGCGCTAGGCGCTAGTCGGGCGGTGGGGGGCCGCCTAGCGCCTAGGCGGCGCCTAGGCGTTTTGCTTTTTTTTAATTATTTTAATTATTATTTTGATATTATATAATATATATGTTTAAAAATTAATATAAGTTCAAGATTATCCTAAACCATTATTTTAAAGAACAAGTATATAACATAATTCAAGATTGAGTGATTAACAAGAACAAAAGAAAACATGATCCGTCTGGCTAGCCTCAGCCCGCATGGCCAGCCTAGCTTCGCCTAGACCGCATAGGCGGCCGCCTTGCCCCGCCTAGCTCCACCTGGGAGCTTGGCCGCCTTTTTGGAGCGCCTAGGGCCTAGGCGAGGCGGTGAGGGGCTGCCTAGCGCCTAGGCGGGCCGCTTGGGCCACTTTTTAGAACACTGAAGGAGACTTGGGCTCTTTTATTCAAACTGAAAATAATCGAAATAAAAAAAACCAAAACCCAAGAAAAAAACCAAAACCCAAGAAAAAAAACAGGGAAAAACTAAAATAAACCAAAATCACAAAAAAAAAAAACTTGAAGACCAAAACTCAAAATGCATCTCGGCGCGTGCCTCAGCCGCCTTGCACCTTGCGCCAAAAAGTCGCCTAAGGCGCGCCTTGTTGGACGCGCCTCGCCAGAATGCGCTTGAGGCGTGCTCCTTACTGCGCCTCGTGTTGAGGCGCGCTTGAGGCGTGCTCCTTACTGTGCCTTGAGAACACTGATTCTAAGTATGGAAGACTCGAAAGAAGAGAAAAGGAAAGAAAAGAAAAAACCCTTAGTCGGCCCTGACAAGGGCCTTGATGTCAGAGGGACGGCCAGGCACCAAAGAAAAAAAAATAAGAGAAAGGAAAAGAAAGTAAGAGAAGGAAGAAAGAAAGGAAAAGTAAGAAAGAAAGAAAGGAAGAAAGAAAAATTAGTTAAGTCTGGAAATTTTTCCTATATTGGAAAATCGACTAAGTCTGAAAGATTAAAGCCGTAAAAAAATATATCCTAGCATTCATGGTCTAAAGCTATCTTTGAGCCAGTAAACGACACTTAGAGACGTGCATTCGTCAATAATCGTCATACAAAACCAAAGACCAACTCAGGTGCAAGTGCCCGTTGTACTTTGAAATCGAGTATTAAAGGATCACAGTCGAGTCTCCCCACAATCTCCTGATATTTGTACTCCGCTCCCTCGAAACTAGTTTAAATTGAAATATGTACTTGAGCATCACAAATTCGCTCATAAAACGCACTTACGAGTTACCATATCAGTCTGACATGATCATCAACAACTTCAGCATGTCTTGTGCCTCCCCAACTCATGGTCCCAATGTGCCTCTAGCTGACACTTTGTGTAGGACATGAAGGACGACCATCTGATGGTGCGACACCCACTATTAGGTCTTTACCGCTGGCTCTAGAGTTTGATGATATATTTCAGTGTTGATCCTGATCGATTACAGTTATCAGAGATCATGATACGAGTTTCACACAACGAAAATATTTGATGGGAATCCTGTTGCATCTGCACTAATTCCGAGGCCCAGCCCCAACCCGAATTGGATGAAACCCCATTGTTTAGAGGCATTAAAGTAATTTTATTCAATATTCTAAAAAGCACTAGACGCTAGTCGGGCGGTGGGGGGCCTTCTAGCGCTTAGGCTGTCTAGCGCTAGTCGGGCGGTTTCAATGATGTTTTCTTAATGTTCTTATGATTGATGACTTTGAAACAAGGTTGAATCAAAGGCCGACCTAATGTTATCAAGGAACTCATGAAGGAAATGAGTAAAAATGCAACATTATGAGATGATTTTCTAGGGATGAAGTACCACCTGTAATTGATGGCACATATATGTTGAATGTAAAGGAAAAGGAGCATGGATAAGGCTGTCTGTATTTTAGCTAATGTTCAATTATTTTTATGGAGTTCATAATCATGGTTTCTTGCCAACTATAATTATTGTAGGGTCAACTTTATAGGAATTCGAGTTTTTTTAATTGTGATATTAGCTAAGATGTAGACGAGATGAACTTGCGGTACAAGTAGGAAGGATATAGGTAGCAAGATGCTGATGAATTTGTGGTACATCTAGGAAGGATAAGTTAGCAAGGAACTCTTTCGAGGAATCCTGATATTTGTTTGGTAGGGGGATAATATGTTGGTCTGTTAATTGAGATGATTGGGTCATAATTGCTGTGAGCCATCATGTGATCTTGTTATGGATATTAACCTAATTATGGGTCAAAGTCTATGAGATAAGATTGAAGAAGGTTGATAAGGGATTTAAAGTTAAATATTTTGATCGACCCTAATTAGTCTATGAGGTTTTTCAAAATTATATTTTTAAAAATAAATTTTTGTAAAGAGTATGGCATCTTTTTTATTTTCAAAAGGGCACTCTGATAGTACTATGATAGCCACATGGTGGGTCAGTGTTGAAAAGTTTCCCACCGCATCGACTGTAATTTTTTTCCTGGTATCTTCAATGAACTCAGCATCTTATAGGCGGTGTTCATTAAGAACCCCCTTTTAACACCCCAACAAAACATTCCACTCGAGTATATAAAAAAAATTATTTTGAATGAAATCGCCATCCTGGTTGTCGAGTTCACTACCACTTGGCTATCCTTGAGTGAATTTATACTTGGCCACTGAACACGGATACCATGTTTACAAAGGATTGAACACATCATCACAGTTGCCGGTTACACTATGTAATAGAACCCGACTACCCAGTTTTCGGTTTGGCCACAATATAGCAAAAATGTAAAAACAAGGTAATATATTGAATACGGCGTCCCAGTTTCCAGTTTCACCAAAAAATTGCAAAAAAATTGTAACAGTACTCGGTACTTAAATGGCTGCGTTAATTAAGGATTAAGTAGCCTTAATGTGCCCGGCATCCAGGATGCCTGGTACATTAAGGCTAGAAAAAAAATTACAGCCGACTTGGCGAGGGCGGGGCACTTTTTGGCGCTGACCCGCCACATGGCTGTCATGATGCCACTTTTGAAAGTAAGAAAGATAGATAATTTCTTCTTTTAGAAATGTTATTTTGAAAAAAAAACCTCTTAATCTAATGGTGGACTCGAATTCATAAAACTATCCTTTAGAAGACCTGTAAGTTGATGAATTTGATTATATTGTATCGACTGAATTAAACGAATGATCGATTTAGATTCATCAGTTTAAATAAGATTGGACACATAATTCAAGCACCATCTGTTAGATAAATGGTTGAAATTCTTTGATTTTTCCAGGAAGAAGATGATTATTCATTTACTTCTCAGTTCTCATGCTCTGTATAATCCATGGCTTTGAGGAAGATCCAAAAAGGCATTTCAGGCCTCCTCTTTTTAGCCACACGGCAAAACATGGTTGAATGATCTTTTATAAAGTTGTCTTCCTCATAGAGCAATGCTATTTGAACAAACTGCAATGACAAATTGCTCCTCCTCATAACCACTTACTATAGTGGAAGTGCCATTTCTTATTACTAAGAATCATTGCATATTAGTATTTTACTCTTTTTGAAATCATTTATTGGAAAAGGAAGGAACAAAAATGAACATGGTGTCAAAAGTCTAGCTGTGATTCTAAAGATTTAGGAAAATTCCATTATTTCATGAGTATTCACCTATTAATACAATTTTGATACCCACTGGATGAACTTCTTTTATCGTGCCATTGGCCATTGTTAGTGAAAACATGTAATGTAAAATATAATTACTATATAACATGTTGTGGAAGTTTTTATAAATTCTTGACTATATTCTCCTTTCTATCTGTGAACATATTTTCCATACTAATATTGACTTGGGCTCCTTATCTTCTGTGCTGATTTCCATGGGGATTTCAGTTAAATCTTGTAAAGGTTCAAGCCTTTTGGTTTACTCTCCTCTTGTATTATCCATTTAATTTTTATTTCTTCTTTTCTTTCCGTTCTTTGTTTCCCCTCTTTTTGGTTCCAAGCTTTTGTGTGCTTTGTTTTTACATTATGCAATATTTAGCACCTATTAAAACATTGATTGGTCCTCATTTGTTTGCTGGCTTCCCTCTCCAAATACATATTGATTGCTATTAATATGTAGTCAACAACATGTTGAGAGAGAATTCTAATCCACTAATGATCATTTTTTAGGCATTCATTACCTTTCCTTTCACAAATTCTTCAGATTGCATCGGTTCAGCCTTTAATGCTAAAGGGGTGATGCAATGCCCAAATTGTCGAAAAGTTGAGAAAGGCAATTGGCTCTATGCAAATGGTTCTCGCTCATTCCCAGATCTTAGCATGCATGAGTGGACACATGATGAAGACCTCTATGACCTTAATTTTTCAGAAATGGTATGATAGCAAATAGAGTCACTCTCTATGGTGAAAGTTGATATACTTCTTTTGTTTTATAATTTTTGGTTGGAGAAGTCTTGTTTTTATATCATGCTAAAGTGCTCTGTAACATTTATAATCAGTACTGTCTTCCTACATGTTGCAATGAAACTTTCATTTTATGTTATTTACTTCTACTTCTAATTTTTTTTGAATACATTGTATTTGCTGTTTTGTCATTGTGTACTGCTATTGCTGATTTTTCTTACTTCCAACTCCCATCCCTCTAAATTTTGAGGGTTCAGGCTGCTTGGTCTGTCTAGAATTTTTAGATAGATGAAGGAGAACTGTCACGATTGAATCAAAGTGGTCTGAGGAGGATTTCCGTTGTATGAGAGTAAGGAGTGCATATCTCCTTGAGAGAGGACTTCTCCGCCTCTTGCTTTAACCTTATTCTTTCGGGTTACTATCCCTATATTCTTGTTGAAGAAACTGTATTGTTTGGAATTTTAAAGAATTTTTGAATTTCTTCAAAAAAACATCAGTAGAGTGTGAGGACAAACTGAAGCTTGCCTTCTGTGTAATAGTCAGAATCCAATGCCCACGAGATTTGGAAAGTTATATAAGAAAGTTATGTATAATCAACTAATAACAAAAAAAAATGGAGAAAAAAAAACCTGCCACTGATTGTATTAGGGAAAAAAAGGGTGTGAAAGGGAGCTAGATGTCACTGTTTCGTGAACTAGGAGGAAAAGAATTAGAAGTTGAGTACTTCAGAAGATGCTCAAGGGTGGCTCCGTGCAGGTCATCTTGTGGAATGGATGTGGACTGAAGAAAATCTGCGGTAGAGTTGTGGGGGCCGATTTATTAGAACTGCTGTATTGGAGCCATTCCTAGATCGGAATGAGTGCAAAACACGTCATGTAGCAACACCCGTCATATCGCTTGCAATCTTTAACATCTGTAGTTCGAAGTTCATGCAGTATCCTATTTAAATTTCTAATAGTTTCAGGTTGTGTGATATTCAATAGTTCAGTTCTCATTCTTCATATTCACTCAGCGTTTATCATTGCTTGGTCAGTTTGGTGGCAATTATTCTCTTTATCTTTACTGTTCGGTTTCCTATTAAAGCCTTGGTTTTGCTGTTTACGTTCCATCATGTTTGAGAGTTGCTTTCTTATACAGCCTTGCAACTGATCAAGATTTGAGATTTTTGGGTTCGGGTTCGAATAAGACAATAAATATTAACAAATTTTTTGGTTATGGTATGGCTATTGAGCCTATTTCGACAAAAATATTAAGAAAATTTTCATAAATTTGTAGAAATTACAAAAGACAAAAAACAGAAGAATCATAAAGGGGAAAAATAGAGGAGCACTTTAACTTTTAGAAATTTATAAGTATAGGCAACTTACTGGATTGTGCTATTGGATTATGGAATAACCACTTATTACATATATGTCATATAAACTAATAGATTGCTGACATGAATCAAATCTAACGACTTCCAACTATTTTTCAATGAGATCATTATTTGTGCAAAGTTCGTAGCTTCAAGCCTTCAATCTCCACAATGGTTCAATGCTTTTATAAAAAGATAAAAACATATCATCCTCAAGAAGAGATTAAGAATTATTGTTTGTTTTTAAGACTTGAAATAAATCCTTTCAATGTACACAGTTTGATTTAGACTTGTAAAATGCAATCCATTAATAGTTAACATTGAACCCAAATATTGAAATGTTGCATACAAACAGAAACTAAAATAAACATAATGAAGCCCCGGGCAGGAAACATGGCTTTGTTTTAAACAGAATTATAACAAACATAGTGAAGTGGGTAGCAAACATGGCTTTGATAGACCTAGGGCCAATTCTTCTTTCAGTTCAAATCTAGGGGCTATTTTAACAAAATCTTGAATGAAAATAATCTGAAACAGCTATATTACAGCTTAAAAATCTCTATGGTCAATCAAGAAAAATATGAACTTTATGATTAATATGAGAATAAGAATATAGCCCAACAGTCAACATAGGTGCACAACAATCAACTGAATTTTTACATTAAATCTGAAATCGGAAGGTTCTTCAACTCAACAACAACTTAATAGCCTTAAATTAACCAAGGACTTATTAGCCGTTCATTCCTATGGAGGGTTGCATTAAAGTTTCTGCGTGTTACATTTGTTTCTCTAGAGGAACGTATGATGATCTATCTTTAAAGATAAAGAGGGAAGAGTGAAATGGTAAGAATGTAAGTGAGCTGAAAAGCGAAAGATAGGAGTTCTTTAAATTATTTTTTCCCACCTTGGATACTTCTCTTGGACAAGGGTCAATGGCATAAGGTTGTAGAGCTGTAAATGTTCATGCTATCTACTGTCAATTTTTATGTATTTTAGGATAAGTGTAGTAATGCAGCTATACTTCTAGTTGTACATTTGAATAATTGTTATCATATAGTTTGTCTATAACGAGCACCATTATCTTTCCAACGAGGCATACCTTTCTTTATTATCATGTGGGTACTAAGGTTTATGCATGGTATTTTGCATGAAAATAAAACCACCTTGTGAAATCTTCATTCTCATTTCCCTTTTCCTCCATTTGTTCTTGCAGCCATATGGAGTTCATTGGTGTCCATTCGATAGACTAACACGGGTTACCTCTTCATATGAGTACGTATAATGTTCTTATATGATGTTTGTTTCAAGTGTTTCTTATTACCTTTTTTGTTTGTGAACTGATAAATGTCATTTAATATCTGTTAATTGCATCTTTTGAGGCATTGTTAGGGGTAAGCTTATATGGAATATGCTTAGATCATCTCTCTTTACATATTTTTTACGGGTCGTTGATTGTCATCTTTATCAAATAGGTTTTTACCCAGCGACAGCTCATTAAGAACAATTTGGGTATTATATGGTAAAAGGCTCCTTAGAAGCATCCTTAGCGTTGATCACCTGCACAACTCAACTTTTTGTGCTTAATTCACCTTGGCTATTTTAACCTGTCAGACTTAAGTAATTAGGACTTTTTTTTTGTTAAAAGAACATGTTGTCTGGTACACCCATCTTCTGTATGTCTATTACCTGTGTATCATATGCTACTTTTTCAAGAGTTGCCATATCAGCGTATCTGTATCCATATCCATGCTTCATAGCAAATAGCAGAGGTCGTTAATGCTGAAATTCAGTTTTCTATACATTTATTATTGTTTTCTAGTAACGTTATGTGTTGTTTATTCATTAAGTTTAAGTTTTTTATTGAATTCTCTCTCCTTTTTCCTTCTCATTCATATTGCGTTTGGCTCATAGATTGACCCATCTCAATTGTATCATCACCTGACATTATTTGTATCAATTCTACGTAAATTGGTACCAAATGTATTTTTTGGTGATGAAATTGGTACCAAATGTTCATCATAGAGACATGCGTCATTTCTCTTTTATATAAAGTTGAGTCCCTTAAAATCAGATTTTCAACCCTCAGAGCAAGTTTCCTTGATCTTACCGGATCCCCTCCTCTGTCCTGCATCACATTGAAGATGAATGATAAGCATTATTAAGGATTGGTACAAAACCCTCATCTTCATCTTCAGATCTCCATGAGGGCAACCATCCGATGTGAGGCCATCCGGCGTGAGGCTGTGGGGGTGATGCCTCATTTTCTTATCTTCTGGAGATCTATATCTCGCTGTAATATCTATGCCCATCTCTTTGCGCATCATTTTCTGTGTCCGTGCCTCTTTGGTTTGCACATCTCTTGCTGGTTACACCGTTACAGTTCTAGAAGAAAAAAAGATTTTTTTAGCTCTGTTTTGGGATTGAATCTGTTGCAGCAAAAAAAAAAAAAATCTTAAACCCACCACCACAATCATCTCCATCACCTGTGTTGATCAACATCAACCTCATTAGCAACCAATACATCCACTATATGTCTTCCCCACCTTCATCTGTCCACCCAAAACAAGTCCCCTAACCCCCCCCCCCCCCCCCCCCCCCCCCCTCCTTTCAAAACCCTCTTTGTGGCTGAATACTAAGCCATAGGCAATTAAGAAAATGAAACCTATTCTTGTTACATATTCGAGAAGGAAAAAAAGAGAGGAAAAGACAAGAGGAAGCCGTCGGCCATCAGAAATCCACATCCCCACTCGAGTTCTCGCCTGAATTGCCTATTGCCTCATCAACCCCACACCATCACGATCTTATTGCATCTTCGCACATCGTCGTGACCCCACCGAGCTGATGTGTCTCGATTGCCCTCCCCTGCTGGTGCTGATTACTGACGTGTCTCGATTGCCCTCCCCTGCTGGTGCTGATTGTTAATATATGGCTTCTTAACAAATATTGCTTGCTTACACTCCATTGATAAGTTGAGGTTTTTTTGCAGGGAAGGGGAATCTTCTCCAGCAATTTCTTGTAAGTTGATTCTCTCTCTCTCTCTCTCTCTCTCTCTCTCTCTCTATATATATATATATATATATATATATATATAGGGTTAGACTTAGGATCGGCTGACCCATCAAATTTTGACCTAGCAATAACCCAACACCCTTTGATGCACCTAGAGGTTTTAGAATGGGCTGATTTTTTGTAGACATGTTGTCTATGGTATGTTGATCATCCTCACAAAAAATCAGCCCATTCTAAAACCTCTAGGTGCATCAAATGCGCTCTTCAAATCAACGGTTTTCGAATGGGCTGATTTTTTGTGAGGATGATCAACATACCATAGACAACATGCCTACAAAAAATCAGCCCATTCTAAAACCTCTAGGTGCATCAAAGGGTGCTTGGTTATTTGCTGGGTCATCCGATCCTGACCCATATATATATATATATATATATATATATATATATATATATATATATATATATATATATATACACTTACAGTAAGAAACCCGGGCAATGCCCCAGTGAGCTTGATGCACGCCACTTGGCATAGACGATATCACAGCTGTCCGAAAAAGTATGAGTGAGTGTGATTCACTTGTTATAGAGAGAGTACTAATGGTTTTCCTAATTAATATCAAATAACCATTAAATGCATTTGAATGAATATTTATCATTTTTATAGTATGTTTTTAATAGGATTTATGAGAAAGAGTTGCGTTCACACACTAGAGAAGGATTCTAGCTCTTCAAAAGAGGTCCACGTGTCACAACACGGGAGAGAGGGCTCCATTTTAGTATTATATTATTAGATATATATATCCCTTCTCTTCGAGGAGAGTAGTAGTCATAAGTCTAAGGAAAGAATCAACGACGAATACACATGGAGGGGAACTTATCCTCGTATGAAGTGATTTCATGACCTATGAGACTCCAATGAAGGTGATTCTTTTTCGAGGATAGTCATCTCTTTTTAGATAGAACATATGCCAAAAATCACACGTTTGGAAACTTCTAGGGGCATCAGAGTTGCGTTCACACACTAGAGAAGGATTCTAGCTCTTCAAAAGAGGTCCACGTGTCACAACACGGGAGAGAGGGCTCCATTTTAGTATTATATTATTAGATATATATATCCCTTCTCTTCGAGGAGAGTAGTAGTCATAAGTCTAAGGAAAGAATCAACGACGAATACACATGGAGGGGAACTTATCCTCGTATGAAGTGATTTCATGACCTATGAGACTCCAATGAAGGTGATTCTTTTTCGAGGATAGTCATCTCTTTTTAGATAGAACATATGCCAAAAATCACACGTTTGGAAACTTCTAGGGGCATCAAATGTTAGAAGCTTTATCGACCATCCATTGTAATCGTTAATTTTTAATATCATATTTGATACCCTAGAAGTTTCCAAATGTACTGATTTTTGGCACATGCTCTATCTAAAGATAATGTGATTATCCTTGAAAAAAAATCACCTTCATTGGAGCCTCATGGGTCATGAAATCATTTCTTATGGAGCTCAGTTTCTCTCCATGCATATGGAGGCTCTATTTTCCCATATATATACATATTTGTATAATTTATTTTGGTAATAACATGTCAGATTATTCTTTCCCTTTTGCAGTTCAAGATCTTTTAGGACATCATACCATCTTTTCTGAGCAGCTGGCTACTCCATCGACAGTTCATCCATGCCCATATTTGGCTTACTTCCAACCACTTCATCCTTCATCTACCTCGAATCCCCATCTTTACTCTGGAAATCTTATTGATGGCCCTGCATATTGGAGTCAAGTCCGTGGGCCGACAGACATCCAGACGACTCCTGCCCTACCTCCGATTGATCTCCATTACCATACCTGGGAACACCATCCTCCAAATTATTCAGCACATGGCGGAAGTACTAGTGGCCCTGATCAGGCTTCAGTTCCCTCAGCAACAATGATGGCCGGTAGGCTCGATTCTGACGGTCGGCCGAGGCCAGCGTCGCTTGTTCACCCCTTTCTCGCTCATCGGTTAGTGATAGCTCCATTCTCAAGTTTCTCTATTACCTTTTATGTTTGTTTTTTTTTTTGGAATTTTGCATATAACCCCTTAACAATATTGATATCATAAATAACCACCTCACTTTTAAGTTTTATGAATAACCCCCTCATATATTCCCACTTAATACCTGCATTTACCTTTTTGCCCCACTTTTAAAGTTTTATTCATTTAACTCGAGGTTAAAAAGGTTAGGGTGGGGTGATTTTACTAAATGTCAGAAGACTCAGAACTCAGAATATGTGAGGGATTATTCATAAAATTTTAAAAATTAAGAAGGTTATTTGTAATATCAATATTTATTTGGGGATTGTATGAAAAAACTTCCACTGACCACAGAGTCCTTGACAAAATGAATGACTGAAAGGTTCAATAAAGCCGACCCCAAATGGATGGGACAAGGCTCGATGGTTAAGGCCTTGTGCGAAGAGGCCACATGTTTGTCTCCAATGTTTCAATTATCTTTCTTATTATTTTGGGTAAGTAAAGCAAGATAGCATTGATAATGGAAATTATGACCTATTGTTTACCAAAAAGAAAAAAGAAATTATGACCTAATTTACTTTATTTATCATCCCAGCTCTGGTTCGAGGGCTGCTGGCTCGTTTGTTTCATCGCTGATTCCCCCATATTTCGGCAACTCTGGAGGTGTGGCCCATGTTCATGATCACTATCAGCATCGCAATTCTTCAGGCCTACATGGATCGGTCTTCACAGGTGTACAGCGATCGGGCGGCGCGAGAGGTATGGCTTCAATTGGGCCGACACCGCTCTCACAACCTCCTTACCTGTTCCCTCCCCCACGTTCATCTGGCCGGAGCCCCCAAGATGCTGAGAACACCGAGGTGAGCCGTTTCTACGCATGGGAGAGAGACCCCTTCACTCCATTTCCGTTACTGCATGTCGAGAGGGAGTCGGGCTGGTGGGGGCCGTTCCCCGACTCCATGGGATCGTCGGTTTCCGGCGGCAGAGTCGGGTTCTGGCACCGTCATCGCACGGCGAGGCCGTTGCCGTCTCAAGGCCGGTCAGAGGGCTCGTCGAATCAGCCAACCCATATTACTCGAGTGCAGCCCTTCATCTGAGGGCCTCATTGGCGGTGTTCCTACTCGGTCTTGATGTTTGTATTGTGGAATGACTTGTATATAGAAGCTGGATTGCCCACGATGACTGAAACTTGAAACTATCTTTTGATGGTAATCCAGCTGAAACCTGTTTTTTGGGCTTCATATCACCTCTCTCTCTGAAACCTGTTTTTTGGGCATCTCCCCCCCCCCCCCCCCCCCCCCCCCCCCCCTCTCTCTCTCTCTCTCTCTGAAACCTGTTTTTTGGGCATCATCTCCCCTCTCTCTCTCTCTCTCTCTCTCTCTCTCTCTCTCTCTCTCTCTCTCTCTCTGTTGTGTGTGTGTGAGATAAACCCATGGTTTTTCCAGGCATTTGTTTTTACTCTGTACTGCCAAATTGCAGACTTATTGCCTTTCCTAATCCCAAAAGGAAGTTGTGCCTTCGCATCATCACACATGAGAAAAAGGGTTGTAGAGGATTTAAGGCTTCTGCGCCAGGTAGGATCATTGTTCTGTTTACTGTATATAGGGCTTTGTTTTACTTGGGGAAATTTTATTCACCCCCCAAAGTTGATGAGCTTGCTCTGTTCACCATTGTCTCCATGGCTTCTAAGGGTCTGCTATTTTCAGCACCTATTACTAGGGGCAGCTGCATATTACTAAGGGCAGCAGCTGCAAGCCACCGTCTGCCGAACATCCACGGCGTTGCCCGTCCATCGGCATGTTAGCCCTCCCTTTTCTTCCTCCAATCTCTTTTCTATCTCCTCTGTACTTCTTCCTCCTACACGGTCGTTTCAGTCCGGGCCCTTTTACCGTGTATTTGGTTATTGGAGGCCGAGTGCAATTGCAGTCCATTTGGCCACTGTTGAACACTCGGTCTCTGATGGCCGAATGGGCTTTAGGTGTACTCAGTCTTGAATGGCCGAATGCATAATCTAGGGAATCGGTTGAAATGACTGAGTGTAGGAAGGAGGAAGGATGAGGAGACTGGAGGCATAGGAGGAAGAAGAGGGAGGTGGACGGACGGTGAGAGGAAGGCAGGTGGCGGTAGGCACGAGGTGCCGTCATCCATGGGCCTGATTTGCGCAGGGTAGAATGTGTTTTTATTTTATAAATGTGCCGCCCCTAGTAATCTATGTGATGTAGACCCAGTTTCAAACCCCTTATTTTTATTAATGACAAGTTTGCCCAACCCGATACCCCACTTGCTTACCCTCCTCCATTCCCCCTCATAGAATCTGCCACTGCCCTCCTCGTCGGAGCATAAGCAGCTATTTTCTTTCTATAACATTCTCTCTAAACTATTCTCTCCGTCACTATCATATATTACTTTGTTCCAACCTCCTTAAAGAGGTTGGATGTTTCCAGTGTCTCTCATTGGTCCATATCGAGGACTTTTGGTCATTCCATACTGTTTATCATGATGAAATGACCGAAAGCCCTTGATATGGACCAATGAGAGAGACCGGGAACATCCAACCTCTTTAAGGAGGTTGGAACAAAATCGTACTCATTCTTTATGATATTCTCTCTCTACACTATTTTCTCCCTCTAGGATATTTTTCGATGTTCCCTCAGGCTGAGCCTTTACTCCCAAGCTATTTACCTTTATCATCAATCTTCCGTTTTCTAACACGTCCAATAGTCCTAATCCTTCTCATCAGCCAAGCATAGATTATACCGAGAACTCCTCGAGTGCATCTGACCGTCAAATTGCTCTTGCAAGCGATGTTACCAAAGTTCGACACTCCGTTCCACTGCTTCGCAAAACAGATCACCAGATGCCCGGGTGGACCCCACCGCCTGTACTGTGCACTTGGCTACAGGACTTTCTCCACGAATACAGATGTGCAGAACCCGCAAACAGGACCCATCATACAATATTGGCCAACTAATAACGATATAGATCATTCCCAGCACAAATCACATTCAAGGATAGATACCACTGATTACACGAAGTCGAAGAACATTCGAATCGGTGTGCTTTAAGAAAGTTCATACAGACAAAAATCCGTCGGTCATTAATCGTGCATCAAGGGCAGTCAGGCAAACTAGGCAGAACAAACATCCACCATTTGGGAGTAAGAACAGCAGGCACCAAAAAATAACAGAATCCAGCTAAAGATGAAATCAGATGAGCATTCAACAAACCAAAAAAGAAAAAATTACATTTTGACCCCTGAGGTTTATGCTTATTACACTTCCCCCTTTGAGGTTTCTGAAATAACACTTGATCACATCAGTCATGTTTATTTGTTAAAATGTTTATTAAAAACATGGCTTGTTCAAAGATGAAGAATATTTCATACTTTTGTATATTTTAGTGGTAAAATGATCATTAAAACCAAGGTAGGTAAGTAGAATGTTGCGTTTTAAGGATCATTTTACCCTTATAGCATGCAAAAAAGTATGGAACACTCTTTTATCAAACTTTCTTCTTTAGGCGAATCATGTCTAAAATAACTTTTTAATAAATAAAAATGTCTGACAGAGGGTCAAAGTGTAATTTGAAAGTTCAGGGGGGAATGTGTAATACGCATAAACCTCGGGGGGGGTCAAAGTGTAATTTGTCCAACAAAAAACGATCCAACTACCAGGAATTTCGCACTTTGCAAGGTTCGTGCCAGACTATAATATCACATCAAAGGAAAATAACCTAAACTCATACTGCACACGGTCTCGCATTATCGGAAGGCATTCGAGTTTCTTGCTACAAGGATCCAACATCAAGATAAGATAACATGCTTCTTACAAGATACAAAGACTCTTTGCTGTTCTAAAAAGTAAAACCTAAACATAGTCCATACGCGGTTTGAAAAAAGTTCCAACAGTACAACCATAAGCCATGGATTCCATGGATGGCCAAACAAAATGAGACTTCGTTACCTATCGATTCAATTGTAGCATACATTCAGTCCGCAGCGGCTCCTTTTGATCTCTGGAATCAGCAATCGGACTTCACCTGTAAAACAAAAGGATGTTGAAACCATCAATTGGTTTACATCTTGCAGTGGGGTTAGGACAAAAGATGTGAGCTTTGCTCATTCAGACGGGTATCGAGACCGCGATAGGCTCCTGCTCCGCCTACTGGGGTTTCTGCTCGTTTGTCCGTTGCGTGGGGGCTGTGTAACAACAAGATCAGTTGATTGATAAGCAAAAAACAAGGGTACCCCCCTGAAGTTTGGCCCAAAATCACTTAACCGGCCCCATCCCCCCCTCTTTCGATTGAGTTTGTTGGAATGGAAAAAACTACAGGGGATTAAGTGATTTGGGCTAAACTTAAGGGATAATTTACCCAAAAAACAATTGAATTGCTTACTAAAACCATCTAACTTACGGAAGTTATGGGGGATCTGGATCTTGATCGCGATCTGCAAAAAGTTTCAGAAACAAGCCGATTTCAATATCCATTACGTAACATCTTGATCCAAAAGCCTTGATGCTTCTTCCACGTCAGAGAAACCATAATAAAGGAAAGGAGGAAGAAAAAAAAACTCATAAAGCTTTAGTGCATTCAATTGTTAAAAAGGGAATAATATGACTATATGAGCAGCCCAAGTCTCCAAAATCGTAGATGTGGAGAGTTGGCAATAATCAAGCAGAGGACCAAAGTAAAAAAGCCTCGAAAGTAGAATGATGAAAATATACTCAAGCTATCAGAAGTCAGCAGAACCAATCGTATAGTTATACCACCAAAATCAACCCCCACCCCGACTCCTCAACGCAACTCATTATGGTGTCACGATGTAAAGGAAGAAACGATGAAAACCCTTTGCTACCGCTGGTTGGTGGGTCCCAATTTCCACTTGGCTCACAGTAATCCAGCTTCAAAGAACAATCCATCCATCCCTCCCTCTCCTTTGATCGGTATCAGCATGAATGACAAGGTACTACAAAAAATCAAGATGCTTTATGGTATCCAAAGCTGCCCAATCATGAAACAGCATACCTCACACAACCAAAAGAATTGTCGGGTCATATGCTCGCAGTCCCATCAACTTCCTATATGCAATCCCCAGAATACCGCATAAGCCCATATCTAGAAAAGAAACAAGGCAGCTTTCAAAAACACATGATAATCAGGCATCTTGGAATTTTCTTGATCACGGTCAAGTAACTCTCTTAAAGGTGGGGAAGAATATCATACTGGAAGTGAGAACCCAATGTTCTTAACCATGACATGTCACTCTAGAAAGGGGGAAAATTAACCGGAGAACACAAGCAAGCAATCCAGGAAAAAAATCGATTTCTTTTTTATGCATGCAGACTAACTCGTTCACGTGCAGACTTAACACATTGACATAAAAGAGAAATCACGTGTTAAATTACAACATAAGAGAGAATCGTGTGTTAAATTACACATTATTATAATCACAACATAACTTAATATATCATAAAGAGCAAGAGATACATGCATAAAAGAGTGAGCATTACAAACATATATAAAGTGTGTCAACAAGACGACAACTTAGGTATTGATATCTGCATCTTAAGTGTCTCTAACTCACAACTACCAAAGAAAGTACTATTTCGGTCAACAAAACAAATCCTAGAATGCAAAAGCTAAGACAAGAGATGAAGAGCAAAGACCTGCATACCGTGATAAGCGCCCTTTTGGTCCTAAACGAGAGCGTGGGGAACCAGATCTTGAGGGAGATCTGGACAAAGAATGTCGAGATGGCTTTGCTTTTGGAGAGTGGCTGCACAAGAAATCCAATTGATCTCAAGTGCTGTTTTATTTCAATCAAAATCCCTGACAATCAAATTTACAATAAGACCTTCGGCTTCGGCTCCGGCTCTGGCTCTTGCTTTGGTTGTTATTACTTCGACTAGGACTTCGGCTTACTGAGTTGGAACGGCTAGGGCTATGGCTCCTGGAGTTATACTCCCTGACCTATATTGAAGAAAGAATTACGTATGAGAGAATGGCCTTCAGCTATACATGCTACAGACACAAAAGAATCTAGCAAATAGGTGTGTAAAAGGTCATACCCTGATATATGCCTTAGAATATGCATTCCGGAACTCAGAATCATCAAGCTTTCTTATCTGCCAAGAGAGAGGAAACAGGATTTTCATGTTCTCATGATGCCACCTCAAAGTCATTTTTTTATAACAAAAGGTAAATAAAGGATTCAAGCTAGTCAGTGAGCTGAATAGAGAGAAAAATAAATGTCATACCGCTTTTTTCATATGTTCATAGTCTGTATAATCTACAAAACCTCTGGTGCCTGCAAACCAATTAAAAAAAAATTTACAACTATTTCCCCAAGAGGAATGGACGAGCAGCTTCTCTTGATAGAAAAGAAAGACTAAGAGGAGAGGGAGGACTTCAAGTAAATGAACATTAAAAAAAGGGGCAATCATTCGAGTTAGCTTTATTACAATCAGGAGAACACAATAGAAATGTGATTTTTCATCAACAAATTATCTTATACATAATTCTGGAAATGTTTGGCCTAGATGGCAAACGAATTTGATTCTGAGCATCTTATACTGGCTTCAAAACAAGATGCACACACAGAAGTTCAGAGTACTGTTTCTTTTTCTTTTCTTTTTTTGATAAAGAAGCATGCAAACCAACATTACAATTTGCCAGAAGAAGGGTTAGTAATAACCATTCCAAGTGCTAGTAATCAAGAATTATTTTATTGCCCACACTGGAATAGCAAGAACAATAAGATAATCCAATAAGCATATTTTATTAGTCACATCAATAGCACGTACAAACAAAAAAAGATACGACCTAATAAACTACAAGATGAAATCAATGCCTTAAAACTCAGTTGGGTTTGTTTTAAACTATTCGCAAGAAATTTGATCTTATGATAAAATAAAATTTCAAAATAACAAGCCTCAAAACACAAAAGAGAAGCATCACCCACTTTCTATAGCAAGACACAATATTTGTTTTTTAGTATCCTAATGCATAGCCAATAGGTAAATACGATGACAAAGGAATATGGATATACTGTACATTGGACATCCAAAATAGATGTATGCAAACTTAGGAATCATGTACAAGCAGACTACATCAGTTCAGGTGTAATGTTGTAGGGAACCACTGCTTTTTTATAGCATGCAAGAAGGAAAATTGTGTTAGTTCACATACTTATCGGAGAGACTAGACCAATTAAAACTGACAAAAGTCTAAAAGATCTGAGTAGTGGACTCATAAAGGGATAATCCAATCAGAATATTTTAAAGCTAGTGGATAGAAAGGGGGGAAAAATAGGCAGGCACCAGGTAGGTTAGACATCAGAAAGAAGGAAACATCTATAGATCCTTTAAATCTTCATTCGACACCACCAGATGCATTCCATTTAGTTAAGGGCTTTAGCTATTTTCATATAATGTGAAACTTACGTTCCTACAGCCAGATAGTGTCACATAGAAACATCAATACAGCAATGTGAATCATAAAATTTTCAACAATCTTCTACGTGTAATTCATAATCCAAGAACCCTACAAAACAAGTGCTAAAATAGAACTTCCACTAAAGATAGCTGAAGAACATAAAACATACTTGAGAAACAGTAGAAATATCATCATGATACATGAACAATCGTTATGGATTTCCAGTTTGCTGGTGTAGCGAACAAATATGCTCAGGAACAAATTATAAATCCGCTCGGTGTTGGAGCGAAGTGTTGAAAAGTATCACGGCTTTGTGGGGAAAACCCTCTTTGATCCTCTGATCCTCCATCTCTTTGATTTTATTTAAGATTTCGAAGAGTCAGACTCTCTCAATTTCGGTTTACAAGAGTTTTAGAAAATTTGAAGAAGAAAGAGACTTGGCTTTTGGCTTTGGCTTCGGGCCTTCGGCTTTGCTTAGGCTTTTTGATGCAGGACAGCCGAGATGGGGGGAGAGCGATAGAGCCTAGCAGGCTAGGGGATGGAGGAAAGGGAAAGAAGAAAACCTAGGAATCGGGTTGCTAGAATCCACCAACGAACGAGAAGGGGGGGCGAGCCATCACAACCGCCATTGAGCCAAAGTTTCAATTTTCATTAATCATATCATGGTTACAATGAGGCAAAGACCTATTACGCAATCCTCCGTCGATGATGGTAAAACCGTAGATCAGGTGATCTGAGTTCACTGATGTCCTCACCAGTTTGTCTATATCTTGAGTCCACAAAATTTCATACACTATAGTGATGTCCAACACCAACAACAATACCAGGATCCAAGCAATATAGAACATGACATCTATAGCAAACCGACACAAGTAAAACAGATCAGCTCACCTCTGCTATCACGGAACACTTGGGAGAAACACACATCACCAGCTCGACGCATATGATCCTAATTACAGGAAAAGAATGGAGAAGTCGGTGAATTTGAAAGAGAACTAAAAAATTAATTACTGAATAATGTCACCGAATGTAATATTATCAGGTTACCTTCAAATCTTGCCAAGAAGCATTAGAAGGTAAACCAGTAACCAGAACTGCAAGCCACAGCATATGAGAAAGCTTTAAGCGAAGTATCCAATAAAGTGACCATGAAAAAAAACACAATGATCAACTTCTCTAAATCACACCTCGATAGTCTGATAATCTGGAGACACCACCACGGTAACTTCCACTGTTGTAACTGTTATGACGATCTATTGATGATGAGTAGCCTCTTCCACCCAGGGCAAGTTCCACCTGCATAAACAGGAGTAAATTAGAAGGTAATTAGAAAGGCACAGGGGATCATACATTTTGGGACCAACCAAGAGTACAAAATCAAAAAATGACAAAAATAATGTGCCTACTCTTATTTTGTGACCATCGAAATCATAGCCATCACGACCGTGAATAGCATCTTCAGCATCGCGAGAATCTTCATACTGTTAAGAACCAGTAACACCAAGCCAAGACATGTTAGAAACTAGAACTCTATTTTTAGGGATCCCTCAAGTTAACACATAAGCTGCAACGAGGATAACCAATATGTTTTTTTCAATTTATGTTCTCACAAGGGAAACAAGTGAAAGAAGGAAAAGCTAATAATTACATGTGTGAAAAAAAAACAGTTTTATATACATATTTGTCCAATGAAAGCACATGTTACCTCAATGAAAGCATAACCAGGACGCCTTGGAGGAATCTTTAGGTCAATAACAACGATGCGCCCATACTGCACAAATAAAGACAATCTGGTCATTGAATTGCCACTGAAAAAAATCAAGCTTGGAAAAAAGCCAATCAGATCATTGGATTGCTACTATTAAAATCCATAAATAGCAATTGTAGAAACTATGCTCCTATTCTTTCCGGATACTAAAAAATTAATATTTCCAACATCTGATGTCAAGTCCCTTCAATTGAAATACCAATTCCATATTGCAATTTGCAAGTGGAGCCTAGAAAATTTTCAAAATGAAACACTCGAATATAAACTGTACAAAATTATCAAACTCCGATCTTTAAACCAACACCCCATGTTCTGGTAGTAGTGAGTGTCATTGATTCACATATCATTTTTCAGTATTTGCCTCCCTAGATATATCTAGAAAACCATGGATTCTCGATAATGGAGCCCTCTACCCTATAAGACCAGATGATACCTTCATGAGGGAGTGCATTGGCTTGCACCATTTTAAATAAACTAATGATGGTGATGGTTTCTTATTCGGGCTTCATAGTAGGACAATTTGCTTTTAATGAAAATGATCTTCTACCAAACTTATCATGCACCAGATCGAGCAGCATAAAGAATACTTATAGCAAAAGCTAGATTATCCATTTTCACACTAATCAGAGCATGTAGATATTAATGGGAATCAATGATAGAGATGCATGACATTCTCATCATCCAATTTGATTGAAATATATAATATGTTGTTATATTTCAAATATTGAAATCTCAATAAATAAACTCATATCTAACAAGTCATAGTATTATTTGCCTTAATTTAATGTGATGTTGAATGATGTTGTCATGCCCGATCACTCATCACTATTTTCTACCGCAACAATTTGTCCTCTACTCAGACCATGAGGCTTTACAATACCTCAATTCCCCGAAGAAACTAAACTTTAGACATGGTCACTGGATTGAATTTCTACAAGCATACACCTTCATACTGAAGTCTGAAGCATAGGGCGAGAGTTGAAAACAAAGCCACAGGTGCACTAAATCGAAGAGTTGCTCTATTTTTTGCGATAAATGTTGAGGCTATTGGTTTTGAAAGACTCAAGGAGGACTACGAATTGTGCACGGATTTTGGAGAAGTGTTTGTGGCTTTATGAGATGAGATGATTAGAGAGATGGACAATTACTTTCTCCTAGCTGGGTACTTGTTCAGAGCCAACAGGCTTTGCATCCCACGAACTTCAAAGAGACACATTTTAATTGGGAGGTTCAGGCCGGAGGTCTGTCTGGACACATTGGATATAACAAGGCGATTGCGAAGGTAGAACGTCAATTCTATTGGCCGAGCTCACAGAGACACGTTGCCAAACTGGTTGGTCAATGTCAAACGTGTCAAGTGACCAAACAGTAATGGAATACATGGCTTTACACCTCTTTTCTTGTGCTAGATTATCCCTGGCAAGATGTGAGCATGGACTTCATGCTTGGATGAACTTCCTCGAATTTTCAGAAAGCACAATTTTGCCTTCGTTGTAATTGCCTTCGTTGTAACCAGACCCAACCCAACCCTATTGGGATAGGTTTGGGAGGATGTTAAATGGATTTGGTACGGTTTGTGATTTCTTTTAAAAGTCCGATCTAATCAGGTTACCAGACCAGACCCGACTTGCCCCTAACCAGACCTGATTATTTCACATGTATATACCACAATAGTAGGGAGAACAACACAAAAGCAATGAAAAAACTAATCCTACCTACCAAATCATGAGTCTAATGGTATTTAACAAACCACAAAACAATAAGCAACTTCTAAAATTCTTTTTGCTAAAATGAACATACGGGTACAAATCTGCAGGCTTCGACCCATCCTGTCACGTATAGCATGGTTGGGATGAGTGGGTTTGGACTTTTGGTATTGTACATGTGACTTTTGGATTCCCCCTCAAACAACATGGATTTGGGACAAGTTTGAAGCAGGGTACTCCCAACCCTAACCGTGACAAGGTTGGGATGCGGTCGACTAGTCCCAAACCTGCCCCCTTGCCATTCCTACTGGGCAAACCCGGGGGATCTGGTGCATCGAGTAGAATTGATGGTGAATCAAGTGGGCCGGGTGGAACACATGCAACAAAAGCAAAAATCCCTCTATGATGGTCGGCATATCGAAGGGAATGAATACAGGTGGTCCTCAGCTTGCCAAAGACCTTCTAATAAATGTTCTGGAGATAACCACTTTTGCTTTCAATGTTGTCGTAGAAAAGGGTAAACAAAAGGTCCAAGAAGGGTAGGGATGAAGGATTCAAAAAGTTTGGCACAAAGATTTTGAAATAAATTCTTAAGCAAATGGGAATTGGATTTTCAAGAAGGCTCTCAAAAAAAGTCTTTATGGACATAATGTTGTTATATGTCAACTTTTGGTCAGGTAGTATCAGTGGTAGAGGGTTATTGGGTATAAGCTACTTATCAGGGGGTTAGTTAGGCAGAGGTCGAACTTCCCGAATCTATGGATTTTCCTTTATAAAAGCATCCTCCTTTTCCTCTACTAAGTTAATTTTAATTGATGATAAACCATGACGGCTTGATGCTAGTTCAGGTATAAAATGGAGCTATACCTTTCACGAAATTCCCATCCTTGTCTTTCGCATTTAGTGGATCTTTCTTTAAGGAGGGGTTATTGTCATCGAAATATTCTCCTTTTCCTGCGACAATATCGTCTTTCACATTAGTTTAAGTTGTTTTTCTCACAATGGAATCTAAGGCTTCTCCGAAGAATTCCCATTTTCATTGAAGGGTTTTTTGCCACTTATTTGTTTGGAATCGTTAAATTTACTTGGAATTTTCTTGATTTCGCAATTAAAGCTTTCTAGGTTCTCATTCTCAGATAGTTCTCTTTAGACTTCTGATTCTCTGAAAACTTGTTGCACGTGCCCATCTTAAACAATTGGACATGATTGTTCAAGGAGCTTTTTATTATTCTAAAGAATTTGCCATTGTTGTTTGAAAAATGTTTCTTTTGGTCATTTTAGTATTATTCAAATGCATTTCCATTTTGCTAATTTTTTTGGCAACAAAATAGTTGTTGGAAACTTGCTTTCTTTTAAACACTACAACAAACAACTTTTATGCACTTTAATGTCTAAAGGGAAACAGTGATGCAAAGCAAATTTTGATATGGAAACATCCTACCCAATGAGCCAACCTAGGCTGTGATGCCAAATTGATGTAACATAAGTTGGGAAGAATCCTATTCTAAAGTGAGTCGATGTTTTAGTCTTGCATGGGTTGAAGCTTGGGAGCACGGATGTCAACTGATGAATGACAGATAGAGGTTGGGGGTAGGTTCTTTTTAATTGTGTGCTTGTTGATTTTAGTGTTTAGCTTCAGACTTTTAGCATACAAGCCACCAAAAGATGACTAATTAGGTGTACCTAAGTGTTACCAAACGGTCGTAGCATGGGTGCCTCCAATGGTGATTGAGCACTTATGCTCAAGTGGTTCTGGGGAAGCACTGGAGCCACTGGTGGAAGCACGATTGCATGGGTTCTGCAAAAATAAAATCAATCATTGGCGGCACCAATGCACCACATCCTTGGGAATCACCATTTTCATACAAGTGGTTTCGGACCTATGCTATCAAAATCGGGACTAGTCGACGACTAGTCCCCATGCGATATTTTGCCGACCGACTAATTCAGATTCAAATAACCTGCGGCCATTTCAAATAGAATTATGTTAAGGTCATTTTAAATAGCTCTATGTCATTAAATGGATATATGCCATTTAGTATAACTTGCGGCCATTTCAAATGGCATTATGTTGTAGCCATTTCAAATGGCTCTATGTCATTTTAAATAGCCTTATGCCATTTTAAATAACTTGCGGCCATTTCAAATGGCTCTATGTCATTTTAAATGGCTTTTCAAATAACTTGCGGCCAATTCAAATGGCATTATGCCAGTTTAAATGCAAATATGTTGCGGCCATTTTAAATTAAATACCTCTATGTCAATGGTTTTATGCCATATCAAATAACTTGCAGAAATTTCAAATGGCTCTATGACATTTTAAATGGATTTATGCCGCGGCCATTTCAAATGGCTTTATGCCATTTCAAATAACTTGCAGCCATTTCAAATGGCATTATGTTATGGCCATTTCAAATGGCTCTATGCCATCTTAAATGGCTTTATGAAGCGGCCCAAAGCAGAATTGCACCCTATTCCGCTTAGGGGCAATATGCAATGAGTGCAAGACTTCTTGAGAATATGCTAGTTTTAAGTTTTGCTAATATGCCATTGCAAACTTGATGCCAATTTAATTAACGATGCCAATTTAAATGCTAATTAACGGGCTATATGTCATTTTAAATGGCTTTATGCCATTTCAAATAACTTGCGGTCATTTCAAATGGCATTATGCCATGCAAATATGTTGCGACCATTTCAAATGGCTCTATATCATTTTAAATCGTTTTATGCCATTTCAAATAACTTGCGGCCATTTCAAATGGCATTATGCCATGCAAATATGTTGCGACCATTTCAAATGACACTTTATCATTTTAAATCGTTTTATGCCATTTTAAATAACTTGCGGCAATTTCAAATGGCTCTGTCATTTTTGCTTTATGTCATTTTAAATAACGTGCGGCCATTTCAAATGGCAATCTCATTTTAAATGGTTTTATGCTTTTTCAAATAACTTGCGGCCATTTCAACTGGCATTATGCCAATTTAAATGCAAATATGTTGCGACCATTTCAAATGGCTCTATGTCATTTAAAATCGCTTATAACTTGCGACCATTTCAAATGGCATTATGTTGCGGCCATTTCAAATGACTCTATGCCATTTTAAATGACATTTCAAATAACTTGCGGCCATTTCAAATGGCATTATATTGCGGCCATTTCAAATTACTTTGTCATTTTAAATGGCTTTATGAACTTGCGGCCCAAAGCAGAATTGCTTGAATCAATGTCAGAGAAGTTGGTGCTAGTCCGTTGGTGTCCAAGTCAGTCGTTCAGCAGTCGCTTTATGCCAGTTCAAATAACTTGCGGCCATTTCAAATGGCTCTACGTCATTTTAAATGGCTTTATACCATTTCAAATAACATGTGGTTGTTTCAAATGGCATTATGCCAGTTTAAATGCAAATATGTTGCGGCCATTTCAAATGACTCTATGTTATTTTAAATCGATTGTAACTTACGACCATTTCAAATGGCATTATGTTACGGCCATTTCAAATGGCTCTGTCATTTTAAATGGCTTTTCAAATAACTTGCGGCCACTTCAAATGGCATTATGCCAATTTAAATGCAAATATGTTGCGGCCTTCAAAATGTCATTTTAAATCACTTTATGCCATTACAAATAACTTGCGGCCATTTTAAATGGCTCTTTGTCATTTTAAATGGCTTAATGCCATTTCAAATAACTTGCGGCCATTTCAAATGGCTCTATGTCATTTTAAATGGCTTAAAATGGCTCTTTGTCATTTTAAATGGCTTAATGCCATTTCAAATAACTTGCGGCCATTTCAAATAGCTCTATGTCATTTTAAATGGCTTTATGCCGCGGCAATTTTAAATGGCTTTATGCCATTTCAAATAATTTGCGGCCATTTCAAATGGCCCAATGTCATTTTAAATGGCTTTATGAAGCAGCCCAAAGCGAAATTGCACCCTATTCCGCGCAAGGAGTACAAGACTTCTTGAGAATATGCAAGTTTTATGTTTTGCTAATATGCCATTTCAAACTTGGCGCCAGTTTACTTAACGATGTCAATTTAAATGCTAACTAACGGGCTCTATGTCATTTTAAATGGCTTTATGCCATTCTAAATAACTTCCGGTCATTTCTAATGGCTCCATGTCATTGTAAACGGCTTTATGCCATTTTAAATAACTTGTGGCCATTTCAAATGGCTCTAAGTCATTTTAAATCGCTTTATGTCATTTCAAATAACTTGCGGTCATTTCAAATGTATCTATGTCATTTTAAATGGCTTTATGCCATTTCAAATAACTTGCAATCATTTCAAACGGGCATTATATTGCGGCAATTTCAAATGGCTCTATGTCATTTTAAATCAATGTTGTTAGAACGGAACTGGAGGACGAACCGGTTTGTGTACCGGTCCGGTTCGGCCGACCGGTCCGGTCCGGTTCACCGGCCCAACAAACACAGTCAAACCCAGAGAGAGATAGAGAGAGCGAGAGAGCATTTGTGCAACAAAAAAAAAAACTGGTTCGTTTATACTTAAAACAGCCCGGCCCAGTCCGGTTTATACTTAAAACCGCCCAGCCCGACGGTTCAATACCGGTTCATTTTCCAACACCGGTTCATATCGCATACGGACCGGTTTCCCTACCGGTTCGGACCGGCCCGGTTTTAATAACATTGTTTTAAATGGCTTTATGAACTTGCGGCCCAAAGCGGAATTGCTTGAATCAATGTTAGAGAAGTCGGTGCTAGTGCACTGGTATCCAAGTCAGTCGTTCAGCAGCCTTTCGCTTAGGGGCAATATGCAAGGAGTGCAATACTTCTTGAACAAGCAATATGTACTTGTTTTGCTAATATGCTAGTTTTAATTTAAATGCTAATTAACGGGCTCTGTTATTTCAAATCGCTTTATGCCATTTCAAATAACTTACGGCCATTTCAAATGGCATTATGTTGCGACCATTTCAAATGGCTCTATGTCATTTTAAATGGCTTTATGCCATTTCAATAACTTACGGCCATTTCAAATGACATTATGTTGCGGCCTTTTCAAATGGCTCTATGTCATTTTAAATGGCTTTATGCCATTTCAAATAACTAGTGGCCATTTCAAATAGCATTTAAAATGACATAGAGGCATTTAAAATGTCCGCAACATAATGCCATTTGAAATGGCCGCAAGTTATTTAAAATGACATTTGAAAAATTATTTCAAATGTCATTTTAAATGGCTTTTTAAATAACTTGCAGCCATTTCAAATGGCATTATGGAAAGAATTCTTCAAGAGTCTCCAGTCCAAGAATCGCATGATAGATACCGCCAAACAGTGTTCTGAAAGGCTCAAGGCACACATGAGGCGCAAAGGTCTCCTAAAGATTAGGCGCAAGGCGCAACTCAAGGCGCGCACCTGATTGAAGTAAGACGCATATATATATATATATATATATATATATATATATATATATATATATATATATATATATATATATATATATATATATATATATATATATATCAAAGCATGCATAACTAGACTAAGAAAATGAATCTTAAAACAAAAATAAATTGGATAGATCGTTGTTGCAACAACACAAATGTTGTAGCCATGTAGGTTTGAATTACAGCTCTAAATAAACCATTTAAAATATATTAATCGTCAAATATGTATAGTTCAAATTCAATAACCAGTTATAACTTATAAGATATCAAATGTGATATTATAGCAAACAAAAAATAAATAGTGAATGATTGAATGTGTTATTTCATCCATGTGCTTGTGCACATGCTTCTAAATCAGTATGAAATGTGCAAATCGAGAAAGAAAAGAAAACTCATTGAATCTTGTAATAGTTGAAATAATATCAAAGTCATCAAATCCAATCCACAATTGCTCATATGTTCCTACCTAAGAACTATAACAAATAATTTTGAATGTAAATAATATTCAATCAATGTGCCAATATTCAAACTACTGTAATCATGAATCAAATATACTTAATAACTTAATCATATTGCCAAAAATATCAATTGCAATCACATAATTGCACATGGTTCAACTAGGCGCGCCTTTTTTGCGCCTGGAGCCTAGGCGCGCGCCTTAGACCTAGGTGCATGCCTTTCTAATAGAGCCTGAGCATGTGCTTTTTGAGGCGCAGGGGGTGAGCCTTGTTGAGCCTGAGCCTAGGCGCGCCTTTAATAACACTACCGCCAAAGCCTAAGACTGCAGAGGAAATTAAGTGAAGTACTACAGAAACAAAGTATGGAAAGGTGTCTATAACCTCCCCCCCCCCCGGACCTACCCCCCAACCTTGAGTAGCAAGGTGGGGAGGTAAAATAAATCCTTGTTCATACATGGGTTTCTCTGATACGAAATGAGCCACTTCATATAGGTTCATTGCTACAGTCCAGAATACGATTAATCTGGCATGGGCTACGTGAGCCCCAAGTAGTTTACCAGACAATTTTATATGTCATTTTAAATCGCTTTATGCCATTTCAAATAACTTGCGGCCATTTCAAATGGCATTATGTTGTGGACATTTTAAATTGTGCTGTCATTTTAAATGGCTTTATGTTATTTCAAATAACTTGCGGCCATTTCAAATGGCATTATATTGCGGCCTCTATGTCATTTTAAATGGCTTTATGCCGCGGCCATTTCAAATGGCTCTATGTCATTTTAAATGGATTTATGCCATTTCAAATAACTTGAGGCCATTTCAAATGGCATTATGTTGCAGTCAAGCTCTATGTCATTTAAAATAGCTTTATGAAGCGGCCCAAAGCGGAATTGCACCCTATTCCGCTTAGGGGCAATATGCAAGGAGTGCAAGACTTCTTGAGAATATGATGGTTTTATGTTTTGCTCCATTTGAAACTTGATGCCAGTTTAAATGGCTTTATGCCATTTCAAATAACTTGTGGCCATTTCAAATGGCATTATGCCATGCAAATATGTTACGACCATTTCAAATGGCTCTATACCATTTTAAATTGCTTTATGCCATTTCGAATAACTTGCAGCCATTTCGAATGGCATTATGTCGCGATCATTTCAAATGGCTCTATGTCATTTTAAATGGCTTTATGCCTTTTTAAATAACTTGAGGCCATTTCAAATGGCTCTGTCATTTTAAATGGCTTCATACCATTTCAAATAACTTGCGGCCATTTCAAATGGCTCTGTGTCATTTTAAATTGCTTTATGCCATTTTAAATAACTTGCAGCCATTTCAAATGGTATTATGTTACGGCCATTTCAAATGACTCTGTCATTTTAAATGGTTTTATGTCATTTCAAATAACTTATGGCCATTTCAAATAACATTATGTTGTGGCCATTTCAAATAACTCTATGTCATTTTAAATGGTTTTATGCCATTTCAAATAACTTGTGGCCATCTTGGAGATCACCTCCAAAGCTGGGACCTATCGAACGCCTTCTGCTTAGGGGCAATATACAAGGAGTGCAAGACTTCTTGAGCAAGTAAGACATTGTCGTGGATCCTCCGACCCGGAATAAACGCATGCTGCTCCGTTGGAATAAGAGATGGAAGTATAACCCGAAGCCGATTGGACAAGATTTTGGAAATGAATTAGTCCGTAACCTCCTAATATTTTTGCCTTTCCACTTAGCAATGTCTCCATCGCCAAGACCATGGACCCCTCGTAAGCATTATTCCAACAACCGAACATATTTAGTCCGCAATCCGATCGAAACAGAAGTCACCTGTTGCAGCCTTCTCAACGTTTTATTTTCCACCAAGTAGAGGCCTCCCTCCCTCGCCATTTCAACATTTGTGATGCTTTGTGGGTTGCATGATGATTGTCCTAGAAGTTGTCATTGCTGAAATTATCTTTTTCTGTGATTGAACTTCTCATTTTACGTTTAAAATTCAACCGATATACTTTCCATAATTAATTAAGCCGTGTTATCCACCCCCACAACGTGTAACAGCACACATGACATATTACGTTGAATCACAAATGGTCGAGCTAGTGCATTCAGATCATATGCTCGATCGTAGATGTATAGCAAACAGTCTACCCCTAATCAGAACTTAGTGAGTGGGTGTAACAATAAGACTTCACCAGTTCAATTAATTAGAGAAGGATTTCGTCTTATGTTGAGAATTTAGGTCATAGTCACAATCATAGGGTGGATGGAGCTCGAGGGATCGGGAGAATAATGCCAACGATGAAATATAGGAAACGAACCAAAGGCGTAGGATCGATCAATATGATAGAATATAATGACTAAACCTATAGTAATGAAACTAATTGGGTGCAGGACAAGGAAGAGGGTCCTGAAAATTTAGAAAGTTTGACTATTCCTATGAGTTGTTATGCCCTAAGATTTAGCGGACATAACCGCTTAAATGACCAAGCAAGAATCCCCAAAAACATTGTTTTTTTTTGTAAGGAAACCTCGTGCGAGGGGGATGGGGTTCCACCTAAAACCCTACCAAATCATTAACTCCTTACTCAATTTTTCTCCTCTCAATTCACCACTAAGGTTTGAACAAGAAAATAACCATGAACAACAGCATTATCAAATTATTCATCAAATAATCGATATCAAGTAGCAATTCTATCTGCAACTAATAAACCCATTGAAGGATGGGAAACAGAATGGCGGATGAAAATCGAAACGGACCTTGTAGAACAGATCTTCGACCTCGCTCTTCCGTATGTCGACCGGGAGATTACCGACAAAGAGGGTTCGGCTTGAGCGGACCATAATTCCTGTAATTCCAGACAAAAATCATCATAAATACAAGAAAAAAGGAAAGAAAAAGAAGCATAATCCATGAAATCACGAACCCTACACGGCCATGAGAGAAGCACAGAAAACCCTAGGCATCGGAACACAGACCTCAAAATCGGGACGAAAACAGGCAGAGATTAGGGGGAAAACGTCGTTAACGATCGATTCTCCAACATAAAACCCTAGAATTTTTTTTTTTTAAAGAGAATCAACGGGAAGAGGATAATCAGGCGGTGGACGCGTAAATAAACGTGTAGAAGCGGGGGATTACGCTGGACTTCCGGTAATCCCCGGAAGTGGATTCGACGCGCGCTGTGAATGAAGTTGGCGCGAATCTAAATGCATGCGCGCCTTAAACACGAGATGAGCCTGCGTGCATTTTGCTACCCGGCTCGTATGGCGCGTAGAACTGCCAGTTAGGTTGAGCTAGCTCGATACCTGTTTGTTCTGTCTGAAAAAATTTGGGCCCAGCTCTATGTGTGCTCGGACTGGGCTTAGCTTGGGCTGGATTTGAAGCCCCAACTTGAGTTCGGGTTGAGTTTGGGTCGTGTTAAGCTTGGCTCGTTTTAGGTTTGAACCCAAAATAGTAAGGATGTATTAGTTTATTGGACCATCATTTCTCGATATATTTTATCTATTTAGGAGATGAAGTTATGTACAAGTTGATTTTTAGTAAGAGTTAATATTGTTTAGAATCTCATAGCTTTTCTTGCTCTATATATGCTTACGATTTTAGGTACGTTGTCCATACTAAGATGCTAGAGTTTAGTGAAATGGTGAGCTATATTGTTACTGAGAAATTGTAGGACCATAATGAATGCCATTTTTTTATGAGTTTTCTCTCACAATGCTCTTATTTGGACCGGTCCGAACTCGGTCCAAAATATGAGAAGGAAAATGGACTGAATATGATGGTAAAACTTTAGACCGAGTTCGGGCGAAAACGAACATAGGATTATCATCATGGCCCTTTTCTTGTTTCTTTTGTTTGTGTCCGGTCCGTTGTGTGTGTGTGTGTGTTTTTTAAGGCTTATCCAGGGGCTGCTGCTCTGGGGAATCCAATTCCTCTTCTTTCTTGTGCTGCTGATATGTGTGTTATCAATATCTCTACGTGTGATTCGTTGGAACATGAACTTTTACTTCTCTCATAAATGAAATAAAGGAAGGAAGCTTAATGTATTGAATATGTATCTTTATTTTTATTTTTTTATTCATCATTCATTTAATTCAGGTCGATGAGTTAAATGAAATAGTTATATGAGTGAAACAAAACACCTTATAAATTTGTAGTAAGAGAATAAGATCTCATTCCCTATATACCAAAAAGTTTGAAAATGTCACCTAGAGTTCGATCGAGTTCGGATCGAACCTTACCCGTATCCATACCCATTCAGGTGTGCCAGGGTTAGGGGTGGGACTTGGGCGGGTTGAAGGGTCTGCTCATTCCCAACCCGACCTATACACACCTCAACCCGTTTTGCCCGTGAAAGCTCAACTTGTGCTTGCCCATGTCAGGTTGCTCGGGTTGCCAAAAAATGGACGAGTTTAATTTGATCACAATAAATAGAAATACGTGATCTCTTAAAACCAAAACAAGAAGAAAAAAAAAGGTAAATTATTTTATTGACCAACAATTGTCACAACTACAAAAAATTAAATCAGCCAACACCTCTCTCTCTCTCTCTCTCTCTCTCTCTCTCTCTCTCTCTCTCTCTCTCTCTCTCTCTCTCTCTCTCTCTCTCTCTCTCTCTCATTTTCTAAAACATCCATCGAATGCTATGGTGATGGATCAACAACATGTATGCCACTGTACTCCTCAGGTTGGGAAAGATGATACCCAAACTTGTCCAAATTAAAATCGGGTTGATCTTTTTTTGTCCAAAACCGTCCAAGTTTTTAACCAGCTTTGTTCATGTTTGTCTATTGTTCGGGTTGGACGGGTTGGGTTCAGATCAGACCCACCTAAGTCCCACCCCTAGCCATGGCCATACTTGATCCATACCCATTCGAGTAGAAGAGGATCCATAGCCGACCCATACTCATTCAGGTTTTGGTTCGGTTTCAGGTAAAAATTGCGTATGATTTTGACTACTTTTCTTCATCATATACTTAATTGCTAGAGGAAACTAAATCAAGGTATTGCAATGTTAGGCGCTCTTTTGGTTTCTTACTGCATTGGCTTTAGTTAAGCTCTTTTGGTTTCTTATTACATTGGCTTTAGTTAAACATAAGTTTGGGTTAGAATATGCATAGATGATAATAAGTTTGGAGTCGAACTATATTGTCTAGTACATACAAATTAGAGGGCCAATTGGGTTTGGGTTTTGGTATTGAGGTACCCATATATATAGCCGAAAGTTAATTGGGTAGAGATCATGTACCCACACCCTACCCAAAACATGTTTCGGGTACAAAATATGTACCCATAGCTGATCTTTCAAGTCGGTTTGAGTCTGGTTTTCGGAGTCCATTGCCACCCCGAGTTGCGTTTTCTTATGGGTCAATCGAACCATCACGCCAAGTCACGGTCTCCTCCTGACTCTGTTGTGTCTTACTCGCTGTTGGATCATATGGTCAAGATCAAGCGGCGGACCGAAGGAGAGGAGCCGGGTGGTGGGGGACTCCACTCTGTCCTAGGGCTGCAACTCGAGCGGGTTGGGCGGGTTGAAGGGTCAACCCATTCCCAACCCAAGAGGTTGAATCCGCTGCCTGCCAAGCCCCAATCCAACCCAAAGTCGGGTTGAACTTCCTTAGCCCAAGCCCAGACTATCAGGTTGGCCAGGTTGTGCGGTCTGGTTGGCCGGTTTCAATATGGTAGAGGATAAATATTCAACATATAACAGTTCCTTTGCGATAATACAATACATAAAGCAATTCTTTGCAGTCTTATATAGGTGATGGTCCATTGTTGGATGGATAAATGCCCATCCAACAATGGCCATTAGAAGCGGGATAAATATCTATTAAAGTTCTATCATAGTACAACCTCAACTTGTATTCATCAGATGATCCAACAGATGGATTTTGATCGAACCTATTCAATATTATATTATATTAAATATTATTTATTAAATGGTCGGGTTTCGGGTTGGGTCGAGTTGCCCAATGCTCAAGCCCAATCCGGATTCAGATCAGGTTGGGATTTTCTAACGTAAGCCCAACTCATACAAGTAAAATCCCAATCCAAGCCCACCCAAATTCGGGTTGGGTTCGGTTTGGCCTGCCCAAGTTGCAGCCCTACTTTTGTCCCTTGATCTTGTTTGTTGAGGTTATTGTTGATGTACTATGTCGCTTTTAGTCTATGCAACTTAAAATGGTTGGATACTCGGACCAAATCTAGACCTAAGAGTCACCACAAAGACGTACAGTTACATAGCCACATGAGAAATTAAGGTCCATAGGAAGCCGCTACACTAGCTAGTGAAAAGCGCCACATCGAGTGAAGGGAAGGGCCACGTGGCCGTAGGAAGTCGCGGCACGATCGAGTGGGAGTGCCTAGGGGTGCAAGCTGGTTTGGGTTTGAACCAACCAAGAACCAAACCACACTAGTTTGATTCTACCCTATTGAAACCCAAACCAACCTGACTTGGGCATAGACCCGACCCACACTAAGGTCGGGTTGGTTGGGGTCGATTCTCGGGTTGGTAGTTTGTCTAAAAATATATTGGTCATCAGCTATTTACTAGCAAGATGGAGGTCCATGTTGGACTTTAGACTTTTAGCCACCCATTGACTTCTCTTGGTAGCTGGTTCAACGTTAGCAAACAACTAACATTTGCTCAGATGCTAGTGTGATATCGCCCAAAAGTCCAAATCCGTAACATGTATATGTAGGGATGACAACGGTGTGGTTTAAAACCACATACCGTGGAAAACTGCACCGTATGGTTTGCCAAAATATAAAACCGTCGCGGTGCGGTGCAGTTTTCGGTTTTGGAACATGAACTTTTACTTCTCTCATAAATGAAATAAAGGAAGGAAGCTTAATGTATTGAATAGGTATCTTTATTTTTATTTTTTTATTCATCATTCATTTAATTCAGGTCGATGAGTTAAATGAAATAGTTATATGAGTGAAACAAAGCACCTTATAAATTTGTAGTAAGAGAATAAGATCTGATTCCCTATATACAAAAAAGGTTGAAAATGCCACCTAGAGTTCGGTCGAGTTCGGATCGAACCTTACCCGTATCCATACCCATTCAGGTGTGCCAGGGTTAGGGGTGGGACTTGGGCGGGTCGAAGGGTCTGCTCAAGCCCAATTAACCCGACCTACACACACCTCAACCTGTTTTGCTCGTGAAAGCTCAACTCGTGCTTGCCCATGTCAGGTTGCTCAGGTTGCCAAAAAATGGACGAGGTTAATTTGATCACAATAAATAGAAATACGTGATCTCTTAAAACCAAAACAAGAAGAAAAAGAAAAGGTAAATTATTTTATTGACCAACAATTGTCACAACTACAAAAAATTAAATCAGCCAACACCTCTCTCTCTCTCTCTCTCTCTCTCTCTCTCTCTCTCTCTCTCTCTCTCTCTCTCTCTCTCTCTCTCTCTCTCATTGTCTAAAACATCCATCGAATGGCTATGGTGATGGATCAACAACATGTATGCCACTGTACTCCTCAGGTTGGGAAAGATGATACCCAAACTTGTCCAAATTAAAATCGGGTTGATCTTTTTTTGTCCAAAACCGTCCAAGTTTTTAACCAGCTTTGTCCATGTTTGTCCATTGTTCGGGTTGGACGGGTTGGGTTCAGATCAGACCCATCTAAGTCCCACCCCTAGCCAGGGCCATACTTGATCCATACCCATTCGAGTAGAAGAGGATCCATAGCCGACCCATACTCATTCAGGTTTTGGTTCGGTTTCAGGTAAAAATTGCGTATGATTTTGACTACTTTTCTTCATCATATACTTAATTGCTAGAGGAAACTAAATCAAGTTATCACATTGCAATGTTAGGCGCTCTTTTGGTTTCTTACTACATTGGCTTTAGTTAAGCTCTTTTGGTTTCTTATTACATTGGCTTTAGTTAAACATAAGTTTGGGTTAGAATATGCATAGATGATAATGAGTTTGGAGTCGAACTATATTGTCTAGTACATACAAATTAGAGGGCCAATTGGGTTTGGGTTTTGGTATTGAGGTACCCATATATATAGCCGAAAGTTAATTGGGTAGAGATCATGTACCCATACCCTACCCAAAACATGTTTCGGGTATAAAATATGTACCCATAGCTGGACTTTCAAGTCAGTTTGAGTCTGGTTTTCGGAGTCCATTGCCACCCCGAGCTGTGTTTTCTTATGGGTCAATCGAACCATCACGCCAAGTCACGGCCTCCTCCTGACCATGTTGTGTCTTACTCGCTGTTGGATCATATGGTCAAGATCAAGCGGCGGACCGAAGGAGAGGAGCCGGGTGGTGGGAGACTCCACTCTGTCCTAGGGCTGCAACTCGAGCGGGTTGGGCGGGTTGAAGGGTCAACACATTCCCAACCCAAGAGGTTGAATCCGTTGCTGGCCAAGCCCAAATCCAACCCAAAGTCGGGTTGAACTTCCTTAGCCCAAGCCCAGCGCGCCTGTCAGGTTGGCCAGGTTGTGCGATCTGGTTGGCCAGGTTGTGTGGTCTGGTTGGCCGGTTTCAATATGGTAGAGGATAAATATTCAACATATAACAGTTCCTTTGCAATAATACAATACATAAAGCAATTCTTTGCAGTCTAATATAGGTGATGGTCCATTGTTGGATGGATAAATGCCCATCCAACAATGGCCATTAGAAGCGGGATAAATATCTATTAAAGTTCTATCATAGTACGACCTCAACTTGTATTCATCAGATGATCCAACAGATGGATTTTGATCGAACCTATTCAATATTATATTATATTAAATATTATTTATTAAATGGTCGGGTTTCGGGTTGGGTCGAGTTGACCAAAGCCTCTGCTCAAGCCCAATCCGGATTCAGATCAGGTTGGGATTTTCTAACCCAAGCCCAACTCATACAAGTAAAATCCCAATCCAAGCCCACCCAAATTCGGGTTGGGTTCGATTTGGCCCGCCCAAGTTGCAGCCCTACTTTTGTCCCTTGATCTTGTTTGTTGAGGTTATTGTTGATGTGCTATGTCGCTTTTAGTCTATGCAGCTTAAATTGGTTGGATACTCGGACCAAATCTAGACCTAAGAGTCACCACAAAGACGTACGATTACATAGCCACATGAGAAATTGAAGTCCATAGGAAGCCGCTACACTAGTTAGTGAAAAGCGCCACATCGAGTGAAGGGACGGGCCACGTGGCCCTAGGAAGTCGCGGCACGATCAAGCGGGAGTGCCTAGGGGTGCAAGCTGGTTTGGGTTTGAACCAACCAAGAACCAAACCGCACTAGGTTGATTCTACCCTATTGAAACCCAAACCAACCTGACTTGGGCATAGACTCGACCCACACTAAGGTCGAGTTGGTTGGGGTCGATTCTCGGGTTGGTAGTTTGTCTAAAAATATATTGGTCATCAGCTATTTACTAGCAAGATGGAGGTCCATGTTGGACTTTAGACTTTAGCCACCCATTGACTTCTCTTGGTAGCTGGTTCAACATTAGCAAACAACTAACATTTGCTCAGGTGCTAGTGTGATATAGCCCAAAAGTCCAAATCCGTAACATGTATATGTAGGGATGGCAACGGTGCAGTTTAAAACCGCAAACCGTGGAAAACCGCACGGCATGGTTTGCCAAAATATAAAACCGTCGCGGTGCGGTGCAGTTTCGGTGTTGCAGTGCGGTTTCGGTTTTACACAAAATCGCAAAAAACCGTACCGTTTAGACTATTATAATTTTAAACCGCGGTGCACCGCACCGCACTACACCGCATGGTGCGGTTTTGGTTTTGCATACGGTACACCGTCGCGGTGCGGTGCGGTTTCGGTGTTGCAGTGCGGTTTCGGTTTTGCCCAAAACCGCACCGCTGCCATCCCTATGTATATGTGGACTTTATATGAGTTCGGTTCTCGGGTTGGGTCTGGTCTCGATAAACACCAACCCGGAACCGGCCCGTACTTAGTCGGGTCCACAAAACTTAGAACTAAACCAATCCATTGAGTCAAAATACTTGAATCAAATAGACCCATTTAGATCAGATTGGGTTAGTTCTCGGTTTTACTCTGCCAAAATTGGACCCATAAGAGAGGTACACCACACAAAGAACAAGTATCAAACCCGGGTTAATGCTTACTAGGAGCGGTACCACTACCAACTGCCCAAAGCAGTACTTGGTGGTACCGTGTTTTTATGTGTTTAGATGGTAGAAGGAACTATCTCACGGAAGAATGTTACCTATCCACTTGTCACGTATCCATTCCCAATCCCATGAGGATTTATTGTGATAAATCTAAAGTAGTCTTTTCAACTAAAAACAATAAGAGTATCAATTGCCAGCAGGCACTCGGTGTGGTGGTACCTCCTCCCTTATGTGATGGAGAGCTTTCTATTGTAACGCTTGAAATATTTGAAACAGCTGTAACGCTTCCAACGTTACAGCTTTGATTGCAAAAATAGTCACTATTGGCCTTAATGTTCAACTTAGAAGGCTGGGTCCAACGGTTGGATTTTCCCCTATATATAGCCCCTCAAACTCCTATCTCATATACAATGTTTTTTTTTTTTCTTCTTGTGAAAAAATTCTACCACAAAAATTCTTGAGTTTCAAAGCTTGTTTTCTTCGGGCAATTTTCATCGGCAAAATGGTCAACTGATCCTTGATTGGGTCGTGCCGGCAATCGAGGAGGAGCTCGAATTGGATTCGTTGTATGTAACAACAGCCCCAAACACACAAGATATTGTCCGCTTTGCCCGTACCCGCACGAGAACTTTCCAGGGTGGTCACCCATCCTAGTACTGCTCTCGCCCGAGCACGCTTAACTACGGAGTTCTTACGAATACCGTAGCAGCGCACGATTTTAAAACGCGTCTTCTAAGTTTGAGATCTCCTTATCTCCAGGCGATATGGGGCGATATGGGAATTCCGTAGCAGCGCACGATTTTAAAACGCGTCTTCTAAGCAGTGCACGATTTTATATACGTAACTCATGATCTCCTTATCTCCAGGCGATATGGGGCTAACTCGTGGCCTTGTACACCTCACCTCACCTTATCCATCTTGGCATACCAGCCACAGGAGTCTTGGCTCTTGGCCTATTAGATCTTGGTCGTCACAATCCACCCCCCTTAAGGCTACACGTCCTCGTGTAGGGTTAGACCCCCTATCCTGAGAAGAACTGACTCTGATACCATTTTGTAACATCTGCCCCAAACACACAAGATTTTGTCCGCTTTGCCCGTGCCTGTACGAGAACTTCTCAGGGTGGTCACCCATCCGAGTACTACTATCGCCCGAGCACGCTTAACTACGGAGTTCTTATGAAAATCCGTAGTGGCGCACGGTTTTAAAATGCATTTTTTATGTTTGGGAGGGGAAATTATATAAGTAGCTCAGGATCTCCTTCTCTCCAGGCGATGTGGGGCTAACTCATGGCCTTGTATACCTCACCTCACCTCACCTCACCTCATCCATCTTGGTATTCTTGCCTCAGGAGTCTTGGCTCTTGGCTATTGGCCTATTGTATCTTGGTCGTCACAATCCACCCCCCTCAGGGCTACACGTCCTCGTGTAGGGTTAGACCCCCCCATCCCGAGGAGAACCGGCTCTGATACTATTTTGTAACATCCACCCCAAACACACAAGATATTGTCCGCTTTGCCCGTGCCCGCACGAGAACTTTCCAGGGTGGTCACCCATCCTAGTACTACTCTCGTCCGAGCATGCTTAACTACGTAGTTCTTACGAAATCCGTAGCGGCGCACGGTTTTAAACGCATCTTCTATATTTGGGAGGGAAAATTATATAAGTAGCTCAGGATCTCCTTCTCTCTTGGCGATGTGGGACTAACTCGTGGCCTTGTACACCTCACCTCACATCATCCATCTTGGCATCCCAGCCTCAGAAGTCTTGACTCTTGGCCTATTGGATCTTGGCTGTCACAATCCACCCCCCTTAGCACAATCCATCTTGGCATCCCAGCCTCAGGAGTCTTGGCTCTTGACCTTTTGGATCTTGGCTGTCACAATCCACCCCCCTTAGGGCTACACATCCTCATGTAGGGTTAGACCCCCCATAGCGAGGAGAACCGGCTCTGATACTATTTTGTAACATCTGCCCCAAACACACAAGATATTGTCCGCTTTGCCCGTGCCCGCACAAGAACTTCCCAGGGTGGTCACCCATCCTAGTACTACTATCGCCCGAGCACGCTTAATTACGGAGTTCTTACAAATTCCGTAGTGGTACACGGTTTTAAAACGCGTCTTTTATATTTAGAAGGGGAAATTATATAAGTAGCTCAGTATCTCCTTCTCTTAAGGTGATGTGGGGCTAACTTGTGGCCTTGTACACCTCACCTCACGTCATCCATCTTGGCATCCTAACCTCAGTAGTCTTGGCTCTTGGCTTATTGTATCTTGGTCGTCACAATCCACCCCCCTCAGGGCTACATGTCCTCGTGTAGGGTTAGATCCCCCCATTGCGAGGAGAAACAGCTCTGATATCATTTTGTAACATCACCACAAACACACAAGATATTGTCCGCTTTGCTCGTACCCGTACGAGAACTTCCCAGGATGGTCACCCATCCTAGTACTGCTCTCGCCTGAGTACGCTTAACTACGGAATTCTTACAAATTCTGTAGCAGCGCACGGTTTTAAAATGCGTCTTCTATGTTTAGGAGGGGAAATTATATAAGTAGCTCAGAATCTCCTTCTCTCCAAGCGATGTGGGGCTAACTCGTGGCCTTGTACACCTCACCTCACCTCACCTCACCACATCCATCTTGGCATACCAGCCTCAGGAGTCTTGGCTCTTGGTCTATTGGATCTTGGTCGTCACAGGATTGTGACAGCCAAGATCCAATAGGCCAATAGCCAAAAGCTAAGACTCTTGAGCATGGGATGCTAAGATAGATGAGGTGAGGTAAGGTGTATAATGCCACGAGTTAGCCCCACATCGCTTGGAGAGAAGGAGATCCTGAGCTACTTATATAATTTTTCTTCCCAAATATAGAAAATACGTTTTAAAACCGTGCACCGCTGTGGATTTCGTAAGAACTCTATAGTTAAGCGTGCTCGGGCGAGAGTAGTACTAGGATGGTGACTCACCCTGGGAAGTTCTCGTGCGGGCATGGGCAAAGCGGACAATATCTTGTGTGTTTGGGGCGGATGTTACAAAATGGTATCAGAGCTGGTTCTCCTCGAGATGGGGGGGTCTAGCTCTACACGAGGACGTGTAGCCCTTAAGGGGGGGTGGATTGTGACGACCAAGATCCAATAGGCCAATAGCCAAGAGCCAAGACTCCTGAGGCGGGAATGCTAAGATGGATGAGGTGAGGTGAGGGGAGGTGAGGTATATAAGGCCATGAGTTAGCCCCACATCGCCTGGAGAGAATGAGATCCTGAGCTACTTATATAATTTCCCCTCTCAAATATAGAAGGCGTGTTTTAAAACTGTGCGCCGCTACGGAATTCGTAAGAACTCCGTAGTTAAGCGTACTCGGGCGAGAGCAGTACCAGGATGGGTGACCTCCTGGGAAGTTCTCATGCGGGCACGGGCAAAGCGGACAATATCTTGTGTGTTTGGGGTGGATGTTATAAAAATCTACCACTCTCCAGGCAATGTGGGGCTAACTCGTGGCCTTGTACACCTCACTTCATCCATCTTGGCATCCCAGCCTCAGGAGTCTTGGCTCTTGGCTATTGGATCTTGGTCGTCACAATCTACCCCCTTAGGGCAATAAGTTTTCGTGTAGGGTTAGACCCCCCCATCCCGAGGAGATCCAGCTCTGATACCATTTTGTAACATCCACCGCAAACACACAAGATATTGTTCGCTTTGCCCGTGCCCGCACGAGAACTTCCCAGGGTGGTCACCCATCCTGGTATTACTCTCGCCTGAGCACGCTTAACTACGGAGTTCTTACGAAATTCCGTAGCGATGCACGGTTTTAAAATGCGTCTTCTATGTTTGGAAGATAAAATTATATAAGTAGCTCAGGATCTCCTTCTCTCCAGGCGATGTGGGACTAACTCATGGCTTTGTACACCTCACCTCACCTCATCCATCTTGGCATCCCAGTCTCAGGAGTCTTGGCTCTTGGCTGTTGGCTATTAGATCTTGGTCGTCATAATCCACCCCCCCTAGGGCTACACGTCCTCGTGTAGGGTTAGACCCCCCCATCTCGAGGAGAACCGGCTCTGATACCATTTTGTAACATCCGCCCCAAACACACAATATATTGTCCGCTTTGCCCGTGCTCGCACGAGAACTTCCCAGGGTGGTCACCCATCCTGGTACTACTCTCGCCTGAGCATGGTTAACTACGGAGTTCTTACGAAATTTCGTAGCGGCTCACAGTTTTAAAACACGTTTTCTATGTTTGGGAGGAAAAATTATATAAATAGCTCATGATCTCCTTCTCTCCAGGCGATGTGGGACTAACTCATGGCCTTGTACACCTCACCTCACCTCACCTCATCCATCTTGGCATTCCTGTCTCAGGAGTCTTGACTCTTGGCTATTGGCCTATTGGATCTTGGTCATCACAATCCACCCCCCTTAGGGCTACACGTCCTCGTGTAGAGTTAGACCCCCTCATCCCGAGGAGACCCGGCTCTGATACCATTTCGTAACATCCGCCCCAAACACACAAGATATTGTCTGCTTTGTCCGTGCCCGCACGAGAACTTCCCAGGGTGGTCACCTATCCTAGTACTGCTCTCGCCCGAGCACGCTTAACTACGGAGTTCTTACGAAATCCGTAGTGGCGCACGGCTTTAAAACGCGTCTTCTATGTTTGGGAGGGGAAATTATATAAGTAGCTCATGATCTCCTTCTCTACAAGCAATGTGGGGCTAACTCGTGGCCTTGTACACCTCACCTCACTTTATACATTTTGGCATCCCAGCCTCAGGAGTCTTGGCTCTTGGCTATTGGCCTATTGGATATTAGTCGTCACAATCCACCCCCCTTAGGGCTACACGTCCTCGTGTAGGGTTGGACCTCCCATTGCGAGGAGAACCGGCTCTGATACCATTTTGTAACATCCGTCCTAAACACACAAGATTTTGTCCGCTTTGCTCGTGCCCGTACGAGAACTTCCTAGAGTGGTCACCCATCCTAGTATTACTCTCGCCCGAGCACGCTTAACTACGGACTTCTTACGAATTCTATAGCGACGTATGGTTTTAAAACGCGTCTTCTATGTTTGGGAGGGAAAATTATATAATTAGCTCATGATCTCCTTCTCTCTAGGCAATATGGGGCTAACTCAGGCCTTGTACACCTCACCTCACCTCATCCATCTTGACATCCCAGTCTCAGGACTCTTGGCTCTTGGCTATTGGCCTATTGGATCTTGGTCGTCACAATCCACCCCCCTTAGGGCTACACGTCCTTGTGTAGGGTTAGACCCCCCCATTGCGAGGAGAACCAGCTCTGATACCATTTTGTAACATCCATCCCAAACATACAAGATTTTGTCCGCTTTGCCCGTACCCGCACGAGAACTTTCCAGGGTGGTCACCTATCCTATTACTACTCTCGTCCGAGCATGCTTAACTATGGAGTTCTTACGAAATCCGTAGTTGCGCACGATTTTAAAATGCGTCTTCTATGTTTGGGAGGAAAAATTATATAACTAGCTCAGGATCTCCTTCTCTCCAAGCGATGTGGGGCTAACTCGTGGCATTGTACACCTCACCCTACCTCACCTCATCTATCTTGGCATCACAGCCTCAGGAGTCTTGGCTCTTGGCTCTTGGTCTATTGGATCTTGGTCGTCACAATGCCACGAGTTAACCTCACATCGCATGGAGAGAAGGAGAACCTTATGATCATCTGGGTGATTTGTGCATGGTGTTGGTGGATGCACGGCGAGAGAGTTGGCCATCTGCATCGAAATAAAAGACCCTATAGTAATGCCCGATCGGGGGCATGATGAGCAAAATATCCGGGGTTCATATTTTGATACAGTGTGTTTATCTGTTTGTGAATTTAGAATTGTATGACTGTTTACATGATGACCTCGTGACTTTAGATGAACATCTTGTTTAATTTGTTTTTTAATGTTGTAGAACATTGAATGAACTTTATTATAGATAATCTAGTGATAGTAGGAATTGCATGTGAATATAGACTACTGATAGGTTCAGGTATCATTATGTAAACATTGATCCTATTAAAACTACTAGATCTTATTTTAATTTATTAAGATTAGTTATCTCATATTATTAAAGACTATTAGGATGTCACTAGTCATTAATTTGGCTAATCTTTAAATTTCCTATTGGGGGCTACTCTTTTCCACGAGTAGGCTCAGTTGCAAGTCTAGAGGCTCAGGAGTAGCAGTAGGAGTCCAGAGGCGGAGTTAGAGTTGCAGTGTTACCTTTCTGCTTAGTACGTTAATCTTGTAGTCTTTTCTCTTCAGACATTGTAATTGTATTGGAATAAGAGTTTTTATTAGTTAGTTAGTATTCTATGGTTGTAGTTGCAATGGTTCCAGCTGAAAATCTTTTGGGTAGGCCTCTCCTCAAGGCTCCAAGCCTAGGTTAGATCATAATGAAAATATAAGAAGAAGAAGTGACCTAATTTGACAAGCTCAGTAGATAGGACCTCTAGACAGATGCACCGAGTGTTAGGGAGCGGGTGAGAAATTTGGCTCGCCGTCGAAGGCTTGAGTCTCGTGCTCCTGTAGAGGATCTTCTGTCAGTATGTAGTGATACCGTTAGGTCGCACATACTGAAAGGATATCCCTTTTAAAGGTCGAGCCTGGTCTAATATTTCTCCCAATTGATAAAATTTTAGTTCTAAGAGGAATAAAAATGTTTTCAAGTTTTAAACTATCCTCTTTTATTTCTCCCCCTTCTTTCATTTTCATATGTGTGAGCGTAGAAGGAGCCTAGTGAGCATTCTAAATTGGCATAGAGTTAAGTAACCATACCCTAAACCCTCTTCTTTTTCTCACCTCATACCCCTGGAATCGGTCTTCAGATTTCTGGGGCGTGACGGATTCATCTTGGATCTTCTATGTTTGGGAGGGAAAATTTATATAAGTAGCTCAGGATCTCCTTCTTTCCAGGCGATGTGGGACTAACTCGTGACCTTGTACACCTCACCTCACCTCATCCATCTTGGCATCTCAACCTCAAGAGTCTTGGCTCTTGGCTATTGGCCTATTGGATTTTGGTTGTCACAATCTACCCCCTTTAGGACTACACGTCCTCGTGTAGGGTTAGACTCCCCCATTGCGAGGAGAACCGACTCTGATACCATTTTGTAACATCTGCCCCAAACACACAAGATTTTGTTCGCTTTGCCCGTGCCCGCACGAGAACTTCCCAGGGTGGTCACCCATCCTAGTACTACTCTAGTACGAGCACGCTTAACTACGGAGTTCTTATGAAATGCGTAGCGACGTACGGTTTTAAAACGCGTCTTCTATGTTTGGGAGGGAAAATTATATAAGTAACTCAGGATCTCCTTCTCTCTAGGCGATGTGGGGCTAACTCGTGGCCTTGTACACCTCACCTCACCTCATCGCACATCTAACCCTACACGAGGACATGTAGCCCTAAGGGGGATGGATTGTGACAGCCAAGATCCAATAGGCCAAGAGCCAAGACTCCTGAGGCTGGGATGCCAAGATGGATAAGGTGAGGTGAGGTGTACAAGGCCACGAGTTAGCCCCACATCGCCTAGAGAGAAGGAGATACTGAGCTACTTATATAATTTCCCCTCCCAAATATAGAAGACGCATTTTAAAACTGTGCGCCACTACGGGTTTCGTAAGAACTCCGTAGTTAAGCGTGCTCGGGCGAGAGTAGTGCTAGGATGGGTGACCATCCTGGGAAGTTCTCGTGCGGGCACGGGCACGGGCAAAGCTGACAATATCTTGTGTGTTTGGGGCGGATGTTACATTATACCTTGGGTTCGAAGGATCCGTTTAAACCCACACGAGGGGAGGATTTTCGTTCTTAGGGCAGCGATTACACGCGTCTAACCCATTGAGTAAAGTATCTCTTTTGTTTAGTTATTTTGTAATTTAACAAATTGTCTAGTTCATATGATTAGGAATAACAATCTAAGAACGAAAGTCCCTATTTGATTTAGCACTAGCTTCTAATCATATTATATAGCACATTTTAGATTTTTTTTAAAAAAGGACAAGATTTTAAATTATAGTTTGTTTGTAAGTTATATTAAAGGATTTGCATAGATTGTCATAATAGATCACTACCTTGATGCATAATACCTCTAACGTATAATTAGCAAAATATTCCAACAGTTCAATTTCTAGCATATAGAATTAACAAACTAATTTTGTTGGTTTACTTTACTCTTGCAAATATTATCTTGCATGATTAGAATAATTGTGACTAGCTAGTTAGTTCTACAATTTCTTTGTCTACCTTATATATTGCAATTCTATTCCCTAGCTAAAGCTTTCTGATTATCATTTAATTATTTGCTTAGTAGAAACAATTGTAGAACACAAGTTGCCTTTAGTTTCTCAATAGAAAAGATTTTAGTTTTTAGTAAATATTTCTTTATCTAACGGTGTCTGGAAAAGCTTTCAAACCGACGTAAAAGTCTAAGAAAGGATGGTATTTAAGAGAGCAGTGGCGGAGGCAGCTTAGGACCGATGGGGGTATCTACCCCCACTCAGATTTTGAAAGAAAAAAAACCATAAGTAAATTACTACAAATAGGACGTATACTCCTACGCAAAACATCCTCCAAGAGCCTCGCCATATGCCTTTCTATTTTTGGGATTGCTTCCAAACTCCCTATATTTGTGGAGCCAAAATCGTTTCTAATTTTTTCACAACCCCACCCAATAACCACAAATAAATTATATAAAAATCAAGCATTACTTTCCAAAATACCCTCAAAGACCCATGTTATGAGCGTCCCTATTGTTAAAATCGCTACAAGACTCCTATATTTGGGGAGCCAAAAATCACTCCCTTTTTTCATAAGACCCCCACCCGATAACCATAAGTAAATTATATATAAAACAAGCACTCCTTTCTAAAACACCCTCCAAAAGCTTTGTTATGTGCCTACCTAATTTAGGAACCGTTAACAAACTCTTTATATTTAGAGAGCCAAAATAGATTCCTATTTTCTCAGGGCCCCTACCCGACAACCATAAGCAAATTATATACAAATCGAGCACTCCTTCCATATTTTTGGGATCGTTACCAAACTCCCTAAATTTAGTGAACTAAAATCGCTCCCTATTTTCAAATGACCTTCAACCAGCAACTATAAATAAAGTATATAAAAATCAAGCACTACCATTCAAAACACCTTTTAAGAACCTCGGTATGTGTATCCCTATTTTTGGGATTGCTACCAGCTTCGTTATATTTAAGGATCCAAAATCGCATCATATTTTCTCAGGACCCCCACCTAAAAATCATAAGTAAATTACTACAAATAGGACGTATACTCCTCCGTAAAACATCATTCAAGAGCCTCGCTATATGTCTTTCCATTTTTGGGATCGCTTCCAAACTCCCTATATTTGAGAAGCAAAAATCGTTCCTAATTTTCTCACAACCCCACCCAATAACCATAAAACAATTATATAAAAATCAAGCATTACTTTCAAAAATACTCTCCAAGACCTACGTTATGAGCGTCCCTATTTTTAGAATCGCTACAAGACTCCCTATATTTGGGCAGCCAAAATCACTCTTTATTTTTACAAGACCCACACCCGATAACCATAAGTAAATTATATACAAATCAAGCACTCCTATCTAAAACACCCTCCAAAAGCTTTGTTATGTGTCTACCTAATTTAGGAACCGTTAACATACTCCTTATATTTAGATAGCCATAATAGCTTCCTATTTTCTCAGGACTCCTACCCGACAACCACAAGCAAATTATACACAAATCGAGTACTCTTTTCATATTTTTGGGATTGCTACCAAACTCCTTATATTTAGGACACTAAAATCGCTCCCTATTTTCAAATGACCTTCATCCAGCAACTATAAATAAAGATATAAAAATCAAGCACTACCACTCCTATCTCATATACAAGGTTTTTTTTTCTTCTTCTTGTGAAAAAATTCTGACACAAATTCTTGAGTTTCAAAGTTTATTTTCTTCGGACAATCATCATCGGCAAATGGTCAATTGATCCTCGATCGGGTCATGCTGGCAATCGAGGAGGTGCTCGAATTGGGTTCGTTGTACCTTGGGTTCGAAGGATCCGTTTAAACCCGCACGAGGGGAGGACTTTCGTTTTTAGGGCAGCGATTACGCGCGTCTAACCCATCGAGTAAAGTATCTCTTTTGTTTAGTTATTTTGTAATTTAATAAATTGTCTAGTTCATATGATTTGGAACAACAATCTAAGAACGAAAGTCCCTATTTGATTTATCACTTGCTTCTAATCATATTATCTAGCACATTCTAGAATTTTTTTTAAAAAGGATAATATTTTAAATTATAGTTTGCTTGTAAGTTATATTAAAGGATTTGGATAGATTGTCATAATAGATCACTACCTTGATGCATAATACCTGTAATGTATAATTAGCAAAATATTCCAACAGTTCAATTTCTAGCATATAGAATTAACAAACTAATTTTGTTGATTTACTTTTCTCTTCCAAATATTATCTTGCATGATTAGAATAATTGTGACTAGCTAGTTAGTTCTACAATTTCTTTGTCTACCTTATATATTGCAAATCTATTCCCTAGCTAAAGCTTTCTGATTATCATTTAATTATTTGCTTAGTAGAAACAATTGTAGAACACGAGTTGCCTTTAGTTTTTCATTAGAAAAGATTTTAGTTTTCAGTAAATATTTTTTTACCTAACGGTGTCTAGAAAAGCTTGTCAAATCGACGTAAAAGTCTAAGAAGAGATGGTATTTAAGAGAGCAGTGGCGGAGGCCCAATGGGGGCATCTGCCCCCACTCAGATTTTGAAAGAAAACAAAATCGGTTCTCATCTTAGAGACATGTGTCACCCAACCAAAGAATGCCCCGGCTAAAAACCTAAAACCAAGATCAATGGCTGAGATCGATTGTCAAAAAAAATAAAAAAAATCATCTCTTTAAGACTTGAGTCGCAGCTCCGGTGGAGGCCCAGGGCCACAGGGGCAACCTCGCCTCCGACGCCTCGCACGGTCACACGAGCTTAGGCGGACCGGGACCACGGGTCCACGCCACGCGCTCCGACGTTCACCACCTGCGGCTCCTTCCCCTCAGGCCCTCTGCCGGGCCTAGGTGGAGGCCCGCCTTCGCAAGGGCAGCCTCGCCTAGTCGCCTTGCACGATCGCACCATCGCACTGCTGGCCTGCTGGTTGCCGAACCAATCAAGGCTATTAGTATCAGCCTATCAAGCCAAAGCCCAAAGGTATGTGGGCAATGCCCATGCCATGCCTTCTCTCTCTCTCTCTCTCTCTCTCTCTCTCTCTCTCTCTCTCTCTCTCTCTCTCTCTCTCTCTCTCTCCTTTGAATCCATGATCTGATCTGTTATTTTTTTTCCACGGGTCTTAGTCTCTCAGTGACTCAGTCTCATATGTTTATCTTTTTTTTTTGGACATTTTTGTATGGTTTGGTCCATTTGGGCATTGGGGGGTGGGACCCTGGGGGGTGGGTGGGGATGGATTGGGGCCCATCAGGGTATCTCGAAGGTTTTCTCGATTTTGCTGATCCGATTGACATGGCAACGTGCAACTGGTGGCTGAAACCCACTAGCAACATTTTAAGTCTTTTACCTAACCAATTGCACGATGTCACGCTAATCGAGCTGAGCGGAATTGGAAAAACCTTCGGGCTGAATATCATTGCTCTAATTATTATTATTTTTTTTTTGAAAAGTACGGATTTTATTAAGCATAATAACAATAATACATCAACGCCAACCTAACTCAAGTAGTACTACTACTTGAGCAGGACAAAGCTAAACCAAAAAAAGACTCAATCGGGCTAACTCAACAACCTGAGCAGGGCAAGGTTACAAACAAGAAACCAAAACAACACCTCTATTCAAGCCTTGAGTAGACTCAAAAATTATAGACCCGAGCCAATTAATCAAAGCATCTATTTCTTCTCAGTAGCCACCTGTCCATATAGACTTTATCCACACTGGATCTCATAGGATTATAGGTATTCCCTAAAATAACATCGATCTGGTTTAGTACTTTCTGATGTAAGTGAATAGAAGTCATTTCCTTGTCATTAAACAACCTATTGTTCCTTTCTTCCCAAATACTATAGACTGCTCCCGCAAAAGAAACTCTAACTGCTTTTCCTTTCAATCCTTTGCTTTTGCTCCAAGGTAGGAGTCTTTGAGTTATCACCTATAAGTTCACATTACCACTTACCTGGATTTGAGTCACCGAACAAAGAGTCGTCCATAATTCTCTGGTGAAGCTACAATTGAAGAAGAGATGATCACTAATTCTTCTTCCTTCCTACAAAGACAACACATATTAGCCATTTCTATGCCTGTTTTCTTCACAAGATCCAAGGTGGCAAGTTTCTTATGGATAGCTTTCCAGCAACAAAATCCAAATCTGGGTGGGACCGGGCTTTTCCAAATTAGAGGAGCCCAACCAATAATGCTCCTTTTCTCTCTAATAGACTCCCGGACTATTTTAAATGAGAATTCTCTTCCAATTGTATGTTTCTACTTGATACTCCCTTGGTTTGAGTTATCAATTTTCAAAGATTTTATATCTTCCCAAAGGACCTTTATACGTTGATTAACAGGATAGGGAGTCTCCATTTGTCACCCCTAATCATTCCTTCCACAAAAGGATATCCCATGTCTTGTTCCAAAGCTGCATATAGGCTAACCTAATCCATTGGACTTCTACCATTTAACCATGGATCCAGCCAAAAGTTGATATGGGAGTTCTCATGAATACTAAATTCCAGACTGCCAGCCAAGTCCTCTCGAGAATCTAGTATCCCTTTCCACACTGATGAACAAGATTTAGGAGCCACAATATTCCAGAAGTTGTTGTCCCCTACATATCTGCTCTTCATCTATTATGGCCAAATCGAATGTGTATCCGTCAAGAGGATCCATCCAAGTCTAAGTTTACTGACTTTGACAATATCTGAGATGAACCTGATCCCTAATCCACCTTCATCCTTAGGCTTACAGACATCCTCCCACTTTAGATGGAAAGAGGAATTCCCCCACAAGAACTTTCTCATCAACTTCTTCATCTCTTTTTGCACGTAGACTGGGGCAGAAAAAGTTGCACTCCAATAATAGGAGTAGCTTTGCAAGACTGACCTCAACAATTCCAATCTACCAGCTAGAGTTAGCACTTTATAGGACCAAAAATTGATTGACTTAGATATCTTCTCAATCAGGGGTCTGAATAGCCGACCTTTCATCTTTGAAGAGGAAAGAGGAAGACCTAAATACTTGACTGGAAGAGTGCCCACCTTAATACCTAACCTCTCAACCAAACCTTTGAGTACACCACAGGATTTAGACAAGAAGGCGCTGGATTTATATTGGCTGATCTTCAAGCCCGATTGTTGCCCAAACTTGTGAATCATAGTTATGAGTTTCTGCAAAGACCCCTTTGACGGTTTTATAAATACCAATAAGTCATCCGTAAATATAAAATGAGAAATAGGTGGGCCATTACCAACTTTGTAACAGCTCCACTCCTTGCATATCCTCCCCCATTTCAATTTCAAAGACAAGCACTCCATCATAATGGTAAAAAGGAACGGAGACAAAGGGTCCCCTTATCGTAGTCCTTTATTAGATTTGATATACCCTGTAGAAGATCCATTCACTAATATAGAAAAATATACGGCTCAATTATAGGCTTTGATCCATCTAACCCACTCTTCCTTGAATCCCATCCATCTCAAAGCATGGAGTAGATAAGCCCTATTCACTGAATCATAGGCTTTAACCAGATCCATCTTCAGGCAAATCTTACGAGCTGATTTTCTTAGGACCCCTACCCGACAACCACAATAAAATTATATACAAATCGAGTACTCCTTCCATATTTTTGGGATCGCTACCAAACTCCCTATATTTAGGGAGCAAAAATCATTATCTATTTTAAAATGACCTTCACCCAGGAACTATAAATAAATATATAAAAATCGAGCACTACCACTCAAAACACCCTCTAAGAATCTCGCTATGTGCATCCCTATTTTTGGGATTGCTACCAGCCTTCCTATATTTGAGAAGCCAAAATCGCACCGTATTTTCTCAGACCCCCACCTGAAAACTAAGTAAATTACAACAAATAGAACGTATACTCCTCCGCAAAACATCCTCCAAGAGCCTCGCCATATGCCTTTCTATTTTTGGGATCGTTTCCAAATTCCCTATATTTATGGAGCCAAAATTGTTCCTAATTTTCTCACAACCCCACCTAATAACCATAACTAAATTATATAAAAATCAAGCATTACTTTCCAAAATACCCTCCAAGACTAAGCGTCCCTATTATAAGAATCGCTACAAGACTCCCTATATTTGGGGAGCCAAAATCAGTCCCTATTTTCACAAGACCCTCTCCCGATAACCATAAGTAAATTATATACAAATCAAGCACTCCTTTCTAAAACACCCTCCAAAAGCTTTGTTATGTGCCTACCTAATTTAGGAACCATTAACAGACTCCTTATATTTAGAGAACCAAAATAACTTCCTACTCAGGACCCTACCCGATAACCACAAGCAAATTATATACAAACCGAGCACTCCTGCCATATTTTTGGGATCACTACCAAACTACCTATATTTAGGGAGCAAAAATCTCTCTCTATTTTTAAACGACCTTCACCCAGCAACTATAAATAAAGTATATAAAAGTTGAGCACTACCACTCAAAACACCCTCTAAGAATCTCGCTATGTGCATCCCTATTTTTGGGATTGCTACCAGCCTCACTATATTTGAGGAGCCAAAATTGCACCATATTGTTTTAGAACCCCCACTCGAAAACCATAAGTAAATTACTACAAATATGACGTATACTCCACCGCAAAACATCCTCCAAGATCTTCGCCATATGAATTTTTATTTTTGGGATCGCTTCCAAACTCCCTATATTTGAGGAGCCAAAATCAATTCTAATTTTCTCACAACCCCACCTAATAACCATAAATAAATTATATAAAAATCAAGCATTACTTTCCAAAATATCCTCCAAGACCCACGTTATGAGCGTCCCTATTTTTAGAATCGCTACAAGACTCTCTATATTTGGGGAGCCAAAATCATTCCCTATTTTCACAACACCCCCACCCGATAACCATAAGTAAATTATATACAAATCAAGCACTCCTTTCTAAAACACCCTCCAAATGATTTGTTATGTGCCTACCTAATTTAGGAACCATTAACAGACTCCTTATATTTAGAGAGCCAAAATAGATTCCTATTTTCTTTGGGCCACTACCCGACAACTACAAGCAAATTATATACAAATCACATACTCCTTCTATATTTTTGGGATCGCTACCAAACTTTCCATATTTAGGGAGCTAAAATCGCTCCCTATTTTCAAACGACCTTCACTCAACAACTATAAATAAAGTATATAAAAATCGAGCACTACCACTCAAAACACCCTCTAAGAACCTTGCTATGTGCATCCCTATTTTTGGGATTGCTACCAACCTCCCTATATTTGAGGAGCCAAAAACGCACCGTATATTCTCAGGACTCCAGCCCCGAAAACTATAAGTAAATTACTACAAATAGGATATATACTCCACTGCAAAACATCCTTAAAGAGCCTCGCCATATGACTTTCTATTTTTTGGATTGCTTCTTGACTCCCTATATTTGAGAAGTCAAAATCATTCCTAATTTTCCCATAACCCCACCCAATAACCATAAATAAATTATATAAAATTCAAACATTAATTTCCAAAATACCATCCAAGACCTATGTTATGAGCGTCCCTATTTTTAGAATCGCTACAAGACTCCTTATATTGGGGAGCCAAAATCACTCCCTATTTTTATAAGACCTCTACCCGATAAATATAAGTTAATTATATATAAATCAAACACTCCTTTCTAAAACACCCTCCAAAAGCTTTGTTATATGCCTACCTAATTTAAGAACTATTAACAGACTCCTTATATTTAGAGAGCCAAAATAACTTCTTATTTTCTCAGGACCCCTACCCGACAACCACAAGCAAATTATATACAAATCGAGCACTCCTTCCATATTTTTGGGATCAATACCAAACTCTCTATATTTAGGGAGCTAAAATCGCTCCCTATTTTTAAACGACCTTCACCCAACAACTATAAATAAAGTATATAAAAATCTAGCACTATCACTCAAAACATCCTCCAAAATTCTCGCTATATGCCTTTCTATTTTTGGGATCGCTTCCAAGCTCCTTATATTTAAGGAGGCAAAATCGTTTCTAATTTTCTCACAACCCTACCCAATAACCATAAATAAATAATATAAAAATCAAGTATTACTTTCCAAAATATCCTCTAAGACCAACGTTATGAGCATCCCTATTTTTAGAATCGCTACAAGACTCCCTATATTTGGGGAGCCAAAATCACTCTCTATTTTCACGACGCCCCCACCCGATAACCATAAGAAAATAATATACAAATCAAGCACGCCTTTCCAAAACACCCTCCAAAAGCTTTGTTATGTGCCTACCTAATTTAGGAACCGTTAACAGACTCCTTATATTTAGAGAGCCAAAATAGCTTCTTATTTTCTCAGGACCCCTACCCGACAACCATAAGCAAATTATATACAAATTGAGCACTCCTTCCATATTTTTGGGATCGCTACAAAACTCCTACTATTTAGGGAGTTAAAATCGCTTTCTATTTTCAAACGACCTTAACCCAGCAACTATAAATAAAGTATATAAAAATCGAGCACTATCACTCAAAACATCCTCTAAGAACCTCGCTATGTGAATCCCTATTTTTGGGATTACTACCAGCCTCCCTATATTTGAGGAGCCAAAATCGCACCGTATTTACTCATGACCCCCACCCGAAAACCATATGTAAATTACTACAAATAGGACGTATACTCCTCTACAAAACATCCTCCAAGAGCTTTGCCATATGTCTTTCTATTTTTGGGATCGCTTCCAAACTCCCTATATTTGAGGAACCAAAATCATTCCTAATTTTCTCACAACCGCATCCAATAACTATAAATAAATTATATAAAAATCAAGCATTACTTTCCAAAATACCCTCCAAGACCCACGTTATTAGTGTCCTTATTTTTAGAATCGCTACAAGACTCCCTATATTTGGGGAGCCAAAATCACTCCATATTTTCACAACACCCCCACCTGATAACCATAAGTAAATTATATACAAATCAAACATGCCTTTCTAAAACACCCTCCAAAAGCTTTGTTATGTGCCTACCTAATTTAGGAACCGTTAACAGACTTCTTATATTTAGAGAGCCAAAAAAGCTTCTTATTTTCTCAGGACCCCTACCCGACAACCACAAGCAAATTATATACAAATCGAGCACTCCTTCTATATTTTTGGGATCGCTACCAAACTCCTACTATTTAGGGAGCTAAAATTACTCTATATTTTCAAACGACCTTCACCCAGCAATTATAAATAGAGTATATAAAAATCGAGCACTACCACTCAAAACACCCTCTAAGAACCTCGCTATGTGAATCCCTATTTTTGGGATTGCTACCAGCCTTCCTATATTTGAGAAGCCAAAATCGTACCGTATTTACTCAGGACCCCCACCCAAAAGCCATAAGTAAATTAATACAAATAGGACGTATACTTCTCCATAAAACATCCTTCAAGAGCCTCGCCATATGCCTTTCTATTTTTAGGATCGCTTCCAAACTCCTTATATTTGAGGAGTCAAAATCGTTCCAAATTTTCTCACAACTCTACCCAATAACCATAAATAAATTATATTAACATCAATCATTACTTTCCAAAATACCCTCGAAAACCCACTTTATGAGGGTCTCTATTTTAGAATCCCTATAAAACTCCCTATATTTGGAGAGCAAAAATCACTTTCTATTTTCACAAGACCCCCACCTGTTAACCATAAGTAAATTATATACAAATCAAGCACTCCTTTATAAAACACCCTCTAAAAGCTTTGTTATGTGCCTACCTAATTTAGGAACTGTTAACAGACTCCTTATATTTAGAGAGCCAATATAGATTCCTATTTTCTATGGATCCCTACCCGACTACTACAAGCAAATTATATACAAATCATGCACTCCTTCCATAGTTTTGGGATCACTACCAAACTCTCTATATTTAGGGAACTAAAATTGCCCCCTATTTTCAAACGACCTTCACCCAGTAACAATAAATAAAGTATATAAAAATCGAGTACTACCACTCAAAACACCCTCTAAGAACCTCGCTATGTGTATCCTTATTTTTAGGATTGCTACCAGCCTTCCTAGATTTAAGTAGCCAAAATCACACCGTATATTCTCAGGACCCCCACCCAAAAACCATAAGTAAATTACTACAAATAGGACATATACTCCTCTATAAAACATCGTCCAAGAGCCTCGCCATATGCCTTTCTATTTTTGGGATCTCTTCCAAACTCCCTATATTTGAGGAGCCAAAATCTTTCCTAATTTTCTCACAACCCTACCAAATAACCATAAATAAATTATTTAAAAATCAAGTATTATTTTCCAAAATACCCTCCAAGACCCACGTTATGAGCATCCCTATTTTTAGAATCGCTACAAGACTCCCTATATTTTGGGAACCAAAATTACTCCCTATTTTCATAAGACCCCCACCCGATAACCATAAGTAAATTATATACAAATCAAGTACTCATTTCTAAAACACCTATCAAAAGCTTTGTTATGTGCCTACCTAATTTATGAATCGTTAACAGACTCCTTATATTTAGAGAGCCAAAATAGATTCCTATTTTCTAAGAACCCCTACCCGACAACCACAAGTAAATTATATACAAATCGAGCACTCTTTCCATATTTTTGGGATCACTACCATACTTTAAATATTTAAGGAGCTAAGATCACTCCCTATTTTCAAATGACCTTCACCCAACAATAAATAAAGTATATAAAAATCGAGCACTACTACTCAAAATACTCTCTAAGAATTTTGCTATGTGCATCCCAATTTTTGGGATTGCTACCAGCCTCCCTATATTTGATGAGCCAAAATCGCATCATATTTTCTCAGGACCCCCACCCAAAAACCATAAGTAAATTACTATAAATATAACATATACCCCTCCGTAAAATATCCTCCAAAAGCCTTGCCATATGCCTTTCTATTTTTGGGATCACTTCCAAACTCCCTATATTTGAGGAGCCAAAATCGTTCCTAATTTTCTTATAACCCCACCCAATAACCACTTACCTGGATTTGAGTCATCGAACAAAGAGTCATCCATAATTCTCTGATCAAGCTACAATTGAAGAAGAGATGGTCCATTGATTCTTCTTCCTTCCTACAAAGACAACACATAATAGCCATTTCTATGCCTGTTTTCTTCACAAGATCCAAGGTGGCAAGTTTCTTATGGATAGCTTTCCAGCAACAAAACCCAAATCTGGGTAGGATCAGACTTTTCCAAATTAGAGGAGCCCAACCAACAATGCTCCTCTTCTCTCTAATAGACTCCCAGGCTGTTTTAAATGAGAATTCTCTTCCAATTGTATGTTTCCACTTGATACTCCCTTGGTTTGAGTTATCAATTTTCAAAGATTTTATATCTTCCCAAAGAACCTTTATACGTTGATTAACAGGATTAGGGAGTCTCCATTTGTCACCCTAATCATTTCCCCCATAAAAGGATATCCCATGTCTTGTTCCAAAGCTGCATATAGGCTAACCTGATCCATTGGACTTCTACCATTTAACTATGATCCAGCCAAAAGTTGATATAGGAGTGCTCATGAATACTAAATTTCAGACTGTCAGCCAAGTCCTCTCGAGAATCTAGTATCCCTTTCCACACTGATGAACAAGATTTAGGAGCCACAATATTCTAGAAGTTGTTGTCCCCTATATATCTGCTATTCATCCATTGTGGCGAAATCAAATATGTATCCGTTAAGAGGATCCATCCAAGTCTAAGTTTACTAGCTTTGATAATATCTGAGATGAACCTGATCCCTAATCCACCTTCATCCTTAGGCTTACAGACATCCTCCCACTTTACATGGAAAGAGGAATTCCCCCACTAGAACTTTCTTATCAACTTCTCCACCTCTTTTTGCACGTAGACTGGGGCAGAAAAAGCTGCACTCCAATAATAGGAGTAGCTTTGCAAGACTGACCTCAACAATTCCAATCTACCTGCCAGAGTTAGCACTTTATAGGACCAAAAATTGATTGACTTAGATATCTTCTCAATCAGGGGTTTGAATAGCCTACCTTTCACCTTTAAAGACGAAAGAGGAAGACCTAAATACTTGACTGGAAGAGTGCCCACCTTAATACCTAACCTCTTAACCAAACCTTTGAGTGCACCACAGGATTTAGACAAGAAGGCGCTGGATTTATCTTCGCTAATCTTCAAGCCCGATTGTTGCCCAAACTTGTGAATCATAGCTATGAGTTTCTGCAAAGACCCCTTTGACGGTTTTATAACCAATAAGTTATCTACAAATATAAGATGAGAAATATGTGGGCCATTACCAACTTTGTAACAGCTCCACTCCTTGCATATCCTCCCCCACTCCAATTCCAAAGACAAGCACTCCATCATAATGGTAAAAAGGAAAGAAGACAAAAGGTCCCTTTGTCGAAGTCCTTTATTAGATTTGATATACTCTATAGAAGATCCATTCACTAATATAGAAAAATATGGGGCCCAATTACAGGCTTTGATCAATGTAATCCACTCTTTCTTGAATCCTATCCATCTCAAAGCATGCAGGAGATAAGCCCTATTCACTGAATCATAGGCTTTAACCAGATCCATTTTTAGGCAAATCTTACGAGCTGATTTCTTCATGTGATAATCTTTAACTAACTCCTGAGCTAATAAATATTATCGGATATTCTCCTACCTTTAATAAATGAGGATTGGTTTGGTGAAATAAGTTCTCCAATCACTCTCTGCATTCTGTTAGTTAGAATTTTTGTGATGATTTTATAAACACAATTGCATAGCGAACCTGGTCTATAATCCTTGAGTCCTTCAAACTCTTAGGAATTAAGGTCACAAAAGTATGATTTAGCTCCCTTAGAAGTTTACCTTCCTTGAAGAAATCTTCAATCACTCTCCAAACATCCTCCTTGATGAATTCCCAACAGTGCTTAAAGAAGAAATAGTTGAAACCATCAGGCCCTGGACTCTTATATGAGTTAGCTTTTGCCATAACTGAATCCGGTTCTTCTCTTTTTACAGGTGTATCAGCCATTCCGCAGCTTCATTAGTTAGAATTCCCTTGAATATAATAGACTCAAAATTTTCCACCTGATTAGGCTCTATCATCATCTTTGAGAAATAATCGACTACCTCCTTTTTTATCCTCACAACATCCTGAACAACACCAACATCAGAAAGGGTTAGAGAATTAATAGAGTTAACGTTGCATCTAGCTTTGAAAGCGGAGTAAAATAACTTTGAATTTTTATCCCCCAGATTTAGCCACTGCACCCTGGATTTTTTACGGACTGTAATCTCTTCTTCTATTAATTATTTAGATTAATAGATTTTAAGCTTCTATATTTTTATAGATAATGCATATTAAATGTTGATATAATGTGTACGCGAATCAGATTATAACTATTGTTAGTTGCTTTCTTCCCTCTTTTTATTTAGAAGAAAATTAATTTCTCTAAAATAAATTAAACTATGGATTTTTTCTCTTCTTAATAGTTATGGAGAAATATTTCAAAAGAACAACATTTTTAGAATGTCACCTCCTACAGAAAGAGATGATTCTTCTTCAAAAAATAGTCGCCTCGATAACTTAGCAGAACTTTCCACAGATCCAGGCCTACGATCTTGAATTATGGATTAACATCTTAATCTACAAGATGAAATTCGCAGGGCATATCTGCAAAAGGGATCTTGTCAACCTAAAAACCATGCTTTTCCACAATGAAAATTTGGTAAAACATTACGGCGATTCAACTCTGCTTGGTTTAGTGAATACAGTAGTTGGTTGGAGTATAGTGTGACCAAAGTTGCTTTATAATTTACTTATGGTTATCGGGTGATGGTTCTAAGAAAATAGGAAGTGATTTTGTCTCCCCAAATCTAGGGAGTCTAGTAGTAATCCTAAAAATAGAAAGGCATATGGCGAGGCTCTTGTAGGGTATTTTACGGAGGAGTGCTCAATTTGTATATAGTTTACTTATGGTTGTCGGGTGGGGATCCAGAGAAAATAGGGAGTAAATTTTGGCTCCCAAAATTTTAGGAGTATGGTAGTGATTCAAAAAATAGGGAGGCATATGGCGAGGCTATTGAAGGGTGTTTTTGGGAGGTGTGCTTGACTTTTATATACTTTTCTTATGGTTGTCGGGTGAGGGTCCTGAGATAATATAGAGCGATTTTGGCTTTCCAAATATAGGGAGTCATGTAGTGATCCCAAAAATAGGGAGGCATATGGTGAATGTCTTGAAGGGTGTTTTGTAATGTAGTGCTCGATTTATATATAATTTACTTATGATTGTCTGAAGGATATCCAGAGAAAATAGAGATCGATTTTGGCTTCCCAAATATAGAGAGTCTGGTAGCGGTCCCAAAAATAAGGAGGCATATGGTGAGACTCTAGGAGGGAGTTTTGGGTAGGAGTGTATGATTTGTATATATTTTACTTTTGGTTATCGAATGGGGATCATGAGAAAATAGAGATGATTTTGGCTCCTCAAATGTAGAGAGTCTGGTAGCGATCCTAAAAATAGGAAGGTACATGGCGAGGCTCTTGAAAGATATTTAAGAGAAAGTGCATAATTTGTATATAATTTACTCATGGTTGTTGGGTGGGGGTCTTGTGAAAATAAGGAGTGATTTTGGTTCTCTTAATATAGAAATTTTAGTAATGATCCAAAAAATCAAGAGGCATATGGCGAGCCTCTTAAAAGGTATTTTAGAGAGTATGCTCGATTTATATATAATTTATTTATGGTTATCTGCAAAAGCGATCGCAAATATAGTGAGTCTGGTAGATTAAGATGTTAATCCATAATTCAAAAGCGATTGCAAATATAAAATTAATTTCATCTGCAAAATGTTAATCTATAATTCAAAAGCTTTTGCAAATATATGGATCGTTACCAGACTCACTTAATATCCAAAAGCTTTTGCAAAAGCGATCGCAAATATAGTTAGTCTGGTAGCGATCCAAAAATATAGCGATCACAAATATGGATATTGAGTGGGAGTCCTAAGAAAATAGAAATTAATTTTTGGCTTCCTAAATATAGTGAGTCTGGTAGTGATTAAAAAAATAAGTACCATATGATGAGGCTTTTGGAGGGTGTTTCGGGGAGGAGTACTCGATTTGTATATAAATTAATTATGGTTGTCGGGTCTTAGGAACGATTTTGGGTCCCTAAATATAGGGTGTCTATAGTAATCCAAAAAATAGGGAGGTACATGGCAAAGGTCTTCGAGGGTATTTTTAGGAGGAGTGCTCAATTTGTTTATAATTTACTTATGGTTTCCGGGCGGGGGTCATAATAATAAAAAGAACGATTTTAGCATCCAAAAAATAAAAAGTTTGGTATCGATCCAAAAAATAGGGATGCACATGACGAGGCTCTAAGAAGGTGTTTTGGGAAGGAATACTTGCTTTAAATTAAATTTTCTTGTGGTTCTTGGATGGTGGTTCCTGAAAAAATAGAAAGCAATTTTGGCTCCCCAAATAGAGGGAGTCTGATATTTATTTTAAAAATAAAGAGGATCATGATAAGCCTTTGGGAGGATGTTTTGTAGAGGAATGCTCGATTTGTATAATAATTACATATGGTTATTTGGTAGGGGTGCTGAGAAATTGGGGGATGATTTTGGCTTCCTAAATATTGGTAGTTTTATATCGATCCTAAAAATAGAGAGACACGTGGTGAGGCTCTTGGGGGGTGTTTTTGGGAGGGGTGCTTGATTTAATAAATTTACCTATGTTTATCAGTTGGGGGTCCTAAGAAAATAAGGAGCAATTTTAGCTCTATACATATAGAGAATCTGGTAGCGATTCTAAAAATATAGAGACACATAGCAAGGATCTTGGATGTTATTATTAGGGGAAGTACTTGATTTGTATATAATTTACTTATGGTTATCAGGTGGGGGTCCTACAAAATAATAAATAATTTTGACTCCCTAAATATAGGGAGTCTGATATCGATTGCCAAAATAGGGAGGCACATGGCGAGATATTTGGAAGGTGTTTTGTACATAAGTGCTCAATTTGTATGTAATTTACTTATGGTTGTCGGTTGGAAGTTTTGAGAAAATAGGGTATAATTTTGGCTTCTTAAATATAGAAAGTTTGAAAGCAATCCCAAAAATAGGGAGGTACAAGACAAGGCTTTTGGAGAGTTTTTTTAGGGAAAATGCTTGCTTTGTATATAATTTAGTTATTGAAGTTGGGTGGGGGTCCAATAAAAATAAGGAACAATTTTAGCTCCCTAAATATAGGGAATTTGGTAGTGTTCTAAAAATAGAAAGGAACATGGTGAGATTCTTTGAGGGTGTTTTTAAAAGAAGTGCTCAATTTATATATAATTTACTTATAGTTATCGGGTGGGGTATCTGAGAAAATAGAGAGTGATTTTGGCTAACCAAATATAGGGAGTTTGGTAGCGATCCAAAAAATAGAGAGGTATTTGACTAGATTTTTGAAGTGTTTTGGGAAAAAAATAGTTGATTAATATATAATTTTTTAATGTTTTTCGGTGGGTTCTTGATAAAATAGGAAGCACTTTTGGCTCCCTAAATATAAGCAGTTTGGTAGCGATCCCAAAAAATAAGAGGCACATGGTGATGATTTTGGATAGTGTTTTAAAGAGGAGTACTCGATTAGTATTTAATTTACTTATTGTTATTGGATGGGGGTCCTAAAAAAATAGTAAACGATTTTTACTCCCCAAATATAGGGAGTCTGGTAGCGATCACAAAAATAAGAAAGCACACGGCAATGGTCTTAGAGGATATTTTATGGAGATGTGCTTGATTTATATATAATTTATTTATGGTTATTAGGTGGGGTTCCTAAAAAAATAGAGAGCGATTTTGGTTCCCCAAATCTTGGGATTCTGTTAGGGATCCCAAAAATAAGTATATGACGAGGCTCTTGGGGGGTATTTTAGGAAATAGGTTTTAATTTGTATATAATTTACTTATAAATGTTGAGTCCTGAGAAAGAAATGGAGTGATTTTATCTCCCCAAATATAGAAAGTTTGTTAGTAATCCCAAAAATAGGTAGGTACATGATGAGGCTCTTGGAGTTTGTTTTGGAAAAGAATTATCGATTTGTATATAATTTACTTATGGTTATCGGGCAAGGGTTCTTAAAAAATAGAAAGCAATTTTGGCTCCTTAAATATAGGGAGTCTGTAGCGAGCTCAAAAATCGGGAGACACATAGCGAGACTCTAGGAGGGTGTTTTGGTGAGGAGTACTCAATTTGTATATAACTTCTTTATAGTTATCAGGTGGGGTCCTGAGAAAATAGAGAGCAATTTTTGCTCCCTAAATATAGGGAGTCTAATAGCTATCTCAAAAATAGGGAGACACATGACGAGTCTCTTGAATAGTGTTTTTGGGAGGAGTACTCGATTTATTTATAATGTACTTATGGTTATCATGTGGGGGTCTTAAAAAAATATAGAGCAATTTTGGCTCCCCAAATATAGGGAGTCTCGTAGTGATCCTAAAAATATGAAAATAAATAGCAAGACTCTTAGAGGGTGTTTTGTATAGGAATAATCGATTTATATATTATTTAGTTATGGATATTGGGTGGGAGTCTTGAGAAAATAGGAAGCAATTTTGGCTTTAAAAATTTTGGGAGGCTGGTAGTATTCCTAAAATAGGGAGGCATATGGCGAGGCTCTCGAATGGTGTTTTGGGAAGGAGTGCTCAATTTTATATAATTTACTTATGGTTACCGGGTGAGGGTCCTGAGAAAATAGAGAGTGATTTTGGCTTCCCAAATATAGAGAGTCTAATAGCGATCCCAAAAATAAGAAAGTACATGGTGAGGCTCTTTAGGGGTATTTTGCGAAGAAGGACTAGATTTATAAATAATTTATTTATGGTTGTCGGGTGGGGGTCCAAAAAAAATAGGGAGGGATTTTGGCTCCCCAAATCTTGGGAATCTAGTAGCGATCCAAAAAATAATAAGGCATATGACAAGGCTCTTGGAGTATTTTGGAGATGAGTGCTTGATTTGTATATAATTTACTTATTGGTTCCAGAGAAAATAGGAAACGAACTTTGGCCTCCAAAATATAGGGAGTCTGGTAGCGATCTCAAAAATAGGGAGGTATATGTCAAGGCTCTTTAAAGGTGTTTTGGGGAGGAGTGCTTAATTTATATATAATTTATTTATGGTTGTCAGGTGAGGGTCCTTAGAAAATAGGTATTAATTTTGGCTCCCCAAATATAGGAGCCTAGTATCTATCCTAAAAATAGGTAGGCACATGGAAAGCCTCTTTGAGGGTATTTTGGAAAGAAATACTCAATTTGTATATAATTTATTTAAGGTTATCGGGATTAGGGTCATAAGTATATAGGAATTGATTTTAGCTACTCAAATTGAGGGAATCTGTAGCGATCCCAAAAATATATAAGCACATGGCGAGACTTTAGGAGGGTGTTTTGAAAAGGAGTTCTAGATTTGTATATAATTTACTTATGGTTGTCTGGTGGGGGTCCAGAGAAAATATAGAGCGATTTTGGCCCTTCAAATATAAGGAGTCTTATAGCAATCTCAAAAATAGGGAGACACATGACAAGGCACTTGGAGGTATTTTGGGATGGAGTGCTCGATTTGTTTATAATTTGCTTATGGATATCGGGTGAAATTATTAGAAAATAGGGAGTGATTTTGCATCCACTAATTTAGGAAGTCTGGTAGCAATCTAAAAATACGGAAGTACGTGGCAAAGCTCTTGGAGGGTGTTTTGTAGAGAAGTGTTAGATTTGTATATAATTTATTTATGGTCGTCGGGCGGGGGTTCTGAGAAAATAGGATACGATTTTGGCTTCCCAAAAATAAGGAGTCTGGTTATGATCTAAATATTAGATAAGCATATGGCGAGGCTCTTGGAGGGTGTTTTGGAAAGGAGTGCTCAATTTGTATATAATTTACTTTTAGATATCGGGTTGGGGTCATGAGAAATAGGGAGCAATTTTGGCTCCCTAAATGTAGGAAGTTAGGTAGCAATACCAGTAATAGATAGACACATGGTGAGCCTTTTGGAGGGTATTTTGGAAAGAAGTGCTCGATTTATATATAATTTATTTATGGTTGTTGGGTGGGAGTCTTAAGAGACACATGGCGAGGCTTGTATAGGGTATTTTGGTAAGGAATACTTGCATTGTATATAATTTATTTATGATTATCGGATAGGGGATCTGAGAAAATAAAGAGCAATTTTGGCTCCCCAAATATAGAGAATCTGGTAGCTATATCATAAATACTCCCCAAAATAGTGAAGCACATGGCGAGGCTCTTGGATAATATTTTTAGGAGGAGTGCTAGATTTATATATAATTTACTTATGGTTATCCGGTTGGGATCCTGAAAAATAGGGAGCTATTTTGACTCTGCAAATATAGGGAGTTTAGTAGCAATCCCAAAAATAAGAAGGTATATGACGAGGATCATAGAGGGTGTTTTGAGAAAAAGTGTTTGATTTGTATATAATTTACTTATGTTTGTCGGGTATGGGTCATGAGAAATTAAGGCGTGATTTTGGCTCCCTAAATCAAGGGAGTCTGTTAGCGATTTTGGCACCCCAAATCTGGAGAGTTTATTAGCAATCCCAAAAATAGGGAGATATATGGTGATGATCTTGGAGGGTGTTTTTGGGAGGAGTGCTTGATTTGTATATAATTTACTTTTGAATATTTGGTGAGGCTCTTGAGAATATATGGAGCGGTTTTGATTTCCCAAATATAGGGAGTCTGGTAGTGATCCTAAAAATAGGTACGAACATGGAAAGAATATTGACGATTTTTTTGGGAAGGAATCTTAATTTGTATATAATTTACTTGTAGTTGTCGGGCAGGGAAAATAGGGAGCGATTTTGGCTCCCCAATTAAAGAGAGTTTGTATCAATCTCAATAATAGGGAGGCACATAGCGAGACTCTTGGAGGATATTTTGGGGAGGAGTATTTGATTTGTATATAATTTACTTATTATTGTTGGGTAGAGGCCCTGAGAAAATAGGGAGCGATTTTGCTTCTTCAAATATAGGGAGTCTTATAGCGATTTCAAAAATAGGAAGGCTTATTTTGAGGCTCGTGGAGGGTATTTTTGGAAAAAGTGCTCGATTTTTACATAATATACTTATGGTTGTTGAGTGAGGATCCATAGAAAATAGGGAGTGATTTTGGCTTCCTAAATGTAAAAAATTTGGTACCGATGCTAAATATAGTGAGGAACATGGCGAGGGTCTTGCAGGTTATTTTGTGGTGTAGTGTTCGATTTGTATATAATTTAGTATTGGTTGTCGAGTGGGGGTTTTGAGAAAATAGAAATCGATTTTGACTCTCCAAATCTAGGAAGTTTGGTAGCGATCCTAAAAAATAGAGAGGTCAATGGCGAGGCTTTTGGAGAATATTTGGGGAGGAGTGCTCGATTTGTATCTAATTTTTTTTATGGTTCTCGAGTGGGGGTCCCAAAAAAATAGAGAGTGATTTTGACTTCCTAAATCTCAGGCGTCCGTAGTGATCCTTAAAATAAGGAGCCATATGGCAAAGTTCTTGGAGGGTGTTTTGGGAAGGAGTACTCAATTTGTATATAATTTATATATGAATATCGGGTAGGGGTCCTGAGAAAATAGGGAGTGATTTTGCCTATCTAAATATAGGGAGTTTCATAGCGATCTCCAAATTAGGTAGGCAAATAACTAGGCTATTGTAGTGTGTTTTGGGAAAGAGTGCCCGATTTGTATATAATTTACTTATGGTTGTCGAATAAGGATCCTGAGAAAATAGGGTACAATTTTTGCTTCCTAAATATAGGGAGTCTGTAGCGATCCTAAAAATACGGAGGCACATGGCGAGGCTCTTCGAGGGTGTTTTAGGAAGAAGTGCTCGATCTATTTATAATTTACTTATGGTTATCGGGTGGGGATCCGGAGAAAATAGGGAGTGATTTTGGCTCTTCAAATTTAAGGAGTATGATAGCAATCCCAAAAATAGGGAGACATATGGTAAGGTTCTTGTAGGGTGTATTATGGAAAAGTATATATGACAAGGCTCTTGTATATAATTTACTTATGGTTGTCGTGTAGGGATCATGAGAAAATAAGGAGTCAATTTGGCTTCAAAAATCTTGGGAGTCTGGTAATCATTCTAAAAATAGGAAGACACATTGCAAGTCTCTTGGAGGGTGTTTTATAGAGGGGTACTTGATTTTTATATAATTTACTTATGGTTATCGGGTAAGGGTTCTGGAAAAATATAGAGCGATTATGGCTCATTAGATATTGGAAGTCTGATAGTGATTCCAAAAATAGGGAGGTACATGGCATGACTCTTGGAGGGTATTTTGAAAAGGAGTACTTGATTTGTATATAATTTACTTAAGGATATCGGGTGAAGGTTGTGAGAAAATATAGAGCGATTTTGGCTTCCCAAATATAGAGAGTCTAGTAGTTATCCTAAAATTAGGGAGGTATATGGCAAATCTCTATGAAGGTATTTTGGGGAGGAATGCTTAATTTATATATAATTACTTTTGGTTTTCGAATAGGGTCCTGAGAAAATAGAGAGTGATTTTGGATCCCCAAATATAGAGAGTCAGGTAGCGATGGGAGGCATATGGTGAGGCTCTTGAAAGGTATTTTGGAGAGAGTGCATAATTTGCATATAATTTACTTATAGTTTTCGGGTAGGGGTCCTAAGAAAATAGGAAATGATTTTGGTTTTCTAAATATAGGTCCGGTAACAGTCCCAAAAATAAGGAGGTACATAGCGAGGCTCTCTGAGGGTATTTTAGAGGGAGTGTATGATTTATATATAATTTATTTATGATTATCGGGTGGGGGTTCTTAGAAAATAAGGAGCGATTTAATTTGGTTACCTAAATTTAGGGAGTCTGGTAGCGATTCCAAAAATAGGGTGGTATAGCGAGGCTTTTTGAAGGTGTTTTAGGGAGGAGTGTTTAATTTGTATATAATTACTTATGATTATCGGGTTAGAGTCCAGAAAAAATAGTGAGTGGTTTTGGCTACCCAAATATACGGAGTTTAGTAGCAATCCCAAAAATTGAGAGGCACAAGGCGAGGCTCTTGGTGGTGGTTTTGTGGATTATTGATTGATTTGTTTATAATTTACTTATTATTGTCGGGTAAGCATCCAAAAAAATAATAAGCGATTTTGACTCCCTATAAGGAGTCTTATAGTGATCCTAAAAATAGAAAGGCACATGACAAGGCTTATGAAAGATGTTTTGGGGAGGAGTACACGATTTATATATAATTTACCTATGTTTGTCGAGTAGGGGTCCTAAGAAAATATGTTATAATTTTAGTTCCAAAAATATAGAAAGTCTGATAGCGATCCCAAAAATATAGAGGCACATGGTGAGACTCTTGAAATATATTTTTAGGGAAAGTGATTGATTTGTGTATAATTTGCTTATAGTTGTTGGATGGGGGCCCTATAAAAATAAGGAATGATTTTAACTTTCTAAATATAGGGAGTGTGGTAGTGATTACAAAAATAGGGAGACACATGGCTTAACTTTTGGAAGGTGTTTTGGGAATAAGTATTTTATTTGTATAAAATTTATTTATGGTTGTCTGGTGGAAGTCCTGAGAAAATAGTATATATGGCTTTTTAAACGAAGGGAATCTAGTTGCGATCCTAAACATAGGGAGGCACATGATGATATTCTTGGAGAGTATTTTTATAAGAAATAGTTGATTTCTATATATTTTATTTATAGTTGTCGGGTGGGGGTCCTATAAAAATAAGAAATGATTATGGCTCTACAAATATAAGGACTCTGGTAGCTATCCCAAAAATAGAGAGGCATATAGCGAGACTCTTGGCGGGTGTTTTTTTAAAGGATTGCTCGATTTGTATATAATTTACTTACGGTTGTCAGGTGAGGGTCCTAAAAAAATAAGGAGCGATTTTGGCTCACTAAATATAGGGAGTCTTGTAGCGATCTAAAAAATAGAAAAATACATGACAAGACTTTTGATCGTTGTTTTGGGGGAAAATACTTGATTTATTTATAGTTTATTAATGATTTTCAATGGGAACCTGATAAAATAGGGAGCAATTTTGGCTCCCTAAATATAATAAGTCTGGTTGCGATACCAAAAATAGGAAGGTACATGGTATGGCTCTTGGATAGTGTTTTGGGGAGAAGAGCTCGATTTATATATAATTTACTTTTAGTTATCAAAGATGGGTGTTATAAGAAAATAGTAAGCGATTTCAACTCTCCAAATATAACGAGTCTGTTAGTGATCCAAAAAATAAGAAAGCATATGATGAGGCTCTTAGAAGGTATTTTGCAGAAAAGTATTTGATTTGTATATAATTTTATTATGGTTGTCAGGTAGGGGTCCTGATAAAATAGAGAGCAATTTTAGCTTCCAAAATCTAGAGAGTCTGTTAGCAATCCCAAAAATAATAAGGCATATGACAAGGCTCTTAGAGGGTGTTTTGAGAAGGAGTGCTCGATTTGTATATAATTTACATATAGATGTTGGGTCCTGAAAAAAAGGGTATGATTTTTACTCTCCAAATGTAGGGAGTCTGGTAGCAATTTCAAAAATAGGTAAGCACATGGCAAGAAACTTGAAGGTTGTTTTATGAAAGAGTGCTTGATTTGTATATAATTTACTTATGGTACATTATCAGACGGGGATGCTGAAAAATAGGAAGCAATTTTGATATCATAAATATAGGGAGTATGTAGCGATCTTAAAAATAGGAAGGCACATAGTGAGACTTTTGAAGGGTGTTTTGGAGAGTAGTGCTCGATTTGTATATAATTTACTTATGGTTGTTTGGTGATGGTCCTAATAAAATAGGAAGGGATTTTGCCTCCCCAAATGTAGAGGGTCTGGTAGCGATCTCAAAAATAGGAAGTCTCATTTTGAGAAACTTTGATAATATTTTGGAAAGGAGTGCTCGATTTCTATATAATTTACTTATGGTTATTGGGTAGGGGTCCAGTGAAAATAAGGTATGATTTTGGTTCTTCAAATATATAGAGTCTGGTAGCGATCCCAGAAATAGGGATTAATTTTGGCTCTTTAAATATAGGATTCTGGTAGCTATCCCAAAAGTATATAGGCACATAAGAAGCCTCTTGGCAAGCGTTTTGGAAAGAAGTGCTAGATTTGTATATAATTTATTTATGATTATCGCGTAGTGGTTATGAGAAAGTCGGGAGTGATTTTAGCTCCCCGGGAGTCTATAGTAATCCCAAAACTAGGTAAGCACATGGCGAGCCTCTAGGAGGGTGCTTCGGGAAGGGGGGCTGGATTTGTATATAATTTACTTATGGTTACCGGGTGAGGTCTAGTAAAAATATAGATTGATTTTGGCTCCCCAAATATAAGGTGTCTTATTGAGATCTTAAAAATAGGAAGGCACATAATGAGGCTCTTGAAGGGTATTTTATGAAGGAGTGCTTGTTTTGTTTATAATGTACTTATGGATATTGAGTGGGGTTCAGAGAAATTAGAGAGTGATTTTGGCTCCCCTATTGTTTGGAGTCAGGTAATGAACCTAAAAATACGGAAGCATATGGCGAGGCTCTTAGAGGGTATTTTATAGAGTAGTGCTTAATTTATATATAATTTATTTATTATCATCGAATGAAGGTTCTGAGAAAATAGAGAGTAATTTTGGCTCCACAAATATAGGGAGTCTGGTAGTGATCCAAAAATTAGGAAGGTATATAGTGTGGTTCTTGGAGGGTATTTTGGGAAGGAGTACCCGATTTATATATAATTTACTTTTAAATATCGGGTGGGGGTCATGAGTAATATAGAGCGATTTTGGCTCCTCAAATATAGGGAGTTAGGTAGTGATCCCAAAAAGAGATAGGCAGATGGCGAGCCTTTTGGATGATATTTTAGATAGGAGTGCTCGATTTGTATATAATTTGTTTATGGTTATCGGTGGGGTTCTAAGAAAATAGGGATCGATTTTAGTCTCCAAATATAGGTAGTCTATAGCGATCTCCAAAATAGGGAAGCACATGGTGAGGCTTTTATAGGGTATTTTGGTGAGGAGTGCTCGATTTGAATATAATTTCCTTATGGTTATTGAGTGGGGGTCCTAAGAAAATAGGAAGTTATTTTTGCTTCCTAAATATAGTGAGTTTGGTAACGATCTAAAAAATAGGTATGCACATGATGAGGCTTTTGGAGGGTGTTTTAGGGGGAGTGCTCGATTTGTATATAAATTACTTATGGTTGTCCGGTGAAGATCCTAAAAAAATAGGGAATGATTTTGGCTCCCTAACTGTAGGGAGTCTATATCAATCCAAAAAATAAGGAGATACATGGCGAGGGTCTTCAAGGATATTTTTAGAAGGAGTGCTTAATTTATTCATAATTTACTTATGGCTTTCGGGCGGGGGTCATAATAAAAAAAAGAATGTTTTTAGCACCCAAAAATAGAAAGTTTGGTACCGATCCAAAAAATAGGGAGGCACATGACATAGCTCCTAGAAAGTGTTTTGGGAAGGAGTACTTGATTTAAATTAAATTTACTTGTGTTTGTCGGATGGTGGTTCCTAAAAAAATAGGGAGCGATTTTGGCTCCCCAAATATAGGTAGTCTGGTATTTATTTCAAAAATATGAAGGAACATGGTAATGCACTTGGTGAATGTTTTGGGGAGGAGTGCTTGATTTGTATAGTAATTATATATGGTTGTCGGGTGGGGTTGCTGAGAAATTAGGAAGCGATTTTGGCTTCCTAAATATATGTAGTCTTATAGCTATCCCAAAAATAGAGAGGCACATGGTGAGGCTTTTGGAGGGTGTTTTGGGGAGGAGTGCTTGATTTATAAAATTTACCTAAGTTTATCAGTTGGGGGTTCTGAAAAAATAGGAAACGATTTTGGCTCTATAAATATAGGAAATTTGGTAGCGATCCTAAAAATATAGAGGCACATGGTGAGGCTCTTGGATATTATTATTAAGGGAAGTATTGATTTGTATATAATTTGCTTATGGTTGTCGGGTCGAGGTCCTACAAAAATAATTAACGATTTTGACTCCCCAAAAATAGGAAGTATGGTAGCGATTGCCAAAATAGGGAGGCACATGGCCTAACTTTTGGAAGGTGTTTTGGAAAGAAGTGCTCAATATGTATTTAATTTACTTATGGTTAACGGTTGGAAGTCCTGAGAAAATAGTGTACGATTTTGGCTTCGTAAATATAGGTTTGGAAGCTATCCCAAAAATAGGCAGATACATGACAAGGCTCTTGGAGAGTGCTTTTAGGGGAGATGCTTGATTTGTATATAATTTATTTCTGGAAGTCAGATGGGGGTCCAATAAAAAAAAGGAATGATTTTGGCTCCCAAAATATAAGGAGTCTGGTAGCTTTCCAAAAATAGAGGCATATGACGAGATTCTTGGAGGGTGTTTTGGGAATAAATGCTCGATTCGTATATAATTTACTTATGGTTATCGAGTGGGGTTTCTGAGAAAATAGAAAGGGATTTTGGCACACCAAATGTAGGGAGTCTGGCAGCGATCAAAAAAATAGGAAGGTATATGACGAGATTTTTGAAGGGTATTTTGGGGAAAAATGGTTGATTTATATCTAATTTATTAATAATTTTTGGTGGGGTCCTGATAAAATAGTAAGCGCTTTTCGCACCCCAAATATAAGGAGTTTGGTATCGATCCCAAAGATAGGGAGACATTCTATTTTTGGGATCGCTTCCAAACTCCATATATTTGAGGAGCTAAAATCGTTCCTAATTATTTCACAACCCCACCCAATAACCATAAATAAATTATATAAAAATAAAACATTACTTTCCAAAATACCCTCCAATCCAAGACCTATGTTATGAGTGTCCCTATTTTTAGAATTTCTATAAGACTCCCTATATTTGGAGAGCCAAAATCACTCCCTATTTTTATAAGACTCCCACTCGATAATCTTAAGTAAATTATATATAAATCAAGCACTCCTTTCAAAAACACACTCTAAAAGCTTTGTTATATGCCTACCTAATTTAGGAACCGTTAATAGACTCTTTATATTTAGAGAGCCAAAATAGCTTCCTATTTTCTCAGGAGCCCTAATCGACAACCACAAGCAAATTATATACAAATCGAGCACTCCTTCAATATTTTTGGGATCTCTACCAAACTCCCTATATTTAGGGAGTTAAAATTACTCCTTATTTCAAAACGACCTTCACCCAACAACTATAAATAAAGTATACAAAAATCGAGCACTACCACTCAAAATATCCTCTAAGAACCCCTATTTTTGGGATTGCTACCAGCCTCCCAATATTTGAGGATCCAAAATTACACTGTATTTTTGCAGGACCCCCACCCAAAAACCATAATTAAATTACTACAAATAGGACGTATACCCCTCCGCAAAATATCCTCCAAGAGTCTCGCCATATGCCTTTCTATTTTTGGGATTGCTTCCAAACTCCCTATATTTGAGCAGCCAAAATTGTTCCAAATTTTCTCACAACCTAACCCAATAACCATAAATAAATGATATAAAAATCAAGCATTACTTTTCAAAATACCCTCCAAGACCCATGTTATGAGTGTCCCTATTTTTAGAATCACTACAAGACTCCCTATATTTGGGGAGCTAAAATCACTACCTATTTTTACAAGACCCCCACCCAATAACGATAAATAAACTATATACAAATCAAGCACTCCTTTCTAAAACACCTTCCAAAAGCTTTGTTATATGCCTACCTAATTTAGGAACCATTAACGGACTACTTATAATTAGAGAGCCAAATTAGCTTCCTATTTTCGCTGGACCCTTACCCAACAACTACAAGCAAATTATATACAAATCACCCACTCACTCCATATTTTTGGGATCGCTACCAAACTCTCTATATTTAGAAAGCTAAAATGCTCCCTATTTTTAAACAACCTTCACCCATCAACTATAAATAAAGTATATAAAAATCGAGCATTACCACTCAAAATACCCTCTAAGAACTTTGCTATGTGCATCCCGATTTTTAGGATTGCTATCAGCCTCCCTATATTTGAGTAGACAACATTGCACCGTATTTTCTCAGGACCCCCACTCGATAACAAAAAGTAAATTACTACAAATAGGATATATACTCATCTACAAAATATTTTCAAAGAGCCTCACCATATACCTTTTTATTTTTGAGATCGCTTCCAAACTTCCTATATTTGAGGAGCCAAAATTGTTCCTAATTTTTTTACAGCTCCACCCAATAACTATAAATAAATTATATAAAAATCAAGCAATACTTTCCAATATACCCTCCAAGACCCACGTTATGAGCGTTCCTATTTTTAGAATCGCTACAAGACTCCTTATATTTGTGGATCCAAAATCACTTCCTATTTTCATAAGACCCCCACCCGATAACCATATGTAAATTACATACAAATCAAGCCCTCCTTTCTAAAACACCCTCCAAAAGCTTTGTTATATGGCTACCTAATTGAGGAACCATTAACAGACTCCTTATATTTAGAGAACCAAAATAGCTTCCTATTTTCCCCGGACCCCTTCCCGTTAACCACAAGCAAACTATATACAAATCGAGCACTCCTTCTATATTTTTGCAATTGTCATGAAACTCGCTATATTTAGAGAGCTAAAATCATTCCCTATTTTCAAATGACTTTTACCCAGCAACTATAAATAAAGTATATAAAAATCGAGCACAACTACTCAAAAAAACCTCTAAGAACCTCGCTATGTACATCCCTATTTTTTGGATTGCTACCAGCCTCCTTATATTTAAGGAGCCAAAATTGTATTGTATTTTCTCAAGACCCCCACCCGAAAACCATAAGTAAATTACTACATATAGGACATATATACCTCTGTAAAACATCCTTCAAGAGCCTCGTTATATGCCTTTCTATTTTTGGGATCACTTCTAAACTCTCTATATTTGAGGAACCAAAATCGTTCCTAATTTTCTCACAACCCCACCCAATAACTATAAATAAATTTTATAAAAACAAAACATTACTTTCCAAAATATCCTCCAAGACCTACGTTATGAATGTCCCTATTTTTAGAATTGCTACAAGACTCCTTATATTTGAGGAGCAAAATCACTCCTTATTTTCATAAGACCTCCGCCCGATAACCATAAGTAAATTATATATAAATCAAGTACTTCAATCGAAAACACCCTCCAAAAGCTTTGTTATGTGCCTACCAAATTTAGGAACCTTTAACATACTCCTTATATTTAGAGTGCCAAAATAGCTTCTTATTTTTTGAGAACCCCTACCTGACAAACACAAGCAAATTATATACAAATTGAGCACTCCTTTTATATTTTTGGGATCGCTACCAAACTCCCTATATTTAAGGACCTAAAATCGCTACCTATTTTTAAACGATCTTCACCCAACAACTATAAATAAAGTATATAAAAATTGGGTACTACCACTCAAAACACATTCTAAGAACCTCACTATGTGCATCCCTATTTTTGGGATTGCTACAGCCTCCCTATATTTGAGGAGCCAAAATTGCACCGTATTTTCTCAGGACCCCCACCCGAAAACCATAAGTAAATTACTACAAATAGGACATTTCTCTACAAAACATCCTTCAAGAGCCTCGACATATGCCTTTCTATTTTTGGGATCGCTTCTAAACTTTCTAAATTTGAGGAGTCAAAATCGTTCCTAATTTTCTCACAACCCCACACAATAACCATAAATAAATTATATAAAAATCAAGTATTCCTTTCCAAAATACCCTACCAGACCCAAGTTATGAGTGTTTCTATTTTTAGAATCGCTACAAGACTACCGATATTTCGAGAGCCAAAATTACTTCCTATTTTTACAAGACCCCCACCCGATAACCATAAGCAAATTATATATAAATCAAGTACTCATTTCTAAAACACCCTAAAAAAGGTTTGTTATGTACCTATTTAATTTAGAAACCGTTAACAGACTCCTTATATTTAGAGAGCCAAAAATTGCTTCTTATTTTCTCAGGACCCCTACCCGACAACCACAAGTAAATTATATACAAATCGAGCACTCCTTCTATATTTTTGGGATTGCTACAAAACTCCCTATATTTAGGGAGATAAAATCGCTCTTTATTTTTAAATAATCTTCACCCAGTAACAATAAATAAAGTATATAAAAATCGAACACTACCACTCAAAATACCCTCTAAGAACCTCGCTATGTGCATCCCTATTTTTGGGTTTAATACCAGCCTCCTGATATTTGAGGAGCCTAAATTGTACCGTATTTTCTCAGAATCCCCACCCGAAAACCATAAGTAAAATACTACAAATAGGACGTATACTCCTCCGCAAAATATCCTCCAAGAGCCTCGCTACATGCCTTTCTATTTTTGGGATCGCTTCCAAACTCTATATATTTGAGGAGCCAAAATCATTCCTAATTTTCTCTTAACCCCACCCAATAATCAAAAATAATTTATATAAAAATCAAGTATTACTTTCCAAAATACCCTCCAAGACCCACATTATGAGCGTCTCTATTACTAGAATCACTACAAGACTCCCGATATTTTGGGAGCCAAAATCACTCCCTATTTTTACAAGACCCCCCACCCAATAACCATAAGTAAATTATATACAAATCAAGCTCTTCTTTCTAAAACACCCTCCAAAAGCTTTGTTATGTGTCTACCCAATTTTGGAACCGTTAATAGACTTCTTATATTTTAAGAGCCAAAATAGCTTTCAATTTTCTCAGAACCCCTACCCGAATCCTACAAGCAAATTATATACAAATCACGCACTCCTTCCATATTTTTGGGAATACTACCAAACTCCCTATATTTAGGGAGCTAAAATCGCTCCTTATTTTCAAACGACCTCACCTAGCAACTATAAATAAAGTATATAAAAATTGAGCACTACCACACAAAACACCCTCTAAGAACCTCGCTATGTGCATCCCTATTTTTGGGATTACTACCAGCCTCCCTATATTTGAGAAGACAAAATCATACCGTATTTTCCCAGGACCCCCACCCAAAAACCATAAGTAAATTACTACAAATAGGATATATACTCCTCGGCAAAACATCCTCCAAGAGCCTCGCCATATGCCTTTTTATTTTTGGGATCGCTTCCAAATTCCCTATATTTGAGGAGCCAAAATCGTTCCTAATTTTCTCACAACTCTACCCAATAACCATAAATAAATTATATAAAAATCAAACATTACTCTCCAAAATACCCTCCAAGACCCACGTTATGAGCATCCCTATTTGTAGAATTGCTATAAAACTCCATATATTTGGGGATCCAAAATCACTCCCTATTTTCACAAGACCCCCACCCGATAACCATAAGTAAATTATATACAAATCAAACACTCCTTTCTAAAACACCCTTCAAAAGCTTTGGTATGTGCCTACCTAGTATAGGAACCGTTAACATATTCCTTATTTTTAGAGAGCCAAAATAGTTTTCTATTTTCTCTGGACCCCTACCCATTAACCATAAGCAAATTATATACAAATCGAGCACTCCTTCCATATTTTTGGGATCGCTACCAAACTCCCTATATTTCGGGAGCTAAAATCGCTCCCTATTTTCAAACGATCTTCACCCAGCAACTATAAATAAAGTATATAAAAATCAAGCACTACTACTCAAAACACCCTCTAAGAACCTCGCTATGTGCATCCCTATTTTTGGGATTGCTACCAGCCTCCCTATATTTGACGAACCAAAATCGCACCGTAATTTCTCAGGACCCCCACCTGAAAACCATAAGTAAATTACTATATATAGGATATATACCCCTCTGCAAAACATCCTCCAAGAGCCTTGCGATATGCCTTTCTATTTTTGGGATCGCTTCCAAACTTCATATATTTGAGGACCCAAAATCATTCCTAATTTTCTCACAACCCTACCCAATAACCATAAATAAATTATATAAAAATCAAGCATTACTTTCCAAAATGCCCACCAAGACCCACATTATGAGAGCCCCTATTTTTAGAATCGCTACAAGACTCCCTTTATTTGGGGAGCCAAAATCATTCCCTATTTTCATAAGATCCCCACCCGATAACCATAGTAAATTATATAAAAATCAAACACTCCTTTCTAAAATACCCTCCAAAATCTTTATTATGTGTCTACCTAATTTAGGAACCGTTAACATACTCCTTATATTTAGAGAGCCAAAACAACTTCCTTTTTTCTCAGGACCCCTACCCGACAACCACAAGCAAATTATATACAAATCGAGAACTTCTTCCTTATTTTTGGGATCCCTACAAAACTCCCTATATTTAGAGAGCTAAATTTACTTCCTATTTTTGAATGACCTTCACCCAGCAACTATAAATAAATTATATAAAAAGCAAGCACTACCACTCAAAATACCCTCTAAGAACTTTGTTATGTGCATCCCTATTTTTGGGATTACTACCAGCCTCCTTATGTTTGAGGAGCCAAAATCGCACCGTATTTTCTCAGGACCCCTACCCAAAAATCATAAGTAAATTAATACAAATAGGACATATACCCCTCTGCAAAGCATCCTCCAAGAGCCTCGCCATATGCCTTGCTATTTTTGGGATCGCTTCCAAACTCCCTATATTTGAGGAGCCAAAATCGTGCCTAATATTCTCAAAACCCCACTCAATAACAATAAATAAATAATTTAAAAATCAAGCATTACTTTCTAAATACCCTCCAAGACTCACGTTATGAGCGTCCCTATTTTTAGAATCGCTACAAGACTCCCTATATTTGGAAAGCCAAAATCTCTTTCTATTTTTACAAGACCCCTACCCAATAACCATAAGTAAATTATATACAAATCAAGCACTATTTTCTAAAACACCCTCTAAAAGCTTTGTTATATGCCTACCGAATTTAGGAATCATTAATAGATACTTTTTATTTAAAGAGCCAAAATAACTTCTTTTTTTCTCAGAACCCCTACCCGACAACCACAAAAAATTATATACAAATCGAGCACTCCTTCCATATTTAGGGAGCTAAAATTGCTCTCTATTTTAAAACGACCTTCACCCAGCAACTATAAATAAAGTATATAAAAATCGAGCACTATCACTCATAACACCCTCTAAGAACCTCGCTATGTACATCCCTAATTTTGGGATTGCTACTAGCCTCCCTATATTTAAGGAGATAAAATCATACCGTATTTTATCAGGACCCCTACCTGAAAACCACAAGTAAATTACTACAAATAGAATATATACTCCTCCGTAAAACATCCTCCAAGAGCCTCGCCATATGCCTTTCTATTTTTGGGATTGCTTCCAAACTCCCTTTATTTATGGAGCCAAAATGATTCCTAATATTTTACAACCCCACGCAATAACCATAACTAAATTATATAAAAATTAAGCATTACTTTCAAAAATACCCTCCAAGACCCATGTTATGAGCGTCCGTATTATTAGAATCGCTACAAGACTCCCTATATTTGGGGAGCCAAAATCACTCCCTATTTTCACAAGACCCGCACCTGATAACCATAAGTAAATAATATACAAATCAAGCACTCCTTTCTAAAATACCCTCCAAAAGCTTTGTTATGTGCCTATCTAATTTAGGAACTGTTAACAGACTCCTTATATTTAGAGAGCCAAAATAACTTCCTACTCAGGACCCTACCCGATAACTACAAGCAAAGTATATACAAATCGAGCACTCCTTCCATATATTTGGGATCCTTACCAAACCACCTATATTTAAGGAGCTAAAATCGCACTATATTTTCAAACGACCTTCATCCAACAATTATAAATAAAGTATATAAAAATCAAGCACTATCATTTAAAACACCCTCTAAGAACGTCGCTATGTGTATCCCTATTTTTGGGATTGCTACCAGCCTACCTATATTTGATGAGTCAAAATCGCATCATATTTTCTCAGGACCCCCACCCAAAAACCATAAGTAAATTACTACAAATAGGACGTATACCCCTCTACAAAACATCCTACAAGAGCCTCGCCATATGCCTTTCTATTTTTGGGATCTCTTCCAAACTCCCTAAATTTCAGGAGCCAAAATCGTTCCTAATTTTCTCACAACCCCACCCAATAACCATAAATTAATTATATAAAAATCAAGCATTACTTTTGAAAATACCCTCAAAGACCCATGTTATGAGTATCCCTATTTTTAGAATCGCTACAAGACTCCTTATATTTGGGGAGTTAAAATCACTCCCTATTTTCACAACACCCCCACTCGATAAACATAAGTAAATTATATACAAATCAAGCACTCCTTTCTAAAACACCCTCCAAATGCTTTGTTATGTTCCTACCTAATTTAGGAACCATTAACAGACTCCTTATATTTAGAGAGCCAAAATAGATTCCTATTTTCTCTGGACCCCTACCCGACAGCTACAAGCAAATTATATACAAATCATGCACTCCTTCTATATTTTTTGTATTGCTACCAAACTCCCTATATTTAGGGAGCTACAATCGCTCCCTATTTTCAAACGACCTTCACCCTGCAACTATAAATAAAGTATATAAAATTCAAGCACTACCACTCAAATACTCTCTAAGAATCTCGCTATGTGCATCTCTATTTTTGGGATTGCTACCAGCCTCCATATATTTGAGGAGCCAAAGTTGTACCGTATATTCTTAGGACCACCATCCGAAAACCATAAGTAAATTACTACAAATAGGACATATCTTCCTCTGCAAAGCATCCTCAAAGAGCCTCGCCATATGACTTTCTATTTTTTGGATCACTTCCAGACTACCTATATTTGAGGAGCCAAAATCGTTCCTAAGTTTCTCACAACTCTACCCAATAACTATAAATAAATTGTATAAAAATCAAGTATTACTTTCCAAAATACCATCCAAGACCCATGTTATGAGCGTCCCTAATTTTAGAATCGCTACAAGACTCCCTATATTTGGGGAGCTAAAATCACTCTCTATTTTTACAAGATTTCTTATATATAGAGAGCCAAAATAGCTTCCTATTTTCTTAGGACCCCTACACGACAACCACAAGCAAATTATATATAAATCGAGCACATATTCCATATTTTTGGGATCGCTACCAAACTCTCTATATTTAGGGAGCTAAAATTGCTCCCTATTTTCAAACGATATTTACCCAGCAACTATAAATAAAGTATATAAAAATCTTGCACTACCACTCAAAACACCCTCTAAGAATCTCTTTATTTGCATCCCTATTTTTAGGATTGCTACCAGCCTCCCTATATTTGAGGAGACAAAATCATACCATATTTTCTCAGGACCCTCACCCAAAAACCATAAGAAAATTACTACAAATAGGACATATACTCCTTCGTAAAACATTCTCCAAGAGCCTTGCCATATGCCTTTCTATTTTTGGGATTGCTTCGAAACTCCCTGTATTTGAGGAGCCAAAATCATTCCTAATTTTCTCACAATCCCACCCAATAACCATAAATAAATTATATAACAATCAAACATTACTTTCGAAAATACCCTCCAAGACCCACGTTATGAGCGTCCCTATTTTTAGAATAGCTACAAGGCTCCCTATATTTGGAGAGCCAAAATCACTCTCTATTTTCATAACACCCCCACCTGATAACCATAAGTAAATTATATATAAATCAAGCACGCCTTACTAAAACACCCTCCAAAAGCTTTGTTATGTGCCTACCTAATTTAGGTACTGTTAACAGACTCTTTATATTTAGATAGCAAAAATAACTTCTTATTTTCTCAGGACCCTTGCCCGACAACCACAAGCAAATTATATACAAATCGAGTACTCCTTCGATATTTTTAGGATCGCTACCAAACTCTCACTATTTTGGGAGCTAAAATCACTCCCTATTTTTAAATAACCTTTACCCAGCAACTATAAATAAAGTATATAAAAATCGAGTACTACCACTCAAAACATCCTCTAAGAACCTCGCTATGTGAATCCCTATTTTTGGGATTGCTATCAGCCTCTCTATATTTGAGGAGTCAAAATTGCACCGTATTTACTCTAGACCCTACCCAAAAACCGTAAGTAAATTACTACAAATAGGACGTATACTGCTCGACAAAACATCCTCTAAGAGGCTCATCATATGCCTGTCTATTTTTGGGATCGCTTCCAAACTCCCTATATTTGAGGAGCCAAAATTATTCATAATTTTCTCACAACACCACTTAATAACAATAAATAAATTATATAAAAATCAAGCATTACTTTCCAAAATACCCACCAAAATCCACGTTATAAGTGTCTCTATTTCTAGAATCGCTACAAGACTCCTTATATTTAGAGAGCCAAACTCACTCCTTATTTTTAGAAGACCCCCATCTGATAACCATAAGTAAATTATATACAAATCAAGTACTCCTTTCTAAAATACCCTCCAAAAGCTTTGTTATATACCTACGTAATTTAGGAACTATTAACAAACTCCTTATATATTTAGAGAGTCAAAATAGATTCCTATTTTCTCTGGATCCCTACCCGACTACTACAAGCAAATTATATACAAATCATGCACTCCTTCCATATTTTTGGGATTGCTGCCAAACTCCCTATATTTAGGGAGCTAAAATCGCTCCCTATTTTCAAATGACCTTCACCCAGCAACTATAAATAAAGTATATAAAAATCAAGCACCACCACTCAAAACACCTTCTAAGAACCTCGCTATGTGCATCCCTATTTTTAGGATTGCTACCAGCCTCCCTATATTTGAGGAGCCAAAATCGCACCGTAAATTCTTAAAACCCCCACCCGAAAACCATAAGTAAATTACTACAAATAGGACATATACTTCTCTGTAAAATATCCTATAAGAGCCTCGTCATATGCCTTTCTCTTTTTGGGATCGCTTTCAAACTCCCTATATTTAAGGAGCCAAAATCATTCCTAATTTTCTCACAACCCCATCTAATAACCATAAATAAATTATATAAAAATCAAGAATTATTTTCCAAAATACCCTCAAAGACCCACATTATGAGCGTCCCTATTTTTAGAATCGGTACAAGACTCCTTATATTTTGGAAGCCAAAATCACTCCTTACTTTCATAAGACCCCTACCCAATAACCATAATTAAATTATATACAAATCAAGCACTTCTTTCTAAAACATCCACTAAAAACTTTGTTATGTGCCTACCTAATTTATGAACTATTAACAGACTCTTTATATTTAGAGAGCCAAAATAGCTTTCTATTTTCCCAGGACCCTTACTCGACAATCACAAGTAAATTATATACAAATCGAGCACTCCATCCATATTTTTGGGATTGCTACCAAACTTTATATATTTAAGGAGCTAAAATCGCTTCCTATTTTCAAACAATATTCACCCAGCAACTATAAATAAAGTATATAAAAATCGAGCATTACCACTCAAAATACCCTCTATGAATCTCGCTATGTGCATCCCTATTTTTGGGATTGTTACCAGCCTCCCTATATTTAAGGAGCCAAAATCGCACAGTATTTTCACTGGACCCCCACCCGAAAACCATACGTAAATTACTACAAATATGATATATACCCCTTCGCAAAATATCCTCCAAGCGCCTCTACATATGTTATTCTATTTTTGGGATCGCTTCCAAACTCTCTAAATTTGAGGAGTCAAAATCATTCCTAATTTTCTCACAATCCCACCCAATAACCATAAATTAATTATATAAAAATCAAGCATTACTTTCGAAAATACCTTCAAAGAACCATGTTATGAGCGTCCCTATTTTTAGAATCGCTGCAAGACTCCCTATATTTGGGGAGCCAAAATCACTCCCTATTTTCACAACACCCCCACGTGATAACCATATGTAAATTAAATACAAATCAAGCACTCCTTTCTAAAACACCCTCCAAATGCTTTGTTATGTTCCTACCTAATTTAGGAACCATTAACAGACTCCTTATATTTAGAGAGCCAAAATAGATTTCTATTTTCTCTGGACCCCTACCCGACAACTACAAGCAAATTATATACAAATCACGTACTCCTTCTATATTTTTGGTGTTGCTACCAAACTCTCCATATTTAGGGAGCTAAAATAGCTCCCTATTTTCAAACGACCTTCACCCAACAACTATAAATAAAGTATATAAAAATTATGCACTACCAATCAAAATACTTTCTGAGAACCTTACTATATACATCCATATTTTTGGGATTGCTACCAGCCTCCATATATTTGAGGAGCCAAAATTGCACCGTATATTCTTAAGACACCCACCCGAAAACCATAAGTAAATTACTACAAATAGGACATATACTCCTCTACATAACATTCTCAAAGAGCCTCGCCATATGACTTTTTATTTTTTGGATCGCTTCCAGACTCCCTGTATTTGAGGAGCCAAAATTGTTCCAAATTTTCTCACAACCCTACCCAATAATAATAAATAAATTATATAAAAATTAAGCATTACTTTCCAAAATACCATCAAAGACCCACGTTATGAGCAACCCTATTTTTAGAATCGCTACAAGACTACCTATATTTGGGGAGCTAAAATCACTCTATTTTTACAAGACCCCCATCCGATAACCATAAGTAAATTATATACAAATCAAGCACTTATTTCTAAAACACCCACCAAAAGCTTTGTTATATGCCGACCAAATTTTGAAACCATTAACAGACTCCTTATATATAGAAAGCCAAAATAACTTTCTATTTTCTTAGGACCCCTACACGATAACCACAAGCAAATTATATACAAATCGAGCACTTCTTCCATATTTTTGAGATCGCTACCAAATTCTCTATATTTAGGGAGCTAAAATCCCTCCCTATTTTCAAACGACCTTCACCCAGCAACTATAAATAAAGTATATAAAAAATAGCACTACCACTCAAAACACCCTGTAAGAACCTCTCTATGTGCATCACTATTTTTGGGATAGCTACTAGCCTCCCTATATTTGAGGAGCCAAAATCACACTGTATTTTCTCAGGACCCCCACCCAAAAATCATAAGTAAATTACTACAAATAGGACATATACTCCTCCGCAAAACATCCTCTAAGAGACTCGCCATATGCCTTTCTATTTTTGGGATCGCTTCCAAACTCCCTATATTTAAGGAGTAAAAATTATTCCTAATTTTCTCACAACCCCACCCAATAACCTTAAATAAATTATATAAAAATCAAGCATTACTTTCCAAAATACCTTCTAAGACCCATGTTATGAGTGTCTCTATTTTTAGAATCGCTACAAGACTCCCTATATTTGGGGAGCCAAAATCACTCCCTATTTTCACAACACCCCCACCCGATAACCATAAGTAAATTATATACAAATCAAGCACGCCTTTCTAAAACACCCTCCAAAAGCTTTGTTATGTACTTACCTAATTTTGGAACCGTTAACAGACTCCTTATATTTAGATAGCCAAAATAGCTTCTTATTTTCTCAGGACCCCTACTCGACAACCAAAAGCAAATTATATACAAATCGAGCACTCCTTCCATATTTTTGGGATCTCTACCAAACTCTCATTATTTAGGGACCTAAAATCGCTCCCTATTTTTAAACAGCCTCCTTACAACAACTATAAATAAATTATATAAAAATCAAGCACTACTACTCAAAACACCCTCTAAGAACCTCGCTATGTGAATCTCTATTTTTGGAATTGCTACTAGCCTCCCTATATTTAAGGAGCCAAAATCGCACCGTATTTACTCAGGACCCCCACCCAAAAACCATAAGTAAATTACTACAAATAGGACGCTTACTCCTCCATAAAACATCCACCAAGAGCCTCGCCGTATGCTTTTCTATTTTTGGGATCGCTTCGAAACTCCCTATATTTGAGGAACCAAAATCATTCCTAATTTTCTCACAACCCAACCCAATAACTATAAAAAAATTATATAAAAATCAAGCATTACTTTCCAAAATACCTTCCAAGACCCACGTTATGAGCGTCCCTATTTTTAGAATCACTACAAGACTTCCTATATTTGGGGAGCCAAAATCACTCCCTATTTTCACAAGACCCCGACCTGATAACTATAAGTAAATTATATATATATCAAATACTCCTTTCTAAAATACCCTCCAAAAGCTTTGTTATGTGCCAACCTAATTTAGAAACCGTTAACAGACTCCTTATTATTAGAGAGCCAAAATAGCTTCCTATTTTCTTTGGACCCCTACCTGTTAACAATAAGCAAATTTTATACAAATCAAGCCCTCCTTCCATATTTTTGGGATCGCTACCAAACTCCCTATAATTAGGGAGCTAAAATTGCTCCATATTTTCAAATAATTTTCACCTAGCAACTATAAATAAAGTATATAAAAATCAAGCACTACCACTCAAAACACCCTCTAAGAACCTCACTATATGCATCTCTATTTTTGGGATTGCTACTAGCCTTCCTATATTTAAGGAACCAAAATCGCACCGTAATTCTCAGGACCCCCAACCGAAAACCATAAGTAAATTACTACAAATAGGATCAATACCCCTCCACAAAATATCCTCCAAAAGTCTCGCCATATGCATTTCTATTTTTGGGATCACTTCCAAACTTCCTATATTTGAGGAGCCAAAATTGTTCCTAATTTTCTCACAACCCTACCCAATAACCATAAATAAATTATATAAAAATCAAGCATTACTTTCCAAAATACCCTTCAAGACCCATATTATGAGTGTCCCTATATTTAGAATTGCTATAAGACTCCCTATATTTGGGGAACCAAAATCACTCCCTATTTTTACAAAACCCCCACCCGATAACTATAAGTAAATTATATATAAATCAAACACTCCTTTCTAAAACATTCTCTAAAATCTTTGTTATGTGTCTACCTAATTTAGGAACCGTTAACATAATCCTTATATTTAGAGAGCCAAAATAGCTTCCTTTTTTCTCAAGACCCCTACCCGACAACCACAAGCAAATTATATACAAATCAAGCACTTCTTCCATATTTTTGGGATCCCTATAAAACTCCCTATATTTAGAGAGCTAAATTCGCTCCCTATTTTCAAATGACCTTCACCCAGTAACTATAAATAAAGTATATAAAAATCGAGAAATACCACTCAAAACACCCTCTAAGAACCTCGCCATGTGCATCCCTATATTTAGGATTGCTACCAGCCTCCCTATATTTGAGGAACCAAAATCGCACCGTATTTCCTTTGGACCCCCACCGGAAAACCATAAGTAAATTACTACAAATAGGACGTATACCCCTCCAAAAAACATCCACCAAGAGCCTCGCCATATGCCTTTCTATTTTTGGGATCGCTTCCAAACTCCCTATATTTGAGGAGCCAAAATCGTTCCTAATTTTCTCAAAATTCCATACAATAACCATTAATAAATTATATAAAAATCAAGCATTACTTTCCAAAATACCCTCTAAGACCTACGTTATGAGCGTCCCTATTTTTAGAATCACTACAAGACTCCCTATATTTGGGAAGCCAAAATCACTTCCTATTTTTACACGACCCCTACCCAATAACCATAAGTAAAATATATACAAATCAAGCACTACTTTCTAAAATACCCTCCAAAAGCTTTGTTATGTGCCTATCGAATTTAGGAATCATTAATAGACACTTTATATTTAGAGAGCCAAAATAGTTTCTTATTTTCTCAGGACCCCAACCCGACAACCACAAGAAAATTATATATAAATCGAGCACTCCTTCCATATTTAGGGAGCTAAAATCGCTCTCTATTTTAAAATGTCCTTCACCCAACAACTATAAATAAAGTATATAAAAATTGAGCACTACCACTCAAAACATCCTCTAAGAATCTCACTATGTGCATCCCTATTTTTGTGATTGCTAGTAGCCTCCCTATATTTGAGGAGCCAAAATCACACCATATTTTATCAGGACCCCCACCCAAAAACGTAAGTAAATTACTACAAATAGAACGTATACTCCTCCGTAAAACATCCTCGAAGAGTCTCACCATATGCCTTTCTATTTTTGGGATTGCTTCCAAACTCCCTTTATTTGTGGAGCCAAAATTGTTCCTAATTTTCTCACAACCCCACCCAATAACCGTTACTAAATTATATAAAAATCAAGTTTTATTTTTGAAAATACCCTCCAAGACCTACGTTATGAGCGTCCCTATTATTAGAATCGCTACAAGACTCCCTATATTTAGGGAGCCAAAATCACTTCTATTTTCACAAGACCCCCACCCAATAACCATAAGTAAATTATGTACAAATCAAGTGCTCCTTTCTAAAATACCCTCCAAAAGCTTTGTTATGTGCCTACCTAATTTAGGAACCGTTAACAAACTTCTTATATTTAGAGAGCCAAAATAACTTCCTACTCAGGATGCTACCCGACAACAATAAGCAAATTATATACAAATCGAGCACTCCTTCCCTATTTTTGGGATCGCTACAAAGCCACATATATTTAGAAAGCTAAAATCGCTCCCTATTTTCAAATGACCTTCACCCAACAACTATAAATAAAGTATATAAAAATCGAGCACTACCATTTAAAACACCCTCTAAGAACCTCGATATGTGCATCCCTATTTTTGGGATTGCTACCAGCTTCCCTATATTTGAAGAGCTAAAATTGCACTATATTTTCTCAGGATCCCCACCCAAAAACCATAAGTAAATTACTACAAATAGGACATTTGCTCCTCCATAAAACATCATCCAAGAGCCTCGCCATATGCCTTTAAATTTTTGGGATCTCTTCCAAACTCTCTAAATTTGGGGAGCCAAAACCGTTCCTAATTTTCTCACAACCCCACCCAATAACCATAAATTAATTATATAAAAATCAAGCATTACTTTCGAAAATATCCTCAAAGACCCATGTTATGAGTGTTCCTATTTTTAGAATTGCTACAAGACTCCCTATATTTAGGGAGCCAAAATCACTGCGTATTTTCACAATACCCCCACTCGATAAACATAAGTAAATTATATAGAAATCAAGGACTCCTTTCTAAAACACCCTCCAAATGCTTTGTTATATTCCTACCTAATTTAGGAACCATTAACAGACTCCTTATATTTAGAGAGCCAAAATAGATTCCTATTTTTTCTGGACCCATACCGGACAACTACAAGCAAATTATATGCAAATCACGCACTTCTTCTATATTTTTTATATTGCTACCAAACTCCCTATATTTAGGGAGATAAAATCGCTCCCTATTTTCAAACGAACTTCATCAAGCAACTATAGATACGATATATAAAATTCGAGCACTACCACTCAAAATACTCTCTAAGAACTTTGCTATATATGTATCCCTAATTTTGGGATTACTACCAGCCTCGATATATTTGAGGAGCCAAAATTGTATCGTATATTCTCTGGACCCCCACCCGAAAACCATAAGTAAATTACTACAAATATGACATATGCACCTCTGCAAAACATCCTCAAAGAGCCTCGCCATATGACTTTCTATTTTTTGGATCGCTTCCAGACTCCCTATATTTGAGGAGACAAAATCGTTCCTAATTTTCTCATAACCCTACCTAATAACCATAAATAAATAATATAAAAATTAAGTATTACTTTTCAAAATACCATCCAAGACCCACATTATGAGCATCCCTATTTTTAGAATAGCTACAAGACTTCATATATTTGGGGGGCCAAAATCACTCTCTATTTTTACAAGACTTCTTATATATAGAGAGCCAAAATAGCTTTCTATTTTCTTAGGACCCCTACACGATAACCACAAGCAAATTATATATAAATCGATCACTTTTTCCATATATTTGGGATCGCTACCAAACTTCCTATATTTAGGGAACTAAAATCGTTCCCAATTTTCAAACGACCTTCACCCAGCAACTATAAATAAAGTATATAAAAACTAGCACTACCACTCAAAATACCCTCTAAGAACATCTCTATGTGCATCCTTATTTTTGGGATTACTACCAGCCTCCTTATATTTGAGGATCCAAAATCAAACTGTATTTTCTCAGGACCCCCACCCAAAAATCATAAGTAAATTACTACAAATAGGACGTATACTCCTCTACAAAACATCCCCCTAGAGCCTCGCCATATGCCTTTCTATTTTTGGGATCGCTTTCAAACTTCCTGTATTTTAGGAGCCAAAATCATTCCTAATTTTCTCACAACCCAACCCAATAACCATAAGTAAATTATATAAAAATCAAGCATTACTTTTCAAAATACCCTCCAAGACCCACGTTATGAGCGTTCCTATTTTTAGAATTGCTACAAGACTCTCTATATTTCGGAAGCCAAAATCACTCCCTATTTTCACGACACCCCCACCCGATAACCATAAGTAAATTATATACAAATCAAGTACGCCTTTCTAAAACACCGTCCAAAAGCTTTGTTATGTGCCTACCTAATTTAGGAACCGTTAACAGACTCCTTATATTTAGATAGCCAAAATAGCTTCTTATTTTCTCAAGACCCCTCCTCGACAACCACAAGCGAATTATATACAAATTGAGTACTCCTTCCATATTTTTGGGATCGCTACCAAACTCCCACTATTTAGGGAGCCAAAATCGCTTTCTATTTTCAAACGACCTTCATCCAGCAACTATAAATAAAGTACATAAAAATCGAGCACTACAACTCCAAATACCTTATAAGAACCTCGCAATGTGAATCCCTATTTTTGGGATTGCTACCAGCCTCCCTATATTTGAGGAGCCCAAAATCGTACCGTATTTACTCAGGACCCCCACCCGAAAACTATAAGTAAATTACTACAAATATGACGCATACTCCTCCACAAAATATCTACCAAGAGCCTCGCCATATGCCTTTCTATTTTTGTAATCGCTTCCAAACTCCCTATATTTGAGGATCCAAATTCGTTTCTAATTTTCTCAAACCTCTACCTAATAACCATAAATAATTTATATAAAAATCAAGCATTACTTTCCAAAATACCCTCCATGACCCACGTTATGAGTGTCTCTATTTTTAGAATTGCTACAAGGCTCCCTATATTAAGAGAGCCAAAATCACTCCCTATTTTCACAAGACCCCCACCTGATAATCATAAGTAAATTATATACAAATCAAGCACTCCTTTCTAAAATACCCTACAAAAGCTTTGTTATGTACATACCTAATTTAGGAACCGTTAACAAACTCCTTATATTTAGAGAGCCAAAATAGATTCCAATTTTCTCTGGATCCTTACCCGACTACTACAAGCAAATTATATACAAATCACACACTCCTTCTATATTTTTGGGATCGCTACCAAGTTCCCTATATTTAAGGAGCTAAAATCGCTCCCTATTTTCAAATGACCTTCACCCAGCAACTATAAATAAAGTATATAAAAATCAATCACCACCACTAAAAGCACCCACTAAGAACCTTGCTATATGCATCCCTATTTTTACGTTTGCTACCAGCCTCCCTAAATTATATAAAAATCAAGCATTATTTTCCAAAATACCTTCAAAGACCCACGTTATGAGCATCCCTATTTTTAGAATCGCTACAAGACTCCCTATATTTTGGGAGCCAAAATCACTCCGTATTTTCATAAGACCTTACCCGATAACCATAATTAAATTATATACAAATCAAGCACTCCTTTCTAAAACACCCTCCAAAAGCTTTGTTATGTGCCTACCTAATTTATGAATAATTAACAGACTCCTTATATTTAGAGAGCCAAAATAGCTTCCTTTTTTCTCAGGACCCCTACCCGACAACCACAAATAAATTATATACAAATCGAGCACTCCTTCTATATTTTTGGGATCCTTACCAAACTTTATATATTTAAGGAGCAAACATTGCTCCCTATTTTCAAACAACTTCACCCAACAACTATAAATAAAGTATATAAAAATCAATCACTACCACTCAGAACATACTCTAAGAATCTCGCTATGTGCATCCCTATTTTTGGGATTGCTACCAGCTCCCAATATTTAAGGAGCTAAAATCGCACCGTATTTTCACGTGACCCCTACCGGAAAACCATAAGTAAATTACTACAAATATGACATATACCCCTCTGTAAAATATCCTCTAAGAGCCTCGCCATATGCCTTTCTATTTTTGGGATTGCTTCCAAACTCTCTATATTTGAGGAGCCAAAATTATTCTGAATTTTCTCACAACCCCACCCAATAACCATAAATAAATTATATAAAAATCAAGCTTTACTTTGCAAAATACCCTTCAAGACCCACATTATGAGCGTTCCTATTTTTAGAATCGCTACAACACTCCCTATATTTGGAGAGTCAAAATCACTCCCTATTTTCAGAAGACCCCTACCCGATAAATATAAGTAAATTATAAACAAATCCAGCACTCCTTTCTAAAACACCCTATAAAAGCTTTGTTATGTGGCTACCTAATTTAGGAACTATTAACAGATTCCTTATATTTAAAAAGCCAAAATAGCTTCTTATTTTATCAAGACCGCTACCTAACAACCACAAGCAAATTATATACAAATTGAGCACTCATTCCATATTTTTAGGATCACTATAAATCTCCTTATATTTAGGGAGCTAAAATCGCTCCCTATTTTCAAACGACCTTCACTCAGCAACTATAAATAAAGTATTTAAAATTTAAGCACTACTACTCAAAACACCCTCTAAGAACCTCGCTATGTGCATCCCTATTTTTTGGATTGCTACCAGTCTCCCTATAATTGAGGAGCCAAAATTATACCGTATTTTCTCAGGACCCCAACCCAAAAACCATAAGTAAATTATACAAATAAGCCGTATACTTCTTAAATTATCCTCCAAAAGTCTCTCAATATGCCTTTCTATTTTTGGGATCACTTCTAAACTCCCTATATTTGAGGAGCCAAAATCATTCCTAATTTTCTCGCAACCCCACCCAATAACCATAAAAAATTATATAAAAATCAAGCTTTACATTCAAAAAAATCCACCAAGACCCACGTTATGAGCATCCCTATTTTTAGAATCGCTACAAGACTTCTTATATTTGGGGAGCCAAAATAACTCCCTATTTGCACAAGTCCCCCACCCTATAACCATAAGTAAATTATATATAAATCAAGTACTACTTTCTAAAATACCCTCTAAAAGATTTGTTATGTGTCTACCTAATTTAATAACCTTTAACAAACTCCTTATATTTAGAGAGCCAAAATAGCTTCCTATTTTCTCAGGACCTGTACCCGACAACCACAAGCAAATTATATACAAATAAAGCACTACTTCCATATTTTTGGGATCGCTACCAAACTCTCTATATTTAGAGAGCTAAAATTGCTCCCTATTTTCAAACTACCTTCACCCAGCAACTATAAATAAAGTATATAAAAATCGAACACTACCACTCAAAACACCCTCTAAGTACCTCGCTATATGTATCCCTATTTTTGGGATTGCTACCAGCCTCCCTATATTTGAGAAGCCAAAATCGCACTGTATTTTCTCAAGACCCCCACCCGAAAGCCATAAGTAAATTACTACAAATAGGATGTATACTCCTCTGTAAAAGATCCTCCAAGAGCCTCGTGATATGCCTTTCTATTTTTGGGATCGCTTCCAAACTCCCTATATTTGAGGAGCTAAAATCGATCCTAATTTTCTCATAACCCCACCCAATAACCATAAATAAATTATATAAAAATCAAGTATTACTTTCCAAAATACCCTCCAAGACCTATGTTATGAGCATCCATTTTTTTAGAATCGCTACAAGACTTCCTATATTTGGGGAGCCAAAATCACTTCCTATTTTCATAATCCCTCACCCGATAACCATAAGTAAATTATATACAAATCAAGCACTCCTTTTTAAAACACCCTCCAAAAGCTGTGTTATGTGTCTACCTAATTTAGGAATCATTAACAGACTCCTTATATTTAGAGAGCCAAAATAGATTCCTATTTTCTTTGGACCCCTACCCGATAACCACAAGTAAATTATATAAAAATGAGCACTCCTTCCATATTTTTGGGATCATAATTAAACTCCCTGTATTTAGGGAGCTAAAAATACTCCCTATTTTCAAATGATCTTCACCCAGTAACTATAAATAAAGTATATAATAATCGAGCACTCTCACTCAAAACACTCTCTAAGAACCTCGCTATGTGCATCCCTATTTTTGGGATTACTACCAGTCTCCCTATATTTGAGGAGCCAAAATCACACCTTATTTTCTCAGGAACCCCACCAGAAAATCATTAGTAAATTACTACAAATAGTACATATACACCTACATAAAACATCCTTTAAGAACCTTGCCATATGCTTTTCTATTTTTGGGATCGCTTCCAAACTCCTTATATTTGAAGAACCAAAATCGTTCCTAATTTTCTCACAAACCCTCTCAATTACCGTAAATAAATTATATAAAAATAAAGCATTACTTTCAAAAATACCCTCTAAGACCCATGTTATGAGCATCCCTATTGTAAGAATCACTACAAGACTCCTTATATTTGGGGAGCCAAAATCACTCCCTTTTTTCATAAGACTACTACCTGATAACCAAAAATAAATTATATACAAAACAAGCACTCCTTTCTAAAACACTCTTCAAAAGGTTTGTTATGTGCCTACCTAATTTTGGAACCGTTAACAAACTCCTTATATTTAGAGAGCCAAAATAGATTCCTATTTTCTCAGGGCCCCTACCCGACAACCATAAGCAAATTATATATAAATCGACCACTCCTTCCATATTTTTGGGATCGCTACCAAATTCCCTATATTTAGGGAGCTAAAATCGCTCCCAATTTTCAAATGACCTTCACCCAGCAACTATAAATAAAGTATATAAAAATCAAGCACTACCACTCAAAATACCCTCTAAGAATCTCGGTATGTGTTTCCCTATTTTTGAGATTGCTACCAGCCTCCTTATATTTGAGGAGCCAAAATGTTACCATATTTTCTCAGGATCCCCACCAGAAAACCATAATTATATTACTACAAATAGGACGTATACTCCTCCGCTAAATATTCTCCAAGAGACTCGCCATATGCCTTTCCATTTTTGGGATCCCTTCCAAACTCCCTATATTTGAGAAGCAAAAATCGTTCCTAATTTCTCACAACCCCTCCCCATAACCATAAATAAATTATATAAAAATCAAGCATTACTATCCAAAATACTCTCCAAGACCAATATTATGAGCGTCCCTATTTTAAGAATCGCTACAAGACTCCCTATATTTGGGCAGCCAAAATCAGTCTTTATTTTTACAAGACCCACACCCGATAACCATAAGTAAATTATATATAAATCAAGCACACCTTTCTAAAACACCCTCCAAAAACTTTGTTATGTGCCTACCTAATTTTCGAACCATTAACAAACTCCTTATATTTGGAGAGTCAAAATAGCTTCCTATTTTCTTAGGACCCCTACCCGACAACCACCAGCAAATTATATACAAATCGGGCACTCCTTCCATATTTTTGGGATCGCTACCAAACTCTCTATATTTAGGGAGCTAAAATTATTCCCTATTTTTAAACGATTTTCACCCAGCAACTATAAATAAAGTATATGAAAATCGAGCACTACCACTCAAAATACCCTCTAAGAATCTCCCTATGTGCATCCCTATTTTTGGGATTGTTACCAGCCTTCCTATATTTGAGGAGCCAAAATCGCACCGAATTTTCTAAGGACACCCACTCGAAAACCATAAGTAAAGTACTACAAATAGGATATATTCTCCTCTGTAAAACATCATCCAAGAGCCTCTCCATATGCCTTTCTATTTTTAGGATCACTTCTGAACTCCCTATATTTGAGGAGCAAAAATCGTTTCTAATTTTCTGATAACCCCACCCAATAACCATAAATAAATTATATAAAAATCAAACATAACTTTTCAAAATACCCTCCAAGGCCTACGTTATGAGCGTCCCTATTTTTAGAATCGCTACAAGACTTCCTATATTTGGGAAGCCAAAATCACTCCCTATTTTCACAAGACCCCCACCCGATAATTATAAGCAAATTATATACAAATCAAGCACTCCTTTCAAAAACACCCTCCAAAAGCTTTATTATGTTCCTATCTAATTTAGAAACTGTTAACAGACTCCTTATATTTAGAGAGCCATAATAACTTCCTATTTTCTCAGGAACCTTTCTTGATAACTAATTGCAAATTATATACAAATCGAGCACTCCTTCCATATTTTCGGGATCGCTACCAAACTCCCTATATTTAGGGAGCTAAAATCACTCTCTATTTTCAAATGACTTTCACCCAACAACTATAAATAAAGTATATAAAAATCGAGCATTACCACTCAAAACACCCTCTAAGAACCTTGCTATGTGCATCTCTATTATTGGGATTGCTACCAACCTCTTTATATTTTAGAAGCCAAAATCGCACCGTATTTTCTCAAGAACCCCACCCGAAAACCATAAGTAAATTACTACAAATAGGACTTATACTTCTCCACAAAACATCCTCAAAGAGTCTCGCCATATGCCTTTTAATTTTTGGGATCGCTTTTAGACTCCCTATATTTGAGTAGCCAAAATTGTTTCTAATTTTCTCAAAACACCACCCAATAACCATAAATAAATTATATAAAAATCAAGCATTACTTTCCAAAATACCCTCCAAGACCCATGAAATGAGCGTCCCTATTTTTAGAATCGCTACAATATTTCTTATATTCGGGGTAGCAAAATCATTCCCTATTTTTATAAGACCCCTATCCGATAACTATAAGTAAATTATATATAAATCAAGCACTCCTTTCTAAAACACCCTCCAAAAGCTTTGTTATGTGCCTACATAAATTAAGAATCGTTAACAGACTCCTTATATTTAGAAAGCCAAAATAGCTTCTTATTTTTTCAGGACCCCCCCTACTCGACAACCATAAATAAATTATATACAAATCAAGCACTCTTTCCTTATTTTTGGGATCTCAACCAAACTTCCTATATTTAGGGATCTAAAATCGCTATCTATATTTAGACGATTTTCACCCAACAACTATAAATAAAGTATATAAAATTCGAGGACTACCACTCAAAATGCCGTCTAAGAACCTCGCTTTGTGCATCCTTATTTTTGGGATTGCTACCAGCCTCCCTATATTTGAGTAGCCAAAGTCGCACAGTATTTTCTCAGGACCCCCACAAGAAAACCATAAGTAAATTACTACAAATAGGACGTATACTCATCCACAAAACATCCTCCAAGAGCCTGGCTCTATATCTTTCTATTTTTGGGATCGCTTCCAAACTCCCAATATTTGAGGAGCTAAAATCGTTCCAAATTTCTCACAACCCTATCCAATAACCATAAATAAATTATATAAAAATCAAGAATTACTTTCCAAAATACCCTCCAAGACCCATGCTATTTGGGGAGCCAAAATAACTTCTTATTTTCACAAGATCCCCACCCAATAACTATAAGTAAATTATATACAAATCAAGTACTCCTTTCTAAAACACCCTCCAAAAGCTTTGTTATGTGTCTACCTAATTTAGGAACTGTTAACAGACTCGTTATATTTAGAGAGCCAAAATAGATTCCTATTTTCTCTGGATCCCTAGCCGACAATCATAAGCAAATTATATACAAATCGAAAACTCCTTTCATATTTTTGGGATCACTAACAAACTTCCTATATTTAGGGAGCTAAAATCACTACCTATTTTCAAACAACCTTCACCCAGCAACTATAAATAAATTATATAAAAATCGAGCACTACCACTCAAAACACCCTCTAAGAACCTCGCTATGTGCATCCCAATTTTTGGGATTGCCACCAGCCTCCCTATATTTGAGGAGCCAAAATCGCACCATAGTTTCTAAGGATCCCCACCCGAAAACAATAAGTAAATTACAAGAAATAGGATATATACTCCCCCGTAAAAAATCCTCCAAAAGCCTCGTCAAATGCCTTTCTATTTTTAGGATCATTTCCAAATTTTCTATATTTGAGGAGCCAAAATAATTCATAATTTCCTCACAAACCCAACCAACAACCATAAAAAAATTATATAAAAATCAAGCATTACTTTCCAAAATACCCTCCAAGACCCACGTTATGAGCGTCCCTATTTTTAGAATCACTACAAGACTCCCTATATTTAGGGAGCCAAAATCACTTCCTATTTTCACAAGACCCCCACCCGATAACCATAAGTAAATTATATACAAATCAAACACTTATTTCTAAAACATCCTCTAAATGCTTTGTTATGTGCCTACCTAATTTAGAAACCATTAACAAACTTCTTATATTTAGAGAGTCAAAATAGCTTCCTATCTTATCAGGATCCCTATCCGACCACACAAAATATATACAAATCGAGCACTCATTCCATATTTTTGGGATCGCTACCAAACTCCCTATATTTAGGGAATTAAATCGCTCCTTATTTTTAAACGACCTTCACCCAGTAACTATAAATAAAGTATATAAAAATCGAGTACTGCCACTCAAAGCACCCTCTTAGAACCTCGCTATATGCATCCCTATTTTTAGGGTTGCTACCAGCCTCCCAGTATTCGAGAAGCCAAAATTATACCGTATTTTCTCAGGATTCCCACCCAAAAACAATAAGTAAATTACTACAAATAGGATGTATACTCCTTTGCAAAAATCCTCCAAAAGCCTCGCCATATGCCTTTTTATTTTTTGGATCACTTCCAAACTTCCTACAATTGAGGAGCCAAAATCGTTCCAAATTTTATCACAACCCCACGCAATAAATATAAATAAATTATATAAAAATCAAGCATTACTTTCCAAAATACCTTCCAAGACCCACCTTATGAGCGTCCCTATTTTTAGAATCGCTATAAGACTTCCTATATTTGGGGAGCCAAAATCACTCCCTATTTTCACAAGACTCCCATCCGATAACCATAAATAAATTATATATAAATCAAGCACTTTTTCTAAAACACCCTCCAAAAGCTTTGTTATGTGCCTATCTAATTTAGGAATCATTAACAGACTCCTTATATATAGAGAACCAAAATAGCTTCCTATTTTCTCAGGACCCCTACCCGATAACTACAAGCAAATTATATACAAATCGAGTACTCCTTCCATATTTTTTGGATTGCTACCAAACTCCTTATATTTAGGGAGCTAAAATCACTCTCTATTTTCAAACGACCATCACCTATCAACTATAAATAAAGTATATAAAAATTGAGCCAATCAAAACACCCTCTAGAAACCTCACTATGTGCATCCCTATTTTTGAAATTGCTATCGGCCTTATATTTGAGAAACCAAAATCGTACCATATTTTCTCAGGACACCCACCCAAAAACCATAATTAAATTACTACAAATAGGACGTATACTCCTTAGCAAAATATCTTCCAAGAGCCTCACCATATGCCAGAAATATTTGGGATCGCTTCCAAACTCACTATATTTGAGGAGCCAAAATCGTTCCTAATTTTCTTACAACCCCACCCAATAGCTATAAATAAATTATATAAAAATCAAGCATTACTTTCCAAAATACCCACCAAGACCCATGTTATGAGCGTCCTTATTTTTGGAATCACTAAAAGACTCTTTATATTTGGGGAGCCAAAATCACTACCTTTTCTCATCAGACCCCCACCCAATAACCATAACTAAATTATATATAAATCAAGCACTCCTTTTCTAAAATACCCTCCAAAACCTTTGTTATGTTATTACCAAATTTAGGAACCGTTAACCAACTCCTTATATTTAAAGAGCCAAAATAGCTTCCTATTTTCTTAGGATCACTACCCGACAAGCACAAGCAAATTATATACAAATCGAGAATTCCTTCTATATTTTTTGGACCGCTACCAAACTCCCTATATTTAGGGAGCTAAAATCGCTCACTATTTTCAAACAACCTTCACCCAGTAACTATAAATAAAGTATATAAAAATCGAGTACTACCACTCAATATATCCTCTAAGAACCTCGTTATATGCATCCCTATTTTTGGGATTGCTATCGGCCTCCCTATATTTGAGGAGCCAAAATCACACCGTATTTTCTTAGGACCCCCACCCTAAAGCCATTAGTAAATTACTACAAATAGGATGTATACTCCTCCGTAAAACATCCTCCAATAGCCTCGCTATATGACTTTCTTTTTTTGGGATCGCTTCCAAACTCCATAAATTTGAGGAACAAAAATCGTTCCTAATTTTCTCATAACCCCACGCAATAACAATAAATAAATTATATAAAAATCAAGTATTACTTTCCAAAATACCCTCCAAAACCCACGTTATGAGCATCCCTATTTTTAGAATCGCTATATGACTCTCTATATTTAGGGACCAAAAATCACTCTCTATTTTCACAAGACCCCCACCCGATAACCATAAGTAAATTATATACAAATTAAGTACTCCTTTCTAAAATACCCTCCAAAAGCTTTGTTATGTGCCTACTTAATTTAGGAACCATTAACAGACTCCTTATATTTAGAGAGCCAAAATAGCTTCTTATTTTCTCAGGACCCCTACCTGACAACCACAAGCAAATTATATACAAATAGAGTACTTCTTCCATATTTTTGTGATTGCTACCAAACTGCCTATATTTAAGAAGCTAAACACCCTCCCTATTTTCAAACGACCTTCACCCAGTAACTATAAATAAAATTTATAAAAATCGAGCACTACCACTCAAAACACCCTCTAAGAATCTAGCTATGTACATCCCTATTCTTGGGATTGCTACCAGCCTCCCTATATTTAAGGAGCCAAAATCATACCGTATTTTCTCTAGACCTCTACCCAAAAACCATAAGTAAATTACTACAAATAGGACATATACTCTTCCACAAAACATCCTCCAAGAGCCTCACCATGTGCCTTTCTATTTTTGGGATCACTTCCAAACTCTCTATATTTGAGGAGCCAAAATTATTCCTAATTATCTAACAACCCCATTCAATAACCATAAATAAATTATATAAAAATCAAGCATTACTTTCCAAAAGACCCTCTAAGACCAATGTCATAAGCGTCCCTATTTTTAGAATCACTATAAGACTCCCTATATTTAAGTAGCCAAAATCACTCCCTATTTTCACAAGACCCCTACCGATAAATAGAAGTAAATTATAAAAAAATCAAGCACTTCTTTTTAAAATACCTTCTAAATACTTGGTTATGTACCTACCAAATTTAGGAACCATTAACAGACTCTTTATATTTAGAGAGCCAAAATAGCTTCCTATTTTCTTAGGACCATATCCGACAACCACAAGCAAATTATATACAAATCGAGAACTCCTTCCATATTTTTGGGATCACTACCAAACACTCTACAATTAAGGAGCTAAAATCGCTCCTTATTTCAAACGACCTATACCCAGCAACTATAAATAAAGTATATAAAAATCAAGTACTATTACTTAAAATATCCTCTAAGAACCTCGCTATGTGTATCCTTATTTTTGGGATTACTACAAGCCTCCCTATATTTGGGAAGCAAAAATCGCACCGTATTTTCTCAGGACCCCCACCCGAAAACCATAAATAAATTACTACAAATAGGATATATACTTCTCCGTAAAATATCCTCTAAGTGCATCGCCATATGCCTTTCTATTTTTGGGATCACTTCCAAACTTCCTATATTTGAGGAGCCAAAATTATTCCTAATTTTCTCACAAACCTAACCAATAACCATTAATAAATTATACAAAAATCAACCATTACTTTCCAAAATACCCTACAAGAGTCACGTTATGAGCGTCCCTATTTTTAGAATCACTAAAAGACTCCCTATATTTGGGGAGCCAAAATCACTCCCTATTTTTACAAGTCCCCCACCTAAAAACCATAAGTAAATTATATACAAATCAAGTACTCCTTTCTAAAACATCCTCTAAAGGCTTTGTTTTGTGCCAACCTAATTTTGGAACTATTAATAGGCTCCTTATATTTAGAGAGCCAAAATAGCTCCTTATTTTCTCAATACCCCTACCTGATAACCACAAGCAAATTATATACAAATCGATTACTCCTTCTATATTTATGGGACCACTACTAAACCCTCTATATTTAGGGTGCTAAAATCACTCCCTATTTTTAAATGACATTCACCTAGCAGCTATAAATAAAGTTTATAAAAATCAAGCACTACCACTTAAAACACCCTCCAAGAACCTCGTTATGTGCATCCCTATTTTTGGGATTGCTACCAGCCTCCCTATATTTGAGGAGCCAAAATTATACCGTATTTTCTCAGGACCCCATCCGAAAACCATAAGTAAATTACTATAAATAAGATATATACTCCTCCGTAAAACATCATTCAAGAGCCTCGTCATATGCCTTTTTATTTTTGGGATCGCTTCCAAACACCCTATATTTGAGGAGCCTAAATCGTTTCTAATTTTCTCACAACCCCACCCAATAACCATTAATAAATTATATAAAAATCAAGAATTACTTTCCAAAATACCCTCTAAGACCCACATTATGAGTGTCCCTATTTTTAGAATCGCTACAAGACTCTTTATATTTCAGGTGCCAAAATCACTCCCTATTTTTACAAGACCTCCACTTAATAACCATATATAAATTATATACAAATCAAGCACTCATTTCTAAAATACCCTCCAAATTCTTTGTTATGTGCCTACCTAATTTTGGAACCATAAATAGACTCCTTATATTTAGAAAGCCAAATTAGATTCCTATTTTCTTAGGACCCCTACCCGGCAACCATAAGTAAATTATAAACAAATCGAGCACTCCTTCCATATTTTTGGGATTACTACCAAACTCCCTATATTTACGGAGCTAAAACCGCTCTCTATTTTTAAACGACCTTCACCCAGTAGCTATAAATAAAGTATAAAAAAATCGAGAACTACTACTTAAAATACTTTCTAAGAACCTCACTATGTGCATCCCTATTTTTAGGATTGCTACCAGTCTCTCTATATTTGAGGAGCCAAAATTACACCTTATATTCCTAGGACCCCCACCCAAAAAACATAAGTAAATTATTATAAATAGGACATATACTCATCCATATAAAATCCTCCAAGAGCCTCGCCATATGCCTTTCTATTTTCGGAATTACTTCCAAACTCCCTACATTTAAGAAGCCAAAATCGTTCCTAATTTTCTCACAACCCAACCCAATAACCATAATAAATTATAAAAAAATCAAGCATTACTTTCCAAAATACCCTCCAAGACCCACGTTATGAGCATCCCTATTTTTAGAATCGCTACAAGACTCCTTATATTTATAGAGCCAAAATAGTTTCCTATTTTCTCAGGACCCCTACCCGACAACCACAAGCAAATTATATACAAATTGATCACTACTTCCAAATTTTTAGGATTGCTACCAAACTCCCTATATTTAGGGAGCTAAAATCGCTCCCTATTTACAAACGACCTTCACCCAATAACCATAAATAAACTATATAAAAATTAAGCACAACCACTCATAATGCCCTCTAAGAACCTCACTATGTTCATCCCTATTTTTTGGATTATTTCAAGCCTCCCTATATTTAAGGAGACAAAATTATACCATATTTTCTAAGGACACCCACCCGAAAACTATAAGTAAATTACTACAAATAGGATATATACTCCTTCTCAAAATATCCTTAAAGAGCCTTGCCATATGCCATTCTATTTTTGGGATCGCTTCCAAACTCCATATATTTGAGGAGCTAAAATCATTTCTAATTTTATCACAACCCCACTCAATAACCATAAATAAATTATATAAAAATCAAGCATTACTTTCCAAAATATCTACCAAGACCCACATTATGAGTATCCCTATTTTTAGAATTACTACAAGACTCCCAATATTTGCGGAGCCAAAATCACTCCCTATTTTCATATGACCCGCACCCGATAACCATAAGTAAATTATATACAAATCCTGTACTCCTTTCTAAAACACCGGCCAAAAGTATTGTTATGTGCCTACCCAATTTAGGAACCGTTAACATACTCCTTATATTTAGAGAGCCAAAACAGCTTCCTATTTTTTCAGGACCCCTACCTGATAACCACAAGCAAATTATATACAAATTGAGCACTCCTTCCATATTTTTGGGATCGCTACCAAACTCTGTATATTTAGGGAGCTAAAATCGCTTCCTGTTTTTAAACGACTTTCACCTAGCAACTATAAATAAAGTATATAAAAATTAAGCACTACCACTCAAAACACCCACTAAGAATCTCTCTATGTGCATCCCTATTTTTGGGATTACTACCAGCCTCTCTATATTTAAGGAGCCAAAATCGCACCATATTTTCTCAGGACTCCCTATATTTGAAGAGCCAAAATCGTTCCTAATTTTCTCACAACCCCACCCAATTACTATAAATAAATTATATAATAATCAAGCATTACTTTCGAAAATACTCTCTAAGACCCACGTTAGGAGCCTCCCTATTTCTAGAATCGGTACAAGACACCCTATATATAGGGGGCCAAAATCACTCCCTATTTTTATAAGACCCTCACCTGTAAACTATAAGTAAATTATATACAAATCAAGCACTCCTTTCTAAATCACACTCCAAAAGCTTTGATATATGCCTACCTAATTTAGGAACCGTTAACATACTCCTTATATTTAGATAGCCAAAATAGGTTCCTATTTTTTCAGGACCCCTATCTTATATTCACAAGAAAATTATATACAAATCGATCACTTCTTTTATATTTTTGGGATCACTACCAAACTTTCTATATTTAGGGAGCTAAAATCGCTCCCTATTTAAAAATGACCTTCACCCAGCAACTATAAATAAATTATATAAAAATCGAGTACTACCACTCAAAACACCCTCTAAGAACCTCGCTATGTGCATCCCTATTTTTGGGCTTGCTTCCAGCCTCTATATATTTGAGGAACCAAAATTATAACGTATTTCCTCAAGATATCCACCCAAAAACCATAAGTACATTACTACAAATGGGACATATACTCCTCATCAAAATAACCTCCAAGAGACTCGCCATATGCCTTTCTATTTTTGGGATCGCTTCCAAACTCCCTATATTTGAGGAGCCAAAATCGTTTCTAATTTTCTCATAACCCCACCCAATAACCATAAATAAATTATATAAATATCAAATATTACTTTCCAAAATACCCTCCAAGACCCATGTTATGAGCATCCCTATTTTTAGAATTGTTACAAGACTCCCTATATTTGTGGAGCCAAAATCACTCCTTATTTTCACAAGACCCCCACCCGATAATCATAAGTAAATTATATACAAATCAAGTACTCCTTTCTAAAGCACCGTCCAAAAGCTTTGTTATGTGCCTACCTAATTTAGGAATCGTTAATAGAGTCCTTATATTTAGAGAGCCAAAATAGCTTCTAATTTTTTCAGGACCCCTACTCGATAACCACATGTATATTATATACAAATTAAGCACTCCTTTAATATTTTTGGGATCGCTACCAAACTCCTTCTATTTAAAGATATAAAATCACTACCTATTTTCAAACGATATTCACCCAGTAACTATAAATAAAGTATATAAAAATCGAGCACTACCACTTCAAACATCCTCTAAGAATCTTGTTATGTGCAACCCTATTTTTGGTATTGCTACCAGCCACCCTATATTTGAGGAGCCAAAATTGCACCATATTTTCTCAGGACCCCACTCGATAACCATATGTAAATTACTATATATAGGTCGTATACTCCTCCGCAAAACATCCTCCAAGTGCCTTGCCATATGCCTTTCTAGTTTTGGGATCGCTTCTAAACTCCCTATAGTTGAGGAGCCAAAATCGTTCCTAATTTTTTCACAACCCTACCCAATATCCATAAATAAATTATATAAAAATCTAGCATTACTTTCTAAAATACCCTCCAAGACCCACGTTATGAGTATCCCTATTTTTAGAATCGCTACAAGACTCCCTATATTTGGGGAGCCAAAATCACTTCCTATTTTCACAAGACCGCCACCTGATAACCATTAGTAAATTATATACAAATCAAACACTCTTTTTTAAAACACCCTCCAAAAGCTTTGTTATGTGCCTAACTAGTTTAAGAACCGTTAATAGACTCCTTATATTTAGAGAGCCAAAATAGCTTCCTATTTTCTCAGGACCCCTACCCGACATCCATGTACAAATTATATACAAATCGAGTACTCCTTCTATATTTTTGGGATCAATATTAAACTTCCTATATTTATGGAGCTAAAATCACTCCCTATTTTCAAATAACCTTTACCCAGCAACTATAAATATAAGTATATAAAAATCGAGCATTATCACTCAAAACATCCTCTAAAAACCTTGCTATGTACATTCTTATTTTTCGGATACCTACTAGCCTCTTTATATTTGAGGAGCCAAAATCGCACCATACTTTCTTAGGACCCCCACCCAAAAACCATAAGTAAATTACTATAAATAGGACATATACTCCTTCGCCAAATATCCTTCAAGAGCCTCGCCATATGTCTTTCTATTTATGGGATCGCTTTTAAACTCCCTATATTTGAGGAGCCAAAATCGTTCCTACTTTTCTCACAACCCCTCCCAATAACCATAAATAAATTATATAAAAATCAAGCACTACTTTCCAAAATACCCTCCTAGACCCACGTTATAAGCATCCCTATTTTTAGAATTACTACAAAACTCCCTATATTTTGGGAGCCGAAATCACTCCCTATTTTCATAAGATCCCCACACGATAACCATAAGTAAATTATATACAAATGAAGCACTCATTTCTAAAACACCCTCCAAAAACTTTGTTATATGCCTACCTAATTTATGAACCATTAACAAACTCCTTATATTTAGAGAGCCAAAATAGCTTACTACTTTCTCAGGACCCCTACCCGACAACCATAAATAAATTATATATAAATCGAGCACTCCTTCCATATTTTTAGGATCGCTACCAAACTATCTATATTTAAGGATCTAAAATTGCTCCTTATTTTCAAATGACCTTCATCCAGCAGCTAACACCCTCTAAGAACCTTACAATGTGCATCCCTATTTTTGGGACTGCTACCAGCCTCCCTATATTTGAAGAGCCAAAATCACACCGTATTTTCTCGGGACCCCACTCGAAAACCATAAGTAAATTACTACAAATAGGACATATACTCCCCCGCAAAACACCATCCAAGAGCCTCGCCATATGCCTTTCTATTTTTGGGATCGCTTCCAAACTCCTTATATTTGAGGAGCCAAAATAGTTTATAATTTTCTCATAACCCCACCCAATAACCATAAATAAAAAATATATAAATCAAGCATTACTTTCCAAAATACCCTCTAAGACCCATATTATGAGCATCCCTATTGTTAGAATCGCTACAAGACTCCCTATATTTGGGGAGTCTAAATCACTCCCTATTTTCACAAGACCCCCACCTGATACCCATAAATAAATTATATAAAAATCAAGCACTCCTTTCTAAAACATCCTCCAGAAGATTTGTTATGTGCCTACCTAATTTAGGAACCATTAATTGACTCCTTATATTTAAAGAGCCAAAATAGCTTCTTATTTTCTTAGGACCCTTACCCGATAACCACAAGTAAATTATATACAAATTGAGCACTCGTTTCATATTTTTGGGATCGCTACCAAACTCCCTATATCAAGGGAGGTAAAATCATTCCTTATTTTCAAACGACCTTTACACTGCAACTATAAATATAGTATATAAAAATCATTCACTACCACTCAAAATACCTTCTTAGAACCTCACTATATGCATCCCTATTTTTGGGATTGCTTCCAGCCTCCCTATATTTGAAGAGCCAAAATCACACAATATAAACCATAATTAAATTACTACAAATAGGACATATACTCCTCTGCAAAACATCCTCTAAGAGTTTCGTCATATGCCTTTCTATTTTTGGGATCACTTCCAAACTCCCGATATTTGAGGAACCAAAATCGTTCTTAATTTTCTCACAACCCCACCCAATAACCATAAATAAATTATATAAAAGTCAAACATTACTTTCCAAAATACCCTCCAAGACCTATGAGCGTCCCTATTTTTAGAATCGCTACAAGACTATATATTTGGGGAGCCAAAATCACTCCCTATTTTTATAAGACCCCCACCCGATAACCATAAGTAAATTATATATAAATCAAACACTCTTTTCTAAAACATCCTCTAAAAGCATTGTTATATGCCTACCTATTTTAGGAACCGTTAACATATTCCTTATATTTAGAGGGCCAAAATAGCTTCCTATTTCCTCAGAAACCCTACCTGACAACCACAAGCAAATTATATACAAATCGAGGACTTTTTCTATATTTTTGGGATCGCTACCAAACTCCTTATATTTAGGGAGCTAAAATCGCTCTCTATTTTCAAACGACCTTCACCCAGTAACTATAAATAAAGTATATAAAAATCGAGCACTACCGCTCAAAACATCTTCTAAAAACCTCACTATGAGTATCCCTATTTTTGGGATTGCTACCAGCATCCCTATATTTGAGGAGCCAAAATCACACCGTGCTTTCTCAGGACCCTCACCTAAAAATCATATGTAAATTACTACAAATATGATATATACTCCTCCGCAAAACATCCTCCAAGTGCCTCGCCATATGCCTTTATATTTTTGGGATTGCTTCCAAACTCTCTATATTTAAAGAGCCAAAATCGTTCCTAATTTTCTCACAACCCCACCCAATAACCTTAAATAAATTATATAAAAATTAAGCATTACTTTCCAAAATACCCTCCAAGACCCACATTATGAGCATCCGTATTTTTAGAATCACTACAAGACTCCCTATATTTGGGGAGCCAAAATCACTCTTTTTTTTCACAAGACCCCCACCCGATAGCCATAAGTAAATTATATACAAATCAAGAACTCATTTCTAAAACAACCTCTAAAAGCTTTGTTATGTGCCTATCTAATTTAGGAACCGATAACAGACTTCTTATATTTAAAGAGCCAAAATAGCTTCATATTTTCTCAAGACCCCTACCCGACAACCATAAGCAAATTATATACAAATTAAGCACTCATTCCATATTTTTGGGATCGCTACCAAACTCTCTATATTTAGGGATCTAAAATCGCTCCCTATTTTTAAACGACCTTTATCCAGCAGCCATAAATAAAGTATATAAAAATCAAGTACTACACTTAAAATATTCTCTAAGAACCTCGCTATGTGCATCCCTATATTTGGGATTGCTACCAGCCTTCCTATATTTGAGGAGATAAAATCACACCATATTGTCTCAGGACCCCCACCCAAAAACCATAAGTAAATTACTACAAATATGATATATACTCCTCCGCAAAACATCCTCCAAGAGCCTCGCCATATACCTTTCTATTTTTTAGATCGCTTCCAAACTCCTTATATTTGAGGAACTAAAATAGTTTATAATTTTCTTATATTCCCACCCAATAACCAAAAATAAAATATATAAAAATCAAGCATTAATTTCCAAAAAACCCTTCAAGGCCCATGTTATAAGCGTCACTATTTTTAAAATCGCTACAAGACTCCTTATATTTGGGGAGTCAAAATCACACCCTATTTTCACGAGACCCCCACCTGATAACCATAAGTAAATTATATATAAATCAAGCACTCCTTTCTAAAACACCCTCTAGAAGATTTGTTATGTGCCTACCAAATTTAGGAACCGTTAACAGACTTCTTATATTTAGAGAGTCAAAATAGCTTCCTATTTTCTCAGAACCCTTACCCGACAACTACACGTAAATTATAAACAAATCGAGCACTACTTCTATATTTTTCGGATCGCTACCAAACTCTCTATATTTTGAGAGCTAAAATCGATCCGTATTTTCAAATGACCTTCACCCAGTAACTATGAATAAATTATATAAAAATCAAGCACTACCATTCAAAACACCCTCTAAGAACCTCCCTATGTGTATCCCTATATTTTGGATTGCTACCAGCCTTTTTATATTTGGGGAGCCAAAATCATACCGTATTTTCTCAGGACCCCTACCCAAAAACCAGAAGTAAATTACTACAAATAGGACATTTACACCTCCGCAAAACATCCTCTAAGAGCCTCGCCAGATGCCTTTCTATCTTTGGGATCACTTCCAAACTCCATATATTTGAGGAGCCAAAATTATTTCTAATTTTCTCACAACCTCACCTAATAACCATAAATAAATTATATAAAAATAAAGCATTACTTTCCAAAATACCCTCCAAGACCCACACTATGAGCGTCCCTATTTTTAAAATTGCTACAAGATTCCCTATATTTGGAGATCCAAAATCACTCCTTATTTTTACAAGACCCCCACCCGATAACCTTAAGTAAATTATATATAAATCAAGTACTCCTTTCCAAAACACCCTCTAAAAACTTTGTTATATACCTACCTAGTTTAGGAACCGTTAACAGACTCTGTATATTTAGAGAGCCAAAATAGCTTCCTATTTTCTCAGGACCCCTACCCAACAACTATATGCAAATTATATACAAATCGAGTACTCTTTCCATATTTTTGGGATCATTACCAAGCTCCCTATATTTAGGGAGCTAAAATCGCTACCTATTTTAAAACGACCTACACCCTGCAACTATAAATAAAGTATATAAAAACCGAGCTATACTACTCAAAACTCCCTCTAAAAACCTTACTATGTGCATCCTTATTTTTGGGATTGCTACCAGCCTTCCTATATTTGAGGAATCACACCATACTTTCTCAGGACCCCCACCCGAAATGTATAAGTAAATTACTATAAATAGGACATATACACCTCCGTAAAACATCTTCTAGGAGCCTCGCATATGTCTTGCTATTTTTGGGATCGCTTCCAAACTTTTTATATTTGAGGAGACAAAATCGTTCATAATTTTCTCATAACCCCATACAATAACCAATACTTTCCAAAATACCCTCCTAAACCTACGTTATAAGCGTCCCTATTTTTAGAATCGCTATAAGACTCTCTATATGTGGGGAGCCAAAATCACTCCTTATTTTTACAAGACTCCAACCCGATAACCATAAGTAAATTATATATAAATCAAGTACTCTTTTCTAAAATACCCTCCAAAAGATTTGTTATGTGCCTACTTAATTTAGGAACTATTAACAGATTCCTTATATTTAGAGAGCCAAAATAGCTTCCTATTTTCTCAGGACCTCTACCTAACAACCATAAGCAAATTATATACAAATCAAGCACTCCCATATTTTTAGGATCGCTACCAAAGTCCCTATATTTAGGGATCAAAAATTACTCCCTATTTTTAAATAACCTTCACCTAGCATCTATAAATAAAGTATATAAAAATCGAGCACTACCACTCAAGACACCCTTTAAGAACCTTGCTATATGCATCTCTATTTTTGGGATTGCTACCAACCTCCTTATACTTAGGGAGTCAAAATCGTGCCGTATATTCTTAGGACCCCCACCCAAAAACCATAAGTAAATTACTACAAAGAGGACATATACTCCTCCGTAAAACATCCTCCAAGAGCCTCGCTATTTGCCTTTTTATTTTTGGGATCACTTCCAAACTCCTTATATTTGAAAAGCCATAATTGTTTGTAATTTTCTCATAACCCCACCCAATAACCATAAATAAATTATATAAAAATAAAACATTAATTTTAAAAATACCCTCCAAGACCCATGTTATAAGTGTCCCTATTTTAGAATTGCTACAAGACTCTATATATTTGGGGATTCAAAATCACTCCCTATTTTTACAAGACCCCCACCTGATAACCATAAGTAAATTTTATACAAATCAAGCACTCCTTTCTAAAACACCCTCCAAAAGCTTTATTATATGTCTACCTAATCTAGGAACCAATAACATATTCCTTATATTCAGAGAGCCAAAATAGCTTCCTATATTATCAGGACCACTAGCCCATAACCACAAGTAAATTATATAAAAATCTAGCACTCCTTCCATATTTTTGGGATTGCTATCAAACTCCCTATATTTTGGGAGCTAAAATCGCTCCCTATTTTCAAACGACCTTTACCCAGCAACTATAAATAAAGTATATAAAAATCAAACACTACCATGCAAAACACCTTTTAAGAACCTCGTGATGTGTATCCCTATTTTTAGGATTATAATCTGCCTCCTAATATTTAAGGAGCCAAATCGAACCGTATTTTCTCAGTTCCCCCACCCGAGAACCGTAATTAAATTACTACAAAAAGGATATATACTCCTTCGCAAAACATCCCCCAAGAGCTTCGCCATATGCCATTCTATTTTTGGGATCGCTTCCAAACTCCCTATATTTGAGGAGCCAAAATCATTCCTAATTTTCTCACAACCCCACCCAATAACCATAAAAAAATTATATACAAATCACTCTATTTTCACAAGACTCCCTATATTTGGGGAGACAAAATCATTCCCTATTTTCATAAGACCCCCACCCAATAACCATAAGTAAATTATATACAAATCAAGCACTCCTTTCAAAAACACCCTCCAAAAATCTTTGTTATGTGCCTATCTAATTTTGGAAGCGTTAAAAGACTCCTTATATTTAGGGAGTCAAAATAGCTTCTTATTTTCTCAGGACCCCTACCCGATAACCACAAGCATGTTATAAACAAATGGAGCAGTCCTTCCATATTTTTGGGATCGCTAACAAACTCCCTATATTTTGGGAGCTAAAATCACTCATTATTTTTAAACGACTTTCACCCAGCAACTATAAAAAAAGTATATAAAAATCGAGCACTACCACTCAAAATACCCATTAGGAACCTCGCTATGTGCATCCCTATTTTAAAGATTACTACCAGTCTCCCTATATTTGAGGAGCCAAAATCGTACTGTATTTTCTCAGGACCCCCACCCGAAAACCATAAGTAAATTACTATAAATAGGATATATACTCCCTCACAAAACATCCTCCAAGAGCCTCACCATATGCCTTTCTATTTTTGGAATCACTTTCAAACTCCTTATATTTGAGGAGCCAAAATCCTTCCTAATTTTCTTACTACCCCACCCAATAACCATAAATAAATTATATAAAAATTAAGCATTACTTTCCAAAATACCCTCCAAGACCCATGTTATGAGCCTTCCTATTTTAAGAATCGCTACAAGACTCTCTATATTTGGGGAGCCAAAATTACTCCCTATTTTGACAAGACCCCCACCCGATAACCATAAGTAAATTATATACAAATCAAGCACTCATTTCTAAAGCACCCTCCAAAAGCTTTGTTATGTGCCAACCTAATTTAGGAATCATTAAGAGACTCCTTATATTTAGAGAGCCAAAATAGTTTTCTATTTTCTCAGGACCCCTACCCGATAACCAAAAGCAAATTATATACAAATCGAGCATTCCTTCCATATTTTTGGGATCACTAATAAACTCTATATATCTAGGGATATAAAATGGCTCTATATTTTCAAACGACCTTCACCTAGCATCTATATATAAAGTAAATAAAAATCAAGTACTACCACTCAAAACACCCTCTAAGAACTTGCTATATGCATCCCTATTTTTGGGATAGTTACCAACTTCTATATATTTGAGGAGCCAAAATCGCGCCGTATTTTCTCAGGACCCCCACCTGAAAACCATAAGTAAATTACTACAAATAGGACAGATACTCCTCCGCAAAATATCCTCTAATATCCTTACCATATGCCTTTCTATTTTTGGGATCGCTTCCAAACTCCCTATATTTGAGGAGCCAAAATCGTTCCTAATTTACTTACATCCCCACCCAATAACCATAAATAAATTATATAAAAATCAAGCATTACTTTCCAAAATACCCTCTAAGACCCACGTTATGAGCGATTCTATTTTTAGAATCACTAAAAGACTCACTATATTTGGGGAGCCAAAATCACTCAGTATTTTCACAGGACCCTCACCCGATAACTATAAGTAAATTATATACAAATCAATCACACCTTTCTAAAACACCCTCCAAAAGCTTTGTTATATGCCTACCTAATTTAAGAACCCTTAACAAACTCCTTATATTTAGAGAGCAAAAATAGCTTCCTATTTTCTCAGGATCCCTACCCGACAACCACAAGCAAACTATATACAAATCGAGCACTCTTTCTATATTTTTAGGATCGCTACCAAACTCCCTATATTTAGGGAGCTAAAATCACTCCCTATTTTCAAATGACCTTCACCCAGCAGGTATAATTAAAGTATATAAAAATCGAGCACTACTACTCAAAACACCCTCTAAGAACCTCGCTATATGCATCCCTATTTTTGGATTGCTACTAGCCTCTATATATTTGGGGAACCAAAATCGCACCGTATTTTCACAAGACCCTTACCTAAAAACTATACGTAAATTACTATAAATAGGACATATACTCTTTTGCAAAACATCCTCCAAAAGCCTCGCTATATGCCTTTCTATTTATGGTATCACTTCCAAACACCCTATATTTGAGTTGCCAAAATTATTGCTAATTTTCTCACAACCCCACCCAATAACCATAAATAAATTATATAAAAATCAAGCATTACTTTCCAAAACACTCTCCAAGATTCACATTATGAGCGTCCCTATTTTTAGAATCTCTATAAGACTCTCTATATTTGGGGAGCCAAAATCACTTCATATTTTTACAAGATCCCAACCCGATAACCAATAGTAAATTATATACAAATCAAGCACTCCTTTCTAAAATACTTTTCAAAAAGCATTGTTATGTGCTACTACCTAATTTAGGAACCGTTAACAGACTCCTTATATTTAGAGAGCCAAAATAGCTTCCTATTTTCTTAGGATCCTATCCCGACAACAACAAGCAAATTATATACAAATCGAGCACACCTTTCATATTTTTGGGATCGCTACCAAACTCTCTATATTTAGAGAGCTAAAATCGCTCTCTATTTTCAAATAACCTTCACCCAACAACTATAAATAAAGTATATAAAAATTAAGTACTACCACTCAAAACATCCTCTAAGAACCTCGCTTTGTGCATCCCTATTTTTGGGATTGCTACCAGCCTCTCTATATTTGAGGAGCCAAAATTACACTGTATTTTCTTAGGACCCCCACCCGAAAACCATAAGTAAATTACTACAAATAAGACATATACTTCTCCGTAAAACATCCACCAAGTGCCTTGCCATATGTCTTTTTATTTTTGGGATCGCTTTTAAACTCCGTATATTTGTCGAGCCAAAATCGTTACTAATTCTCTCACAACCCTACCCAATAACCATAAATAAATTATATAAAAATCAAGTATTACTTTCTAAAATATTTTACAATACCAAAATTATTAGCACCCCTATTTTTAGAATCAATACAAGTCTCCCTATATTTGGGGAGCTAAAATCACTCCCTATTTTTCCAAGACCTCCACCCAATAACCATAAGTAAATTATATACAAATCAAGCACTCTTTTCTAAAATATCCTTCAAAAGCTTTATTTTGTGCTACCTAATTTAGGAATCGTTAACAAACTCCTTATATTTAGAGAGCCAAAATAGCTTTTTATTTTCTTATGACCCCTATCTGACAACCACAAGCAAATTATATACAAATCAAGCACTTCTTCTATATTTTTGGGATCGTTACCAAACTCTCTATATTTAGGGAGCTAAAATCGCTCTATATTTTTAAACGACCTTCACCCAACAACTATAAATAAAGTATATAAAAATCGAGTACTACCACTTAAAATATGCTCCAAGAACCTCGCTATGTGTATCCCTATTTTTGAGATTGCTACCAGCCTCCATATTTGAGAAGCCAAAATTATACCATATTTTCTCAGGACCTCTACCCAAAAACCATAAGTAAATTACTACAAATAGGATATATACTTCTCCATAAAACATCCTCCAAGAGCCTTGCCATATGCCTTTTTATTTTTGGGATCGCTTCCAAACTCTTTATATTTTAGGAGACAAAATCTTTCCTAATTTTCTCACAACCTCATCCAATAACCATAAATAAGTTATATAAAAATTAAGCATTACTTTCCAAAATACCCTCCAAGTCCTATGTTATAAGCGTCCCTATTTCTAGAATCTCGACAAGACTCCCTATATTTGGGGAGCCAAAATCACTCTCTATTTTCATAAGACCCCCACCCGATAACCAAAAGTAAATTATATACAAATCAAACACTACTTTCTAAAACACCCTTCAAAAAGCATTGTTATGTGCCTAAACCTAATTTAGGAACCGTTAACAGACTCTTTATATTTAAAGAGCCAAAATAGCTTCCTATTTTCTCAGGATCCCTTCCCGACAATCATAAGAAAATTATATACAAATCAAGAACTATTTCCATATTTTTGGGATCACTACCAAATTCCTTATATTTAGAGAGCTAAAATCACTCCATATTTTCAAATAACCTTCACCCAGCAAATAGAAATAAAGTATATAAAAATCGAGCACTACCACGCAAAACATCCTCTAAGAACCTCACTTTATGCATCCCTATTTTTGGGATTGCTACCAGCTTCTCAATATTTAAGGAGGCAAAATTACACTGTGTTTTCTTAGGACCCCCACCCGAAAACTATAAGTAAATTACTACAAATAAGACATATACTCCTCCATAAAATATCCACCATGTGCCTTGCCATATTCCTTTTTATTTTTGGGATCGCTTCTAAACTTGCTATATTTGAGGAGCCAAAATCTTTTCTAATTTTCTCACAACCCCACCCAATAACCATAAATATATTATATAAAAATCAAGCATTACTTTCCAAAATACCCTCTAAGACCCATATTATATATGTCCCTATTTTTAGAATTGCTATAAGACTCCCTATATTTGGTGAGCAAAAATCACTCTCTATTTTCACAAGACCCCCAACCGATAGCCATAAGTAAATTATATTCAAATCAAGCACTCCTTTCTAATACCCTCCAAAAGCTTTGTTATATGCTACCTAATTTTGGAACCATTACCAGACTCCTTATATTTAGAGAGCCAAAAAAGCTTCCTATTTTCTCAGGATCCCTACCCGACAACCACAAGTAAATTATATACAAATCAAGTACTCCTTCCAAGTTTTTGGGATCGCTACCATACTTTCTATATTTAGGATGCTAAAATCACTCTATATTTTTAAACAACCTTCACCCATCAACTATAAATAAAGTATATAAAATCGAGCACTACTACTCAAACACCCTCTAAGAATCTCGCTATGTGTATCCCTATTTTTGGGATTGCTACCAGCCTCCCTATATTTGAGAAGCCAAAATTGTACCATATTTCCTCACCCCAACCTGAAAAATATAAATAATTACTACAAATAGGACATATACACCTCCGCAAAATATCCTCGAAGAGACTAGCCATATGCCTTTCTATTTTTTGGATCGCTTCCAAACTCCTTATATTTGAGGAGCCAAAATTATTCATAATTTTCTCATAACCCTACCCAATAACCATAAATAAATTATATAAAAATCAAGCATTACTTTCTAAAATACCCTCCAAGACCTATATAATGAGCGTCCCTATTTTTAGAATCGCTTTAATATTCCCTATATTTGGGGAGCCAAAATAACTCCCTATTTTTACAAGACCCCCACCCGATAACCATAAGTAAATTATATACAAATCAAGCACTCCTTTCTAAAACACCCTTCAAAACCTTTATTATGTGCCTATCTAATTTAGAAACTATTAACAGCCTCCTTATATTTAGAGTGCCAAAATAGCTTCCTATTTTCTCAGGACCCCAACCTGACAAACACAAGCAAATAATATACAAATTGAGTAGTCCTTCCATATTTTTGGGATCGCTACCAAACTCTATATATTTAGGGAGCTAAAATCGCTTCCTATTTTCAAACGATATTCAACCAGTAACTATAAATAAAGTATATAAAAATCGAGCACTACCAGTCAAAACACCCTCTAAGAAACTCACTATATGCATCCCTATTTTTAGGATTGCTACTAGCCTCCTTATATTTGAGGAGCCAAAATCGTACCTTATTTTCCCAGGACCCTTACCTGAAAACCATAAGTAAATTACTATAAATAGGACATATACTCCTCTGCAAAACATCCTCCAAGAGCCTCACCATATTCCTTTTTATTTTTGGGATCACTTCTAAACTCCCTATATTTGAGGAGCCAAAATCGTTCCTAATTTTCTCTTAACCCCACCCAATAACCATAAATAAATTATATAAAAATAAAGCATTACTTTCCAAAATACCCTCTAAGACCCACGTTATGTGCATCCCTATTTTTAGAATCGCTATAAGACTCTCTATATTTGGGGAGCCAAAATCACTCTCTATTTTCAAAAGACTCCCACTCGATAGCCATAAGTAAATTATATTTAAATCAAGCACTCCTTTCTAAAACACCCTCCAAAAGCTTTATTATATGCAAACCTAATTTAGGAACCGTTAACAGACTCCTTATATTTAGACAGCCAAAATAGCTTCCTATTTCCACAGGACCCTTATGCAACAACCACAAGAAAATTATATACAAATCGAGCATTCCTTCCATATTTTTGGAATTGCTACCAAACTCCATATATTTTGGGAGCTAAAATTACTCCCTATTTTCAAACGACCTTCACCCTGCAACTATAAATAAAGTATATAAAAATCGAGAACTACCACCCAAAACACCTTCTAAGAACCTCGCTATGTGTATCCCTATTTTTGGGATTGCTACCAGCCTCTTTATGTTTGAGGTGCCAAAATCGCACCTTATTTTCTAAGGACCCCTACCCGAAAAGCATAAGTAAATTACAACAAATAATACATATACTCCTCCACAAAATATCCTCCAAGAACCTCGCCATATGCCTTTCTATTATTGGGATAGCTTCCAAACTCTCTATATTTGAGGAGCCAAAATCGTTCCTAATTTTCTCACAACCCCACCCAATTATCATAAATAAATTATATAAAAAGCAAGCATTACATTCCAAACTACCCTCTAAGACCTACATTATGAGCGTCCCTATTTTTTGAATTGCTACAAGACTCCGTATATTTGGGGAGTAAAATTTACTCACTATTTTCACAAGACCCCCACTTGATAACCATAAGTAAATTATATACAAATCAAATACTCCTTTATAAAATACCCTCCAAAAGCTTCGTTATGTGCCTACCTAATTTAAGAACCGTTAACAGACTCCTTATATTTAGAGAGCCAAAATAGCTTCCTATTTTCTTAGGACCCCTACTCGATAACCACAAGCAGATTATAAACAAATACAGTACTCCTTTTATATTTTTGGGATCGCTACCAAGCTCCCTATATTTATGGAGCTAAAATCGCTCCTTATTTTCAAATGACCTTCACTCAGTAGCTATAAATAAAGTATATAAAAATCGAGCACTACACTTCAAAACACCCTCTAAGAACCTTGCTTTGTGCATCCCTATTTTTGGAATTGCTACCAGTCTTCCTAAATTTGATTAGCCAAAATCGCACCATATTTTCTCAGGACCCCCACCCGAAAATCATAAGTAAATTACTACAAATATGATATATACTTCTCCGCAAAACATCCTCCAAGTGCCTCGCCATATGCTTTTCTATTTTTGGGATCACTTCCAAAATCCCTATATTTGAGGAGCCAAAATCGTTTCTAATTTTCTCACAACCCCACCCAATAACCATAAATAAATTATAAAAAAATAAAGCATTACTTTCCTAAATAACCTTCAAGACCTACGTTATGAGCATTCCTATATTTATAATCGCTACAAGACTCCCTATATTTCGGAAACCAAAATTACTCTTTATTTTCACAAAAGCACTACCCGATAGCTATAAGTAAAATATATAAAAAATCAAGCACTCCTTTCTAAAATACACTCCAAAAGCTTTGTTATGTTCCAACCTAATTTAGGAACTGTTAACTGACTCCTTATATTTAGAGAGCCAAAATAGCTTCCTATTTTCTCAGGACCCCTACCCGAAACCAACAAGCAAATTATATACAAATCGAGCACTACTTCCATATTTTTGGGATCGCTAACAAACTCGTTATATTTAGGGAGCTAAAATCGCTTCCTATTTTCAAATGACCTTTACCCAACTACTATAAATAAAGTATTTAAAAATCGAGCACTACCACTCAAAACACTCTCTAAGAACCTCGCTATGTGCATCCCTATTTTTGGGATTTCGACCAGCCTCCCTATATTTGAGGAGCCAAAATCATACCGTATTTTCTTTGGACCCCCACCCGAAAATCGTAAGTAAAATACTACAAATAAGACATATACTCCTTCGTAAAACATCCTTCAAGAGCCTTGCCATATGCCTTTTTATTTTTGTGATCGATTCCAAACTCTCTATTTTTGAGGAGCTAAAATCGTTCCTAATTTTCTCACAACCCTACTTAATAACTATAAATAAATTATATAAAAATCAAGTATTATATTCTAAAATATACTCCAAGACCATCGTTATTAGCGTCCCTATTTTTAGAATCGCTACAAGACTCTCTATATTTGGGGAGCCAAAACAGCTCCCTATTTTCATAAGACCACCACCCGATAACCATAAGTTATTATATATAAATCAAGCACTTCTTTCTAAAACACCCTCCAAAAGCTTTGTTATGTACCTACCAAATTTAAAAACCATTAACAGACTCCTTATATTTAGAGAGCCAAAATGGCTCCTATTTTCTCAGGACCTTTACCCGACAACCATAAACAAATTATATAAAAATTGAGCACTCCTTCCATATTTTTGGGATCACTACCAAACTCCCTATATTTTGGGAGCGAAAATCGCTCCCTATTTTTAAATGACTTTCACCCAGTAACTATAAATAAAGTATATAAAAATTGAGCACTACCCCTCAAAACACCCTCTAAGAACCTTGCTATGTGCGTCCCTATTTTTGGGATTGCTACCAACCTCCCTATATTTGAGAAGCCAGAATTACACCATATTTTCTTAGGACCCCTACTTGAGAACCATATGTAAATTATTATAAATAGGACATATACTCCTCCACAAAATATCCTCCAAGAGCCTTGCCATATGTCTTTCTACTTTTGGGATCGCTTCCAAATTCCCTATATTTAAGGAGCCAAAATAGTTCCAAATTTTCTCACAACCCCACCAAATAACTATAAAGAAATTATATAAAAATCATGCATTACTTTTCAAAATACCCTCCAAAACCCATGTTATGAGCGTCCCTATTTTTAGAATCTCTACAAGACTCCCTATATTTGGGGAACCAAAATTACTTTCTATTTTCACAAGACCTTTACCCGATAACCATAATTAAATGATATACAAATCAAGCACTCCTTTCTAAAATGCCCTCCAAAAGCTTTATTATATGCCTACCTAATTTATGAACCGTTAAAAGACTCGTTATATTTAGAGAGACAAAATAGCTTCCTATTTTCTCAGGACCCCTACCCGACAACCACAAGCAAATTATATACAAATCGAGCACTCCTTCTATATTTTTGGGATCGCTACTAAACTCCCTATATTTAAGAAGCTAAAATCGCTCCCTATTTTCAAACGATCTTTACCCAGTAACTATAAATAAAGTATATAAAAATCAGGTACTACCATTCAAAATACCCTCTAAGGACCTTGTTATGTGCATCGCTATTTTTGGGATTGATACTGGCTTCCCTATATTTTAGGAGCCAAAATCGCACCATATTTTCTCAGGACCCCCACCCGAAAACTATAAGTAAATTACTATAAAAAGGACATATACTCCTCCGCAAAACATCCACTAAGAGCCTCGCCATATACATTTTTATTTTTGGGATCGCTTCTAAACTCCTTATATTTAGAGAACCAAAAAATCTTCCTATTTTTTCAGGACTCCTACCAAATAACCACAAGCAAATTATATACAAATTGAGCACTCCTTCCATATTTTTGGGATCGCTACCAAACTCCGAATATTTAGGAAGCTAAAATCGCTTCCTAGTTTCAAATGACCTTCACTCAACAACTATAAATAAAGTATATAAAAATCGAGCACTACCACTCAAAACACCCTCTAAGAATCTCACTATATGTATCCCTATTTTTGGGATTGCTTTCAGCCTCCCTATATTTGAAGAGCCAAACTCACTCCGTATTTTCTCAGGACCTCTACCTGAAAATCATAAGTAAATTACTACAAATAGGACATATACTCCTTCACAAAATATCCTCCAAGAGTCTCACCATATGCCTTTCTATTTTTGAGATCACTTCCAAATTCTCTATATTTGAGGAGCCAAATTGTTCCTAATTTCCTCACAACCCAACTCAATAACCATAAATAAATTATATAAAAATTAAGTATTACATTCTAAAATACCCTCCCAGACCAAAGTTATGAGCGTCCTTATTTTTAGAATCGCTACAAGACTTCCTATATTTGGGGAGCTAAAATCAATTCCTATTTTCACAAGACCCCGACCCGATAACCATAAGTAAATTTTACAGAAATCAAGTACTCCTTTCTAAAACACCCTCCAAAAGCTTTGTTATGTGCCTACCTAATTTAGGAACCATTCATAGACTCCTTATATTTAGAGAGCCAAAATAGCTTCCTATTTTCTTAGGACCCCTACCCGATAACCACAAGCAAATTATATACAAATCGAGTACTCCTTTCATTTTTTTGGGATCGCTATTAAACTCCTTATATTTAGGGAGCTAAAACCAATCCCAATTTTTAAACGACCTTCACCCAACAACTATAAATAAAGTATATAAAAATTGACCACTACCACTCAAAATACCCTCTAAAAACCTCGCTATATGCATCCCTATTTTTGAGATTGCTACCAGCCTCCCTATATTTGAGGAGCCAACATCACACCATACTTTCTTATGACCCCCACCCAAAAAACATAAGTAAATTACTATAAATAAGACATATACTCCTTTGTAAAACATCCTCCAAGAGCCTCGCCATATGCGTTTCTATTTTTGGGATCGCTTCCAAACTCCCTATATTTGAGGAGCCAAAATTTTCTGACAACCCCACCCAATAACATAAATAAATTATATAAAAATTAAGCATTACTTTCCAAAATACATTCCAAGACCCACGTTATGAGCATTCCTATTTTTAGAATCGCTACAAGACTCCCTATATTTGGGGAGCCAAAATCACTCCTTATTTTCACAAGACCCCCACCTGATAAACATAAGTAAATTATATACAAATCAAGTACTCCTTTCTAAAACATCTTCCAAAAGCTTTGTTATGTACCTAACTAATTTATGAACCATTAACAGACTCCTTATATTTAGAGATCCAAAATAGCTTCCTATTTTCTCAGAACCCCTACCCGATAACCACAAACTAATTATATACAAATCGAGTACTCCATCCATATTTTTGGGATCACTACCAAACTGCCTATATTTAGGGATCTAAAATTGCTCCCTATTTTCAAACGACCTTCACCCAGTAGCTATAAATAAAGTATATAAAAATCGAGCACTATCACTTAAAACACCCTCTAAGAACCTCGCTATGTCCATCCCTATTTTTGGGATTGATACCAGCCTCCTAATATTTGAGGACCCAAAATCGCACTGTATATTCTCAGGACCCCCATCCGAAAACCATAAGTAAATTACTACAAATAGGACATATACTCCTTCACAAAATATCCTCCACGAGCTTCGCCATATGTCTTTCTATTTTTAGGTTCGCTTCCAAACTCCTTATATTTGAGGAGTCAAAATAGTTCCTATTTTTAGAATTGCTACAAGAATCCCTATATTTGGGGAGTCAAAATCATTTCCTATTTATATAAGACCCCCACTTGATAACCATAAATAAACTAAATACAAATCAAGCACTCCTTTCTAAAACACCCTCTAGAAGATTTGTTATGTACCTACCTAATTTAGGAATGGTTAACAGACTCCTTATATTTAAAGAGCCAAAATAGCTTTATATTTTCTCAGGACCCTTACCTGATAACCTTAAATAAATTATATACAAATTGAGCACTCCTTCTATATTTTTGAGATAGTTACCAAACTCCCTATATTTAGGAAGTAAAAATCGATTCCTATTTTCAAACGACCTGCAGCCAGCAACTATAAATAAAGTATATAAAAATCGAGCACTACCACTCATAATACCTTATAAAAACCTCACTATATTCATCCTTATTTTTGGAATTGCTACCAGCCTCCTTATATTTGAGGAACCAAAATCGAACAGTATTTTCTTAGGACCCCCACCCAAAAACCATAAGTAAATTACAAAAAATAGGACATATACTCCTCTGCAAAATATACTCGAAGAGCCTCGCCATATGCCTTTCTATTTTTGGGATCGCTTCCAAACTCTCTATATTTGAGGAGCCAAAATTATTCCTAATTTTCTCACAACTCCACCCAATAATAATAAATAAATTATATAAAAATCAAACATTACTTTCCAAAATACTCTCCAAGACCCACATTATGAGCATCCCTATTTTTAGAATCGCTACAAGACTCTCTATATTTGAGGAGCTAAAATCTCTCCCTATTTTCACAAGACCCCCACCCGATAACCATAAGTAAATTATATACAAATCAAACACTCCTTTCTAAAATACCATCCAAAAGCTTTGTTATGTGCCTACCTAATTTAGGAACCGTTAACAAACTACTTATATTTAGAGAGCAAAAATAGCTTCCTATATTCTCTGGACCCCTACCCGATAACCACAAGCAAATTATATACAAATCAAGCACTCTTTCCATATTTTTGGGATCACTACCAAACTCTCTATATTTAGGGAGCTAAAATCGCTCCCTATTTTCAAACGACTTTCACCCAGCAACTATAAATAAAGTATATAAAAATCGAGCACTACCACTCAAACCACCCTCTAAAAACCTTATTATGTACATCCCTATTTTAAGGATTGCTACCAACCTCTTAATATTTGGGGAGCCAATATCACACCGTACTTTCTCAAGATACCCACCCGAAAACCATAAGTAAATTATTATAAATAGGATATATACTCCTTCGTAAAATATCCTCCAAGAGCCTCACCATATATATGCCTTTTTATTTTTGGGATCGATTCCAAACTCCTTATATTTTAGGAGGCAAAATCGGTCCTAATTTTGTTACAACCCCAACCAATAACAATAAATAAATTATATAAAAATCAAGCATTACTTTCTAAAATACCCTCCAAGACGCACATTATGAGCGTCCCTATTTTTAGAATTGCTACAAGACTCCCTATATTTTGGGAGCCAAAATCACTCCCTATTTTCACAAGACCCCTACCTGATAATCATAAGTAAATTATATACAAATCAAGCACTCTTTTCTAAAATACCCTCCAAAAGCTTTGTTATGTGCCTACCTAATTTAGGAACCATTAACACTCTTTATATTTAGAGAGCCAAAATCACTTCCTATTTTCTCAGGAACTCGACCCGACAACCACAAGCAAATTATATACAAATCGAGCACACCTTTCATATTTTTGGGATCGCTATCAAACTCCCTATATTTAGGGATCTAAAATCACCCCTTATTTTTAAATGACCTTCACCAAGTAGCTATAAATAAAGTATATAAAAATCAAGCAGTACCACTCAAAACACCCTCTAAGAACCTCGCTATGTGCATCCCTATTTTAGGGATTCCTACCAATCTTCCTATATTTGAGGAGCCAAAATCACACCGTATTTTCTGAGGACCCCCACCCAAAAATCATCAGTAAATAACTACAAATAGGACATATACTCCTCCGCAAAACATCCTCCAAGAGCCTCACCATATACCTTTCTATTTTTGGGATCACTTCCAAACTCCTTATATTTGAGGAGCAAAAATAGTTCGTAATTTTTTCATAACCCCACCCAATAACCATAAATAAAATATATAACAATCAAGCATTAATTTCCAAAATACCCTCCAAGACCCACGTTATGAGCGTCCCTATTTTTAGAATCACTATAAGACTCCTTATATTTAGGGAGTCAAAATCACTCCCTATTTTCACAAGACCCCTACCTGATAATCATAAGTAAATTATATACAAATCAAGCATACATTTCTAAAACACCCTCTAGAAGATTTGTTATATGCCTACCTTATTTAGGAATCATTAATATACTCCTTATATTTAGAGAGCCAAAATAGCTTTCTATTTCCTCAAGACCCTTACTGGACAACCACAAGCAAATTATATATAAATCGAGCACTCCTTCCATATTTTTTGGATTTCTACCAAACTCTCTATATTTAGAGAGCTAAAATCATTCCCTATTTACAAACGACCTTACCTAGCAAATATAAACAAAATATATAAAAATTAAGCACTACCACTCAATAGGGGTGTTCATGGTTCGGGTTGGTTCGGTTTTTTGATAAATTTGGAACCGAACCGAAGTTGATCGGTTCTCTAGAAAATAAAACCGAACCAAACCATTCCTTAGTAAAAACCGAACCAAACCAAACCAGAAAAGTTCGGTTTGGTTCGGTTCGGTTTTGTGGGTCTTTCAAATTGCTCGTAACCATACCATAAGGCGTGAATGGTTGAGCAGCTGAGTTGGTTCAGATTTTATTTTAAGCCTTTCACTTTGGATGCTGCTATTTGCCCCTATAGAATTACTAGCAACAACCTTAATTTTTCACTGAGATATTTCATAAGTTGGGATTTGGGGTGCTAGTAATTATGTGGGTGCAAATAGTAATACCCTTTATTTTTTAATTTTATCACACCGTTGAACACTTGAAAGTGTCGAATGCATCGAACGGTGGTAATTGGAGTCACCACTATGTAATGTTCAATATTAGTGAGATTATACATTGTACAGTAGTAACTATTGAGGATATAGTACCATTGGTTCGGGTTGGGTTGGTTTGGGTTAAAAAACTCACAACCCAGAACCAAACCGATCATAGCGGGTTTTTTTTTTTTGGAACCAAACCAAACCAAACTGTCAAAAATACCCGATCCAAACCGAACCAAATAGGCCAGTTCGGTTCGGTTTGGCGGGTCAACCCGAACCGATGAATACCCTACCACTCAAAACACCCTCTAAGAACCTCACTATGTGATCCCTATTTTTGGGATTGCTACCAGCCTCCCTATATTTGAGGAGCCTTAATCGCACCGTATTTTCTCAGGACCCCAACCCAAAAACCATAAGTAAATTATTACAAATATGATATATACTTCTCCGCAAAATATCCTCCAAGAGCCTTGCCATATGCCTTTCTATTTTTGGGATCGCTTCAAAACTCTCTATATTTGAGGAGCCAAAATCGTTCCTAATTTTCTCACAACCCCACCCAATAACCATAAATAAATTATATAAAAATCAAGCATTACTTTCAAAAATACCCACCAAGACCCACGTTATGAGCACCTCTATTTTTAGAATCGCTTCAAGACTCCCTATATTTGGGAAGCCAAAATCCATCCCTATTTTCACAAGACCCCTACCTGATAACCATTAGTAAATTATATACAAATCATGCTCTCCTTACCAAAACACCCTCCAAATGTATTGTTATATGCCTACCTAATTTAAGAACCGTTAACATACTCCTTATATTTAGAAAGCCAAAATAATTCCAATTTTTTCAGAATCCCTACCCGATAACTACAAGCATATTATATCCAAATTGAGCACTCTTTCCATATGTTTGGGATCTCTACCAAATTCCCTATATTTAGGGAGCTAAAATTATTCCCAATTTTAGAACGACCTTCACTCAACAATTATAAATAAAGTATATAAAAACCGAGCACTACCACTCAAAACACCCTCTAAAAACCTCGCTATGTGCACCCCTATTTTAAGGATTGCTAACAGCCTCCCTATATTTGAGGAGCCAAAATCGCACCTTATTTTCTCAGGACCCCCACCCAAAAACTATAAGTAAATTACTACAAATAAGACATATACTTCTCCGCAAAACATCCTCCAAGAGCCTTGCCATATACCTTTCTATTTTTGGGATCGCTTCCAAACTCCTTATATTTGAGGAGCCACAATCATTCGTAATTTTCTCACAACCCAACCCAATAACCATAAATAAATTATATAAAAATCAAGCATTAATTTCCAAAATACCCTCCAAGACCAACGTTATGAGCGTCTTTTAGAATCGCTACAAGACTTCTTACATTTAGGGAGTCAAAATTACTCCCTATTTTCACAAGACCCCCACCTAATAACAATAAGTAAGTTATATACAAATATTGCACTCCTTTCTAAAATACCCTCCAAAAGATTTTTATATACCTACCTAATTTAGGAACCGTTAAAAGACTCCTTATATTTAGAGAGCCAAAATAGCTTTCTATTTTTTTAGGACCCTTATCCGATAACCACAAGCAAATTATATACAAATCGAGCACTACATTTATATTTTTAGGATCGCTACCAAAGTCCCCATATTTAGGGAGCTAAAATCAATTCCTATTTTCAAACGACCTTCACCCAGTTTCTATAAATAAAGTATATAAAATTTGAGTACTAGCACTCAAAATACCCTTTAAGAACCTCGCTATGTGCAACTTTATTTTTGGGATTGCTACCAGCCTCCCTATATTTGAGGAGCCAAAATCGTACCATATTTTCTCAAGACCCCCATCCGAAAACTATAAGTAAATTATTACAAGTAGGACATATACTCCTCCGCAAAACATCCTCTAAGAGTCTCACCATTTGCCTTTCTATTTTTGAAATCGATTCCAAATTTATATTTGAGAAGCCATAATCGTTCGTAATTTTCTCGCAACCACACCCAATTATAATAAATAAATTAAATAAAAATCAACCAATAATTTTAAAAATATCCTTCAAGACTTACGTTATGAGCGTTCTTATTTTTAGAATCGCTACAAGACTCCCTATATATGGGGAGTCAAAATTACTCCCTATTTTCATAAGACCCCCACCTGATAACCATAAGTAAATTATATACAAATCTAGTACTCCTTTCTAAAACACCCCCCAAAAGCTTTGTTATTTGCCTACCCAATCTAGGAATTGTTAACAGACTCCTAATATTTAGAGAGCCAAAATACCTTTATATTTTCTTAGGACCCCTACCCGACAGCCATAAACAAATTATATAAAAATCGAGCACTTCTTCCATATTTTTAGGATCGCTATCAAACTCCCAATATTTAGGGAGCTAAAATCGCTCCCTACTTTCAAACAACCTTCACCCAAAAACTATAAATAAAGTATATAAAAATCTAGCACTACCACTCAAAACACCCTCTAAGAACCTTGCGATATGCATCCCTATTTTTGTGATTGCTACCAACCTCCCTATATTTGAGGAGCAAAAATCATACCATATTTTCTAAGGACCCCTACCCGAGAATCATAAGTAAATTACTACAAATAGGACTTATACTCCACCGCAAAATATCCTCCAAGGGCCTCACCATATAACTTTCTATTTTTGGGATCACTTCCAAACTCCTTATATTTGAGAAGCCAAAATCATTCATAATTTTATCATAACCCCACCCAATAGCCATAAATAAATTATATAAAAATCAAGCATTACTTTCCAAAATACCCTCCAAGGCCCACGTTATGAGCGTCCCTATTTTTAGAATCGTAACAAGACTTCCTATATTTGGGGAGCCAAAATCACTCGCTATTTTCAAAAGAACCCAACCCGATAATCATAAGTAAATTATATACAAATCAAGCACTCCTTTCCAAAATACCCTCTAAAAGCTTTGTTATGTGCCTACCTAATTTAGGAACCATTAACAGACTCCTTATATTAATAGAGTCAAAATAGCTTCCTATTTTCTCAGGACCCCTACCCGACAACCACAAGCAAATTATATACAAATCGAGCACTCTTTCAATATTTTTGGGTTCGCTACCAAACTCCCTATATTTAGGAAACTAAAATCGCTCCCTATTTTCAAATAACCTTCACCCAATAAATATTAATAAAGTATATAAAAACCAAGCACTACCACTCAAAACATCCTCTAAAAACCTCGCTATGTGTATCCCTATTTTAGGGATTCCTACCAGCCTCCCTATATTTGAAGAGCAAAAATCGCACCGTACTTTCTCAACACCCCACCCGAAAACCATAAGTAAATTACTACAAATATGACATATACTCCTTTGCAAAACATCCTCCAATAGCCTCGCCATATGCCTTTCTATTTTTGGGATTGTATCCAAACCCTATATATTTGAGGAGCGAAAATCATTCCTAATTTTCTTTTAATCCCAACAATAACCATTACTTTCCAAAATATCCTCCAAAACCCACGTTATGAGCATCCCTATTTTTAGAATTGCTACAAGACTTTATATATTTGGGGAACCAAAATTACTCTCCATTTTCCCAAGACCCCCACTCGATAACCATAAGTAAATTATATACAAATCAAGCACTTCTTTCTAAAATAGCTTTGTTATGTGCCTACCTAATTTAGGAACCATTAACAGACTCCTTATATTTAGAGAGCCAAATTAGCTTCCTATTTTCCCAAGACACCTACTCGACAACCACAAGCAAATTATATACAAATCGAGCACCCTTCTATATTTTTGTGATCACTACCAAACTCCCTATAATTAGGGAGCTAAAATTATTTCCTATTTTAAAACGATCTTCACCCAGCAACTATAAATAAAGTATATTAAAATCGAGCACTACCACTCAAAACACCTTCAAAGAACCCCACTATCTGCATCTCTATTTTTCAGAATTTCACCAGCCTCCCTATTTGACGAGCCAAAATCGCACCGTATTTTCTCAGGACCCCCACCCAAAAACCATAAGTAAATTACTACAAATAAGACGTATACTCCTCCGTAAAACATCCTCCAAGAATCTCGCAATAAGTCTTTCTATTTTTAGGATCGCTTGCAAACTCCCTATATTTGAGGAACCAAAATTGTTTCTAATTTTCTAACAACCCTACCCAATAACCATAAATAAATTATATAAAAATTAAGCATTACTTTTCAAAATACCCACCAAGATCCACGTTATGAGCGTTCCTATTTTTAGAATTGCTACAAAAATCCCTATATTTGGGGATCCAAAATAACTCTCTATTTTCACAAGACCCCCACCTGATAACCATAAGTAAATTATATAAAAATCAAACACCCCTTTCTAAAACACCCTCCAAAAGATTTGTTATGTGCCCACCTAAATTAGGAACCATTAACAGACTCCTTATATTTAGAGGGCCAAAATGGCATCCTATTCTCTTAGAACTCCTACATGATAACCATAAGCAAATTATATACAAATCGAGCACTTTTTTCATATTTTTGGGATCGCTACCAAATTCGCAATATTTAGGGAGCTAAAATTGCTTCCTTTTTTCAAACCACCTTCACCCAACAACTATAAATAAAGTATATAAAAATCGAGTATTACTACACAAAACACCCTCTAAGAACTTTGGTAAGTGTATCCCTATTTTTGGGATTGCTACCAGCCTCCTATATTAGAGGAGCCAAAATCGCACCGTATTTTCTCAGGACCCCTACCCAAAAACTATAAGTAAATTACTACAAATAAGACATATACTCCTCCGTAAAACATCCTCCAAAAGCCTCACCATATGCCCTTCTATTTTTAGGATTGCTTCCAAACTCCTTATATTTGAGGGACCAAAATTGTTTCTAATTTTCTCACAACCCCACCTAATAACCATAAATAAATTATATAAAAATCAAGCATTACTTTCCAAAATACCCTTCAAGACCAACTTTATAAGCGTCCCTATTTTTAGAATCGCTACAAGACTCCTTATATTTGGGGAGCCAAAAACACTCCCTATTTTCACAAGACCCCCACCCGATGACCATAAGTAAATTATATACAAATCAAGTACTCCTTTATAAAATAGCCTCCAAAAGCTTTGTTATGTGTTTACCTAATTTAGGAACCGTTAATGGACACTTTATATTTAGAGAGCCAAAATAGCTTCCTATTTTCTCAGGACTCCTACTCGAACCACAAGCAAATTATATACAAATCGAGCACTCCTTTCATATTTTTGGGATCGCTAACAAACTCCCTATATTTTGGGAGCTAAAATCGCTCTCTATTTTCAAACCACCTTCACCCAGCAACTATAAATTAAGTATATAAAAATCAAGCACTATCATTCAAAACACCATCTAAGAACCTCGCTATGTGCATCCCTATTTTTGGGATTGTTACCAGCCTCCCTATATTTGAGGAGCCAAAATTGCACTGTATTATCTCAGGACCCCCACCCAAAAACCATAAGTAAATTACTACAAATAGGACAAATACTCCGCAAAACATCCTCCAAGATCCTCACCATATGCCTTTCTATTTTTTGGATAGCTTCCAAACTCCTAATATTTGAGGAGCCAAAATTGTTTCTAATTTTCTCATAACCCTACCCAATAACCCTAAATAAATTATATAAAAATCAAGCATTACTTTCCAAAATACCCTCTAGTACCCATGTTATGAGCGTCCCTATTTTTTAAATTGCTATAAGACTCCCTATATTTGGGAAGCCAAAATCATTCTCTATTTTTAAAAGACCCACACCCAATAACCATAAGTAAATTATATACAAATCAAACACTCCTTTCTAAAATACCCTCCAAAAGGTTTGTTATGTGCCTATCTAATTTAGGAACCGTTAACAAACTCCTTATATTTAGAGAGCCAAAATAGCTTTATATTTTCTCAGGACCCCTACCCGACAACCACAAGCAAATTATATACAAATCGAGTACTCCTTCCATATTTTTGGGATCGCTACCAAACTCCCTATATTTAGGAAGCTAAAAGCGCTCCCTATTTTTAAACGACCTTCACCCGACAACTATAAATAAAGTATGTAAATATCGAGCACTATAACTCAAAACACCCTCTAATGACCTCACAATGTGCATCCCTATTTTTTCGTTTGCTACCAGCCTCCCTATATTTGAGGAGCCAAAATTACACCGTATTTTCTTAGGACCCTCACCCGAAAACCATAAGTAAATTACAACAAATATGACATATACACCTCTACAAAACTTCCTCCAAATGCCTCACCATATGCCTTTCTATTTTTGGAATTAATTCCAAACTCTCTATATTTAAGGAGCCAAAATTATTCCTAATTTTCTCATAACCCTACCCAATTACTATAAATAAATTATATAAAAATCAAGCATTACATTCCAAAATAACCTCCAAGACCCACGTTATGAGCGATTTTATTTTTAAAATCGCTACAAGACTCCTATATTTGGGGAGCCAAAATAACTTCCTAGTTTCACAAGACCCCTACCCGATAACCATAAGTAAATTATATACAAATCAAGCACACTTTTCTAAAACACCTTCTAAACCTGTGTTATGTGTCTACCTAATTTAGAAACCATTAATAGACTCGTTACATTTAAAGAGCCAAAATATCTTCTTGTTTTCTCAGGACCCCTACCCGACAACCATAAGCAAATTATATACAAATCGAGTACTCCTTCCATATTTTTTGGATCGCTACCAAACTCCCTATATTTAGGGAGCTAAAACCTCTCCCTATTTTCAAACGACCTTCATCCAGCAACTATAAATAAAATATATAAAAATTGAGCTCTACCACTTAAAACACCCTCTAAGAACCTCGCTATGTGCATCCCTATTTTTGGGATTGCTACCAGCCTTTCTATATTTGAGGAGCCAAAATCACACCATATTTTCTCAGGACCCCCACCTGAATACCATAAGTAAATTACTACAAAAAGGACGTATACTCCTCTGCAAAATTTTCTCCAAGAGCTTCGCCATTTGTCTTTCTATTTTTTTGATCGCTTCTAACTTCCCTATATTTGAGGAACCAAAATCGTTCCTAATTTTCTCACAATCCCACCTATTAAACATAAATAATTTATATAAAAATCAAGCATTAATTTCCAAAATACGCTCTAAGAACCACATTATTAGCGTCCCTATCTTTACAATCACAACAAATATCCCTATATTTGGGGAGCCAAAATCACTCCTTATTTTCACAAAACCCCCACCCAATAGCCATAAGTAACTTATATACAAATTAAACACTCCTTTCTAAAACACCCTCCAAAAGATTTGTTATATACCTACCGAATTTAGAAACCGTTAACTGACTCTTTATATTTAGGGAGCCAAAATAGCTTCCTATTTTCTCAGGACTCCTACCCGACAACCATAAGCAAATTATATATAAATCGAGCACTTCTTCTATATTTTTGGGATCGCTACCAAACTCCAAGTATTTAGGGAGCTAAAATCGCTCCCTATTTTCAAACGACCTTCACCCAACAACTATAAATAAAATATATAAAAATCGAGCACTACTACTCAAAACACTCTATAAGAACCTCGCTATGTGCATCCATATTTTTGGGATTTGCTACCAGCCTCCCTATATTTGAGGAGCCCCACCCAAAAACCATAAGTAAATTACTACAAATACGACATATACACCTTCGCAAAATATCCTCCAAGAGCCTTGCAATATGCCATTCTATTTTTGGGATCGTTTCCAAACTCCCTATATTTGAGGAGCCAAAATAGTTCCTAATTTTCTCATAATCCCATCCAATAACCATAAATAAATTATATAAAATCAATCATTACTTTCCAAAATACCCACCAAGACCCACGTTTTGAGTGTCCCTATTTTTAGAATCACTATAAGACTCCCTATATTTGGGGAGCCAAAATCACTTTATATTTCTACAAGACCCCCACCCGATAACCATAAGTAAATTATATACAAATCAAACACACCTTTCTAAAATACCCTCCAAATGATTTGTTATGTGCCTACCTAATTTAAGAACTGATAACAAACTCCTTATATTTAGAGAGCCAAAATACCTTTCTATTTTCTTAGGACCCCCACCCAATAACCACAAGCAAATTATATACAAATCGAGCACTCCTTCTATATTTTTGGGATCACTACCAAACTCCCTATATTTAGAGAGCTAAAATCGCTCCCTATTTTCAAATGACCTTCACCCAGTAACTATAAATAAAGTATTTAAAAATCGAGTAATACCACTCAAAACACCCTCTAAGAATCTCGCTATGTGTATCCCTATTTTTGGGATTACTACCAGCCTCCCTATATTTGAGGAGCTAAAATCGCACCGTATTTTCTCAGGACTTGTACCCAAAAATCATAAGTAAATTACTACAAATAGGACGTATACTCTTCCGCAAAACAACCACCAAGAGCCACGCCATATGCGTTTCTATTTTTGGGATCGCTTCCAAACTCCCTATATTTGAGGAGCCAAAATCGTTCCTAATTTTCTCATAACCCCACCTAATAACCATAAATAAATTATATAAAAATCAAGCATTACTTTCCAAAATACCTTTCAAGACCTTCGTTATGAGCGACCCTATTTTTAAAATCGCTATAAGACTCCCTATATTTGGGGAGCCAAAATCTCTCCTTATTTTTACAAGACTCCAACCCGATAACCATAAGTAAATTATATACAAATCAAGCCCTTATTTCTAAAACACCCTCCAAAAGCTTTGTTATGTGCCTACTTAATTTAGAAACCATTAACAGACTCCTTATATTTAGATAGCCAAAATAGCTTCCTATTTTCTCAGGACCCCTACTCGATAATCACTAGCAAATTATATATAAATCAAGTACTCCTTTTTTATTTTTGGGATCACAACCAAACTCCCTATATTTAGGGAGCTAAAATCACTCTCAATTTTAAAACGACCTTCACCCTGCAACTATAAATAAAGTATATGGAAACTGAGCGCTATCACTCAAAACATACTATAAACACATCACTATGTACATCCCTATTTTCGGGATTGCTACTAGCCTCTCTATATTTGAGGAGCCTAAATTGTACCGTATTTTCTCAGGACCCCCACCCAAAAATCATAAGTAAATTACAACAAATAAGACATATACTCCTCCACAAAACATCCTCTAAGAGCCTCATTATATGTCTTTCTATTTTTGGGATTGCTTCCAAACTCCCTATACTTGAGGAGCCAAAATCGTTTATAATTTTCTTACAACCCTACCAAATAATCATAAATAAATTATATAAAAATCAAGCATTTCTTTCCAAAATATACTCTAAGATCAACGTTATGAGCGTCCCTATTTTTAGAATCAGTATAAGACTCCCTATATTTGGGGAGCCAAAATAACTTCTTATTTTCATTAAATTCACACCTAATAACCATAAATAAATTATATACAAATCAAGCACTTCTTTCTAAAACACCCTCCAAAAATATTGTTATTTGCCTACAAAATTTAGGAACCGTTAACAGACTCCTTATATTTAGAGCGCTAAAATAGCTTCCTATTTACTCTGGACCCCTTCCTAATACCTACAAGCAAATTATATACAAATCGAGCACTCCCAATATTTAGGGAGCTAAAATTGCTTCCTTTTTTCAAACCACCTTCACCCAACAACTATAAATAAAGTATATAAAAATCGAGTATTACTACACAAAACACCCTCTAAGAACTTTGGTAAATGTATCCCTATTTTTGGGATTGCTACCAGCCTCCTATATTAGAGGAGCCAAAATCGCACCGTATTTTCTCAGGACCCCTACCCAAAAACTATAAGTAAATTACTACAAATAAGACATATACTCCTCCGTAAAACATCCTCCAAAAGCCTCGCCATATGCCCTTCTATTTTTAGGATTGCTTCCAAACTCCTTATATTTGAGGGACCAAAATCGTTCCTAATTTTCTCACAACCCCACCTAATAACCATAAATAAATTATATAAAAATCAAGCATTACTTTCCAAAATACCCTTCAAGACCAACGTTATAAGCGTCCCTATTTTTAGAATCGCTACAAGACTCCCTATATTTGGGGAGCCAAAAACACTCCCTATTTTCACAAGACCCCCACCCGATGACCATAAATAAATTATATACAAATCAAGTACTCCTTTATAAAATAGCCTCCAAAAGCTTTGTTATGTGTTTACCTAATTTAGGAACCGTTAATGGACACTTTATATTTAGAGAGCCAAAATAGCTTCCTATTTTCTCAGGACTCCTACTCGAACCACAAGCAAATTATATACAAATCGAGCACTCCTTTCATATTTTTGGGATCGCTACCAAACTCCCTATATTTTGGAAGCTAAAATCGCTCTCTATTTTCAAACCACCTTCACCCAGCAACTATAAATTAAGTATATAAAAATCAAGCACTATCATTCAAAACACCATCTAAGAACCTCGCTATGTGCATCCCTATTTTTGGGATTGTTACCAGCCTCCCTATATTTGAGGAGCCAAAATTGCACTGTATTATCTCAGGACCCCCACCCAAAAACCATAAGTAAATTACTACAAATAGGACAAATACTCCGCAAAACATCCTCCAAGATCCTCACCATATGCCTTTCTATTTTTTGGATAGCTTCCAAACTCCTAATATTTGAGGAGCCAAAATTGTTTCTAATTTTCTCATAACCCTACCCAATAACCCTAAATAAATTATATAAAAATCAAGCATTACTTTCCAAAATACCCTCTAGTACCCATGTTATGAGCGTCCCTATTTTTTAAATTGCTATAAGACTCCCTATATTTGGGAAGCCAAAATCATTCTCTATTTTTAAAAGACCCACACCCAATAACCATAAGTAAATTATATACAAATCAAACACTCCTTTCTAAAATACCCTCCAAAAGGTTTGTTATGTGCCTATCTAATTTAGGAACCGTTAACAAACTCCTTATATTTAGAGAGCCAAAATAGCTTTATATTTTCTCAGGACCCCTACCCGACAACCACAAGCAAATTATATACAAATCGAGTACTCCTTCCATATTTTTGGGATCGCTACCAAACTCCCTATATTTAGGAAGCTAAAATCGCTCCCTATTTTTAAACGACCTTCACCCGACAACTATAAATAAAGTATGTAAATATCGAGCACTATAACTCAAAACACACTCTAATGACCTCGCAATGTGCATCCCTATTTTTTTGTTTGCTACCAGCCTCCCTATATTTGAGGAGCCAAAATTACACCGTATTTTCTTAGGACCCTCACCCGAAAACCATAAGTAAATTACAACAAATATGACATATACACCTCTACAAAACTTCCTCCAAATGCCTCACCATATGCCTTTCTATTTTTGGAATTAATTCCAAACTCTCTATATTTAAGGAGCCAAAATTATTCCTAATTTTCTCATAACCCTACCCAATTACTATAAATAAATTATATAAAAATCAAGCATTACATTCCAAAATAACCTCCAAGACCCACGTTATGAGCGATTTTATTTTTAAAATCGCTACAAGACTCCTATATTTGGGGAGCCAAAATAACTTCCTAGTTTCACAAGACCCCTACCCGATAACCATAAGTAAATTATATACAAATCAAGCACACTTTTCTAAAACACCTTCTAAACCTGTGTTATGTGTCTACCTAATTTAGAAACCATTAACAGACTCGTTACATTTAAAGAGCCAAAATAGCTTCTTGTTTTCTCAAGACCCCTACCCGACAACCATAAGCAAATTATATACAAATCGAGTACTCCTTCCATATTTTTTGGATCGCTACCAAACTCCCTATATTTAGGGAGCTAAAACCTCTCCCTATTTTCAAACGACCTTCATCCAGCAACTATAAATAAAATATATAAAAATCGAGCTCTAGCACTTAAAACACCCTCTAAGAACCTCGCTATGTGCATCCCTATTTTTAGGATTGCTACCAGCCTTTCTATATTTAAGGAGCCAAAATCACACCATATTTTCTCAGGACCCCCACCTGAATACCATAAGTAAATTACTACAAAAAGGACGTATACTCCTCTGCAAAATTTTCTCCAAGAGCTTCGCCATTTGTCTTTCTATTTTTTTGATCGCTTCTAACTTCCCTATATTTGAGGAACCAAAATCGTTCCTAATTTTCTCACAATCCCACCTATTAAACATAAATAATTTATATAAAAATCAAGCATTAATTTCCAAAATACGCTCTAAGAACCACATTATTAGCGTCCCTATCTTTACAATCACAACAAATATCCCTATATTTGGGGAGCCAAAATCACTCCTTATTTTCACAAAACCCCCACCCAATAGCCATAAGTAACTTATATACAAATTAAACACTCCTTTCTAAAACACCCTCCAAAAGATTTGTTATATACCTACCGAATTTAGAAACCGTTAACTGACTATTTATATTTAGGGAGCCAAAATAGCTTCCTATTTTCTCAGGACTCCTACCCGACAACCATAAGCAAATTATATATAAATCGAGCACTTCTTCTATATTTTTGGGATCGCTACCAAACTCCAAGTATTTAGGGAGCTAAAATCGCTCCCTATTTTCAAACGACCTTCACCCAACAACTATAAATAAAATATATAAAAATCGAGCACTACTACTCAAAACACTCTATAAGAACCTCGCTATGTGCATCCATATTTTTGGGATTTGCTACCAGCCTCCTTATATTTGAGGAGCCCCACCCAAAAACCATAAGTAAATTACTACAAATACGACATATACACCTTCGCAAAATATCCTCCAAGAGCCTTGCAATATGCCATTCTATTTTTGGGATCGCTTCCAAACTCCCTATATTTGAGGAGCCAAAATAGTTCCTAATTTTCTCATAATCCCATCCAATAACCATAAATAAATTATATAAAATCAATCATTACTTTCCAAAATACCCACCAAGACCCACGTTTTGAGTGTCCCTATTTTTAGAATCACTATAAGACTCCCTATATTTGGGGAGCCAAAATCACTTTATATTTTTACAAGACCCCCACCCGATAACCATAAGTAAATTATATAAAAATCAAACACACCTTTCTAAAATACCCTCCAAACGATTTGTTATGTGCCTACCTAATTTAAGAACTGATAACAAACTCCTTATATTTAGAGAGCCAAAATACCTTTCTATTTTCTTAGGACCCCCACCCAATAACCACAAGCAAATTATATACAAATCGAGCACTCCTTCTATATTTTTGGGATCACTACCAAACTCCCTATATTTAGAGAGCTAAAATCGCTCCCTATTTTCAAATGACCTTCACCCAGTAACTATAAATAAAGTATTTAAAAATCGAGTAATACCACTCAAAACACCCTCTAAGAATCTCGCTATGTGTATCCCTATTTTTGGGATTACTACCAGCCTCCCTATATTTGAGGAGCTAAAATCGCACCGTATTTTCTCAGGACCTGTACCCAAAAATCATAAGTAAATTACTACAAATAGGACGTATACTCTTCCGCAAAACAACCACCAAGAGCCACGCCATATGCGTTTCTATTTTTGGGATCGCTTCCAAACTCCCTATATTTGAGGAGCCAAAATCGTTCCTAATTTTCTCATAACCCCACCTAATAACCATAAATAAATTATATAAAAATCAAGCATTACTTTCCAAAATACCTTTCAAGACCTTCGTTATGAGCGACCCTATTTTTAAAATCGCTATAAGACTCCCTATATTTGGGGAGCCAAAATCTCTCCTTATTTTTACAAGACCCCAACCCGATAACCATAAGTAAATTATATACAAATCAAGCCCTTATTTCTAAAACACCCTCCAAAAGCTTTGTTATGTGCCTACTTAATTTAGAAACCATTAACAGACTCCTTATATTTAGATAGCCAAAATAGCTTCCTATTTTCTCAGGACCCCTACTCGATAATCACTAGCAAATTATATATAAATCAAGTACTCCTTTTTTATTTTTGGGATCACAACCAAACTCCCTATATTTAGGGAGCTAAAATCACTCTCAATTTTAAAACGACCTTCACCCTGCAACTATAAATAAAGTATATGGAAACCGAGCACTATCACTCAAAACATACTATAAACACATCACTATGTACATCCCTATTTTCGGGATTGCTACTAGCCTCTCTATATTTGAGGAGCCTAAATTGTACCGTATTTTCTCAGGACCCCCACCCAAAAATCATAAGTAAATTACAACAAATAAGACATATACTCCTCCGCAAAACATCCTCTAAAAGCCTCATTATATGTCTTTCTATTTTTGGGATTGCTTCCAAACTCCCTATACTTGAGGAGCCAAAATCGTTTATAATTTTCTTACAACCCTACCAAATAATCATAAATAAATTATATAAAAATCAAGCATTTCTTTCCAAAATATACTCTAAGATCAACGTTATGAGCGTCCCTATTTTTAGAATCAGTATAAGACTCCCTATATTTGGGGAGCCAAAATAACTTCTTATTTTCATTAAATTCATACCTAATAACCATAAATAAATTATATACAAATCAAGCACTTCTTTCTAAAACACCCTCCAAAAATATTGTTATTTGCCTACAAAATTTAGGTACCGTTAACAGACTCCTTATATTTAGAGCGCTAAAATAGCTTCCTATTTACTCTGGACCCCTTCCTAATACCTACAAGCAAATTATATACAAATCGAGCACTCCTTCCATATTTTTGGGATCGCTACCAAACTCCCTATATTTAGGGAGCTAAAATCACTCCCTATTTTCAAACGACCTTTACCTAGCAATTATAAATAAAGTATATAAAAATCAAGTACTACCACTCAAAACACTCTCTAAGACCCTCGCTATGTTCATCCTTATTTTTGGGATTGCTACTAGCCTCCCTATATTTGAGTTGCCAAAATCACACCGTATTTTCTCAGGACCCCTACCCGAAAACTATAAGTAAATTACTAAAAATTGGACATATACTCCTCCGCAAAACAACCTCTAAGAGCCTCAACATATGCCTTTCTATTTTTGGGATCGCTTCCAAACTCCCTATATTTGAGGAGCCAAAATTGTTTCTAATTTTCTCACAACCCCACCCAATAACCATAAATAAATTATATAAAGATCAAGCATTACTTTCCAAAATATACTCCAAGACCCACGTTATGAGCGTCCCTATTTTTAGAATCGCTACAAGACTTCCTTTATTTGGGGAGCCAAAATCACTTTTTATTTTTACATGAACCCCACCTGATAATCATAAGTAAGTTATATACAAATCAAACACACCTTTCTAAAACACCCTATTATATACAAATCAAACACTCCTTATATTTATAGAGCCAAAATAGCTTCCTATTTTCTCAGGACCCCTACCCGACAACCATAAGCAAATTATATACAAATCAAGCACTCCTTCCATATTTTTAGGATCGCTACCAAACTCTGTATATTTAAGGAGCTAAAATCGCTCTCTATTTTTCAACGACCTTCACCTAACAACTATAAATAAAGTATATAAAAATCAAGTACTATCACTCAAAACACCGTATAAGAACCTTGCTATGTGCATCCCTATTTTTGGGATTGCTACCAGCCTCCCTATATTTGAGGTGCCAAAATTGCACCGTATTTTTTAAGGACCACCACTCGAAAATAATAATTAAATTACTACAAATAAGACATATACCCCTCCGTAAAACATCCTCTAAGAGCCTCGCCATATGCCTCTCTATTTTTGGGATCATTTCTAAACTCCCTATATTTGAGGAACCAAAATCGTTCCTAATTTTCTCACAACCCCACCTAATAAACATATATAAATTATATAAAAATCAAGCATTGCTTTCCAAAATATCCTCCAAGACCCAAGTTATGAGCGTCCTTATTTTTAGAATCGCTACAAGATACCCTATATTTGGGGAGCCAAAATCACTTCTATTTTCACAAGACCCCCACCCGATAACCATAATTAAATTATATACAAATCAAACAATCATTTCTAAAATTCCCTTAAAAGCTTTGTTATATGCCTCCTTAATTTAGGAACCATTAACAGACTCTATATATTTAGAGAGCCAAAATAGCTTCCTATTTACTCAGGACTCCTACCCGACTACCACAAGCAAATTATATATGAATCGAGCACTCTTTCCTTATTTTTGGGACCGCTACCAAACTACCTATACATAGGGAGCTAAAATCGCTCCTTATTTTCAAATGACCTTCACCCAACCACTTTATATAAAGTATATAAAAATCGAGCACTATCACATAAAACACCCTCTAAGAACCTCGCTATGTGTATTCCTATTTTTGGGATTGCTACGAGCCTCTTTATATTTAAGGAGCCAAAATCGCACCGTATTTTCTCAGTATCTCTAACCGAAAACCATAAGTAAATTACTACAAATAGGACATATACTCCTCCGCAAAACATCCTCCCAGAGCATCGCCATATGCTTTTCTATTTTTGGGATCGCTTCCAAACTCTTTATATTTGAGGAGCTAAAATTGTTCCTAATTTTCTAATAACCCCACCCAATAACCATAAATAAATTATATAAAAATCGAGCATTACTTTCCAAAATACCCTCTAAGTCCCACGTTATGAGCGTCCCTATTTTTTGAATCACTACAAGACTCTTTATATTTAGGGAGCCAAACTAACTCCCTATTTTCACAAGACCCCTATTCGATAACCATAAATAAATTATAAAAAAATCAACCACTCCTTTTTATAACACCTTCAAAAAGCTTTGTTATGTGCCTACCTAATTTAGAAACCATTAAGAGTCTTCTTATATTTAGAGAGCCAAAATAGCTTCCTATTTTCTTAGGACCCATACCTGACAACCACAAGGAATTTATATACAAATCGAGCACTCCTTCCATATTTTTGGGATCGCTACCAAACTCCCTATATTTAAGGAGCTAAAATCATTCCCTATTTTTAAAAGACCTTCACCTAACAACTATAAATAAAGTAAATACAAATAAGGCACTACCAATTAAAATACCTTCTAAGAACCTCGCTATGTGTATCCCTATTTTTGGGATTGCTACCAGCCTCCCTATATTTGAGGAGCCAAAATCGCACCGTATTTTCTCAGGACCCCCACCCAAAAACCATAAGTAAATTACTACAAATAGGACATATATACCTCCGCAAAACATCTTCCAAAAGCCTAGCTATATGCCTTTTTATTATTAGGATCGATTCCAAACTCTCTATATTTGAGGAGCCAAAATCGTTCCTAATTTTCTCACAACCCAACCTAATAACCATAAATAAATTATATAAAAATTAAGCATTATATTCCAAAATACCCTCCAAGACTCATATTATGAGCGTCCCTATTTTTACAATCGCTACAAGACTCCCTATATTTGGGGAGCCAAAATCACTCCCTATTTTCACAATACCCCCACTCGATAACCATAAGTAAATTATATACAAATCAACACTCCTTTCTAAAACACCCTCCAAAAGTTTTATTATGTACTTACCTAATTTAGGAACTGATAACAGACTCCTTATATTTAGAGAGCCAAAATACCTTCCTATTTTCTCAGTACCCCTACACGACAACCACAAGCAAATTATATAGAAATCGAGCACCCCTTTCATATTTTTAGGATCGCTACCAAACTTCCTATATTTAGGGAGCTAAAATCGCTCCCTATTTTCAAATGATCTTTACCCAACAACTATAAATAAAGTATATAAAAATCAAGCACTACCACTTAAAACACCCTCTAAGAACCTTGCTATGTGCATCCCTATTTTTGGGATTGCTACTAGCCTTCCTATATTTGAGGAGCCAAAATAGCACCATATTTTCTCAGGACCCCCATCAGAAAACCTTAAGTAAATTACTATAAATAGGGCATATACTTATCCGTAAAACATCCTCCAAGAGCATCACCATATTTATTTTTATTTTTGGGATTGCTTCGAAACTCTCTATATTTGAGGAGCCAAAATCATTCCTAATTTTCTCACAACCCTACCTAATAACATAAATAAATTATATAAAAATCAAGCATTACTTTCCAAACACCGTATGTTGGGATCGTTACCAAACTCCCTATATTAGGGAGCTAAAGTTACTCCCTATTTTCAAACGACCATCACGCAACAACTATAAATAAAGAATATAAAAATATAGCCACATAAAACATCCTCTAAGAACCTCGATATGTGCATCCCTATTTTTGGGATTGCTATATGCCTCCCTATATTTGAGGACTCCCACCCAAAAACCATAAGTAAATTATAACAAATAGGACGTATACTCCTCCGCAAAATATCCTCCAAGAGCCTTGCAATATGCCTTTCTATATTTTGGATCGCTTCCAAATTCATAATATTTAAGTAACCAAAATCGTTCCTAATTTTCTAAAAATCCCACCTAATAACTATAAATAAATTATATAAAAATCAAGCATTACTTTCCAAAATACCCTCCAAGACCCATGTTATGAGCGTCCCTATTTTTAGAATCTCTACAAGTCTCTTTATATTTGGGGAGCCAAAATCACTACTTGTTTTCATAAGACCTCCACCCAATAACCATAAATAAATTATATACAAATCAAGCACTCCTTTTTAAAACACCCTTCAAAACCTTTGTTATGTTCTGCCAAATTTAGGAACCGTTAACCGATATCTTATATTTAGAGAGCCAAAATAGCATCCTATTTTCTAAGGATCCCTATCCGATAAGGACAAATAAATTACATACAAATCGAGAACTCCTTTCATATTTTTGAGATCGCTACCAAACTCCCTATATTTAGGGAGCTAAAATCACTCACTATTTATAAACGACCTTCACACAGCAACTATAAATAAAGTATATAAAAATCAAGCACTACCATTCAAAATACCCTCTAAGAATCTCGCTATGTGCATCCCTATTTTTGGGATTGCTACAAGCCTCTTTATATTTGAGGAGCCAAAATCATAGCGTATTTTCTCAGGACCCCCACCCAAAAACCATTAGCAAATTACAATAAATATGATGTATACTCCTCCGCAAAACATCCTCCAATAGCCTCGCTATATGCCTTTCTTTTTTGGGGATATCTTCAAAACTCCCGAAATTTGAGGAGCCAAAATCGTTCCTAATTTTCTTACAACCCCACCCAATAATAAAAAATAAATTTTATAAAAATCAAGCATTACTTTTCAAAATACCCTCCAAGACCCACGTTATGAGTGTCCCTATTTTTTGAATCACTACAAGTTAGGGAGCAAAAATCACTCCCTATTTTCACAAGACCCCCACCCGATAACTATAAGTAAATTATATAGAAATCAAGCACTCCTTTCTAAAACACCCACCAAAAGCTTTGTTATGTGCCAATATAATTTAGGAATTGTTAACAGACTCCTTATTTTTAGAGAGCCAAAATAGTTTCCTATTTGCTCAGGACCCCTACCCGACAACCACAAGCAAATTATATACAAATCAAGCACGCCTTCTATATTTTTGGAATCGCTACCAAACTCTCTATATTTAAGGAGCTAAACTCCCTTCCTATTTTTAAACGACCTTCACCCAGTAACTATAAATAAAGTATATAAAAATCAAGCACTAACACTCAAAACACCCTCTAAGAACCTCTCTATGTGCATCCCTATTTTTGGGATTGCTACCAGTTTCCCTATATTTGAAGAGCCAAAATCATATCGTATTTTCTTAGGACCTCCACCTAAAAAACATAAGTAAATTACTACAAATAGGATATATACTCCTCCGCAAAATATCCTCTAAGAGTCTCGCCATATGTCTTGTTATTTTTAGGATCACGTCCAAACACTCTATATTTGAGGAGCCAAAATTAATCCTAATTTTCTAACAACCCCATTCAATGACCATAAATAAATAAAATAAAAATCAAGCATTACTTTCCAAAATACCCTCCAAGACCAATGTTATAAGCGTCCCTATTTTTAGAATCGCTATAAGACTCCCTATATTTGGGGATCCAAAATTGCTTCCTATTTTCACAAAACCTCTACCCGATAACCATAAGTAAATTATATGCCTACCTAATTTAGGAACCATTAACAGACTCCTTATATTTAGAGAGCCAAAATAGCTTTCTATTTTCTCAGGACCCTACCCGACAACCACAAGCAAATTATATACAAATCAAGAACTCCTTCCATATTTTTGGGATCGCTACCAAACTCCCTATATTTAGGAAGCTAAAATCGGTCCCTATTTCAAATGACCTACATCCAACAACTATAAATAAAGTATATAAAAATCGAGTACTACCACTCAAAATACTCTCTAAGAACCTCGCTATTTGCATCCTTATTTTTGGGATTGCTACCAAACTCTCTAAGAACCTCGCTATTTGCATCCTCCAAGAGCCTTGCTATATGCCTTTCTATTTTTTGGATCGCTTCCAAACTCTCTATATTTAAGGAGCCAAAATTGTTCCTAATTTTCTCATAAACCCACCCAATAACCATAAATTAATTATATAAAAATCAAGCATTACTTTCCAAAATACCCTCCAAGACTCATATTATGAGCGTCCCTATTTTTAGAATCGCTAAAAGGCTCCCTATATTTTGGGAGCCAAAATCACTCCCTATTTTCACAGGACCCCCACCCGATAACCATAAGTAAATTATATACAAATCAAGCACTCCTTTCTAAAACACCCTCTAAAAGCTTTGTTTTGTGCCTACCTAATTTAGGAACCGTTAATAGACTCCTTATATTTAGCGAGCTAAAATAACTTCTTATTTTTCTCCGAACCCCTACCCGACAACCATAGCAAATTATATACAAATCGATCATTCCTTCCATATTAATATGATCGTTACCAAACTCTCTATATTTAGGGAGCTAAAATCACTCCCTATTTTCAAACGACCTTCACCCAGCAGCTATAAATAAAGTATATAAAAATCAAGCACTACCACTCAAAATACCCTCTATCAACCTCACTATGTGCATCCCTATTTTTGGGATTGCTACCAGCATCCCTATATTTGAAGAGCCAAAATCACACCGTATTTACTCAAGACCCCCACCCGAAAACTATAAGTAAATTACTACAAATATGATATATACTCATTCGCAAAATATCCTCCAAGAGCCTCGCCATATACCTTTTTATTTTTGGGATTACTTCCAAACTCCCTATATTTGAGGAGCCTAAATCGTTTCTAATTTTCTCACAACCCCACACAATAACTATAAATAAATTATATAAAAATCAAGCATTATTTTCCAAAATACCCTCCAAGACCCACATTATGAGTGTCCCCTATTTTTAGAATTGCTACAAGACTCTCTATATTTCGGGAGCCAAAATCACCTCTTATTTTTACAAGACCTCCATTCAATAACCATATGTAAATTATATATAAATGAAGCACTTATTTTTAAAACACCCTTCAAAATCTTTGTTATGTGCCTATCTAATTTAGGAACCATAAACGGACTCCTTATATTTAGAGAGCCAAAATAGCTTCCTATTTTGTCAAGACCTCTAACCGATAACCACGAGCAAATTATAAACAAATCAAGCACTCTTGCTATATTTTTGGGATTGCTACTAAACTCCCTATATTTACGGAGCTTAAATCACTCTCTATTTTTAAAAGACCTTCACCCAGTAGATATAAATAAAGTATAAAAAAATTGAGCACTACTACTCAAAACACTTTCTAAGAACCTCGCTATGTGCATCCCTATTTTTAGGATTGCTACCAGCCTCCCTATATTTGAGGAGCCAAAATCGCACCATATTTTCTTAGGACCCCCACCCGAAAATCATAAGTAAATTACTATAAATAGGACATATGCTTTTTCGCATAACATTCTCCAAGAGCCTTACCATATGCATTTCTATTTTTGGGATCGCTTCCAAACTCCTTACATTTGAGGAGCCAAAATTGTTCCTAATTTTCTCACAATCCCACCTAATAACCATAAATAAATTATATAAAAATCAAGTATTACTTTCTAAAATACCCTCCAAGACCCATGTTATGAGTGTCTCTATTTTTAGAATCGCTACAAGACTCCTTATATTTGGGAAGCCAAAATCACTTCCTATATTCATAAGACCCCCACCCGATAACCATAAGTTAATTATATACAAATTAAGTACTCCTTTCTAAAACACCCTCCAAAAAGTTTTGATATATGCCTACCTAATTTAGAAACCATTAACAGACTCTTTATATTTATAGAGCCAAAATAGCTTCCTATTTTCTCAGGATCCCTACCCGACAGCCACAAGCAAATTATATACAAATTGATCACTCCTTTCAAATTTTTGGGATTGCTACCAAACTTCCTATATTTAGGAAGCTGAAATCGCTCCCTATTTACAAACGACCTTCACCTAGAAACTATAAATAAAATATATAAAAATCGAGCACTACCACTCAAAATACCCTCTAAGAACCTCGCTATGTTCTTCCTTATTTTTGGGATTCCTTCCAACCACCCTATATTTGATGAGCCAAAATCGTACCGTATTTTCTCAGAACCCCTACCCAAAAACCATAAGTAAATTACTACAAATAGGACATATACTCTTCGTCAAAATATCCTTCAAGCGCCTCGCCATATGCCTTTCTATTTTTGAGATCACTTCTAAACTCTCTATATTTGAGGAGCCAAAATTGTTTCTAATTTTCTCATAACCACACCCAATAACCATAAATAAATTATATAAAAATCAAGCATTACTTTCCAAAATACCCTCCAAGACCCATGTTATGAGCATCCTTTTTTTTAGAATCGCTACAAGACTTCCTATATTTGCGAAGCCAAAATCACTCCCTATTTTCAAATAATCCCCACCCGATAACCATAAGTAAATTATATACAAATCCAGCACTCCTTTCTAAAACACCGTCCAAAAGCTTTGTTATGTGCCTACCTAATTTAGGAACCGTTAACTGACTCCTTATATTTAGAGAGCAAAAATAGTTTTCTATTTTTTTAGGACCCCTACTCGGTAACCATATACAAATTATATACAAATTGAGCACTCTTTACATATTTTTGGGATCACTACCAAACTCCCTATATTTAGGGAGCTAAAATCGCTCCCTATTTTCAAATGACCTTCACCCAGCAACTATAAATAAAGTATATAAAAATTAAGCACTACCACTCAAAACACCCTCTAAAAATTGCACTATGTGCATCCATATTTTTGGGATTACTACCAGCCTCCCTATATTTGAGGAGCCAAAATCGCACCGTATTTTCTCAGAAACCCACACGAAAACCATAAGTAAACTACTAAAAATAGGACATATACTCCTTCGCAAAACATCCACCAAGAGCCTCGCCGTATGCCTCTCTATTTTTGGGATCGTTTCCAAACTTCTTATATTTGAGGAGCCAAAATCGTTCTTAATTTTCTCACAACCCCACCCAATTACCATAAATAAATTATATAAAAATCAAGCATTACTTTCTAAAATATTCTCCAAAACCCATATTATGAGCATCCTTATTTCTAGAATCGCTACAAGACTCTATATTTGGGGAGCCAAAATCAAGCACGCTCTAAAAGCTTTGTTATGTGCCTACCTAATTTAGGAGCCGTTAATAGACTCCTTATATTTAGAGAGCCAAAATAACTTACTATTTTCTTAGGACCCCTACCTGACATTCATAAGCAAATTATATACAAATCGATTACTTCTTTTATATTTTTGGGGTCGCTACCAAACTCCCTATATTTAGGGAGCTAAAATCGCTCCCTATTTACAAACGACCTTCACCCAACAAGTATAAATAAAGTATATAAAAATTGAGTACTACCACTCAAAACACTCTCTTAGAACCTCGCTATGTGCATCCCTATTTTCTGGATTGCTTCCAACCTCCCTATATATGAGAAGCCAAAATCGTACCGTATTTTTTCAGGACCCCCACACGAAAACCATAAGTAACTTACTACAAATAGGACATATACACCTCTTTAAAATAACCTCCAAGAGCCTCGCCATATGTCTTTCTATTTTTGGGATCACTTCCAAACTCCTTATATTAGAGGAGCCAAAATTATTTCTAATTTTCTCACAACCCCACCCAATAACCATAAATAAATTATATAAAAATTAAGCATTACTTTCAAAAATGCCATCCAAGACCCACGTTATGAGTATCCCTATTTTTAGAATCGCTACAAGACTTCCTATATTTGCATAGCCAAAATCACTCCCTATATTCACAAGACCCCACCCGATAACCATAAGTAAATTATATACAAAACAAGCACTCCTTTCTAAAATACCATCCAAAAACTTTGTTATGTTCCTACCTAATTTAAGAATCGTTAACAGACTACTTATATTTAGAGAGCCAAAATAGCTTCCTATTTTTTGAAGACCCCTACCCAACAACCATAAGCAAATTATATACAAATTGAGCACTTTTTTCATATTTTTGGGATCGCTACCAAATTCCTTATATTTAGGGAGCTAAAATCGCTCCCTATTTTCAAATGACCTTCACCCAGTAACTATAAATAAACTATATAAAACTCGAGCACTGCCACTCAAAACATCCTCTAAGAATCTCGCTATGTGCATTCCTATTTTTGGGATTGCTACCAGCCTCCTTATATTTGAGGAGCCAAAATCATACCATATTTTCTCAGGACCCCCACCCGAAAAGTATAAGTAAATTACTACATATAGGACAAATACTCCTCCGAAAAATATCCTCCAAAAGCCTTGCCATATGTCTTTCTATTTTTGAGATCGCTTCTTAACTCCTTATATTTGAGGAGCCAAAATTGTTCCTAATTTTCTCACAACCCCACCCAATAACCATAAATAAATTATATAAAAATCAAGCATTACTTTCCAAAATACCCTCTAAGACCCACGTTATGAGTGTCCCTATTTTTAGAATCGCTACAAGACTCCCTATATTTGGGGAGCCAAAATCACTTCCTATTATCACAAGACACCCACGCGATAATCATTAGTAAATTATACACAAATCAAGTACTCTTTTTTAAAACACCCTCCAAAAACTTTGTTATGTGCCTAACTAGTTTAGGAACCGTTAACAGACTCCTTATATTTAGAGAGCCAAAATAGCTATCTATTTTCTCAGGACCCCTACCCGATAACCATATGCAAATTATATACAAATCAAGGCTTTTTCAATATTTTTGGGATCACTATTAAACTCCCTATATTTAGGAAGCAAAAATCGTTCCCTATTTTTAAACGACCTTAAAATAGCAACTATAAATAAATTATATAAAAATTGAGCACTATCACTCAAAACACCCCTCTAAAAACCTCGTTATGTGCATCCCTATTTTTTGGATACCAACCAGCCTCCCTATATTTGAGGAGCCAAAATCACACTGTACTTTCTTTGGACCCCCACCCAAAAATCATAAGTAAATTACTACAAATAGGACATTTACTTCTTTGCCAAACATCCTATATGTCTTTCAATTTTTGGGATCGCTTCCAAACTCCCTATATTTGAGGATCCAAAATCGCTCCTACTTTTCTCACAACCCCACCCAATAACCATAAATAAATTATATAAAAATCAAATACTACTTTTTAAAATACCCTCCTAGACCTACATTATAAGCATCCCTATTATTAGAATAACTACAAGACACCCTATATTTGGGGAGCCAAAATCACTCCCTATTTTCACAAGATTCCCACCCGATAACCATAAGTAAATTATATACAAATGAAGCACTCCTTTCTAAAACAACCTACAAAAGCTTATTATGTGCCTACCTAAGTTAGGAGCTATTAACAGACTTTTTATATTTAGAGAGCCAAAATAGTTTCCAATTTTCTAAGGATCCCTGCCCGATAACAACAAACAAATTATATACAAATCGAGCACTCCATCCATAGTTTTGGAATCGCTACCAAACTCTCTATATTTTTAGATCTAAAATCGCTACCTATTTTCAAACGACTTTCATCCAGCAGCTATAAATAAAGTATATAAAAATCAAGCACTACTAGTTAAAACACCGTCTAAGAACCTCACTATGTGCATCCCTATATTTGGGTTTGCTACCAGCCTCCCTATATTTGAGGAGCCAAAATCACACCGTATTTTCTCGGGACCCCACCCGAAAACCATAAGTAAATTGCTACAAATATGACATATACTCCTCCGCAAAACACCCTCCAAGAGCCTCGCCATATGCCTTTCTATTTTTGGGATCGCTTCCAAACTCCTTATATTTGAGGAGCCAAAATAGTTTGTAATTTTCTCAAAACCCCACCCAATAACCGTAAATAAAATATATAAAAATCAAGCATTACTTTCCAAAATACCCTCCAAGACCCTGTTATGAGCGTCCCTATTTTTAGAATCGCTACAAGACTCCCTATATTATGGGAGTCCAAATCACTCCTTATTTTCATAAGACCCCCACCTGATAACAATAAGTAAATTATATACAAATCAAGCATTCATTTCTAAAACACCCTCCAAAAGATTTGTTATGTGCCTATCTAATTTATGAACCGTTAACAGACTCCTTATATTTCTAGAGCCAAAATAGCTTCTTATTTTCTAAGGACCCTTACCCAACAACCACAAGCAAATTATATACAAATCGAGCACTCCTTTCATATTTTTGGGATCTCTACCAAACTCCCTATATTTAGGGAGCTAAAATCGTTCCCTATTTTCAAACGACCATTACCCAATAACTATAAATAACTTATATAAAAATCGAGCACTACCACTTAAAATACCTTCTTAGAACCTCACTATGGGCATCTCTACTTTTGGGATTGCTAGCAGTCTCCCTATATTTGAGGAGCCAAAATCGTATAGTATTTTCTCAGAACCCCCACCCGATAACCATAAGTTAATTACTACAAATAGGACATATACTCCTTCGCAAAACATCCTCTAAGAGCCTCGCTATATGTCTTTCTATTTTTAGGATCGATACAAAAGTCCCTATATTTGAGGAGCCAAAATCGTTCCTAATTTTCTCACAACCCCACCCAATAACCATAAATAAATTATATAAAAATCAAATATTACTTTCCAAAATACTTTCCAAGACTCATGTTATAAGTGTCCCTATTTTTAGAATAGATACAAGACTCTCAATATTTGGGGAGCCAAAATCACTCTCTATTTTCATAAGACCCCCACCCGATAACCATAAGTAAATTATATACAAATCAAGCACTCATTTCTAAAACACCCTCCAAAAGCATTGTTATGTGCCTAATTATTTTAGGAACCAATAATAGATTCCTTATATTTAGAGAGCCAAAATAGCTTCCTATTTTCTCAGGACCCCTACCGACAACAACAAACAAATTATATACAACTTGAGTACTCTTTCTATATTTTTTGGATTGCTACCAAATTCCCTATATTTAGGGAGTTAAAATTGCTCTCTATTTTTAAACGACCTTTACCCAGTAACTATAAATAAAGTATATAAAAATTAAGTACTACCACTCAAAACACCCTCTAAAAATATCACTATGAGCATCCCTATTTTTGGATTATTACCAGCCTTCCTATATTTGAGGAGCCAAAATCTTACCGTACTTTTTCAGAACCCCCACCAAAAAATCATAAGTAAATTACTGCAAATATGGTATATACTCCTCCACAAAACATCATCCAAGAGCCTTGCCATATGCCTTTCTATTTTTGGGATTGCTTTCAAACTCCCTATATTTGGGGAGCCAAAATTACTCCCTCTTTTCACAAGACCCCCCACCCGATAATCATACGTAAATTATATATAAATCAAGCACTTCTTTCTAAAATAACCTCCAAAAGCTTTGTTATGTGCCTACCAAATTTAGGAACCATTAACAGACTCTTTATATTTAGAGAGCCAAAATAGCTTTCTATTTTCTCAGAACCCCTACCCGATAACCATAAGAAAATCATATACAAATCGAGCACTCCTTCCAAATTTTTAGAATCGCTACCAAACTCCCTATATTTAGGGATAAACAATCGCACCTTATTTTCAAACGACCTTCACCCAGCAGCTATAAATAAAGTATATAACATTCAAGCACTACAACTCAAAACACCTTCTAAGAACCTCGCTATGTGCATCCCTATTTTTGAGATTGCTACCAGCCTCCCTATATTTGGGAGCCAATATCATACCATATTTTCTCAAGACCCCCACCCAAAAACCATAAGTAAATTACTACAAATAGAACTATGCTCCTCCGCAAAACATCCTCCAAGATTTTTGCCATATACCTTTCTATTTTTGGGATCGCTTCCAAACTCCTTATATTTAAGGAGCCAAAATAGTTTGTAATTTTCTCACAACCACACCCAATAACCATAAATAAAATATATAAAAATCAAACATTAATTTCCAAAATACCCTCCAAGACCTACGTTATGTGCGTCCCTATTTTTAGAATCGCTACAAGACTCCCAACATTTGGGGAGTCAAAATCACTACCTATTTTAACAAGACCCCCACCTGATAATTATAAATAAATTATATACAAATCAAGCACACCTTTCTAAAACACCCACTAGAAGATTTGTTATGTGCCTACCTAATTTAGGAACCGTTAATAGACTCCTTATATTTAGAGAGCCAAATTAGCTTCCTATTTTCTCAGGACCCTTACCCAACAACTACAAGCAAATTATATATAAATCGAGTACTTCTTCTATATTTTTAAAATCGCTACCAAACTCTCTATATTTAGGGAACTAAAATCAATCCTTATTTTTAAATAACCTTCACCCAGCAACTATAAATAAATTATATAAAAATCGAGTACTTCCACTCAAAACACCCTCTAAGAATCTCTCTATATGCATCCCTATTTTTGGGATTGCTACCAGCCTTCCTATATTTGAGGAGCCAAAATCGTACCGTATTTTCTTAGGACCCCACCCGAAAACCATAAGTAAATTACTACAAATAGGATATTTACACCTCCGCAAAACATCCTACAAGAGCCTCGCCAAATGCCTTTCTATCTTTGGGATCACTTCCAAAATCCCTAAATTTGTGGAGCCAAAATTGTTCCTAATTTTCTCATAACCCCACGCAATAACCAGAAATAAATTATATAAAAATAAAGCATTACTTTCGAAAATACCCTCCATGACCCACGTTATGAGCGTCCCTATTTTTAAAATCGCTACAAGACTCCCTATATTTGGGGATCCAAAATCACTTCTTATTTTTATAAGATACCCAGCCGATTACCATAAGTAAATTATATACAAATCAAGCACTCCTTTCCAAAACACCCTCCAAAAGCTTTGTTATGTACTTACCTAATTTAGGAACCGTTAACAGACTCCATATATTTAGAGAACCAAAATAGCTTTCTATTTTCTCAGGAACCCTACCCAATAACCACATGCAAATTATATACAAATTGAGTACACTTTCCATATTTTTGGGATCACTACCAAACTCCCTATATTTAGGGAGCTAAAATCGCTACCAATTTTTAAACGACCTTCACCCAGCAACTATAAATAATGTATATAAAAACCGAGCTCAATTACTCAAAACTCCCTCTAAAAACCTCGCTTTGTGCATCCCTATTTTTGGGATAGCTACCAGCCTCCCTATATTTGAGAAGCCAAAATCGCACCGTACTTTCTCAGGACACCCACCCAAAAACCATAAGTAAATTAGTACAAATAGAATATATACTCCTCCGCAAAATATCCTCCAAGAGCCTCGCCATGTACCTTTTTATTTTTTGGGATCGCTTCCAAACTCTCTATATTTGAGGAGCCAAAATCGTTCCTAATTTTCTCACAACCCTACACATTACTTTCAAAAATATCCTCTAAAACCCACGTTATGAGCATCCCTATTTTTAGAATCGCTATAAGACTCACAATATTTGAGGAGCCAAAATCACTTCTTATTTTTACTTGACTACCACCCAATAACCATAAGTAAATTATATACAAATCAAGTACTCCTTTCTAAAATACCCTCTAAAAGAGTTGTTATGTAGGAACTGTTAACAGACTCCTTATATTTAGAGATCCAAAATAGCTTCCTATTTTCTCAGGACTCCTACCCGATAACCACAAGTAAATTATATACAAAACAAGCACTCCTTCCATATTTTTGGGATTGCTACCAAATTCCCTATATTTAGGGATCAAAAATTACTCCCTATTTTCAAATGTCGACCTTCACCCAGCATATATAAATAAAGTATATAAAAATTAAGCATAACCACTCAAGACACCCTCTAAGAACCTTGCTATGTGCATCTCTATTTTTAGGATTACTACCAGCCTCCCTATATTTAAGGAGTCAAAATCGTACCATATTTTTTTAGGATCCCACCTGAAAACCATAAGTAAATTACTACAAATAGGACATATACTCCTCCATAAAACATCCTCCTAGAGACTCGATATTTTCCTTTCTATTTTTTGGATCGCTTCCAAACTCCTTATATTTGAGGAGCCACAATCGTTCATAATTTTCTCACAATCCCACCCAATAACTATAAATAAATTATATAAAAATAAAATATTAATTCCAAAATACCCTCAAAGACCCACGTTATAAGCATCCCTATTTTAGAATCGCTACAAGACTCTCTATATTTGGGGATTCAAAATCATGCCCTATATTTATAAGACCCCCACCTAATAACCATAAGTAAATTATATACAAATCAAGCACTCCTTTCTAAAACACTTTCCAAAAAGTTTTGTTATATGCCTACCTAATTTAGAAAGCGTTAACAGACTCCATATATTTAGAGAGCCAAAATAGCTTTCTATTTTCTCAGGACCCCTACCCGACAACAACAAGCATGTTATATACAAATAGTGCACTACCACTCAAAACACCCTCTAAGAACCTCGCTATGTGCATTCTTATTTTTAGAATTACAACCAGCCTCCCTATATTTGAGAAGCCAAAATCATATTGTTTTTTCTCAGGACTCCCACTCGAGAACCATAAGTTAATTACTACAAATATGACATATACTCCTTCATAATACATCCTCCAAAAGCTTCACCATATGCCTTTCTATTTTTAGGATCGTTTTCAAACTCCCTATATTTGAGGAGCCAAAATCATTCCTAATTTTCTCACAACCCCATCCAATAACCATAAATAAATTATATGAAAATCAAGCATTACTTTCCAAAATACCCTCAAAGACCCACGTTATGAGCATCCCTATTTTTAGAATCTTTACAAGACTCTCTATATTTGGGGAGCCAAAATCACTTCCTATTTTCATAAGTCCCTCACCCGATAACCAAAAATAAATTATATACAAATTAAGCACTCCTTTCTAAAATATTCCAAAAAGCTTTGTTATATGCATACCTAATTTATGAAGCATTAATAGACTCCTTATATTTAGAGAGTCAAAATAGCTTCCTATTTTCTCAGGACCCCTACCCAACAACCACAAGCATGCTATATACAAATAGAGCATTCCTTCTATATTTTTGGGATCGCTAACAAACTCCCTATATTTAGGGAGCTAAAATCGCTTCCTATTTTCAAATGAGCTTCACCCAGCTACTATAAATAAAGTATATAAAACTCGAGCACTAACACTCAATATACCCTCAAAGAACCTCGCTATGTGCATCCCTATTTTTGTGATTACTACTAGCCTCCCTATATTTGAGGAGCCAAAATCATACCATATTTTCTCAGGACCCCCACCCGAAAACCATAAGTAAATTACTACAAAAAGGACATATACTCCTTCGCAAAACATCCTCCAAGAGTCTCACGATATGCCTTTCTATTTTTGGGATCACTTCCAAACTCCCTATATTTAAGGAACCAAAATCGTTCCTAATTTTCTCACAATGGTACCCCACCCAATAACCATAAATAAATTATATAAAAATCAAGCATTACTTTCCAAAATACCCTCCAAGACCCACATTATGAGTATCCCTATTTTTGGAATCGCTACAAGACTCCCTATATTTGGGGAGCCAAAATTACTCGCTACTTTGATAAGACCCCCACCCGATAACCATAAGTAAATTATATACAAATCAAGCACTCCTTTCTAAAACACCCTCCAAAAGCTTTGTTATGTTCCTACCTAATTTAGAAATCGTTAAGAGACTCCTTATATTTAGAGAGCCAAAATAGCTTCCTATTTTCTCAGGACCCCTACCCGATTACCAGAAGCAAATTATATACAAATCGAGAACTCCTTCCATATTTTTGGGATCGCTAAAAAACTCCATATATTTAGGGAGCTAAAATTGGTCCATATTTTGAAACAACCTTCACCCAGTAACTATAAATAAAGTATATTAAAATCGACCACTACCACTCAAAACCCTCTAAGAACTTGCTATGTGCATCCCTATTTTTGAGATAGCTACCAGCCTCTCTATATTTGAGGAGTCAAAATCGTACCGTATTTTCTCAGGACCCCCACCCAAAAATCATAAGTAAATTACTACAAATAGGATAGATACTCCTCCGAAAAACATCCTCTTAGACCCTTGTCATATGTCTTTCTATTTTTGGGATCGCTTCTAAACTCCCTATATTTGAGGAGCCAAAATCGTTCCTAATTTTCTTACAACTCCACCCAATAACCATAAATAAATTATATAAAAATCAAGCATTATTTTTTAAAATACCCCGCAAGACCCACGTTATGAGCGTTCTTATTTTTAGAATCACTAGAAGACTCCCTATATTTGGGGAGTCAAAATTACTCCCTGTTTTTACAAGACCCCTACCCGATAACCATAAGTAAATTATATACAAATCAAGCACTCTTTTCTAAAATACCCTCCAAAAGCTTTGTTATGTGCCTACCAAATTTAGGAACCGTTAATAAACTCCTTCTATTTAGAGAGCCAAAATAGCTTCTTATTTTCTCAGGATCCCTACCCGATAACCACAAGCAAGCTATGTACAAATCGAGCACTCTTTCTATGGTTTTAGGATCGCTACCAAACTCCATATATTTAAGGAGCTAAAATCACTACCTATTTTCAAATGACCTTCACCCGGAAGGTATAAATAAAGTATATAAAAATTGAGAACTACCACTGAAAACACCCTCTAAGAACCTCGCTATGTGTATCCCTATTTTTGTATTGCTACCAGCCCCCCTATATTTGAGAAACCAAAATCACACCGTATTTTCTCAGGAGTCCCACATGAAAACCATAAGTAAATTACTATAAATAGGACATATACTCTTCAGCAAAATATCCTAAAAGAGCCTCGCCATATGCCTTTCTATTTTTGGAATCACTTCCAAACACCTATATTTGAGGAGCCAAAATTGTTGCTAATTTTCTCATAGCCCCACCCAATAACCATATATTTGGGGAGCCAAAATCACTTCCTATTTTCACAAGACCCTCACCCGATAACCATAACTAAATTATATACAAATCAAGCATTCTTTCCTAAAACATCATCCAAAAAGCATTTTATCTGCCTACCTAATTTAGGAACCGTTAACAGACTCCTTATATTTAGAGAGGCAAACTAGCTTCCTATTTTCTCAAGATCCCTTTCCAACAACCATAAGAAAATTATATACAAATCAAGCACTCCTTCCATATTTTTGGGATCGCTACCAAACTCCCTATATTTAGAGAGCTAAAATCTCTCTCTATTTTTAAATGACCTTCACCCAGCAACTATAAATAAATTATATAAAAATCAAGCACTACCCCTCAAAACATCCTCTAAGAACCTCCCTTTGTGCATCCCTATTTTTAGGATTGCTACCAGCCTCTCTATCTTTGAGGAGCCAAAATTGCACTATATTTTCTTAGAACCCCCACACGAAAACCATAAGTAAATTACTACAAATAGGATATATACTCCTCCGCAAAATATCCACCAAGAGCCTTGCCATGTGCCTTTTTATTTTTGGGATCGTTTCATAACTCCCTATATTTGTGGAGCCAAAATCGTTCCTAATTTTCTTACAATCCCACCCAATAACCATAAATAAATTATATAAAAATCAAGCTTTTCTTTCTAAAATACCCTCCAAGACCCACGTTATGAGCGTCCCTATTTTTAGAATCACTAAAAGTCTCCCTATATTTGGGGAGCCAAAATCACTCCCTATTTTCCCAAGATCGATCAGATAACCATAAGTAAATTATATATAAATCAAGCACTCCTTTCTAAAACACCCTCCAAAAGCTTTGTTATATACTACCTAATTTAGGAACCGTTAACAGACTCCTTATATTAAGAGAGCCAAAATAGCTTCCTTTTTTCTCAGGATCCCTATCCGATAACCACAAGCAAATTATACAAAAATCGAGCACTCCTTCTATATTTTTGGGATCACTACCAAACTTTCTATATTTAGGGAGCAAAAATTGCTCCATATTTTTAAACGACCTTCACCCAGTAACTATAAATAAAGTATAAAAAATCAAGCACTACCACTCAAAACACCTTCTAAGAACCACGCTATGTGTATCCCTATTTTTGGGATTGCTACCAGCCTTCCTATATTTAAGAAGCCAAAATTGAACCATATATTCTCAGGACCCCTACCTTAAAACCATAAGTAAATTACTACAAATAGGACATATACTCTTCCTCAAAATATCCTCCAATAGCCTCGCCATATGCCTTTCTATTTTTAGGATCACTTCCAAACTCCTTATATTTGATGAGCAAAAATCATTCCTAATTTTCTCACAACCCCATCCAATAAGCATAAATAAATTATATAAAAATCAAGCATTACTTTTCAAAATATCCTCCAAGTCACACGTTATAAGCATCCCTATTTTTAGAATCATTATAAGACTCCCTATAGATGAAGAGTCTAAATAACTCCCTATTTTTACAAGACCCCTACCCGATAACCATAAGTAAATTATTTAAAAATCTAGCACCCCTTTCTAAAATACCCTACAAAAGATTTATTACATGCCTACCTAATTTAGGAACCCTTAAGAGAATTATTATATTTAGAGAGCCAAAATAGCTTCCTATTTTCTCAGGATCCAAAACTAATAAAGCATATAAAATCGAGCACTACCACTCAAAACAGTCTCGAAGAACCTCGCTATGTGCATCCCAATTTTTGAGTTTGCTACTAGCCTCCCTATATTTGAGGAGCCAAAATCATACCATATTTTCTCAGGACCCCCATATGAAAACCATAAGTAAATTACTATAAATAGGACACATACTCCTCCGCAAAACATTATCCAAGAGCTTTGCTATATTCTTTTTTATTTTTGGGATTGCTTCTAAACTAGCTATATTTGAGGAGCCAAAATCGTTCCTAATTTTCTCACAACCCCACCCAATAACCATAAATAAATTATATAAAAATCAAACATTACTTTCCAAAATAACCTCTAAGGCCCACGTTATGTGCATCCCTATTTTTAGAATCGCTATAAGACTCCCTATATTTGGGGAGCTAAAATCACTCTCTATTTTCATAAAACCCCCACCCGATAGCCATAAGTAAATTATATTCAAATCAAGCACACTTTTCTAAAACACCCTTCAAAAGCTCTGTTATGTGCTACCTAATTTAGGAACCGTTACCAGACTCCTTATATTTAGAGAGCCAAAATAGCTTCCTATTTTCTCAGGTCCCCTACCCGACAACCACAAGCAAATTATATACAAATCGAGCACTCCTTCCATATTTTTAGGATCGCTACTAAACTCCTTATATTTAAGGAGCTAAAATCGCTCTATATTTTTAAACGACCTTGACCCATCAACTATAAATAAAGTATATAAAAATTAAGCATTACTCCCTCTAAAAACCTCACTATGTGTATCACTTTTTTTGGGATTGCTACCAGCCTCCCTATATTTAAGGAGCCAAAATCGCATAGTACTTTCTCAGGACCCCCACCAGAAAACCATAAGTAAATTACTACAAATAGGACATATACTCTTCCGTAATATATCCTCCAAGAGCCTCGCCATATGCCTTTCTATTTTTTGGATCACTTCCAAACTTTTTATATTTGAGGAGCCAAAATTATTCCTAATTTTCTCACAACCCCACCCAATAACCATAAATAAATTGTATAAAAATCAAGCATTACTTTCCAAAATACCCTCTAAGACCAACGTTATAAGGGTCCCTAATTTTAGAATTACTATAAGATTTAATATATTTAGGAAACCAAAATTACTCCCTATTTTTACAAGACCCTCACCCGATAACCATAAGTAAATTATATACAAATCAAATACTCCTTTCTAAAACACCCTTCAAAAGCTTCATTATGTGCCTACCTAATTTAGGAACCGTTAACAGACTCCGTATATTTAGAGAGCCAAAATAGCTTTCTATTTTCTCAGGACCCCAACTTGATAACCACAAGCAAATTATATACAAATCAAGCACTCCTTCTATATTTTTGGGATCGCTACCAAACTCCTTATATTTAGGGAGCTAAAATTGTTCCCTATTTTCAAATAATATTTACCCAGCAACTATAAATAAATTATATAAAAATCAAGCACTACCAGTCAAAACACACTCTAAGAACCTCACTATATGTATCCTTATTTTTGGGATTGCTACTACCCTCCGTATATTTGAGGAGCCAAAATCACACCGTATTTTCTCAGGACCCCCACCTGAAAAGCATAAGTAAATTACTACAAATAGAACATATACTCCTCCGTAAAACATCCTCCAAGAGCCTCGCTATATTCCTTTTTATTTTTGGGATCGCTTCTCAACTCCCTATATTTGAGGTGCCAAAATCGTTCCTAATTTTATCACAACCCCACCCAATAACCATAAATAAATTATATAAAAATCAAATATTTCTTTCCAAAATACCCTCTAAGACCCACGTTATGTGCGTTCCTATTTTTAGAATCGCTATAAGACTCCCTATATTTGGGGAGCCAAAATCACCCTATATTTTCACAAGACCCTCATCCGATAGCCATAAGTAACTTATATTCAAATCAAGCCCTCCTTTCTAAAACACTCTCCAAAAGCTTTGTTATGTGCCTATATAATTTAGGAACCGTTAATAGACTCCTTATATTTAGACAGCCAAAATAGCTTACTATTTCCTTAGGACCCCTACGCGACAACCACAAGCAAATTATATACAAATCGAGCACTTCTTCTATATTTTTGGGATCGCTACCAAACTCCGTATATTTTGGGAGCTAAATTGCTCCCTATTTTCAAACATCCTTCACCCAGCAACTATAAATAAAGTAAATAAAAATCAAGAACTACTACCCAAAACACCCTCTAAGAACCTCGCTATGTGCATCCCTAATTTTGGGATTACTACCAGCCTCCCTATATTTGAGAAGCAAAAATTGCACCTTATTTTCTTAGGACCTCTACCCGAAAACCATAAGTAAAGTACAACAAATAGGACATATACACCTCTGCAAAACATCTTCCAAGAACCTCACCATATACCTTTCTATTTTTGGGATAGCTTCCAAACTCCCTATATTTAAGGAGCCAAAATCGTTCCTAATTTTCTCACAACCCCACCCAATTACCATAAATAAATTATATAAAAATCAAACATTACATTCCAAAATACCCTCCAAGACCCACGTTATGAGCATCCCTATTTTTAGAATTGCTATAAGACTCCCAATATTTGGGGATCCAAAATCACTCCCTATTTTCATAAGACCCCCACCCGATAACCATAAGTAAATTATAAATAAATCAAGCACTCCTTTCTAAAACACCCTCCAAAATCTTTGTTATGTAGTTACCTAATTTAAAAACCGTTAACAGACTTCTTATATTTAGAGAGCCAAAATAGCTTCTATTTTCTCAAGACCCCTATTCGAAAACCACAAGCAGATTATATACAAATAGGGCACTCCATTCATATTTTTAGGATCGCTTCCAAACTTCTGATATTTAGGGAGCTAAAATCGCTCCTTATTTTCAACTGACCTTCACTCAGTAACTATAAATAAATTATATAAAAATCAAACAATATAACTCAAAATATCCTCCAAGAGACTCGCCATATACCTTTCTATTTTTGGGATCGCTTCAAAACTCCTTATATTTGAGGAGCAAAAATAGTTCCTAATTTTCTCACAACCTCACACAATAACTATAAATAAATTAAAAAAAAATCAAGCATAACTTTGCAAAATACAATCCAAGACCCACGTTATGAGCATCCCTATTTTTAGAATCGCTACAAGACTCGCTATATTTGGGGAGTCAAAATCACTCCCTATTTTTATAAAACCCCCACCGATAACCATAAGTAATTATATACAAATCAAGCACTCCTTTCTTAAACACCCTCCAAAAGCTTTGTTATGTACCTACCTAATTTAGAAACCATTAACAGACTCCTTATATTTAGAGAGGCAAAATACCTTCCAATTTTCTTAGGACCCTTACCCGATAACCACAAACAAATTAAATACAAATCAAGCAATCCTTCAATATTTTTAGGAGCGCTACCAAACTCCCTATATTTAGGGAGCGAAAATCACTCCCTTTTTTCAAACGACGTTCACCTAGCAACTATAAATAAAGTATATAAAAATGGAGCACTACCACTCAAAATACCCTCTAAGAACCTCGCTATGTGCATCCCTATATTTGGGATTACTACCAGCCTTCCTATATTTGAGGGGCCAAAATTATACCATACATTCTCAGGACCCCCACCCGTAAACCATAAGTAAATTACTATAAATAGGACATATACTTCTCTACAAAACATCCTCCAAGAGCCTTGCCATATATCTTTATATTTTTGGGATCGCTTCAAAACTCCCTATATTTAAGGAGCCAAAATCGTTTATAATTTTCTCATAACCCCACCCAATAACAATAAATAACTTATATAAAAATCAAGCATTACTTTCCAAAATACCCTTCAAGACCCATGTTATGAGCGTCCCTATTTCTAGAATCGCTACAAGACTCCCTATATTTGGGGAGCCAAAATCACTCCCTATTTTCATAAGACACCCACTCGATAACCATAAGTAAATTATATACAAATCAAGCACTCTTTTCTAAAACACCCTCCAAAAGCTTTATTATGTACCAACCTAATTTAGAAACCGTTAACAGACTCCTTATATTTAGAGAGCCGAAATAGTTTCCTATTTTCTCAGAAAACCCTATCCGACAACCACAAGCAAATTATATACAAATCGAGCACTCCTTCCATATTTTTGGGATCGCTACTAAACTTCTTATATTTAGGGAGCTAAAATTACTCCCTATTTTCGAACGACCTTCACCCAACAGCTATAAATAAAGTATATAAAAATCGAGCACTACTACTTAAAATACCCTCTAAGAACCTCGCTATGTGTATCTCTATTCTTGGGATTGTTACCAGCCTCCCAATATTTGAGAAGCCAAAATTGCACCGTATATTCTTAGGACCCCAACCCGAAAATCAAAACTAAATTACTACAAATAGGATATATAATCCTCTACAAAATATCCTCCAAGTGCCTCGCAATATGCCTTTCTATTTTTGGGATCGCTTCTTAACTCCTTATATTTGAGGAGCCAAAATAGTTCGTAATTTTCTCACAAACCCACTCAATAACTATAAATTAAATATATAAAAATCAATCATTATTTTCCAAAATACCCTCCAATTCCAACGTAATGAGCATCCCTATTTTTAGAATCCCTACAAGAATCCCTATATTTGGGGAATCAAAATCACTCCTTATTTTCATAAGACCCCTACTTGATAACCATAAGTAAACTATATACAAATCAAGCACTCTTTTCTAAAACATCCTCCAGAAGATTTGTTATATGCCTATCTAATTTTGGAACCGTTAACAAACTCCTTATATTTAGAGAGCCAAAATAGCTTCTTATTTTTTCAGGACCCTACCCGACAACCACAAATAAATTATATAGAAATCGAGCACTCCTTCTATATTTTGGGGATCGCTACCAAACTCCCTATATTTAGGGAGCTAAAATCGATCCTTATTTTCAAACGACCTTCACCCAGCAACTATAAATAAAATATATAAAAATCGAGCACTACCACTCATAACACCTTCTCAAAACCTCTCTATATGCATCCCTATTTTTAGGATTGCTACCAACCTACCTATATTTGAGAAGCCAAAATCGCATAGTATTTTCTCAGGACCTCCACCCGAAAACCATAAGTAAATTACTACAAATAGGACATATACTCCTTTGCAAAATATCTTCCAAGAGCCTCGCCATATGCCTTTTTATTTTTAGGATCGCTTCCAAACTCCCTATATTTGAGGAACCAAAATCGTTTCTAATTTTCTCAAAGCCCCACCCAATAACCATAAATAAATAATATAAAATTCAAACATTACTTTCAAAAATACCCTCCAAAACCTATGTTATGAGCATCCCTATTTTTAGAATCAATACAAGACTCCCTATATTTGGGGAGCCAAAATCACTCCCTATTTTTACAAGACCCCCACCCGATAACCATAAATAAATTATATACAAATCAAGCACTCCTTTCTAAAATACCATCCAAAAGCTTTGTTATGTGCCTATCTAATTTAGGAACCGTTAACAGACTATTTATATTTAGAGAGCCAAAATAGCTTCCTATTTTCTCAAGACCCCTACCCGACAACCATAAGTAAATTATATACAAATCGAGCACTCTTTCCATATTATTGGGATCGCTACCAAACTCCCTATATTTAATGTGCTAAAATCACTCCCTATTTTCAAACAACCTTTACCCAGCAACTATAAATAACGTACATAAAAATCGAGCACTACCACTCAAAATACCCTCTAAAAACCTCGCTATGTGCATCCCTATTTTTGGGATTGCTACCAGCCTCCCTATATTTGAGGAGCCAAAATCGCATCGTACTTTCTCAGGACACCCACCCGAAAGACATAAGTAAATTACTACAAATAGCACATATACTCCTGCACAAAATATCCTTTAAGAGCCTCGCCATATGCCTTTCTATTTTTGGGATCGCTTCCAAACTCCTCATATTTCAGGAGGCCAAATCGTTCCTAATTTTTTCACAACCCCACCCAATAACCATATATAAATTATATAAAAATCAAGCATTACTTTCTAAATACCCTTCAAGACCCACGTTATGAACGTCCCTATTTTTAGAATTGCTACAAGATGCCCTATATTTGCGGTGCCAAAATTACTCCCTATTTTCACAAGACCCCTACCCGATAACCATAAGTAAATTATATAAAAATCAAGTACTCCTTCCTAAAATACCCTACAAAAGCTTTGTTTTGTACCTACCTAATTTAGGAACCATCAACAGACTCTTTATATTTAGAGAGCCAAAATAACTTCCTATTTTCTCAGGACCTTGACCCGACAACCACAAATAAATTATATAAAAATCGAGCATACCTTCCATATTTTTGGGATCGCTACTAAACTCTCTATATTTAGGGATCTAAAATCGTCCCCTATTTTCAAACGACCTTCACCCAGCAACTATAAATAAAGTATATAAAAATCGAGCGCTACCGCTCAAAACACCCTCTTAGAACCTCGCTATGTGCATCCCTATTTTTGGGATTACTACCATCTTTCCTATATTTGAGGAAGACCCCCACCAAAAAACCATAAGTAAATAACTACAATTAGGACATATACTCCTCGACAAAAAATCCTCCAAGAGCCTCACCATATACCTTTTTATTTTTGGGATCACTTCCAAACTCCTTATATTTGAGGTGCCAAAATAGTTTGTTATTTTCTCATAACCCCACCCAATAACCATAAATAAAATATATAAAAACCAAGCATTAATTTCCAAAATACCCTCTAAGACCCATGTTATAAGCGCCCCTATTTTTAGAATCGTTACAAGACTCCCTATATTTGGGGAATTAAAATCACTCCCTATTTTCATAAGACGCCTACCTGAAAATCATAAGTAAATTATATACAAATCAAGCACTCCTTTCTAAAACACTCTCTAGAAAATTTGTTATGTGCCTACCTTATTTAGGAACCGTTAACAGACTCCTTATATTTAGAGATGCATATAGCTTCCTATTTTCTCAGGACCCTTACCCGACAACCACAAGCAAATTATATATAAATCGAGCACTGCCACTCAAAACAACCTCTAAGAACCTTGTTATGTGCATCCCTATTTTTGGGATTGCTACCAGCCTGCCTATATTTGAGGAGCCAAAATCGCACAGTATTTTCTCAGGACACCCACCCAAAAATCATAAGTAAATTATTACAAATAGAACACATACTCCTTAATAAAACATCCTCTAAGAGACTCATCATATGCCTTTCTATTTTTGGGATCGCTTCAAAACTCCCTATATTTGAGAAGCCAAAATTATTCCTAATTTTCTCACAACCCTACCCAATAATCATAAATAAATTATATAAAAATCAAGCATTACTTTCAAAAATACCCTCCAAGACCCACGTTATGAGCGTCCCTATTTTTTGAATCGCTTCAAGACTCCCTATATTTGGGGAGCCAAAATCCCTCCCTATTTTTCTAAGACCCCCACCCGATAACCATAAGTAAATTATATACAAATTAAACACTCCTTTCCAAAACACCCACCCAAAGTATTTTTATATGCCTATCTAATTTAGGAACCGTTATTATACTCCATATATTTAGAGAGCCAAAATAACTTCCTATTTTTTTAGAACCCCTACGTGACAACTACAAGCAAATTATATATAAATCGAGCACTCTTTCTATACTTTTGGGATTGCTATCAAACTCCCTATAATTAGGGCGCTAAAATCGCTCCCAATTTTAAAACAACCTTCACCCAATAACTATAAATAAAGTATATAAAAACCGAGCACTATCACTCAAAATACCCTCTAAAAACCTCACTTTGTGCATCCCTATTTTAGGGATTGCTACCAGTCTCCCTATATTTGAGGAGCCAAAATCACACTTTACTTTCTCAGGATATCCACCCGAAAACCATAAGTAAATTACTACAAATAAGACATAGACTCCTCCGCAAAACATCCTCTAAAAGCCTTGCCATATGCCTTTCTATTTTTGGGATCGCTTCCAAACTCCCTATATTTGAGGAGATAAAATTAGTCCTAATTTTCTCACATCCCCACACAATAACCATTAGTTTCCAAAATACCCTCCAAAACCTATGTTATGAGCATCCCTATTTTTAGAATCGCTAAAAGACTCCCTATACTCTAGGAGCCAAAATCACTCCCTATTTTCACAAGACTCCCATCCGATAACCATAAGTAAATTATATACAAATCAAACACTCCTTTCTAAAACACCCTTAAGAAGTTTTGTTATGTGCCTACCTAATTTAAGAACTGTTAACAGACTCCTTATATTTTGAGAGCCAAAATAACTTCTTATTTTCTCAAGACCCCTACCCGACAACCATAAGCAAAATATATACAAATCGAGTACTTCTAAATTTTTGGGATCACTACCATACTCTCTATATTTAGGGATCTAAAATTGCTCCCTATTTTCAAATGACTTTCACCCAGCAGCTATAAATAAAGTATATAAAAATTAAGCACTACGACTCAAAATACCCTCTAAGAACCTCGCTATGTGCATCCCTATTTTTGTGATTGATACCAGCCTTCCTATATTTGTGGAGCCAAAATCACACCATATTTTCTTAGGATATCCACTCGGAAATCATAACTAAATTACAACAAATAGGATATATACTCCTTCGCAAAATATCCTCCAAGAGCCTTGTCATTTGCCTTTCAATTTTGGGATCTCTTCCAAACTCCTTATATTTGAGGAGCTACAATTGTTCATAATTTTCTTACAACCCCACCCAATAACCATAAATAAGTATATAAAAATCAAGAATTAATTTCTAAAATACCCTCCAAGACCCACGTTATGAGCGTCTCTTTTTTTAGAATTGCTACAAGACTCCCTATATTTAGGAGTCAAAATCACTCCCTATTTTCACAAGACCCCTACATGATAACCATAAGTAAATTATATACAAATATTGCACTCCTTTCTAAAATACCCTCCAAAAGATTTGTTATGTGCCTACCTAATTTTGGAACCGTTAACAGACTCCTTATATTTAGAGAGCCAAAATAGCTTCCTATTTTCTCAGGACCCTTTTCTGATAACCACAAGCAAATTATATACAAATTGAGCACTCTATCTATATTTTTGGGATTGCTACCAAACTCCCCATATTTAGGAAACTAAAATCAATCCCTATTTTCAAATGATCTTCACGCAGCAACTATAAATAAACTATATAAAAATCGAGTACTACCAATCAAAACACCCTCTAAGAACCTCACTATGTATATCTTTATTTTTTAGATTGCTACCAGCCTCCTTATATTTAAGGAGCCAAAATTGTACCGTATTTTCTTAGGACCCCACCCGAAAACTATAAGTAAATTATTACAAATAGAACATATACACCTCCGCAAAACATCGTCCAAGAACCTCGCTATTTGCCTTTCTATTTTTTGGATTGATTCCAAACTCATATTTGAGGAGCCATAATCGTTCGGAATTTTCTCACAACCCCACCCATTAACCATAAATAAATTATATAAAAATCAAGCATTAATTTCCAAAATACCCTTCAAGCCCCACGTTATGAGCGTCCCGATATTTAGAATCGCTACAAGACTTCCTATATTTGGGGACTCAAAATTACTCCCTATTTTTACAAGACCCCCACCTGATAACCATAAGTAAATTATATATAAATCTAGCACTCATTTCTAAAACACCCTCCAAAAGCTTTGTTATTTGCCTACCTAATCTAGGAATCGTTAACAGACTCCTTATATTTAGAGAGCCAAAATAGCTTCCTATTTTCTCAGGACCCCTACCTGACAGCCACAAGCAAATTATATACAAATCGAGCACTTCTTGAATATTTTTGGGATCGCTACAAAACTCTCTATATTTAGGAAACTAAAATCGCTCCCTATTTTCAAACGGCCTCCACCCAGCAACTATAAATAAAGTATATAAAAATCGAGCACTACCACTCAAAACACTAGAACCTCGCGATGTGCATCCCTATTTTTGGGATTGCTACCAATCTCCCTATATTTGAGGAGCCAAAATCATACTGTATTTTCTAAGGACCCCCACCTGAGAATCATAAGTAAATTACTACAAATAGGACTTATACTCCTCCGCATAACATCATCCAAGACCCTCACCATATAACTTTCAATTTTGGGGATCACTTTGCAAACTCCCTATATTTGAGGAACCAAAATCATTCCTAATTTTATCATAACCCCACCCAATTACCATAAATAAATTATATAAAAATCAAGCATTACTTTCCAAAATAACCTCCAAGACCCACATTATAAGCGTCCCTTATTTTATAATCGCTACAAGACTCCCAATATTTGGGGATCCAAAATCACTCGTTATTTTTAAAAGGACCCCACCCATAACCATAAATAAATTATATACAAATCAAACACTCCTTTCCAAAACACCCTCCAATAGCTTTGTTATGTGCCTACCTAATTTAGGAACCGTTAATAGACTCCTTATATTTAGAGAGCCAAAATAGCTTCCTATTTCCTCGGGACCCCTACCCGACAACCACAAGCAAATTATATACAAATCGAGCATTATTTTTATATTTTTGGGATCGTTACCAAACTACCTATATTTAGGGAGCTAAAATAACTTTCTATTTTCAAACGATCTTCACCCAGCAACTATAAATAATATATATAAAAATCGAGCACTACCACTCAAAATACTCTCTAAAAACCTCGCTATATATATCCCTATTTTAGGGATTGCTACCAGCCTCCTTATATTTGAGGAGCAAAAATCGTACTGTACTTTCTCAGCACCCCCACCCGAAAACCATAAGTAAATTACTACAAATATGACATATACTTCTCTGCAAAACATCCTCCAAGAGTCTCGCCATATGCCTTTCTAGTTTTGGGATCGCTTCCAAACTCTATATATTTGAGGAGCCAAAATCGTAACTAATTTTCACATAATCCCAGCCAATAACCATTACTTTTAAAAATATTTATGAGCATTCCTATTTTTAGAATCGCTACAAGACTCCTTAGATTTGGGGAGTCAAAATCGCTCTCTATTTTCACAAGACCCTTACCCGATAACCGAAAGTAAATTATATACAAATCAAGCACTCCTTTCTAAAATACCCTCTAAAAGCTTTGTTATATGCCTACCTAATTTAGGAACCTTAAACTTATACATTATATTTAGAGAGTCAAAATAGCTTCCTATTTTCTCAGGACCCCTACCCGACAACTACAAGCAAATTATATACAAATTGAGAACTCCTTCCATATTTTTAGGATCGCTACCAAACTCCCTATATTTAGGGAGCTAAAATTGCTCCCTATTTTCAAACGAACTCACCTAGCAACTATAAATAAAGTATATAAAACTCGAGCACTACCACTCAAAATACCCTTTAAGATCCCCGTTATGTGCATCTCTATTTTTTGGATTACTACCAGCCTCCCTATATTTGAGGAGCCAAAATCGCACCGTATTTTCTCAGGACCCCCACTCGAAAACCAAAAATAAATTACTACAATTTGGATATATACTCCTCCATAATATATCCTCTAAGAGATTTGCCATAAATCTTTCTATTTTTAGGATCGCTTTAAAACTCCCTATATTTGAGGAGCTAAAATTGTTTCTAATTTTCTCACAACCCTACCCAATAACCATAAATAAATTATATAAAAATCAAGCATTTCTTTTCAAAATACCCTCCAAGACCCACGTTATGAGCGTCCCTATTTTTAGAATCACTATAAGACTCCCTATATTTGGGGAGCCAAAATAACTCCCTATTTTCACAAGACCCCCCCAATAACCATAAGTAAATTATATACAAATCAAGTAGCCCTTTCTAAAACACCCTCCAAAAGCTTTGTTATGTGCCCACCGAATTTAGGAACCGGTAACATACTCCTTATATTTAGAGAGCCAAAATAGCTTCTTATTTTCTTAGGACTCCTACATGACAACCATAAGCAAATTATATACAAATCGAGCACTCCTTCCATATTTTTGGGATCGCTACCAAACTCCCTTTATTTAGGGAGCTAAAATTGCTCCCAATTTTTAAACCACCTTCACCCAGCAACCATAAATAAAGTATAAAAAAATTAAGCACTACCACTCAAAATATCCTCTAAGAACCTCGCTGTGTGCATCACTATTTTTGGAATTGCTACCAGCCTCCCTATATTTGAGGAGCCAAAATTACACCGTATTTTCTCAGGACCCCTACCCGAAAACCATAAGTAAATTACTACAAATAGGATATATACTCCTCCGCAAAACATCCTCTAAGAGCCTCGCTATATGCCTTTCTATTTTTGGGATTGCTTCCAAACTTACTATATTTGAGGGGCCAAAATCGTTCTTAATTTTCTCACAACCCCACCCAATAACCATAAATCAATTATATAAAAATCAAGCATTACTTTCCTAAATACCCTTCATGACCAACGTTATGAGCTTCCCTATTTTTAGAATTGCTATAAGACTCCTTATATTTGAGGAGCCAAAATCACTTTTTATTTTCACAAGACCCCTACCCGATAATCATAAGAAAATTATATACAAATCAAGCACTTCTTTATAAAACAGCCTCCAATAGCTTTGTTATGTGCCTATCTAATTTAGGAAATGTTAACAGACTCCTTATATTTAGAGAGCCAAAATAGCTTCCTATTTTCTCAGGACTCTTAGCCGACAACCACAAGCAAATTATATACAAATCGAGTACTCCTTCCATATTTTTGGGATCACTACCAAACTCCCTATATTTAGGGAGCTAAAATCGATCCCTATTTTCAAACCACCTTCACTTAGCAACTATAAATAAAGTATATAAAAATCAAGCACTACCACTCAAAACACCCTCTAAGAATCTTGCTATATGCATCCCTATTTTTGGGATTGCTACTAGCCACCCTATATTTAAGGAGCCAAAATCGCACCGTATTTTCTCAGGACCTCCACCCAAAAACCATAAGTAAAATACTAGAAATAAGATAAATACACCTCCGTAAAATATCCTCCAAGAGCCTTAATATATGCCTTTATATTTTTTGGATCGCTTCAAAACTCCCTATATTTGAGGAGTAAAAATTATTCCTAATTTTCTCACAATCCTACCCAATAACCATAAATAAATTATATAAAAATCAAGCATTACTTTGCAAAATACCCTACAAGACCCACATTATGAGCGTCCATATTTTTAGAATCGCTATAAGACTCCCTATATTTAGGGAGCCAAAATTACTCTTTATTTTCAAAACACGAACACCCGATAACCATAAGTAAATTATACACAAATCAAGCTCTCCTTTCTAAAATACCCTCCAAAAGCTTTGTTATGTGCCTATCTAATTTTGGAACTGTTAACAAACTCTTTATATTTAGAGAGCTAAAATAGCTTTCTATTTTCTCGAGACCCCTACCCGACAACCACAAGCAAATTATATACAAATTGAGTACTCCTTCTATATTTTTGGGATCGCTACCAAACTCCCTATATTTAGAGAGCTAAAATCGCTCCCTATTTTCAAATGACCTTTACCCAGTAACTATAAATAAAATATATAAAAATCAAGCACTACATATCAAAACACGCTCTAAGAACCTCGCTATGTGCATCCCTATTTTTCGGATTACTAACAGCCATCCTATATTTGAAGAGCCAAAATTGCTCCGTATTTTCTCAGGACTTCCACCCGAAAACCATAAGTAAATTACTACAAATAGGATGTATACACCTCTGCTAAACTTCCTCCAAAAGCCTCACCATATGCCTTTCTATTTTTTGGATCGATTCCAAACTCCCTATATTTGAGGAGCCAAAATCGATCCTAATTTTCTCACAACCCCACCCAATAACCAAAAATAAATTATATAAAAATCAAGCATTACATTCCAAAATACCCTCCAAGACCCACGTTATGAGCGACCCTATTTTTAGAGAGCCAAAATATTAGCAGACTACTTATATTTAGAGAGCCAAAATAGATTCCTATTTTCTCAGGACCCCTCCCTATAACCACAAGCAAATTATATACAAATAGAGCACTCCTTCAATATTTTTGGGATTGCTACCAAACTCCCTATATTTAGGGAATTAAAATTGCTTCCTATTTTCAAACGACCTTCACCCAACAACTATAAATAAAGTATATAAAAATCGAGCTCTACCACTCAAAACACCCTCTAAGAACCTCGCTATGTGCATCCCAAATTTTAGGGTTGCTACCAGCCTTTATGTATTTGAGGAGCCAAAATCGCACCGTATTTTCTCAGGACCCCCACCCGAATACCATAAGTAAATTACTACCAAAAGGATATATCCTCCTCGGCAAAATTTCCTCTAAGAGCCTCGCCATATTCATTTCTATTTTTGGGATCGCTTCCAAACTCCCTTTATTTGAGGAGCCAAAATTGTTTCTAATTTTCTCACAACACCACACAATAACCATAAATAATTTATATAAAAATCAAGTATTACTTTCCAAAATAAGCTCCAAGACCCACGTTATGAGCGTTTCTATTTTTAGAATCGCTACAAGACTCCCTATATTTGAGGAGCCAAAATCACTCCTTATTTCCACAAAACCCCCAGTTGATAACCATAAGTAAATTATATATAAATCAAGTACTCCTTTATAAAACACCCTTTAAAAGCTATGTTATGTGCCTATCTAATTTAGGAACCGCTAACAAACTCCTTATATCTAGAGAGCCAAAATAGCTTCCTATTTTCTAAGGACTCCTACCCGACAACCACAAGCAAATTATATACAAATCAAGCACCCCTTCCATATTTTTGAGATTGCTACCAATCTACTAATATTTAGGGAGCTAAAATCGCTCCTTACTTTCAAACGACCTTCACCCAGTAACTATAAATAAAGTATATAAAAATCAAGTACTATCACTCAAAACATACTCTAAGAAGCTCGCTATGTGCATCCGTATTTTTGGGATTGATACCAGCCTCCCTATATTTGAGGAGCCAAAATCATACCGTATTTTCTCAAGATCCCCACCCAAAAATCATAAGTAAATTACTACAAATATGACATATACTCCTCCACAAAACATCCTCCAAGTGCCTCTTCATCTGTCTTTCTATTTTTGGGATCACTTCCTAACTCCCTTATTTGAGGAGCCAAAATTGTTCCTAATTTTCTCACAATCCCACCCAATAACCATAAATAAATT